>CM046866.1:24665831-25267868 GCA_025617745.1 Heliocidaris erythrogramma
TTATTTTTTTTTTTTGGGGGGGGGGGTGGTTCAGGGTTGAATGGCCCTTATTGCAATCACTTGTCATTTCACTTCAAGATGATTTATAGATACACCCCCTAATTCGTAATTTTGAAATAAAAGCAAATTTTACATCGGATTTACCTTTTGTAGGTGTACATGTCCATGTACACGTAATTAAAAATATATTGCAATTGGTATGATTGGCCCATTTGAAACATGATTATGAGAAAGTGATTAATCTTGAGCCTAATTCTAAATTCTTTTCACACTTCAAAAAAATATTTGATAAAAACCTTTAGTACAGTCAGTTATCATGTCACCTCAGAATAATGCAGTAATTTAAATTCAAACTATAACCAATAAATTTTCAAAATCAAATAATTTTCCTTTTAATTCCATTGTAATTGAAATTGAGTTAGAAAAATGTGGCATGACTACATTATGAAATATGATTTTAGTTCATCATCTTTAATGCAACGTGTGTTTATAATTGTATGCATAAGTAGTGCATTAAAATGTAATCATATTTATTTGATCTTCAACCTTAAGTGATAATCCCTTTCATCAAATTCTTGAAGTTATCCTGCGAAAGCTATGATAATTTTTCTTGAAACGCAAATGGTTCTATAATCTGTAATTTCTTCCTTTTTATCATCTGTGCAATGGTTGTGTCATCTATCTGGGGCATGTTTCTAGGCAAACGGATCAGGCGCTTGGGAGTTTCAGCCCACCCCGAAATTTTCAAAACTACCAATATTTGGACAAACATCGCCTCATCATTTTGGGCAGTAAGGTGGTCTCTTTTGACTTTTATGTCTTGTATATTCTGATGATAGATTGAAGGGATGTACATCGATATACATCATAATCCACCTATATACCGGATGTCACTAGATTTAAACTTGTTTGCTTACAAACTGAAATAAAATAGCAATTGGTATGCCGCCCCCTCACTTGCCCCGTGATTTGTTGTCCATGAACAATATGTTATATTCTGTATATTGCATTTCAAGAGAGCATTAACTTTTATGTTGATAAGTGAGTTAGTTTAATAAACATCATAAAGAAACTTCTATTTGTTTTTTTCCCCCCATAATTTTGTGAAAGATGTAGTGGTGATGCTGATGATGATGCAGGCACAATATGGCATGTGTTCTGAAGTGTGAAGTGTGAAGTGTGAAGAAGAAAAAGAAGAGGAAGAAGACAAAAATCAAATCAGTTTGTTTGTTGCTGTTTGTTGGGTTTTGTTTTGTGCCTTTTTTGTTTTTTTTTTTTTTTTTTTTTTTGTGTGTGTGGGGGGGGGGGGGGGGTACATGCACCAGAAGCCAGTGCATGGTGGTACATATATGAGGTCATCGGGAGCAAATTTTCCCTTTGTACTTTTACTTGAGATATGATATGCCAGATCTGCAAGGCACAAGAAAAGCGTTCAATGAAGGGAAATTCAATATCGAAGGACGGCTTCTTCTACCTCCTCCTCCTCTTCCTCTTCATTTTTTTCTTCATCTTTTTTTTTCGTCTTCCTCTTGCACTTCCTTTTCATCTTCATCTTCTTCCTTTTCCTCGTCCTCTTCTTTTTTCTTCTTCATCTTCTATTTCATCTTCTTCCTCTTCTTTTTTTCTTCTTCTTTTTTATCTTTGTCTTTTAGTTCTTCATCATCTTCTGCACATTTTTGCTGCAAAAGTACAGTATACGCACACCTAGCCTAAGTACAGTTTAATTTTATGTTAATTAGTTATAAAAGCTCATGAATATTCAAATATATAATTTCAATAACTTTACGCGCTGCGCGCCGGCTAAAATCTGGTTTTCGCTGGTACACTGAAAAAAAGTTGGCTTCATAGGCTAATACATAAACAGTGGGAGCAGTGTGCACTTTTGACCCGCCGGAAATGCCCCCATGGAAAGCCGGATGCAGAAGCGGAGTTGAGACCCCCTGAAAACTATAGGTTTTCAGATTACACCAAGAGCACATTCATGGAAAATTTGAACGAAATCCGTCAAGAAATGCAGAAGTGAGAGTGCACGAAATGGACAAATGACCTTTGACCCTATAAAGGACGGGACAATAAGGGCAGCGTTACCAAAAAGTAAGGATGTGTAGATTATAACAAGTTACATCTCCATACAAAATTTGAAAGAAATCCATTCAGAAATGTGGCCTGCAGAGTGCTATCACGCCATCCCCTGAAGTATGACTTTAGACCCTATAAAAGTCGGGACACTGGTGGCAGCATCATCAAAAACTACAGGTTTTTAGATTACACCAAGAGACACCTTCATGCAAAATTTGAACAAAATCCGTTGAGAAATATGACCGCCAGAGCGCACACAGGAGTGAACACATGACATCTATCAAAATATGACTTTTGACCCTATAAAAGACGGAACACTTGAGGCAGCATCACCAAAATCTATAGGTTCTAGATGATACCAAGACACACCTTCATGCAAAATTTGAACAAAATCCGTTGAGAAATGTAACTTTACACTTTTTCCATCTACATGTACCTACTGTATTCAGTACAAGCGAAGTGAGCCCGAACAAGCCCTCATTTTGTTGTAGCCAGGTCTGCCACATCACTTGTTCACTCTACCAGCAAAATCGAAGGGAAAAGTAAAACCATGGATGTCAGCACTGATTCAACTTCAAGTTCAACAGGCATGTTTACCAACTCCATCCACTTTTTTTTCTCTCCTCGAGTCACCAAGAAGAAGTAACTCGACAAAATAACAATTTCACTTCTCGTCACAATGAATAATACTAATGCTACATGCAACAAGAACAACAAAAAAAGGTTATATGGTTTATACAGGAAGAGGAAAAAATATAAAAGAGTTTTAGAATTAGAGACACAAACGAGAAAGTGAACAAGATTATGAATATCCAGAATAGAAGTAAAAAAATATTGCGAGGCATGCATTCATAAGAATATGCATGCGCATAATTTTTTCATTGCACTGATACTGACCTTGTATTACAGTGACTGAAAAGGTGCAAGAAACGCTGTTGCCTGAGCCATCTACAAATGTATAGGTAACTTGAGTTGAACCAAGTTGATAGACAGCTCCTGAGACATGACTTTGAAAAGAAATAGTTGGGGGTGCACCACTATTGTCTGTTGCAGTAGGTGTAGGAAAGGAGACCTGTGTAGAAGTTACACCCAAATTTACATTCTGAACTTGATCAGGACATGTGGCAACTGGTGGAGTGCTATCAACTGAAAGATAAATGTTGGGAAGAATATAAGAAGCTTGACTTACAAAAATCTCAAACAATATTCACATTTCATGCTCTTCGTTTGCACATGTCCCGTGTGACATTAGTCCCATTTCTATTTATTGCACCAAAATTAAAACAATCACTTGGCATGACTATTCATTAATTTTCTTTGCAGGTATTAGTATGTAATAATATCAATTATGTGACTACAAGTACTGGTATCAATAGAAAAGAAAGTGAGAATGTTCTTTGTTTCAAACACAGAATTGCTCTACACTATATTATCTAATACAATACTAAGCTTGTTTTTCAAAACTTTAACAGGGCTTAACTATATAGCTTTATAAATCATGATCTTATTGATAAAAATGAGATGAATGCAACAGAAACTGCAAATAGCCTGAATTCAGTTACATGTAAGTCTAAATTTACCATTAACCATACCAAACTCCCGTTTCATAAACGGTAATGAATAACGCCAAAAGCTAAGCATAAAACATTACAATCTATACAAGTAAGCATCCAGGGGACAGATGGCTTCGACAGATGGCTTCGACAGATGGCTTCAAGTCCTCTCTAAGGGACTTGGTAATGAAGATTAACCCCTCTCATGAGGGCACTAGTGCATCCACTTGTTTTTGAACCTAGTTCCTCCCAGTTACGAGGCCACTGCTTAACCAGTGCCATCTTACCTCTTCAATTGTAAAGCATGCTTATGAAGAAAAATGTACCTTCTACAAAATTCAGAAATACAAGGCATAAATTTTTCAAATCCATTGTTACTGACCTTGAATTACAGTGATGGAAAAGGTGCAAGAAACGCTGTTGCCTGAGCCATCTACAAATGTAAAGGTAACTTGAGTTGAACCAAGTTGATAGACAGCTCCTGAGACATGACTTTGAAAAGAAATAGTAGGGGGAGCACCACTGTTGTCTATTGCAGTAGGTGTAGGAAAGGAGACCTGTGCAGAAGTTACACCCAAATCAACAGTCTGAATTTGATCAGGGCACGTGGCAACTGGTGGAGTACTATCAACTGAAAGATAAAAGATGTGAAGTCTTTAAGAAGCTTGACTAAATTAAAATCTCATAAACAAAGCTTTACATTTCTCCCTAAATATGTGCATTCGTCCTTTGTGACATTAGTGCTATTTCTATTTATTGCATCCTGAATAAAACAATCACTCTGCATGACCACTGACTAATGTTCTTTTCAGGTATCAATATGTAATGACTACAAATCAATTTCATCATCAATCATTCAACTACATGTAGTTGGTAAAATGGAAAATGTTTTCAGATACTCTTTTCTATCAAAAAATTTCCCTGAAGCATATTGTCGGTACAATACTGAGCATTTCAAAAATTTGTTTACTTTATTATAAATTTGATAAAAACTATTATTTTAAATGAAATATTTTTGATAATAATGTGAATACAGCAGCATCTCTAAATAACCTGAATTCAGTACATGTAGAAGTCTAAATTTAAATTTTTTTGCAAAAAAAAGATAATAAATACATTAAAAATAGCAGTCACAAGAATGAAACATACTGCATTACATGAAGTAAAAACATCCATTACATTCAGATACAAATTGGAATGACATACAATGACATCACAAAGTATCTTCTACATACACAAGAACAAAGCATAATTTTGTCAGTGCATGATACTGACCTTGTATAACAGTGACTGAAAAGGTGCAAGAAACGCTATTGCCTGAACCATCTTCAAATGTAAAGGTAACTTGAGTTGAACCAAGTTGATAAACAGCTCCTGAGACATGACTTTGAAAAGAAATAGTTGGGGGTGCACCACTGTTGTCTGTTGAAGTAGGTGTAGGAAAGGAGACTACTGCAGAAGTTGTACTCAAATCAACAGTCTGAACTTGATCAGGGCACGTGGCAACTGGTGGAGTACTATCCACTGAAAGGTAAAAGATGTGAAAAAAATAGAGCGTTTGACTTAATAAGTAAAATCTCACAAAGCTTCACATTTCTCGCTCTCTGTTTCATGTGTCTCATGTGACATAAGTCCCATTTCTATTTATTGCACCCAAACTAAAACAATCACTTGACATGACTATTGATAAATGTCCTTTTGGGATATTGGTATGTAATTACTGCATAAATAACTAGAAATGTGCATTGCTGGTTCCGCGCAATGCGAAATGTATCCCCCGGCACTGGCAGCGATTTGAAGGAGGGACAAAGACCCTCCCCCATCCCCTCCCTCAAACAAAAGGATGGTGTAGAAATTGCCGCCAGTGGCCCGGAATATTGTCAACACTAGGGGCAGCATTACCAAAACGATTTGCGCAGATTAGAGTATAATGCATTTTTATAGAAAATTCGGAAGAAATATGACCTCAGAGCGCACATAAGCCATCCACTAAAATATGACCTTTGATCCTATGAAAGACGGAACACTAGAGGCAGCATCACCAAAAACTGTAGAGGTGTAATCTATAATGGACCTACATACAAAATCTGAAAGAAATGAGTTAACAAATGTGTCCTCCAGAATGCATGCAACGAAAATATGACATTTGACCCTAACAACAACCTGAATATGACATTTGACTGTATAGAAAGTGGTACAGTGGGGGTAGCATCAGCCAACAATTTAGATGTGTAGTTTCACTAAGACACATCTTCATATAAAATTTGAAAGAAATATGTTGAGAGATATACCAAGATACATCTCCATACAAAATTTGAGAGAAATGTGGCCTGCAGAGTGCACTCACGCCATGCCCTGAAGTATGACCTTTGACCCTATAAAAGATGGAACACTGGTGGCAGCATCACCAGATTTTAGATTACACCAAGTGACACCTTCATGCAAAATTTGAACGAAATCCGTCAAGAAATGCAGAAGAGTGCAAGAAATGGAAAAATGACCTTTCACCCTATAAAGGACGGAACAATGAGGGCAGCATCACCAAAAATTAAATATGTGTAGATTATACCAAGATACATCTCCATACAAAATTTGAATGAAATCCGTCAAGAAATGCAGAAGAGTGCACAAAAGGGACAAATAAGCTTTGACCCTATAAAGGACGGAACAATGAGGGCAGCATCACCAAACAGTAAAGATGTGTAGATTATACCAATTAAGATACATCGCCATACAAAATTTGAAAGAAATCCATCAAGAAATGTGGCCTGCAGAGTGAACTCACGCCATCCCTTGAAGTATGACCTTTGACCCTATAAAAGACGGGACACTGGTGGCAGCATCACCAAAAAGTACAGGTATTTAGATTACACCAAGGGACACCTTCATGCAAAATTTGAACGAAATTCGTTGAGAAATGCAGAAGTAAGAGTGCAAGAAATGGAAAAATGACCTTTGACCCTATAAAGGACGGAACAATGAGGGCAGCATCACCAAAAATTAAACATGTGTAGATTATACCAAGATACATCTCCATACAAAATTTGAACAAAATCTGTTGAGAAATGTGACCGCCAGAGCGCACACAAGAGTACACACAAGACATCTATCAAAATATGACCTTTGACCCTATAAAAGACGAAACACTGGGGGCAGTATCACCAAAATCTAGAGGGTTCCAGATTTTACCAAGAGACACCTTCATACAAAATTTGAACAAAATCCGTTGAGAAATGTGACCGCCAGAGCGCACACAAGAGTACACACAAGACATCTATCAAAATATGACCTTTGACCCTATAAAAGACGAAACACTGGGGGCAGTATCACCAAAATCTAGAGGTTTCCAGATTTTACCAAGAGACACCTTCATACAAAATTTGAACAAAATCCGTTGAGAAATGTGACCGCTAGAGCGCACACAAACTATCTCCCAAAATATGGCCTTTTACCCTATAAAAGATGGAACACTGGGGGCAGCATCACCAGAAACTATAGGGGTCCAGATTTTACCAAGATACACGTCCACAGTAAGTATGAAAGAAATTGGTCGAGAAATGTGACCGCTAGAGCGCACACAAGAATGTGACGCGGCGGCGGCGGCGAAACGCTGCTGAATCCAAAGTATCCTCCGGCATACTGCCGGGGGATACAATTATTTGACTAGTCGGGGTATTGGTATGTAATGACTACATAAATAACTAGAAATGTCCATTGCCGCGCAATGCGAATGTATCACCCAGCACTGGCAGTGATTTGAAGGAGGGACAAAGAACCTCCCCCTCCCCTCCCTCACACAAAAGGTTGGCGTAGAGATTGCCGTCAGTTGCCTGGACTATTGTCAACACTAGGAGCCACATCACCAAAACAATGTGTGTAGATTAGAGTATAATGTATCTCTATAGAAAATTCGAAAGAAATCTGTCAAGAAATGTGACCTCAGAGTGCGCACACAAGATATCCACTAAAATATGACCTTTGACCCTATGAAAGACCGAACACTGGGGGCAGCATCACCAAACCTGTAGAGGTCTAGAATAATCTATGATGGACCTCCATACAAAATCTGAAAGAAATCAGTCAACAAATGTGTCCTTCAGAATGCATATAAAACAAATGACATTTTGCCCTATAAAAAGCAGGTAAAATTTGAAAAGAAATCCGTCAAGAAATGTAGAAGTTAGAGCAGCAGCATCCCCAAAAAGTAAAGATGTGTAGATTATAACAAGTTACATCTGCATACAAAATTTGAAAGAAATCCATCCAGAAATGTGGCCTGCATAGTGCACTCACGCCATTCTCCAAAGTATGACCTTTGACCCTATAAAAGGCGGGACACTGGTGGCAGTATCACCCAAAACTATAGGTTTTTAGATTACACCAAAAGACACCTTCATGCAAAATTTGAACAAAATCCGTTGAGAAATGTGACCGCAAGAGCACACACAGGAGTGCACAAATAGACAAATGACCTTTGACCCTATAAAGGATGGAACAATGAGGGCAGAATCAGATTATACCAAGTTACATCTCCATACAAAATTTGAAAGAAATCCATCCAGAAATGTGGCCTTCAGACTGCACTCACGCCATCCTCCAAATTATGACCTTTGACCCTATAAAAGATGGAACACTGGTGGCAGCATCACCAAAAACTATAGGTTTTCAGATTACACCAAGACCACCTTCATGCAAAATTTGAATGAAATCCGTCCAGAAAATGCAGAAGACTGCACGAAATGGACAAATGATTTTTGACCCTATTAAGGACAGAACAATGAGGGCAGCGTCATCAAAAAGTAAAGATGTGTAAATTATACCAAGTTACATCTCCATACAAAAATTTGAAAGAAATCCATTCAGAAATGTGGCCTGCAGAGTGCTACCACGCCATCCCCTGAAGTATGACTTTTGACCTTATAAAAGACGGGACACTGGTGGCAGTATCACCCAAAACTATCAAAGAGATTCGATCATACACAGTATGCCCTCCGAAGGAGGGCTAGAGGGCCAGCTAAAATCTGACCTTTGACATTCCATAGGCTTTGCATTGGATGCATTGTGGGAGCTTTGGCCAATGTGAACAGTGAGCTAGGAGGGTCAATTTCAATAAATGTTTATTCATGAGGAATGACGTCAAAAACTCGTCAAATACTGTTCGATGATTGGTTAGTTGCTCATATTAACATAATTTTTTATGTATAAGATCATACATAATTCATTTTTTTCATTCCCACAATTCCCTACGATTTGGACACGAAATAGGGGAAATGGCGGCCGTGCGGGTAGTGCTACTTTTGTGCCATTTCAACACAAATCTCAAAAAAACTTTGTTTTTGAGAATTTTCTGTTTTAAAAGGAGTTTGTCTTGTAAGTCTCACGAAAGCAGAAAATTCTCCGGTGGACATTCTCATCAAAGTAATGCCGTATGATGCCATGAAATGTAAGTAAATATGTATTTTGTTTAACATTCCTCTTAATAATTGGGATGTGTTCGTCGTGGCTGCTAGTGAGTTTATTGTACAAAACGTATTATCCCACATCCCACCCAGCCCCCCTTCTCATGCATGACAAAACAAAATTATTATCTTTGATTGAACTCTAAAACGGTCATTTTGAATAGTCTACTTGTAATATTTTTCGAGAAGATCAGATATTTTCCGAAGATCTGTATATTATGATAGTCCTCAAGCCTAAAAAGTGAAGTGCATGGCTTCATTACCGACAATCTGCAGTAGATGTGGACCTGTTCAAGATTGATCATGACACTGAATGCACAAGATCCTCACTCTGAGGAGTGGGGCGGGCCGGGTAAGATCTTGCCCAGCGGTCTGTTAGTTTTGGGTGCGCCGATCCTGGCCGGCTAACTGCGCTTTGCTTACGGCTACGATAGCCTGGATCTATTCTAGGCCTACCTTAGACTTAGAGTTAGGCCCTCGGCCTCGCCTTGAACTTTGTTTAAGGAGGGTCTAGAAAGATCAACTTAGAATTTGAATGATAATGTCCTGAATCATGCTGGACCAGATTAAAATGTTCTTTATTATATACAGTCAATAACCTTATGCTGCTACTGAGAGCTGTCCCAATTTATTTTGTGTACTAGGCCTAGTACTACTGTACTCTGTAGTGACAACCATGACGAGTCACCACTGTCACTGAGACGAGAGAGTACATAGGGCCTTCATGTGCGAGTAATATTAATTTAAACAGTAGATCTGTGGCATGCTTTTAATTACTACTATGATTCTAACCCCTTGTTCTCTTTTGCTTGCAGAGCTATTGCCTTGGACCGAAGTAGAGAAACACAGGGGGACCAGGACCAGATCATTCAATATCGTGATACTAAAAACTGATAGACCCTACCCGGGGCTGGGCTGTAGTGTAGTTTATTGTCATCCACACACTGGAGGAAACCCAAGTTGAACTGGAAAGGTAAATTGTTTTTTGAAAATGTAGACCTCTAAGCCCACATAATTGGTGTAAATTTCAATATTCCATTGCTTAGTCTTAGTAGTAGCTCTGTAAGATTAGATCTTATTATTAATAGACTTAGATTTCTACCGACATAGTCTCTGCAGTCAAAATCAAAATTCTAAAGTCCAGTAAATTATTTTGATTTAGCCGTTTTAAAGTTTACTAAATGCCTTGCTCTAGGATCAAATTTGGAATGGAAGATGAAAATATGTACGTCTGTTAAATGATTTAAACTTAGATTTACATTTCTATAATTAAGAAGGAAGAACAAATGCAGTGGTGGGTTTTTTTTTTTTTTTGTTTTTGTTTTTTGTTTTTTGTTTTTGTTTTTGTTTGTTTGTTTTTTTTTTTGGGGGGGGGGGGGGACCATCCCGGCCCATGCCCGCCTTTCAAACAACAGTATGCATTGTGCCCCCCTTTTCGAACGGAAAACCTTTTTTATTTTTGTTTTTGTTCTTGTTTAGTTTTCGTGTCAGATATTTATGGAGGGAAACAGGACCCCATAGCCCCCCTCCCCCCTCTCCCCACTGAGCGATATTTGGAGGGCTGGCAAGACCAAACAATATACGGATCTCCCTCCTAGCAGTTTCCCAAATTTGACAATCCAGCATTTGTATGCCCCTCCCCGCCCCCCCCTTATTATACAAAATCCTGGATCCGCCCCTGGATAGATGTATCCATTTTTGTTTCCTTCTTTAAAATCCAGTCCACAGTCTACAAGAAGTTTAATTTTTGTTTGTCGTTTCTTTTTTGTTTTTATAATGCAGGTTGTTCAAGGAAGCTCATCAGTTACATTGCTTGTTACGTGTCAAGTAACGGAGTCATTAAGGATCGAAGTATTTTTTTATTTATTATCATTTAAACATAAAGTTTAAATTTATTGCTAATTTACATAATGGCAATTACATTTATTCTAAATGTCAGGAATGCTATTTCTGAGCTGGAAATTGAATGTCAAAATTTGGGTCAAAAGAAAGAGCTAACATATTATTCAAAGGGGAAACAAACAGATTTGTAACTTTCATTTATTTATTTTTCCATTTTTTTTCATTATTTTTTTCATTATTTTTTTTTTTTTTTTTTGGGGGGGGGGGGTGGTTCAGGGTTGAATGGCCCTTATTGCAATCACTTGTCATTTCACTTCAAGATGATTTATAGATACACCCCCTAATTCGTAATTTCGAAATAAAAGCAAATTTTACATTGGATTTACCTTTTGTAGTTGTACATGTCCATGTACACGTAATTAAAAATATATTGCAATTGGTATGATTGGACCATTTGAAACATGATTATGAGAAAGTGATTAATCTTGAGCCTAATTCTAAATTCTTTTCACACTTCAAAAAAATATTTGATAAAAACCTTTAGTACAGTCAGTTATCATGTCACCTCAGAATAATGCAGTAATTTAAATTCAAACTATAACCAATAAATTTTCAAAATCAAATAATTTTCCTTTTAATTCCATTGTAATTGAAATTGAGTTAGAAAAATGTGGCATGACTACATTATGAAATTGTAAAATCAGCACTGATTTTCTTATTTACTATATAAATCTATATACCTACCTATTATGCCTGTAGTCTTGACTACGGGACCCCTTCGAGAATTTAACACACATGAGTCACAATATTGTGCGCACCCCCCGTAATCCTATTGTCCCCTTCGCCACTCACGCGCGTCAACACGCTACGGCCATCTTCCTCTTTTGCGAGCAATCCCAAGTAGAAACATGTTGCTTGCAAGGTGAGGGGAAGGAGGGAGGGTCATAGGTAGGTATATAGATTTATATAGTAAATAAGAAAATCAGTGCTGATTTTACAAATTTACTGCAATAAATCATATATACCTACCTATTATGCCAGACCAGCGCCAACTCAAAGACCGGGAGGCATGTTTCAAGCAGAAGGGAATAGGATTACAGCGAAGAAAACAAAGACACAGCGGCCTTCAAGGTGGCTGACGCAAACATAGCCTCACCTGCGGGAACATCCCTAAGGTAGCAAGAAATGAAGGAATTGGGCGAACGCCAATAAGCAGCCTTCAAAATATCAACAAGCGCCACACCTTGAAACAGAGCCCAAGAAGTGCTGACACTACGAGTGTCATGAGCACAAGGCTTACTGTCGGTAAAAAGAGACCCTGTGCCAGCAGCCCTAAAAGCCTCGACAATCCATCTAGAAATGGAATCAAGAGAAGCAGGAGAAAAAGGCTCTCTAGTGATTAGGAGCAACTGATCATCCTTACGATAAGACTTAGTCTTATCAATATACCAATTGAGAGCCCTAACAGGACACCAAACTTTGTCCTCGCGCACTGACAAAAACCCAGAAAGCAGACAAAGAAAAATCTCAACAGGGCCAGAGGCAGCTGTCTGATTCTCGGCAATAAAAGAAGCCTTAGGAATCAATCTAACGCCTTTTCTCTCCCAGCGAACATGACCAGGAGTAAGGCAGAGAGCATGAAGAGTACTGCGCCTCTGCCCAGAGGCAAAAGCTACCAAAAAGAGCGTCTTAACCATAAGATGATGAAGCGAGCTTCACCTAACGGTTCGAAAAGAGGTTTCGCCAAGGCCTCCAGGACCTTAGGCAGACCCCAAGACGGCACTAACCTAGAATAAGGAGGTCGCTTCAAAAAGAACGACCGAATCACACCACTTAACAGCGGGGAATTGGAAATCCCCGAACCATCTGAGAAACCCGAATGAATGGCCCCGATCATTCCGAACGGTAGCCTCGGATAGTAGAGATGGATCTCCCTTTGTCAAATAGCGAGATTAGAAAATCCGCAATTGAACCAATAGGAGCCGAAAAGGGGTTTGATTTCGCTCTTTACGCCAAAGGAAAAAGACCGAAAGACGGGAATTATAAATCTCCCTAGTAGAAACTCTACGACTGGACAATAAAAATTCTGCGGCTCTATCACAGAGACCCGACTGTCTTGCAGATTCCCCGACAAGGGTCAAATGAAGGGACTCTGGATTGTGGTGAAGAATCCCCGAGAGGGGCTGCAACACCAGATCCACTCTTTAACGGAAGAAGGAACGGTTGAGCCGCCAGAAGGCTCATTAGCTCCGGAACCAACTCCTCCTGGGCCAAAAGGGAGCTATCACAAGCACCCGAGCCCGATCTTCCCTGATCTTCCGCAAGACTCGCGGAATCCGCTGGAAGGGAGGAAAGGCAAATCCTCGAAGATTCTCCCAACTGAGAGAGAAAGCATTGAGAGCCCAAGCTCCCCAATCGCGCGCACAGGAGCAATATATCAGAAGTAGGTGATTTAGAACCGACGCAAAAAGATCCACTTCCAGTGGATCCAGGTAACTGCAAATGCGGCGAAAAACCTCTGGATGGAGCATCCATTCCGATGGAAGACACCTGCCCCGAGACAGAAAATCCGCAATGAGGTTTTCCAGACCGGGGATGAAAGAGGCCACGGGTGTGATTGCCATGCGACAACACCACCTCCACAGCTGTGCTGCTAGGGCATTCAGGATAGCAGAACGAGTGCTTCCCTGCAGATTGACATAAGCCGCCACAGTGACATTGTCCGTGAGGATCAGAACTGAACGACTGAAAAGTCAAACATTAAATATGGGGAAGAGTCCCAAGATGAGACCAATCCCCCGCGACCGCGCTGCCATTGCAATGTCCTCCCCACCCCAACCGAGAAGCGTCCGTCGAAACCGAGATCAACGGAAGGGGGGGGGGTACGGAAGGACTTGCCTCGCGCAAGAACCTTCCTGGCCAGCATGAGCTTGCGAGCTGCCGAGACAATGGTGAGAAACCTGTCTCAACTGGGCCGAGCCAACTGATTCCAAATGTCCAACACAGCCCCCAGAAAAACTGGGCTGCAAGTAGGAACTAAATCTGACTTTTCCCAAAATATTAGGAAACCCAAGTCTTGAGTAAGATTGACGAGCAAACGAGTCTCGTCCAACAAACAATCGCGCAACTCCGCTAGGAGAAGCCAATCGTCCAGGTAGCAAAAATAGCCGAAGGCCGCGTCGCCTCAGAGAGGCTGCCAGCACGGCTACAACCTGAGTAAGAACCCGAGGGACTGGGCGCAGCCCGAAGGGAAGAGTGCGAAAGCGATAAGTCTCTGAGAGGAAGAAAAAACCCCAGAAGATCGCGCGAAGCGCGATGAATGGGAAAGTGGAAATACGCATCTTCGAAAACTATCAAGACCGCGTAGTCCTTCCTCTTGATCAACAGAGAAAGGGAAAAAGACAGCCTGTGAGGTGACCGAGTTCCTATAGCACCTCCGGGGAGCGGAGCGGACAGATCTATGAAGAATCCATCTCGTCCGTCAAAGAGAACAAAAACATCCCCGGAGATGGCCTCCCAAGCGGGGAGAAAGGAACGAAGACAGCCACCAACCAAGACGCGGACAGAGGCTCGCATCGACTTAGGATGAGCATGTAAACAAGACAGAGACCTGTTATTGCGCATCGCCAAAAGCAAAGGACCCGAGACGGAACATCCGAGAGAAGCAGTGCGATGTTCGACTCCTTAACCCAAAGGGCCGTAAGAACCAAGACTCTGCGACGGTACATGACCGAGGCAGCTGCAGTGGAAAACCATGACCACTGCAAACCAAACATGACGCTTAAAAGAAGCACCGCTTCAATACGTCCAAAATCCAGCTTGAAATCCTCCGCAAGAGAAATACCCTCGGAGGAATCCCGCTGCCTGAACCCAAGCAAAGTCGAACCCTGCGCGCGGGCTGACTGAAAGTCAGGGAAAGTTTAGAACAAAGCAATCGCTTCTACCCCACAAAGGGAGAGCGACTAAGGCTCTGCCTGCCCCAGCGATTCGGAAACCGAAGCTTGAGAGGCCGCTTCCAAAACTGGATCCGCCTGAAAAGATCGTGACAAAGAATCACGAACAAAGGCCGAAACAGTCGGATCCCGCCACAGACAAAGAAGAATAAACCAAAAAAGGCTAATTAGTCTCGATGTCCGACCCAAAAAAGGGACAAGAGCAGGGGATGTGATGCCTGGTACAAGGGACCAACCCTGAGTCTGGGCAAAGCCCATCTCACACTGAACATCTCAGCTCGAGAGACCGGAGGGTTCGCTAAACCTGATGGGCAAGAGGCAGGCAAAGCCTTGCCTCTTTTAGCCCCTTCCCTAGGCTTCTGATTGGCCCAAAAAGAGACTAAATCAAAACCCGCTTATCAGAGCGTTTATTCGGTTTCGTTCGGATCCCCGAAGCCCTTCGGGAACACGAACCGAACCCTCCGCTGAGGGACGCTCACCTCCCTTTATGGGAGAAGTGCGCTGAGGGTATTGAACCCAAAGACGCGCACCAATTACCCATATCGGCTGAGCAAGAAGATGCAACAGCCATGGGCCGGGCGCCAAGGCGCCCAGAGCAAGGGCGGACCTGGATGACCCGGCAAAGGAACGCCAACAAAGGACTCAGCAGGAATCCTGCTGCTTAAACCAACGCGACGTCGAACCCTGCGCGCGGGTTGACTGAAATTCAGGGAGATATCTGGACAACAAAGCAATCGCTTCCACCCTACAGAGGGCGAGCGATTGAGACTCCGCCTGCCCAAGCGATTCAGAAACCGAAGCTTGAGAGGCCACCTCCAAATCTGGTTCCACCCGAGTGGAAAGAGACAAAGGAACGCTAACAAATGCCTCAGCAGGCAGAGCCCTGCATGGTTCAACAAAAGTCTCCTCGCCCGGCGGCGCCCCAAGGGCCGCGGGAATAGGAGGCACATGCGAATCCAACTCAGACAAAGACGAATCAAACACAAAAGGCTGATTAGACTCAAAGCGAGACCCCTGAATAGGGACAGAAGTCAGGGTTGAAGTAGCCGGTACAAAGGACCAACCCTGATTCTGAGCAAAAGCCCGCATCATGCTGAACATGTCAGCTTGAGAGGAGCTAGCTGGGTTAGCCAGGCCAGACGGGCAAGAGGCCGGCAAAGCCTTGCCACTTTTTGCCTTCTTCTTGGCCTTTTTCTTGGCTGGCTCGACAAGAGTCGTAGCCGAAACCCTTTTCTTAGAACGCTTAATCGGATTCGTTCGGATCTCCGAAGTCCGCTTCGGAAACACGAACCGATCCCTCCGCGGAGGGACGTTCACTTCCCATAAAGGGATTGGAGCGCTCATGGCGTAAGCCTAGAGAATCGCCCAAATCACCCATATTGGCTAAGCAAGAAGATGCAGTAGCCATGGGTTGGGAGCTAAAAGCTCCCAGTGCGGGGGCAGACCGAGATGACTCGGTATGTGCCCGATGACTACCAAAGGCGTGTGAACCCGCTATTGGACCGCTAGAAAGCGGCAATAGGGGAGCACTAGTAGTCACGCACTCAGGTGAAAACACCTGTTGCTCCGAAGAGCGTCCATAATTGTTAGCTCGAGCATTCCCATTAGCTGGCAATGTAGACAGCCCAGGAAGTACTCGTTCCCCCATATGGCGTTTGCCGGGGGCTAGGGTTTGAGAACCCAGACCAACATGGACTAAGCCCGCGGGTTGCCCTGCAGTAGTGGGGCGCGTCTCCCCTAACGGATCAGAGCGAGTGAACGCTACCGTACGGGAAACAACCGCCCCCCCCTCTGGTCTCAGCGACCGGGGGATTGGAATCGTTAGATATCCAAACCACTAGAATCTGACGCCACCCACCCCGAAACCACGGGCTTCGGAGTTGACAATCCCGACTCAGTTAACGCCACCCGTCCCGAAGCCGCAAGCTCCGAGACTGGCAAACTCTGCAAGGAAACACCACTAGGCAACTTACCCTTAGCCCGCCTCCCTCCCCCATGTACCGAAGTACTCGGGAGAGTTCTGGAAGGCCGAGTCGTCTTGCTAGACGACTCTTCGGAAGAAGCAGGTCTCCGTGACCTAGCTGCTTCTTCTTCCGAATTCATACCACTGCAATAAAACAGACAATAAAGTATACTTTTCTAAATAAGAAATACTTCAACTGAATGCAGTAAAATAAGAGTAAAATTTATTTGGGAGATACGCACAAAAGATTTTCACAGCCAAAAAACCGTAAGAACAAACACCGAACCCAAAGGCTCGGTGACAAACGGAACACCCGCAAACACACAGAAATATCTACGTGGGGCTGACTGTGAAAGGGAAAAATAAATGCCAAGAAAAGGATATCAAAAATCCCTTGCAATCGGCAAAAGTGACTACTAAAACACACAGTACTATAATCTAAGCGAATATAGGTACCTAAAAGTGCTTTAAATGTGCGAAAAAGCGCACCTAAAGGATACTATACGACCTGATTTCAGGAGCGCTGTGACTATACGTCCTATCTCGTCGGGGGCGAGCAAGAAAGAGGAAGATGGCCGTAGCGTGTTGACGCGCGTGAGTGGCAAAGAGGACAATAGGATTACGGGGGGTGCGCACAATATTGTGACTAATGTGTGTTAAATTCTCGAAGGGGTCCCGTAGTCAAGACTACAGGCATAATAGGTAGGTATATATGATTTATTGCAGTAAATTATGATTTTAGTTCATCGTCATTAATGCAACGTGTGTTTATAATTGTATGCATAAGTAGTGCATTAAAATGTAATCATATTTATTTGATCTTCAACCTTAAGTGATAATCCCTTTCATCAAATTCTTGAAGCTATCCTGCGAAAGCTATGATAATTTTTCTTGAAACGCAAATGGTTCTATAATCTGTAATTTCTTCCTTTTTATCATCTGTGCAATGGTTGTGTCATCTATCTGGGGCATGTTTCTAGGCAAACGGATTTCAGCCCACCCCGAAATTTTCAAAACTACCAATATTTGGACAAACATCGCCTCATCATTTTGGGCAGTAAGGTGGTCTCTTTGGACTTTTATGTCTTGTATATTCTGATGATAGATTGAAGGGATGTACATGGATATACATCATAATCCACCTATATACCGGATGTCACTAGATTTAAACTTGTTTGCTTACAAACTGAAATAAAATAGCAATTGGTATGCCGCCCCCTCACCTGCCCCGTGATTTGTTGTCCATGAACAATATGTTATATTCTGTATATTGCATTTCAAGAGAGCATTAACTTTTATGTTGATAAGTGAGTTAGTTTAATAAACATCATAAAGAAACTTCTATTTGTTTTTTTCCCCCCATAATTTTGTGAAAGATGTAGTGGTGATGCTGATGATGATGCAGGCACAATATGGCATGTGTTCTGAAGTGTGAAGTGTGAAGTGTGAAGAAGAAAAAGAAGAGGAAGAAGACAAAAATCAAATCAGTTTGTTTGTTGCTGTTTGTTGGGTTTCGTTTTGTGCCTTTTTTGTTTTTTTTTTTTTTTTTTTTTGTGTGTGGGGGGGGGGGGGGTACATGCACCAGAAGCCAGTGCATGGTGGTACATATATGAGGTCATCGGGAGCAAATTTTCCCTTTGTACTTTTACTTGAGATATATGCCAGATCTGCAAGGCACAAGAAAAGCGTTCAATGAAGGGAAATTCAATATCGAAGGACGTCTTCTTCTTCCTCCTCCTCCTCTTCCTCTTCATTTTTTTCTTCATCTTTTTTTTTCGTCTTCCTCTTGCACTTCCTTTTCATCTTCATCTTCTTCCTTTTCCTCGTCCTCTTCTTTTTTCTTCTTCATCTTCTATTTCATCTTCTTCCTCTTCTTTTTTTCTTCTTCTTTTTTATCTTTGTCTTTTAGTTCTTCATCATCTTCTGCACATTTTTGCTGCAAAAGTACAGTATACGCACACCTAGCCTATTAAAGTACAGTTTAATTTTATGTTAATTAGTTATAAAAGCTCATGAATATTCAAATATATAATTTCAATAACTTTACGCGCTGCGCGCCGGCTAAAATCTGGTTTTCGCTGGTACACTGAAAAAAAGTTGGCTTCATAGGCTAATACATAAACAGTGGGAGCAGTGTGCACTTTTGACCCGCCGGAAATGCCCCCATGGAAAGCCGGATGCAGAAGCGGAGTTGAGACCCCCTGAAAACTATAGGTTTTCAGATTACACCAAGAGCACATTCATGGAAAATTTGAACGAAATCCGTCAAGAAATGCAGAAGTGAGAGTGCACGAAATGGACAAATGACCTTTGACCCTATAAAGGACGGGACAATAAGGGCAGCGTTACCAAAAAGTAAGGATGTGTAGATTATACCAAGTTACATCTCCATACAAAATTTGAAAGAAATCCATCCAGAAATGTGGCCTGCAGAGTGCTATCACGCCATCCCCTGAAGTATGACTTTTGACCCTATAAAAGACGGGACACTGGTGGCAGCATCATCAAAAACTACAGGTTTTTAGATTACACAAGGAGACACCTTCATGCAAAATTTGAACGAAATCCGTCAAGAAATGCAGGAGTAAGAGTGCGCGAAATGGACAAATGACCTTTGACCCTATAAAGGACGGAACACTGGTGGTAGCATCACCAAAAACTACAGGTTTTCAGATTACACCAAGAGCACCTTCATGCAAAATTTGAACGAAATCCGTCACGAAATGCAGAAGAGTGCACGAAATGGACAAATGATTTTTGACCCTATAAAGGACAGAACAATGAGGGCAGCGTCACCAAAAAGTAAATATGTGTAGATTATACCAAGTTACATCTTCATACAAAATTTGAAAGAAATCCATTCAGAAATGTGGCCTGCAGAGTGCTATCACGCCATCCCCTGAAGTATGACTTTAGACCCTATAAAAGTCGGGACACTGGTGGCAGCATCATCAAAAACTACAGGTTTTTAGATTACACCAAGAGACATCTTCATGCAAAATTTGAACAAAATCCGTTGAGAAATATGACCGCCAGAGCGCACACAGGAGTGAACACATGACATCTATCAAAATATGACTTTTGACCCTATAAAAGACGGAACACTTGAGGCAGCATCACCAAAATCTATAGGTTCTAGATGATACCAAGACACACCTTCATGCAAAATTTGAACAAAATCCGTTGAGAAATGTAACTTTACACTTTTTCCATCTACATGTACCTACTGTATTCAGTACAAGCGAAGTGAGCCCGAACAAGCCCTCATTTTGTTGTAGCCAGGTCTGCCACATCACTTGTTCACTCTACCAGCAAAATCGAAGGGAAAAGTAAAACCATGGATGTCAGCACTGATTCAACTTCAAGTTCAACAGGCATGTTTACCAACTCCATCCACTTTTTTTTCTCTCCTCGAGTCACCAAGAAGAAGTAACTCGACAAAATAACAATTTCACTTCTCGTCACAATGAATAATACTAAATGCTACATGCAACAAGAACAACAAAAAAAGGTTATATGGTTTATACAGGAAGAGGGAAAAATATAAAAGAGTTTTAGAATTAGAGACACAAACGAGAAAGTGAACAAGATTATGAATATCCAGAATAGAAGTAAAAAAATATTGCGAGGCATGCATTCATAAGAATATGCATGCGCATAATTTTTTCATTGCACTGATACTGACCTTGTATTACAGTGACTGAAAAAGTGCAAGAAACGCTGTTGCCTGAGCCATCTACAAATGTATAGGTAACTTGAGTTGAACCAAGTTGATAGACAGCTCCTGAGACATGACTTTGAAAAGAAATAGTTGGGGGTGCACCACTATTGTCTGTTGCAGTAGGTGTAGGAAAGGAGACCTGTGTAGAAGTTACACCCAAATTTACATTCTGAACTTGATCAGGACATGTGGCAACTGGTGGAGTGCTATCAACTGAAAGATAAATGTTGGGAAGAATATAAGAAGCTTGACTTACAAAAATCTCAAACAATATTCACATTTCATGCTCTTCGTTTGCACATGTCCCATGTGACATTAGTCCCATTTCTATTTATTGCACCAAAATTAAAACAATCACTTGGCATGACTATTCATTAATTTTCTTTGCAGGTATTAGTATGTAATAATATCAATTATGTGACTACAAGTACTGGTATCAATAGAAAAGAAAGTGAGAATGTTCTTTGTTTCAAACACAGAATTGCTCTACACTATATTATCTAATACAATACTAAGCTTGTTTTTCAAAACTTTAACAGGGCTTAACTATATAGCTTTATAAATCATGATCTTATTGATAAAAATGAGATGAATGCAACAGAAACTGCAAATAGCCTGAATTCAGTTACATGTAAGTCTAAATTTACCATTAACCATACCAAACTCCCGTTTCATAAACGGTAATGAATAACGCCAAAAGCTAAGCATAAAACATTACAATCTATACAAGTAAGCATCCAGGGGACAGATGGCTTCGACAGATGGCTTCGACAGATGGCTTCAAGTCCTCTCTAAGGGACTTGGTAATGAAGATTAACCCCTCTCATGAGGGCACTAGTGCATCCACTTGTTTTTGAACCTAGTTCCTCCCAGTTACGAGGCCACTGCTTAACCAGTGCCATCTTACCTCTTCAATTGTAAAGCATGCTTATGAAGAAAAATGTACCTTCTACAAAATTCAGAAGAACAAGGCATAAATTTTTCAAATCCATTGTTACTGACCTTGAATTACAGTGACCGAAAAGGTGCAAGAAACGCTGTTGCCTGAGCCATCTACAAATGTAAAGGTAACTTGAGTTGAACCAAGTTGATAGACAGCTCCTGAGACATGACTTTGAAAAGAAATAGTAGGGGGAGCACCACTGTTGTCTATTGCAGTAGGTGTAGGAAAGGAGACCTGTGCAGAAGTTACACCCAAATCAACAGTCTGAATTTGATCGGGGCACGTGGCAACTGGTGGAGTACTATCAACTGAAAGATAAAAGATGTGAAGTCTTTAAGAAGCTTGACTAAATTAAAATCTCATAAACAAAGCTTTACATTTCTCCTTAAATATGTGCATTCGTCCTTTGTGACATTAGTGCTATTTCTATTTATTGCATCCTGAATAAAACAATCACTCTGCATGACCACTGTTCTTTTCAGGTATCAATATGTAATGACTATAAATCAATTTCATCATCAAACATTCAACTAGTTGGTAAAATGGAAAATGTTTTCAGATACTCAAAAATCTGTTTACTTTATTATAAATTTGATAAAAACTATTATTTTAAATGAAATATTTTTGATAATAATGTGAATACAGCAGCATCTCTAAATAACCTGAATTCAGTACATGTAAATTTAGAATTTTTTGCAAAAAAATGATAATAAATACATTAAAAATAGCAGTCACAAGAATGAAACATACTGCATTACATGAAGTAAAAACATCCATTACATTTAGATACAAATTGGAATGACATACAATGACATCACAAAGTATCTTCTACATACACAAGAACAATGCATAATTTTGTCAGTGCATGATACTGACCTTGTATAACAGTGACTGAAAAGGTGCAAGAAACGCTATTGCCTGAACCATCTTCAAATGTAAAGGTAACTTGAGTTGAACCAAGTTGATAAACAGCTCCTGAGACATGACTTTGAAAAGAAATAGTTGGGGGTGCACCACTGTTGTCTGTTGAAGTAGGTGTAGGAAAGGAGACTACTGCAGAAGTTGTACTCAAATCAACAGTCTGAACTTGATCAGGGCATGTGGCAACTGGTGGAGTACTATCCACTGAAAGGTAAAAGATGTGAAAAAAATAGAGCGTTTGACTTAATAAGTAAAATCTCACAAAGCTTCACATTTCTCGCTCTCTGTTTCATGTGTATCATGTGACATTAGTCCCATTTTTATTTATTGCACCCAAACTAAACAATCACTTGACATGACTATTGATTAATGTCCTTTTGGGGTATTGGTATGTAATTACTGCATAAACAATTATTTGACTAGTCGGGGTATTGGTATGTAATGACTACATAAACAACTAGAAATGTCCATTGCCGCGCAATGCGAATGTATCACCCGGCGCTGGCAGCGATATGAAGGAGGGACAAAGAACCTCCCCCTCCCCTCCCTCACACAAAAGGTTGGCGTAGAGATTGCCGCCAGTGGCCTGGACTATTGTCAACACTAGGAGCCGCATCACCAAAACAATTGTGTAGATTAGAGTACAATGCATCTCTATAGAAAATTCGAAAGAAATCTGTCAAGAAATGTGACCTCAGAGCGCGCACACCAGATATCCACTAAACTAGAAATATCACTGAAGATGATGATTAATACCCCCGCCCCGTGACAACAGCCTTTCTTGACTTTTGGTCGAAAACTGAGGAAGTAGTTTGATCCGCAATGTGTTTCCTTGATTTTCTGCCATAAATATGCCGTTACCATGGCAACGCAGATTCCGACTCATCCGAAAAATATGTCTTGCACATCTTCCCACCAAGACCAATGTGTGTACCAAATTTCATGACTTTCGGTCAAAAACTGAGGAAGTAGTGCGATCCGCAATGTGTTTCCTTGATTTTCTGCCATAAATATGCCGTTACCATGGCAACGCAGATTCCGACTCATCCGAAAAATATGTCTTGCACATCTTCCCACCAAGACCAATGTGTGTACCAAATTTCATGACTTTCGGTCAAAAACTGAGGAAGTAGTTCGATCCGCAAACTGTTTTCCTTGATTTTCTGCCATAAATATGCCGTTACCATGGCAACGCAGATTCCGACTCATCCAAAAAATATGTCTTGCACATCTTCCCACCAAGACCAATGTGTGTACCAAATTTCATGACTTTCGGTCAAAAACTGAGGATGTAGTTCGATCCGCAAGATTTGCAATGGACCGACCGACCGCCCGCCCGACCGACCGCCCAACCATCGACTGATTCCTATATACCCCCTTCAAACTTCGTTTGGCGGGGGTATAAATATGACCTTTGACCCTATGAAAGACCGAACACTAGGGGCAGCATCACCAAACCTGTAGAGGTCTAGAATAATCTATGATGGACCTCCATACAAAATCTGAAAGAAATCAGTCAACAAATGTGTCCTCCAGAATGCATAAAACAAATATATGACATTTTGCCCTATAAAAAGCAGGTAAAATTTGACAAGAAATCCATCAAGAAATGTGGAAGTTAGAGCACACAAAAGACAAATGACCTTTGACCCTATAAAGGACGGAGCAATGAGCGCAGCATCACCAAAAAGTTAAGATGTGTAGATTATAACAAGTTACATCTCCATACAAAATTTGAAAGAAATCCATCCAGAAATGTGGCCTACAGAGTGCACTGACGCCATTCTAAAAACTATGACCTTTGACCCTATAAAAAAGAGGGGACACTGGTGGCAGCATCACCAAAAATTATAAGTGAGTAGAATTTACCAAGATACACTTCCATACAAAGTTTGAACGAAATCCGTTGAGAAATGTGACCGCAAGTGGACACACAGGAGTGCACAAAAAGACAAGAAATGGACAAATGACCTTTGACCCTATAAAGGACAGAACAATGAGGGCAGAATCAGATTATACCAAGTTACATCCCCATACAAAATTTTGAAAGAAATCCATCCAGAAATGTGGCCTACAGAGTGCACTCACGCCATTCTCCAAAGTATGACCTTTGACCCTATAAAAGACGGGACACAAGTGGCAGTATCTCCCAAAACTATAGGTTTTTAGATTACACCAAGAGACACCTTCATGCAAAATTTGAACAAAATCCGTTGAGAAATGTGACCGCAAGAGGACACACAGGAGTGCACAAATAGACAAGAAATGGACAAATGACCTTTGACCCTATAAAGGACAGAACAATGAGGGCAGAATCAGATTATACCAAGTTACATCTACCGACCTCTACGACCTGGACGTTTCATTGGCTCAGAAAAGTGAAGTCGTGGTCCGCCATGTTGCACTTCTGAAAAATCAACGCGCGAGAAAGCTGGAATACAGATTTGTGTACAATCATGCGGACGCCCATGGTCAAAACGCGCAGACAAGTACAGATGTTCAGTGCGTAACGTGTAATAAACCACATCGCTCTCGGAAGAGTAACATGGCCGCGCCCACTTCAAGTGCTCGCACGAGCGGGAATGGGCGATGATCCGTCCAGGTCGTAGAGATCGGTGGTTACATCCCCATACAAAATTTTGAAAGAAATCCATCCAGAAATGTGGCCTACAGAGTGCACTCACGCCATTCTCCAAAGTACGACCTTTGACCCTATAAAAGACGGGACACAAGTGGCAGTATCTCCCAAAACTACAGGTTTTTAGATTACACAAAGAACACCTTCATGCAAAATTTGAACGAAATCCGTTGAGAAATATGACCGCCAGAGCGCACACAGGAGTGCACACAAGACATTTATCAAAATATGACTTTTGACCCTATAAAAGACGGAACACTGGAGGCAGCATCAGCATCAAAATCTATAGGTTCTAGATTATACCAAGAGACACCTTCATGCAAAATTTGAACAAAATCCG
Organism: Heliocidaris erythrogramma; assembly: GCA_025617745.1. Lineage (NCBI taxonomy): Eukaryota > Metazoa > Echinodermata > Echinoidea > Camarodonta > Echinometridae > Heliocidaris > Heliocidaris erythrogramma. The sequence continues at coordinate 24,691,244 of CM046866.1, forward strand.
TTGAGAAATGTAACTTTACACTTTTTCCATCTACATGTACCTACTGTATTCAGTACAAGCGAAGTGAGCCCGAACAAGCCCTCATTTTGTTATAGCCAGGTTTGCCACATCACTTGTTCACTCTACCAGCAAAATCGATAAAGGAAAAGTAAAACCACGGATAGTCAGCATTGATTCAACTTCAAGTTCAACAGGCATGTTTACCAACTCTATCCACTTCTTTTTCTCTCCTTGAGTCACCAAGAAGAAGTAACTCGACCAATAACAATAAATGCTAATGCTTACATGCAAAAAGAACAACAACAAAAAAAGTTATATGGTTACAGGAAGAGGAAAAAATATAAAAGAGTTTTAGAATTAGAGACACAAACGAGAAAGTGAACAAGATTATGAATATCCAGAATAGAAGTAAAAAAATATTGCGAGGCATGCATTCATAAGAATATGCATGCGCATAATTTTTTCATTGCACTGCATGATACTGACCTTGTATTACAGTGACTGAAAAGGTGCAAGAAATGCTGTTGCCTGAGCCATCTACAAATGTATAGGTAACTTGCGTTGAACCAAGTTGATAGACAGCTCCTGAGAAATGACTTTGAAAAGAAATAGTTGGGGGTGCACCACTATTGTCTGTTGCAGTAGGTGTAGGAAAGGAGACCTGTGTAGAAGTTACACCCAAATTTACATTCTGAACTTGATCAGGACACGTGGCAACTGGTGGAGTGCTATCAACTGAAAGATAAATGTATAAGAAGCTTGACTTAACAAAAATCTCAAACAATATTCACATTTCGTGCTCTTCGTTTGCACATGTCCCATGTGACATTAGTCCCATTTCTATCTATTGCACCAAAATTAACTTGGCATGACTATTCATTAATTTTCTCTGCAGGTATTAGTATATAATAATATCAATTACGTGACTACAAGTAGTGGTATCAATAGAAAAGAAAGTGAGAATGTTCTTTGTTTCAAACACAGAATTGCTCTGCACTATATTATCTAATACAATATTAAGCTTGTTTTTCAAAACTTTAACGGGGCTTAACTATATAGCTTTATAAATCATGATCTTATTGATAAAAAGGAGATGAATGCAACTCTATCTCCAAATAGCCTGTATTCACTTTATTCTCATTTTACAACTTTTTTTCAAAAAATAATAATAGTTTTCACTGACTACCTGACATAATAATAATAACTAGAAATGTCCATTGCCACACAATGCAAATGTATCCACCGGCACTGGCAATGATTTTTGCATCATCCTTTTGTTCTAAGGAGGGACAAAGAACCTCCCGCTCCCCTCCCTCAAACAAAAGGATGACGTAGAGATCGCCACCAGTGGCCCGGACTATTGTCAATACCGGGAGCAGCATCATCAAATCAATGTGTGTAGATTTGAGTATAATGCATCTCTACAGAAAATCCGAAAGAAATATGTCAAGAAAAGTGACCTGCAAAGCGTACACAAGATATCCACTAAAATATGACCTTTGACCCTATAAAAGATGGAACACTGGGGGCAGCATCACCAAAAGCTGTAGAGGTCTAGAGTATAGTTTAGATGAAGATACACCTCCACACAAAATTTGAAAGAAATCTGTCAAGAAATGCAGAAGAGTGCACGAAATGGACAAATGACCTTTGACCCTATAAAGGACGGAACAAGGAGGGCAGCATTATCAAAAACTATAAAATTGTAGACTGTACCAAGATACATCTCCATATGAAAAAGCGCACACAAGACATCATCCAAAATATGACCTTTGACCTTACAAAAGACGGAACACTGGTGGCAGCATCACCAAAAAGTAAAGATGTGTAGATTAGACCAACATACACCTCCACGCAAAATTTGAAAGAAATTCGTCAAGAAATGCAGAAGAGTGCACGAAATGGACAAATGACCTTTGACCCTATAAAGGACAGAACAATGAGGGCAGCATTATCAATAAGTATAAATTTGTAGACTGTACCAAGATACATCTCCATACGAAATGTGACAGGAATCTGTCAAGAAATATGGCCTCATTTGGAACATTATTAAATCGAACTGGTAAGTTTTCAGTGCTCTCTTAAACAAGGCAAATGCCAAGCGTTGTCTCGCCTGCATCTTACTATGTGAATGAAAATGTCAACTTTTGTCTGGCAGCTTTATTATTAAAGCAATAGTGATGATGTTACATACATTTTATCCTTGGAAAATGAGAATGCTATTTGTGCTTGATGTTATTAATACTTAAGAGTTAAGTGCAGTTTATTGACCTTTTGACTTTGCAGATTTGACCCTTTTCACAAACTTGACACAGGCATAGGCCTGAAAGGGACGTACATGTAACTGTGGTATGAATCTGGTGATCATACACTGAAGGTACACACACGTACATGTAAAGTGATTTTCACTGAAAGTTCATTGCCCTTTGATCTTTACATTGACCCATTTACAAACATGACTGTAGTATCCTCAAATAGAAACATATTAAAATCTGAATCTAAGACTATTAGACTAGCAACGTATAAACGACGTTCAGTATAATGGCCACGTTCTATTGAGAGACCCAAGTAAAGTCTCATGAAACGTTAACTTTTGGACTCCGTGTGAGTTATTCAGTCGCGTGATCTGAGTAGTACGGATCATCAAAACGATGGCCGTGATTAGCGATTGGAATTGATGTCAGATGTTACAATGGCGACCCTGCCAAAAGTTTGATTCGATTCGGACATTGGAATGTTTTGCATTGATTTGTGTAGCTTTTAATTATATGCTACTGGAAGCTAACACAATGCACAGAACATGATATTGTTAATTCCAGAACATGTTTAATCAGAGGATGAATTGCCGAGCTTAACATTTCAAGTAGGCACCTGATGAGAGCTGTCTAGTCTGGCATTCAGACGTATGACTTATCGTCACACCTCCCTTTCTTTAAGAAGAGAGTTTGTCTCGATTTAGACAACTATGAATATTTTCATCTTGTGCCTTTACAATTATAAGACATAATATATTTCTTGAAGCCTGTTTAACTTTGGTTTCTGTAAACAGCCTTCAATAACACAAACATAATATATGAATTTTCACGTAGTGTTGAGGTAATGTTTTTGACTTCTTCTGGTTGAGAGTCCATGCAATTAAAGGTAATTATTCTGCTTTCTTTGAGTGTTCTGTTTAAATTCATATAAATCGCTGAAATATATTATTCTCCAATTTGTAGTAATTTTGTTTTAACTGTTTCATCAATCCTTTTCGATTAAGTTACTGTTCAATTAAGCGAACCGGAGGCTTCACGTTGCGTCCACTTCTCGTTGTAAACGTAGCTGTTGATGTAGATGGTGCATCCACTGCTGGAGGGTTATCATCGGTGTCATCTTGGACATTTCGTGGTTGTCCCGTCATCGTCGTCGACATCGTGCGAAATATAATGTTCTTTACGTCTAGCTGGTCTGATGTGACGGCGGTTTCGTCGACGTATCACGCCGTGTTCAGTTTGTACCAGATAAGACCGATTTGGTAGTTTGGTCTTAACAACGCCTTGCTCTGACCATCTGTATGTGTGCATGTCAAGGAGTGTGACATGTTGACCAATGCTAAGCTCTTGAAGATCCTGAGCATGCTGATCATAGCGTTGTTTCTGTTTTGCCTTCTGCCGCTCCTTCCTTTCCTGTAGATCTGTAGAACTCGGTAGATATCTTGACTACTCTGCTGGTACTTTCGACGTAGATTCTTTGAAACCTTGACTGCTCCCTCAGCGCGACCATTGGACTGGAGATAGTACGGACTTGTAGTCGTGTGAACAAAATCCCAGTCGGTTGCGAAGCGTTGGAATTCAGAACTCGCAAATTGAGGACCGTTGTCCGAGACTACTTCACAAGGAGTACCGTGTCTAGAGAAAATCTCCTTGAATTGTGTGATCACTGTTTTGCTACAAGTTGTGGACAGTGTACGCAGTTCAATAAACTGGGAATAGTAGTCTACGACTAGGTAATCTTGACCATTTAGAGTGAACAAGTCAGTACCGACTTTTTCTCACGGTCTGTCTGGAATCTGGTGTTGTTTCAGACTCTCTTGTTGTTGTTTCGGTTTGTACAACATACAGGCTGCACAGTCTTGAACCATATCGGTGATGTCTTGGTTCATCTGTGGCCAGTATAGGACTTCACGGACCCTTCTCTTGCACTTTTCTATTCCTAAATGCTTTTCATGGATCCTGTTCAGCATTTGCTTTCTCATTGATGTTGGAACTACAAGCCTACCGCCCTTCAAAATGAAGCCATTGGACATTGGACATGTTTTGCAGCTGGCCATCCTGTTCTGATGACTTGTTGGAGTTGCTGCAGTGTTTCATCTGTCTTTGTCTCTTTGACAAATTGTGTTTTTCTGTCAGTAGTGACAGGTAGAGTCTCTATGATTGCATCAACATAGACTCTGATGTCTTCCTCTCGTTCTTGACTCTGGTCTGCTTTTGAGTCTACTGCTCTTGACAACGCATCTGCTATATACATGAACTTGCCAGGCGTGTAGGATACCTTCAAGTCATATCTCTGCACCCTGTTCATCAGACGTTGAATCCGTAGCGGACAGTCACTCAGAGATTTGGTGAACAACGGAACGAGGGGCTTATGGTCTGTCTCAGCTTCGATCACTTGACCATAGACATACTGGTGGAACCTTTCACACGTATATGTGATCGCTAGCAGTTCCTTTTCTATCTAAGCATTGCGTGTCTCTGCATCTAACATAGCTCTAGATGCATTAGACAGAAATAACCGTCTGTTATGGGGAAATCTTTAATATTTCTGACATTTCCCAACCTTCCCCATAGACAGACGGTACACCCGTATATCACCAACAAGGTGTACGAACAGCCGACCTGAGCCTTAGGTCGCGTTGCCGTTACGTACTATACTGCACGGGTACACCACTGAATACATACATGCTCCACACACAAACACACAGCCAAATAATAACAAGAGCCCCAGGGGGCACGACGCTCACCTGAGGTGGATCAATTCACATCTGGCGCATGTTCTCTCTAGCACCACCAGGAGATATGTTAGAAATTGAAACAACTAGGAGGATGTACATGAGATGATGTTAGAAATTAACATAATTCTCCCCCCCCCAGTCTGAGCTTCCTACCAAGTTCGGTTAAATTCTAATCATGGGTTTTGGAGAAGAAGCTGAAAATGTAAAAAGTTTATGGATGGCGGACAACTTGCCCCACCCCCTCCCCTCCAGTATGTTACCCCCACAGACCCCCTCTAGGGCCACCCAGAAAAAAATCATGAACAACTTTCATTTTTCGTCTATAGAGGTACATGTATCTCCATACACAATACCAAGTCTGAGCTATTCCTGGTTCTGGAGAAGAAGATGTTTGAAATTTACATAGCTTTTACACTTGGGGGCCCTTCCCCCTGGGCCCCCCTGGGGGCCACATGTACCATTTTAGCAACTTTGGATCCCCTACCCCTAAGAATGATTCCTACCAAGTTTGGCTGAATTCCGATCATGTGTTTTGGAGAAGATCAGAATGTACATTTTGCCTGGCAGCGCCCCCCCCCCTCCAGTATGTTACCCCCACAGGGCCCCTATTGGGCAAATCAGAGAAATTTCATGAACAACATTCATTCTTCATCTATAGAGGTATCTCCATACACAATACCAAGTCTGAGCTATGCCAGGTTCTGGAGAAGAAGATGTTTGAAATTTACATAGCTTTTACAATTGGGGGCCACATGTACCATTTTAGCAACTTTGGGTCCCCTACCCCTAAGGATGATTCCTACCAAGTTTGGTTGAATTCCGATCATGTGTTTTGGAGAAGATCAGAATGTACATGTTACCCCCACAGGGCCCCTATAGGGCCACTCAGAGAAATTTCATGAACAACATTCATTCTTCATCTATAGAGGTATCTCCATACACAATACCAAGTCTGAGCTATGCCTGGTTCTGGAGAAGAAGATGTTTGAAATTTACATAGCTTTTACAATTGGGGGCCCTCCCCCTGGGCCCCCCTGGGGGCCACATGTACCATTTTAGCAACTTTGGATCCCCTACCCCTAAGAATGATTCCTACCAAGTTTGGTTGAATTCCGATCATGTGTTTTGGAGAAGATCAGAATGTACATTTTGCCTGGCAGCGCCCCCCCCCCTCGAGTATGTTACCCCCACAGGGCCCCTATAGGGCCACTCAGAGAAATTGGGGGCCACATGTACCATTTTAGCAACTTTGGATCCCCTACCCCTAAGAATGATTCCTACCAAGTTTGGTTGAATTCCGATCATGTGTTTTGGAGAAGATCAGAATGTACATTTTGCCTGGCAGCGCCCCCCCCCCCCCTCGAGTATGTTACCCCCACAGGGCCCCTATTGGGCAAATCAGAGAAATTTCATGAAGATCTGTAGAACTCGGTAGATATCTTGACTACTCTGCTGGTACTTTCGACGTAGATTCTTTGAAACCTTGACTGCTCCCTCAGCGCGACCATTGGACTGGAGATAGTACGGACTTGTAGTCGTGTGAACAAAATCCCAGTCGGTTGCGAAGCGTTGGAATTCAGAACTCGCAAATTGAGGACCGTTGTCCGAGACTACTTCACAAGGAGTACCGTGTCTAGAGAAAATCTCCTTGAATTGTGTGATCACTGTTTTGCTACAAGTTGTGGACAGTGTACGCAGTTCAATAAACTGGGAAGAGTAGTCTACGACTAGGTAATCTTGACCATTTAGAGTGAACAAGTCAGTACCGACTTTTTCTCACGGTCTGTCCGGAATCTGGTGTTGTTTCAGACTCTCTTGTTGTTGTTTCGGTTTGTACAACATACAGGCTGCACAGTCTTGAACCATATCGGTGATGTCTTGGTTCATCTGTGGCCAGTATAGGACTTCACGGACCCTTCTCTTGCACTTTTCTATTCCTAAATGCTTTTCATGGATCCTGTTCAGCATTTGCTTTCTCATTGATGTTGGAACTACAAGCCTACCGCCCTTCAAAATGAAGCCATTGGACATTGGACATGTTTTGCAGCTGGCCATCCTGTTCTGATGACTTGTTGGAGTTGCTGCAGTGTTTCATCTGTCTTTGTCTCTTTGACAAATTGTGTTTTTCTGTCAGTAGTGACAGGTAGAGTCTCTATGATTGCATCAACATAGACTCTGATGTCTTCCTCTCGTTCTTGACTCTGGTCTGCTTTTGAGTCTACTGCTCTTGACAACGCATCTGCTATATACATGAACTTGCCAGGCGTGTAGGATACCTTCAAGTCATATCTCTGCACCCTGATCATCAGACGTTGAATCCGTAGCGGACAGTCACTCAGAGATTTGGTGAACAACGGAACGAGGGGCTTATGGTCTGTCTCAGCTTCGATCACTTGACCATAGACATACTGGTGGAACCTTTCACACGTATATGTGATCGCTAGCAGTTCCTTTTCTATCTAAGCATTGCGTGTCTCTGCATCTAACATAGCTCTAGATGCATTAGACAGAAATAACCGTCTGTTATGGGGAAATCTTTAATATTTCTGACATTTCCCAACCTTCCCCATAGACAGACGGTACACCCGTATATCACCAACAAGGTGTACGAACAGCCGACCTGAGCCTTAGGTCGCGTTGCCGTTACGTACTATGCTGCACGGGTACACCACTGAATACATACATGCTCCACACACAAACACACAGACAAATAATAACAAGAGCCCCAGGGGGCACGACGCTCACCTGAGGTGGATCAATTCACATCTGGCGCATGTTCTCTCTAGCACCACCAGGAGATATGTTAGAAATTGAAACAACTAGGAGGATGTACATGAGATGATGTTAGAAATTAACATAATTCTCCCCCCCCCCCCAGTCTGAGCTTCCTACCAAGTTCGGTTAAATTCTAATCATGGGTTTTGGAGAAGAAGCTGAAAATGTAAAAAGTTTATGGATGGCGGACAACTTGCCCCACCCCCTCCCCTCCAGTATGTTACCCCCACAGACCCCCTCTAGGGCCACCCAGAAAAAAATCATGAACAACTTTCATTTTTCGTCTATAGAGGTACATGTATCTCCATACACAATACCAAGTCTGAGCTATTCCTGGTTCTGGAGAAGAAGATGTTTGAAATTTACATAGCTTTTACACTTGGGGGCCCTTCCCCCTGGGCCCCCCTGGGGGCCACATGTACCATTTTAGCAACTTTGGATCCCCTACCCCTAAGAATGATTCCTACCAAGTTTGGTTGAATTCCGATCATGTGTTTTGGAGAAGATCAGAATGTACATTTTGCCTGGCAGCGCCCCCCCCCCCCCCCCTCCAGTATGTTACCCCCACAGGGCCCCTATTGGGCAAATCAGAGAAATTTCATGAACAACATTCATTCTTCATCTATAGAGGTATCTCCATACACAATACCAAGTCTGAGCTATGCCAGGTTCTGGAGAAGAAGATGTTTGAAATTTACATAGCTTTTACAATTGGGGGCCATTACAAGAAGGGAAAAGAAGTTGTAAAACTACAGACAGAAATGAGAAAGTGAACAAGATTATGAATATCAGGAATAGAGGCAAAATAGGATTCTGAAGCATTTAATGTCCATGTAGAAAAAAGTATCTTCTACATACACAAGAACAAAGCATAATTTTGTCAGTGCATGATACTGACCTTGTATAACAGTGACTGAAAAGGTGCAAGAAACGCTATTGCCTGAACCATCTTCAAATGTAAAGGTAACTTGAGTTGAACCAAGTTGATAAACAGCTCCTGAGACATGACTTTGAAAAGAAATAGTTGGGGGTGCACCACTGTTGTCTGTTGAAGTAGGTGTAGGAAAAGAGACTACTGCAGAAGTTGTACTCAAATCAACAGTCTGAACTTGATCAGGGCACGTGGCAACTGGTGGAGTACTATCAACTGAAAGATAAAAGTTGTGAAAAATATAGAGTGCTGGACTAAAGTAAAATCTCACAAAGGTTCACATTTCTTGCTCTCTGTTTCATGTGATATTAGTTCCATTTCTATTTATTGTACCCAAACTAAAACAATCACTTGACATGACTATTGGTTAATGTACTCTTGGGGTATTGGTATGTAATGACTACAAAAATTTTTTCACCAATTATTTTACAAGTCGGGTAAATAGAAAACATTGTGAGAATGTTCTTTCTTTGACACACAGACTTGCTCTGAAATATATTGTCTAACACAATACTAAGCTTGTTTTAATTTTAGTGGCTTAATTAAACAACTTTAACCAATCATTTTGATAAGAAGGAGATGAATGCATTTGCATCTCGAAATAGCCTGTATTCACTTATTTCTAGTTTTACATTTTTTGCAAAAGAAAAAGAATGATTTTCACTATCTACATGACATAATAATAATGATAATTCATTTTTCTATAGTGCATTTCAGGACCATAGACCATTTCCATGTGCTTTACAGTGTACAACGTTTATAATCATTGGAAACATTATGAAATCGAACAGGTTAATTTTTTAGCGCTGTCTTAAAACTTTAACATCAGTATGTTTATGTGCTGATGTGCAAACTTCCAGTGTTAACTGTTAACTAGAGGAAGTACATGTATGTTGAGCATACCTTTACTCTCCTCAAGCTTCTCTATCCACTTTTCCTTCTTCTTTCCTACAGCGCATAGGGACATATTGTGATATGCGCTATATAAATATGGTATATTATTATTACTATTTCAATATGGCACGAAAAAGAGACATGATAACAAAGCTTTTCGACCTGCACACATCAGGTTATCACGCAGGTATATAACCGTACAACCAATCAGCGCACGCAGCCCTGCCCGCTAACAGACCAAAGATAGCCAAATGTGATTCAGCGATTGGTCTCCACTTGCTGAACAATGTCCCGGGCCAGAAGCTCAGCGCATTTACGCTTTCTGGAAGCCGCCTACATTCAATCGCACAAACCCCTTCTGTGCAGACAAAAGGAGTTCGCCCAAGCTTTGCGATTGTTCTGAAATTACAAAGTCTGGGTTGCGTCCGGGTTCATCGAGTATAATATAGTTGATTTCAAGTAATTTGTTATATACCTGCGTGATAACCTGATGAGTGCAGGTTGAAAAGCTTCGTCATCATGTCTCTTTTTCGTGGCATATTGAAATTTTGTAGTACCAAGAAATTATTTGATTATTACTATTATTAATTATTATTATCCCATACCAGTTCTGCTCACTTTTACCCCCTATAATGATACATACTATTGATGAGCATATATAACACCTCAAAAAATGTTTCAGAATTTAGCGGATTTAAACACTGTCTGATAATTCTCTTTGTACTATACTTGAATTGGTATCATTGAGAAGCCTGTTTATTCCCCTTTACAATGAAGCCCCATTTGTACTGATTATTTAATCATGGAATGTGTAGTATACCTGAATATGGGGCCAAGTCAAAAGTGAAATGTTGCAAAATGCATTGTTATTGTCAACAATGAATTCTTCATTTGTTTTGAGAATGAATTGTTCAGGTGGTCATTCATAAATTGCAAGGCTTTATTTACTTTTCGTTTGGAAGATGAAGTGCATTATAATCGAGTGAATATAAAGACACGAGTCATAAGTGAAATGTTGCGAATTGCATTGATATTGTTAACAGTGATTATACAAGTAGTCATTTGTTTGCAAAATGGATTTCATTTTGGATGATGTTGAGGTGGTCATTCATAAAGTGCAATATTGTTTTCACTTTTGTTTGGAAGATGGAATGTGTTTTAACTCTTACTGTGCCACAGGAATTAGCTCTCTTCAAAATTTTACCAACATTTTTTATTATAATGGTATATTTATTGAAAATCTGTATGGCAGCTAGTAGGCTGAATTGTACAAATTTTTACAAGTAAAAAGGAAATGCATTCACGAAGAATAAAAATAAATTACAACAACATAATCATGAGAATAAATATGCATAGAACATTAATAATACAGCAAATTGACAATGGTAAAGGAGATTGTGACTACAGTTAGGTGACGATATATTTCACCTCTACTTATATCAAGTTCGTCCAGAGAAGAAGGATTGAATGAAAGAGAAGAAGAAGAAGAAGGAAGAAGAAGAAGAAGGAAGAAGAAGAAGAAGAAGGAAGAAGAAGAAGAAGGAAGAGGAAGAGAAGAAGAAGGAGGAGGAAGAAGAAGAAGAGGAGGAGGATAAGGAGAGGAGCAGGAGAAAGAGGATGGTGAAGAAGAAAAAGAAAGCGAAAGGGTCAGAAAGGAGCTTTACAGAGTCAGATGAAATAGGCAATAGCTAATAGACCTAAAAATGGAAGAACAAAAACCAAAAACCAAAATGGAAGACAAACAAAAAGAAGATTGTGAGCATATATATAACCCTGTACATTAGAGTTTGTATATACAGATATTTTGTCAAAATGTGATAATCACCATTATACCGTATTTCGTAATGATATAATGAAAATGCTAATTAAAGTTCTGTTGAAAACACTAGTTATATGGAACATAGAGTTAGCGAACATAACAAATATATTATTTTAAAGAATACAATTTACACAGATGCAGGAATCTTAGCATCATACTTATCTGTGAACAAATCTCATGGTCTGGGCAGGGAAATGTAATGAGTATGGAAGGGAGGGTGAGGATAGAAAGAGAGAGAGAGAGAGAAGATGAGGAAGGGACGGAGATAAAAAGCAGTAGAGAGGATGAAGGAGAGAGGGAGAGAGAAAAATAGGGAGAGGGGAGAAAAGTGAGAGAAAGAGAGTGAGAGAAAGAGAGAGAGAGAGAAAGAGAGATAGTTTGAATATATATTATAAAAACACTACACAGTCTTCAAAGTCTAACAATGGATCCTGAAAGTTAAGATTCATTTAACAACCTTACAAGGTATGGGATTGGGCTTTTAGTCTATATCGTTCGGTTCTACATCTGGTCTGAGCATAGAGAGTAATTCTTCTGAGTGATCTTGTACTCTGTGATCAATGTGATCAATCTTAATCTTCAAATGTCTGCACTTCATTAACCATGTATTATTTCACTAGGAAATTCATTACCATTTCTTATGATACAAATTATTATTACTTTACCCAACTTTATGCATAAGAATTATTTAAAATTACATTTGAGTTTCTTTTCATCCATTATTTTTTGGTTTCTCATTTATTTACTATTGTTTAATGTTGGAATAAGGTTTTTTTTTTAAATGTCCACATTTTCCGGAAAATGTCTATGGTAGCATATAATTCTAATCATATATTCAGAATGCTTGGTTTATGCTCAAAATTTTGATATACATTGACCACCATATACCTTTCCTGTGGTCGAGCAATTAGTGAATGAAAATGACAAGTCTATCTGTCACATATGTGTGACATCGGCACTGAAAGAGTTACTTGAACAATAGTGGGATTATCACTGTGTTTGAGTGAGTAAAAGCGACTTTTGTGAAAGAGTGCAAAATCCATTTTTGACAAATGTTTTTTTTTTTCTGGCTGGTATCACCCAATTTGAGAGTCATGAAAAGACTTAGAAATTCTATATTGTAGTCATTAGAAGACGATTTATGAAAGAATCAACTTTTTTCAATGTTTGTGCTGATATATTCTATCAAAACTTTATGATTGCATGAGCAAGCCAAATGAAATTGAAAGACTCACCAAAGTTACATTTTTAAACATTCAACAAAGTAGTTAATTGCTCACTCAAGCATCAGATTTAGAGGGGATGTCTTAAGGATACTAAGATCAAAACCTGTTGTTGATCAGAATACAAAAATTTCTAAGCCTATTCATGACTCTCAGCTAGGCTGAAACCAGCCAGAGCCAATATCAATTCTTGTCAAGTCTGGATTTTTGCACCTTAACACAAAATTGGCTTTTGCTCACTCAAGTGTAAAATATTGTGAGATATTTTAGTGTCATTTGATAGAAGACACCGTAAGCTTTTCACATGTATGAAAATCTCCTCAAAATATTTTGATACATATATTTGGGGAAAATTTTCCAACTGTTAACTTTTTTCTGGGATGCACTATAGATTAAAACATAACTGTGATAAAGAAATGCGGAGATACCTTTCCTCAATACATACAAGAAGATTTTCATATAAATTCCATTTCACAGATGCAGCTGATTATTTTTAGTAAATACTTGCTTCTACTAGAGTAAAACATTAACTAATTTTCAAGTAATGTGAGATTATTTGAGCTGATATAATTCATTTTCTGCTTAAATGGCAAAAATAAACACTGTAGGTAAATCCACATTATGAAAAAATTACATTACACAATACAATAAACTATATACCAAAACTGAGAAAAATATGAAATCAATGTAAACTATAAATATCACAAAGAACGTTTGTAGGATCAGACCCAACTCATTTTAAATGAATGGTAATGAATAATGCTAATTTGTTTACATTAAAAAAAAATAATATTGTTACAGGAATAGACAGAAATGAGAAAGTGAACAAGATTATGAATATCCACAATAGAAGTAAACCACATTGGCATGCATCTATGGAGCAAAAAAGAACTACATTCATAAAAACAAAGGATATTTTTTTCATTGCACTGATACTGACCTTGTATAACAGTGACTGAAAAGGTGCAAGAAACGCTGTTGCCTGAACCATCTACAAATGTATAGGTAACTTGAGTTGAACCAAGTTGATATACAGCTCCTGAGACATGACTCTGAAAAGAAATAGTTGGGGGAGCACCACTATTGTCTGTTGCAGTAGGTGTAGGAAAGGAGACCTGTGCAGAAGTGACACCCAAATTTACATTCTGAACTTGATCAGGGCACGTGGCAACTGGTGGAGTACTATCAACTGAAAGATAAAAGTTGGGAAGAATATAAGATTCTTGCCTTATCAAAAATCTCATAAACAATATTCACATTTCGTGCTCTCTGTTTGCACATGTCCCGTGTGACATTTCTATTTATTGCACCAAAATTAAAACAATCACTTGGCATGACTATTGATTACTGTAAACGTGGAATATTTCGCGGTGTGGAAATTTTTGCGCATTTCGCGCAGCATGAAATGTGCGCAAAAATAAAAACATGCAAATACTTTTGTTTATGTATTCTTTTGCCCATGAGCCTAGCGCGTCAGCAAAATTAAAAATGCGCGAAATTCACTTTACTCAGCCGAACGCGAAAAATTAATCACGCAAAAATTTCCACTTTTACAGTAATTCTTTTTGCAGGTATTAGTATATAGTGACATCAATTATTTGACTACAAGTAGTTGTGTAAATAAAAAAGAATTTGAAAATTGTAAAATCAGCAGTGATTTTCTTATTTACTAGATAAATCTATATATACCTGCCTATTTTTGCTAGTCTCTTGACTATGCAACCCAATCAAGAACTTTTACACATTAAAGTCACAATATTGTGCGCACACCCCATAATCCATTGTTATCTCCTTGCTTCCAAGGAGAGGGGTAGGAGGGAGGGTCATAGGCAGGTACATATATAGATTTATCTAGTAAATAAGAAAATCATTGCTGATTTTACAAAGTTACTGTAATAAATCATATATACCTGCCTATTTTTGCTAGACCCATTTAGGAATGGGAGGCATGTTTTAAGGGAAGAAGGAAAAGGATTACAGGCAAGACACTGTCGCCTTCAGGGAAACTGAAGGTAACCCTTACAAAAAAGTACCATGGTAATACCCTGGTAATACCGCGGTAAATTGGGACGGTATTACTGTGAAAGTACCATGAATTTACCGCATTACCCATTGTGAAGATGAAAATACTATGAATGTACCATGCTTTTCATGGTACACGATGCAAATACTATGAATATACAATGTTTTTCGTAGTAATACTGTGGCAATACGATGTGTACCACGGATTTACCATGTTTCGTGGTATTATGGCGGTAATACCATGAAATACGTAGTATTACCATGGTATTTTTTTATAAGGGTAATAATCCTTTCCTGCAGGAACATCCTTTAAAATAGCAGGGAATGAAGGAATTGGGAGAACGCCAATAGGCAGCCCTCATAATATCATCAAGCGTCACACCCTGAAAAGGGGGCCCAAGAAGTGCTAACACTACATGTGTCGTGAGCATAATACCATCTGTCAAAAGAGCCTTTGGCAAAAGCTTTGACAATCCATCTAGAGATAGAGTCAAGAGAAGCTGAAGAGAAGGGCTCACGAGTGATCAGAAAAAGCTGATCATCTTTGCGACAGGCCTTGGTCTTCTCAATATACCATTTAAGGGCTCAAACAGGGCATCATACCTTGTCCTCAAGTACTGAAGAATATCAGATTCTGGTTCTTGGCAAAAATGAAGCTTTAGGAATAAGCCCAACACCCTTATTTTCCCAGCGAACGTGTCCGGGATTAAGACAGAGAGCATTAAGGGTGCTACGCCTCTGGCCAGAGGTAATGGCTACCAAAAGGAGAGTCTTCACTGTAAGATGGTGAAGCGAAGTATTGCCCAGAGGTTCAAAAGGAGGATTTTCAAGGCTTCTAGAACCCGTGGCAAACTCCAAGACGGAATTAACTGAGAAAGGAGGGACATATCAGAACGAAATAATCCACTCAAAAGCGAAAAGCCCAAGTGAATAGCACCGATCACTGACCAGTGGCTTCGGATAGTAGAGATAGACCTTCCTTTGTCAAACAAAAAGATTAGAAAAATCTGCGATTGAGCCAATAGGAGCCTAGAGGGGATTTGATCCCGGACCTGACACCACTGAAAGAAGGCTGAAAGACGGGAATCGTAAACTTCCCTAGTAGAATCTCTACGACTCTGCGACCCTCTCAGAACGGACAGACTGTCTTGCAATCTCCCCGATAGGGGTCAAGCAGTCAAATGAAGAGACGCTAGGCTGTCGTGTAGAATCCCTGAAAGGGGTCGAGACACCAGTACATGTATCCCCCGAACATGTCATCCATCCCCCATTTGAATCAATGTTGTGACTGAAATGGATAAAGTGGCAATTTGGGACCTCGGGTATCACTGCTGACAAATTTGACCTTTTTAAGTTGTTTTGAAATTGAAGGTGATCCGACAAAAACTGCAGCCGGTCGAGCGCTCACAAGAAAGTCTTTACTATTTCTTTTAAAAATATGGTTACCATGGCAACGATGACTCCACCCACACCAAAAACAATAGGCGTCTTCATCTTACCATAATGCACCACCATGCGAAACATGAAGATGATCCGACAAGAACTGCAGCCGGTAGAGCGCTCACAAGAAAGTCTTTACCATTTCTTTAAACAAGGCATTAGCGATAATGTGTCTCGCCCACATGCGATAACTAGAAATATCGTGATCTCTGTTGCCATGCAACAGGTCCCCCAAGTGCATAAATCTGCATAAGTTATGCTTGCATATATCTACATTACTGTTTGGAAAGTGACGTTTACAAAGTTATGTCATAAGAGAGTCTTGCGGGTAAACTATAATGTTTGACCTGAAATGACCTTTGACCTTATCATGTGACCTCCAACGGCACCATAACATGCAGGTCCCCTCAGTGCATCTACAACCCAAGTTTGGTTGAAAAGTGAGTGACGGTTGCAAAGTTATCTGTCATAAGAGAGTCTTGCAGGTAAACTTTAACGTTTGACCTGAAATGACTTTTGACCTTATAATGTGAACTCCAACGACACCATAACATGCAGGTCCCCTCAGTGCATCTACAACCCAAGTTTGGTTGAAAAGTGAGTGACGGTTGCAAAGTTATCTGTCATAAGAGAGTCTTGCAGGTAAACTTTAACGTATGACCTCAAATGACCTTCGACCCTATCATGTGACCTCCAACAGCACCATAACATGCAGGTCCCCTTAGTGCATCTACAACCCAAGTTTGGTTGAAAAGTGATTGACGGTTGCAAAGTTATCTGTCATAAGAGAGTCTTGCAGGTAAACTTTAACGTTTGACCTGAAATGACCTTTGACCTTATCATGTGACCTCCAACGGTACCAGAACATGCAGGTCCCCTCAGTGCATCTACAACCCAAGTTTGGTTGAAAAGTGAGTGACGGTTGCAAAGTTATCTGTCATAACGTTTGTGACGGACGGACGACGGACGGACGACGGACGGACGACATTTGGATCCCTTGGTCTCGCCTTCACCTCCGGTGGGCGAGACAAAAATATGGTTACCATGGCAACGATGACTCCACCCACACCAAAAACAATAGGCCTCTTTATCTTACCATAATGCACCTCCATGCGAAATTCGAAGGTGATCCGACAAGAACTGCAGCCGGTAGAGCGCTCACAAGAAAATCTTTACTATTTCTTTAAAAATATGGTTACCATGGCAACAATGTCGACTCTGCCCACACAAAAAACAATAGGCGTCTTCATCTCACCATAATGCACCTCCATGTGAAATTTGAAGGTGATCTGACAAAAACTGCAGCCAGTAAAGCGCTCACAAAAAATATTAATGCTGTGCTCATTAGACTTTCTGCAAAAATAAATGAATAGTTTACCAACACAGGGATATTTTGTTTCATTTAGAATTTTAGAAATAAGTTGTTTAAAATAACTGATGAAATAGTCATACAAAAGCCTTTTTTTCAGAAGATTTCAAGTTGTTAAAAGAAATATAAAAGTATATGAGCCGCCATCAAGACACATATGTATGGAAGCGCTGGAATCTCAACTTTTTCATCGTTACATTCAAAACATCCATAAATTTATGACAGAGTCAGGATCCAGCAATATTCAGCCACAGATTATCCGTTGTCAAGACCATGGTCAAGACCATAGAATCTTAGCCCTGTGATTGGCAAGCGAGCCATCTGTAACCAAGTGCGCGTTGAATGAAACAATGTGCAACCTGTTGCTTCATCCTTGCGCAAACATGCGCATAGCTGTTGCCTAGCTGTGAGAAAACATCTTGCATGGTGGTAACCAATCGGAATGCTGGAATTGACTTTTTTAAAGACAAAGTGTGTACATTGGTTACATATTGCTGAATCCTGACCCTGTCATGAAGTGCACATTAATGTTATTTCAAACTTTGGAAAGTACAGAAAATGCCCTTTACGCTCATGTCAAATTTGCCCTGGCTCACAATAAAACTATGGTAGTTTTGGCCAGATTTATATTTCATTTCATTTCCATTTTTTGTCATAAAAGGAACACCATTTTTTACCAATTTCGTCTTTTATTTTGAACACAATAAAAGCATGTCACAAATCTCTGATCCCTCTTCTTTTATTGATGTATAACTCATGACAATTGGTGAATGATAAGTAGTCTATTCAATAGTTTGCAAATGAGATGTTCCTGGCTGTTCTTGCTCATTATGTATTCATAGTCAGGCAGAACTGGAAATAAAATAGCGCGTTTTTAGGGGACCTGCGGATTGGCTGATACAATAATTCAGGACAGTATAGCCCTCTCAATGCGCTTTACAGAGTACAATGTTTACAATCACTGGAAACATTATTAAATGCATCTCGCTATGCAAATGAGAATGTCAACTTCTGTCTGGCAGCTTTATTATTAAAGCAATAAAGATGATGTTACATACATTTTATCCCTGGAAAATGAGACAATGCTGTTTGTGCATAATGTTATTAATATTTAAGATTTAAATGACGTTTATTGACCTTTTGACTCTGACCTGGGTCAGATTTGACCCATTCTTTCGAACTTAACCTATCCCTTAAAGGGATGTACATGTAACTGTGGTATGAACCTGGTGATCATACCTCAAAGTTATTATATGTACATGTAAATTGATTTTCAATGAAAGTTCAATGACCTTTTGATCTTTTACATTGACCCATTTACAAACAAGACTTATGCACCTTCAAGAGATATAATTGTGATTTGAATTTGGTGATCTTACCTCAAAGGGACAAACAGCAAAGTTTTCAGATGTGGGGTGAGTTTCACTGAAAGCTGATCATGGACCTTTTTTACCTTTCACCTTGCTCATTTTCAAACATGACCTGCACCTTTAGGAGATGTAAATGTGGTATGAATTTGGCGATTCTACCTTAAATCCACAGAAATTTATTGTGATTACAGCATGCTTGTTGATGAGGCCAACACAATAGAGGCGCTTATAGCATCCCTCCGCTACGTATAATTTATATGAACAATACTGACCTTGTATAACAGTGACTGAAAAGGTGCAAGAAACACTGTTGCCTGAGCCATCTACAAATGTATAGGTAACTTGAGTTGAACCAAGTTGATAGACAGTTCCTGAGACATGACTTTGAAAGGAAATAGTTGGGGGAGCACCACTATTGTCTGTTGCAGTAGGTGTAGGAAAGGAGACTACTGCAGAAGTTACACCCAAATTTACACTCTGAACTTGATCGGGGCACGTGGCAACTGGTGGAGTACTATCAACTGAAAGATAAATGTTGTGAAGAATAAAAAAGGAGCTTGACTAAACTAAAATTTCATAAACAATGCTTCACATTTCTCCCTAAATATGCACATATGTCCTACATGTATGTGACATTAGTCCTATTTCTATTCGTTATACCTAGGGATAATAGGGAAGATACTGAACGCAGGCACTACGCCTCTGTATTCAGTTCCAAGTTCTTTTTTCTTTCCAAGATGGCTGGATCGTTTCCTGGTGCAGGCGATTCATAATCGTACTTAATGGGCTCATTTTTCCAGCACCTGTCCAAAGCTACTTCAACACTGTGCGCACTTGGGGCAGTAATGGTGTCGTTGAGAAGATTATTCCATGGTTTAAGGGGCCGTTCCACTATGCCGATCTGGCTACGATTTTGTGATTTTTTCAGGTCGGGCTAGATCGGGGAAAATTTGAGCCGATCCACAGCCAATACGACGGAGCCACGCTTTCCAAACGCTGTATCTACAACTAGTGCGTGCTCGCTACACTTTGATTACGATTATCAGGATCCTGAGACTACCGGTAATAACCGGCGCTCAGGTTAAGCTCAATAATGATGTAACTACGTTGTTTGCACGATCTTGCCGATGCGGTCCCAATGTATGTGCGACCTAATCACGCTGTTTCCCCGTTCTTGAACTGAACGCAACACTGGCGTAGATCCCGACGCACATTCTATTCATGGGAGAGGGGATGACCCAATTTGTATCATTACGTAATACCTCCCCCCCCCCCATTAACAGATTTTTGTGTGGATCTACGCTAGTGGTACACAATATGACACGGAAACCCCATGTTCAATAAAACAAATTGAACTTCATGCAAGTCAGGGAATTTTTGTAAACAAAATCGGCTTCTGGCAGTTTCGACAATGATTGATTTCACATCGCCGTCTAGTTCGACTTGCGTGGTGTAAATTGAATGCTTTTTCATGGTATTGTTCTGAGAATTTGATCAATATAGGCGAGTATTCGACCTATAAAAATCAACTTTTACAAAGGATAAACACATGTATAAGTCTATAAGGATAAATTCGGACTTTTTATTTTCATTGACTTGAGAGACTATTTGACACATGCGACGGCGACTTAAGCGAGGTTGAGGTCGAACAATAGAAAATGAAAAGCAGGGACAAGACAACATAGATATATCATAGAAGAAACAGAGAAGAGCTAGATGGAGGATTTGCAACACTTTTAAAGGTGATAAAGAAATGTGGAAGTACTCTTCCTTTACACACATGAGAACAAACAGATTTTTCATACCCCATCCATCTTGCAGATGCAGCCGATTACGTTAGTAAATACTTGCTTCTTCTACATCTGACTACATCAATACATTAACTAATTTTCAAATTAATCAAAATTATTTAATCTAATTTATATTTATTTTCTGGTTAAATGGCAAAAAAGTAATATTCTGCAGGTAAATTACATAAAGCAATAAACTGAACCTATAACCAAAAAGTAAGCCATCCTGACAAGAAATTGAATTAAATATAAAATCAATGTAAACTACAATTATCACAAGGAATATACACACTGGAAAAGATTGGAGAGACTAGAAAGCAATGTTTGTAGGATCAGACCGAACTCCTTAAATGCTAATGCTTACAAGAAACAAAAAGTATAATGTATACCATTACAAGAAGGGAAAAGAAGTTGTAAAACTACAGACAGAAATGAGAAAGTGAACAAGATTATGAATATCAGGAATAGAGGCAAAATAGGATTCTGAAGCATTTAATGTCCATGTAGAAAAAAGTATCTTCTACATACACAAGAACAAAGCATAATTTTGTCAGTGCATGATACTGACCTTGTATAACAGTGACTGAAAAGGTGCAAGAAACGCTATTGCCTGAACCATCTTCAAATGTAAAGGTAACTTGAGTTGAACCAAGTTGATAAACAGCTCCTGAGACATGACTTTGAAAAGAAATAGTTGGGGGTGCACCACTGTTGTCTGTTGAAGTAGGTGTAGGAAAAGAGACTACTGCAGAAGTTGTACTCAAATCAACAGTCTGAACTTGATCAGGGCACGTGGCAACTGGTGGAGTACTATCAACTGAAAGATAATAAAAGTTGTGAAAAATATAGAGCGCTGGACTAAAGTAAAATCTCACAAACAAAGGTTCACATTTCTTGCTCTCTGTTTCATGTGTCTCATGTGATATTAGTCCCACTTCTATTTATTGCATCCAAACTAAAACAATCACTTGACATGACTATTAATTAATGTCCTTTTGGGGTATTGGTATGTAATGTTTACAAAAAACAATTTTTTCACCAATTATTTGACAAGTCGGGCAAACAGAAATCATTGTGAGAATGTCCTTTGTTTCAAACACAGAATTGCTCTGAAATATATTGTCTAACACAATACTAAGCTTGTTTTCATTTTAATGGGTTAATTATACAACTTAATCAAGCACAAATATATTAATATAATCATTTTGATAAGAAGGAGCTGAATGCATTTGGATCTCCAAATTAATTAATGCTAATTTTTTTTTGCAAAAAAAAAGAAAATGATTTTCACTATCTACATGACATAATAATAATAATGATAATTTGTTTTTCTGTAGCGCATTTCAGGACCAAAGCCCCTTTCCATGTGCTTGCAGTGTACTATGTTTACAATCATTGGAAACATTATGAAATCTGCTCACTTTACCTCCGTATGATGATACATACTAATTGATGAGCATATAACACCTCAAAAATGCTTTGCAATTTAGATGTGAACACTGTTTAAGTGTGTATCAGATATGATTATTTATGTCTGCGGACCGACCTTTAACGTCACCATCTTACCATAATGCAACTCCATAACAACATGTTGCTTGCAAGGCGAGGGGAAGGAGGGTCATAGGTAGGTATAGAGATTTATCTAGTAAATAAGAAAATCAGTGCTGATTTTACAAATTTACTGCAATAAATCATATATACCTACCTATTATGCTAGACTAACACCCATTCAAAACCGGGTGGCATGTTTTAAGTGAGGAAGGAAAACAGGGTTACAGGGAAGACACTGCCGCCTTCAAAGTGGTTGACGCAAAAAATTATGCTCCTGCAGGAAAATCCTTAAGGAGATGAAGGAATTGGGCGAACGCCAATAGGCAGCCCTCGAAAAAATCATCCAGCACCACGACTTGAAAAAGGGCCTAGGAAGTGCTAACACCACGAGTGTCATGAGCATGGGGCTTACTATCTGATAAGAGAGCCTCCAGGCCGGCGGCCCGAATAGCTTCGACAATTCTAGAAAAGAAATCAAGAGAAGCTGGAGAAAAGGGCTCTCAAGTGATCAGAAACACCTCATCATCTTAGCGACATGTCTTAGTCTTATCAATATACCATTTAATAGCTCTAAAAAGACACCAAACCTTGTCCTCGCGTACTGACGAGATGTCAGATAATGGACAAAGAAGCCATCTGGTTCTTGGCAATGAAAGAAGCTTTAGGAATCAAACTAAGACCTTTTCTCTCCTAGCGAACATGACCGGGAGTAAGACAGAGGGTGTGAAGGGTGCTACGCCTCTGACCAGAGGCAAAGGCTACCAAAAAGGGCGTCTTCACCGTAAGATGGTGGAGCGAAGCTTTACCTAACGGTTTGAGAGGAGGTTAAGCTAGGGCTTCTAGAACCCAAGGCAAACTCCAAGACGGGACTAACTGAGAAAGAGAGGGACGTTTCAGAAAGAACGACCGAATTAATCCACAAAGACGGGAATTGTAAATTTCCCTAGTAGAGCCTCTGTGGTGAAGAATCCCCAAAAGGGGCTACAACACCATATCCTTACTCAACGGAAGAAGAAACAGTTGAGCCACCAGAAGGCTCACCAACTCCGGGAACCAATTCCTCCTGGGCCAAAAGGGAGCTATCACAAGAACCCAAGCCCGATCTTCCCTCATCTTCTGCAAGACTCGCGGAATCAGCGGGAAGGGAGGAAAAGCAAACCCTCAAAGGCTCTCCCAACTGAGGGAGAAGGCATCCAGGGCCCAGGCCTCCCGGTCGCGAACACAGAAGCAGTACCTCGGAAGCTAGCGGTTGAGAGCTGACGCAAATAGGTCTACCTCCAGCGGGCCCCAGCGATTGTAAATGAGGGAAAAGACCTCTGGATGGAGCTTCCATTCTGATGGAAGAGACCTGCCCCGGGATAGGAAGTCCGCAATGAGGTTTTCCTGACCGGGGATGAAAGAGGCATGGGCGCCAATCCTCACAGGAATTCTATTCAAGTGGGGGGGGACACCCCATTGTTGCATCCAGGTGTGTCCCCTCCACTTGAATAGAATTCCTGTGAGGATTGGCGCCCATGGAAAGAGGCAACAGGCATGATCGCCATGTGACGACACCACTTCCACAGTTGTGCGGCTAAGGCATCCAGGGTGGCAGAACGAGTGCCTCCCTGTCGATTGATATAAGCCGCAACCGTGACATTGTCCGTGAGAATGAGAACTGAACGACAGAAAAGTCGACACCTGAAGTGAAGAAAACTGCCATGAATTCTAGGACATTGATATGGGGTAGAGTCCCGAGATGAGACCAGTCCCCCGAAAACGTGCTGCCGCTGCAGTGTCCGCCCCACCCTAGCCAAGAGGCATCTGTCGAGACCGAGATCAACGGAAGAGGAGTACGGAAGGACTTGCCTTGCGCGAGAAACGCCGCATTTGTCCAGCGGGAGAGAAGGGATTTGATTTCTACTGGGACTGGAATCCAGACCAAGAGAAAATCCCTGCACAGTTTGTAAAACCTGAGGAGATGCCTCTGAAAGGAGCACATAAGGAGCTGGCAATCCTCTACAACATCGACCATACTGGCTAGATAACCCAAGAACTGAAGCCACTGCCTAGCCCTGACCCTTCAGGCAAAAAGTAGCTTGCGAGCCGCTGAGACAATTAGAGAGTATCCTGTCTCGACTGGGCCGAGCTAATTGGTTCTGAATATCTATCACTGCCACCAGAAAAACTGGTCGGCGTGTAGGAATCAATTCTGACTTCCCCATTATATTAGGATTAGGATATTAGGATTGGGTGATCTGGACGAGCATGCGTGCTCCGTCTGAAAGACGAGCGTCCGACTCCGCTAGGAGGAGCCAATCGTCCAGATAGCAAAACAGCCAAAGGCCGCGGCTTCTCAGCGAGGGTGCCAAGGCAGCCACTACCCGCGTGAAGACCCGGGGAGCTGGGCGCAGCCCGAAGGGAAGAGCACGTAAAACGAAAAGTCTCTGAACGGAAGGAAATTCCCAGAAGGCCGCGTGAAGCGGGATGAATAGGGATATGGAAATACGTACCTTTGAGATCTATAGAGATTGCGTAATCCTTCCTCTTAATCAGCGGGAGAACTGAGGCGATAGTTTCCATCCGAAAATGCACCGGAGGAATGAATTTCTTTATCCTATTCAAATTCAAAATCAATCAGAGTTTTCCCGAGCGCTTGGGAATAACGAAAATCGGAGAAAGAGAAAGACGCGGCTGGTCTTTCACCTCTCCTAAAGCTCTTTTGTTCAACAGAGATCTGATCTCCGTTGAAGCGTAACAGCGAGCCTGGGCAGACATGGGAGGTAAACGAGATCTTATAGCCTTGTGCGAACCAGTCGCCTTGCCCCGCAGAGAGCCACGACTATCTCTCGAAGAGGCCCTGCCACGTCTGCCTCTCCTGCGAGGGGGGTATGACGGAGTAACAGCAGGTAAAGACACAGTGACCCGACGGTGTTGTCCCGAAGTGGGAGCAACAACCCTCGCGTCGGCTGGTAAGGAGCACGGAAATGCTTGGTCATCTCAGTGATCTGCTTCCGTGCATCAATCTCCCTTTGAAAACCTGTAGCAAATTGTCCGCCAAAGAGTGAGGGGCCCCGAGAAGGGACGTCTCGGAGAAGTGACGATATGTCAGTTTCCTTAACCCCCGAGGGCGGAGAGGGCCAACACCCTACGGCGGTTCGTAACAGAAGCAGCCGCACTAGAGAGTTGTGACCACTGCAGACCCAATAGAATAAGCAGCAGGTCATCAATAACAAGTTCATCACCTTCGGTGACATTCAACTCGTCCGTCCTGGATCGGAGGTCGGAAAGAAAGCCTTGAAATGCGGCAAAGCGCATACCAGATTTGATTTGACCGCCGACATTGCCCCAATGTCTATCCTCAGCCTTAAAAGGGGAGGAAGTAAGCGGGTTGGGCGTACGCAGACGTCGACCTGATCTTGGGATTTGAAGGCAAAAGCCTTACCCTTAATCAGAGTGGGGCGCTTAGAAAGGAGCCCGGACTCTATGCGGACATACTCCGCCATGAAAACCTCCGTGAGGGAAAAACCCTCAGAGGAAAACCTGTTGTCTGAACCATTGAAAAGTCAAACCCTGCGCTCGGGCTGACTGAATTTCAGGGAAATATTTGGCCAACAAGGCAGCAGCCTCCGCCCCGCAAAGGGAAAGCGATTGAGGCTCTGCCTGCTCCACCAATGCCGAAACTTGAGAAGCTGACTCAAATTCTGGCTCTGCTTGATTTGATTGGGACAATGGCACGCAAACAATGGACGAATCAGGCGGATACTCCCATGGGTCACTATAGGGCTGCGGGTGGAGAGACACGAGAGGCCCTGGCTCAGACAATAGGGTATCGAGCACACACGGCCGAGGTAAGTCGGGCCGAATAGTCTCAGTGTCAGACCCCCAAAGAGGAATAGAAGCAGGGGCTGCGGTATCTGGTAAGAGAGACCCGCCCTGCCGCTGAGCGAAAACCCGCATCATGCTGAGTAGCTCAGATTGAAAAGGATCAGACGGGGCAGCAGCGGGCAACGCCTTGCTTCTCTTAGTCCCCTTAGATGCATCCTTCTTAGGCTTCTTTTTAGCTGGCTCAACAGGAGCCGAAGCCATGGCCCGCTTCTTGGGGTGTCTGACAGTATTATATTGGGATATATATTGGGATTATCGCTGTGTTTGAGTTTCATACAACTCAAAAAACATTTCATCTTCCAAACAAAGAAGATGTATTATTTCATTTATGATTGACCACCTCAACATCAATCAAAACACAATCCATCCTCCAAAGAAAAAATTCATTGTTGACAATAACAATGCATTTGGCAACATTTCACTTTTTACTTGGCTTCATTATTCAGGTGTACTACACATTCCATAATTACATAATCAGTAAAAATGGGACATCATAAAATGTAAACAAGAATAAAAATATCACTGAAGGTGATTAATACCCCTGCCCCAAAGTGTGTGGTAAATTATCTGAGCATTGCTTGAAAAATGAGGAAGTAGTTTGATCTGTAATATTTTCCTGCTTTATTGCCATATGTCGTTACCATGGCAATGCAGTTTGCCACACATTGAAACAATATGTCTTGAACATCTTTACCACAAGAACAATGTGTGTGATGATCTTTGAAGTTGGAGGTTTGCATGGTGGTACTGATAATGTGGAAAAGGTTTACGGTTCACCATGCGGTTAGTCCTATTGAGTAAGAAGAAGAAAGTGGAGAAAAGTTGAGAGGAGAAGAAAAGGAAAGGCGAGATAGAAATTCAGAGAGTGTAGAAGTAATCTTTCTTGAAAGTGTGAAGTCCTGAAAAGGACTGTAAACCAGATGAGAAGGCTGAGAGTGGAGAAGACTTGACGTTTCGGAAACGGTTGACTGTCCGTCATCATGACAGTCAACAACCGACCAAGTTGTGCACCTTGTCAATGATACTGAATCTGCATTCCAGAGAAAGGAAAAGTTTTGTGCTGTCTTCATTGACCTAACTGCCACCTATGACACTGTTCTACACCGAGGACTCTATCTCAAGCCTGACGTCAGCCTTGTGAAGTTCATCATGCTACTCATCCAGGAACGTTCTTTCACATTAACAACATCAAATGGGACTTGCAGCAGGAAGCACAAACTCCGAAACGGTCTCCAACAAGGCTCAGTTCTCACTCCTGTGCTGTTAAATATCTATACAGCCGACATGCCGTCTGGTGACAGTTCACAGCACAACTATGCAGATGACTGAGCTCCAGGCACTGCTGACAATTCTTTCCAGGCCATTGAATCCATTCTGCAGAAAGATCTTGTTACCCTGAGCAACTACTTTCAGAAGTGGCACCTTAAACTCAGCCTGCCGAAGACCGTTTGCTCCCTCTTCCATCTGGCAAATAAATGTGCCAATACGACACTGAATGGTGAGAGGATTAAACTTCAATCCAAGCTATAAGTTTCTTGGTGTCATCCTGGACCACAGTCTTACCTTCTCTCATCACACCAAGTCTGTCGCATCAAAGACAGAGGCCTGCGTCAACCTGCTAAGGAAACTTGCTGGCACCAGATGGGGTGCTTCCTAAAACATACTGCGCACCTCGAACTTAGCTCTGGCTTACTGACACAGCCGAATATTGTGAAGCCCCACGGAGTATAGAATACCCCCCCTCTTATTTTTGGTGTACAAGTCAATAATTTCTGTGATTAGTTAAATATTCACCCCTCTCAAGGAAATGGATTAGCCCAAGCCCCAGAGAGTGGATGCTGTGACCATGTGGCCTGCTCCTCACTTGAGTAAGTCACATCGCAGCTACAGCTGCAACAGCTACAACATCTTAACCCTTTTTCTTGTCTGTTATTTACTAGACTCGCCCCCCTCCCCGGGTGGGCGCTACAATATGCAACAGCCTGGAGTCACAGCCCACACACCAAGAACATTGATGTTGTCCTCAACTCTGCCATGAGACTTGTCACCTGCATGCTAACAGCCACCCCTCTTGACAACCTACCAATCCTGTCAGGGATGGCACCTACTGACCTACGTCGTAATTTTGCGAAGTTGAAGCTGTCCTGTAAAGCCGGGGACCATAGCCTGATCCCACCTCCTTCAAACCCACTTAAGTAGAGGATCTCCCGCAGGCACGTTGCAACTGATATCTCAACCCTGACTTCCCAGCACCCCTACAAGCCCTCATGGCTCAGTGATCGATGGGCTGAACGGACTCTTCCACATCAGCACTACAACAGTCCTTCAAACAAACCGCTTGGCTGTGATCTCCCCCGTGAGCTTTGGGTTAGCCTGATCTGAACAGACTCAGATCAGTGGGCCGTTTCATCAAGTGTCTTGTCTGTGATTTTTATGGACAAATTTGCTCTCAGCCAATCAGATACAAGGATTTCAGTAGCTCATAACAGTTATTGCAACTTGCCATTGATGACAAGTTTTATCAAACAGGGCCCTTTTAATGAACACTTTCTTCTTCTACAGTAAAACATAAACTAATTTTCAAGTGATTTGAGATTATTTGATCTGATATATTTCATTTTCTGTTCCAATGGCAAATAATAAACTGTATGTAAATCCATATTTAAAAAAAATAACATTACACAAGGCAATAAAGTATCCCACAAAACCAGAAAGTGTGCCATCCTGACAAAAAATTGAAAAGAATATTAAATCAATGTAAACTACAATTATCACAAGGAATGTTTGTAGGGTCAGACCCAACTCCTTTATAATAAATAGTAATGAAAAATGCTAATGTTTACGTTTAAAAAATACCTAATTTATATTTTTACATGAAAAGACAATTTTTTAAAAGGAATTAGAGACAGAAATGATAAAGTGAACAAAATTATGAATATCCAGCTAGAATAGAAGTAGAACAGATAGCAAGGCATGCATCTATGGAGAAAAATGAACTACATGCATAAAAAACAAAGCATAATTGTTTCATTACACTGATACTGACCTTGTATTACAGTGACTGAAAAGGTGCAAGAAACGCTGTTGCCTGAGCCATCTACAAATGTATAGGTAACTGGAGTTGAACCAAGTTGATAGACAGCTCCTGAGACATGACTTTGAAAAGAAATAGTTGGGGGTGCACCACTGTTGTCTGTTGCAGTAGGTGTTGGAAAGGAGACCTGTGCAGAAGTTACACCCAAATTTACATTCTGAACTTGATCAGGGCACGTGGCAACTGGTGGTGTACTATCAACTGAAATAATAAAAGGGTGAAGAACACAAGAAGCTTAACTAAACTGAAATCTTATAAACAAAGCTTTACATTTCTCCCTAAATATAAGCATATGTCCTATGTCACATTACTCCCATTTCCATTTATTGCACTTTATCTTTTCACCTTTGGTCTAATAAAAGCTAAATTTAAAGTAAAGAGTACATTACTCTAAGTTGAAGCAAAGTAGTGATAATAATAATATTCTGGAATTATATAGCACTTTATATATTAACAATGCCTCTAGCAGATTATTACGCCAGTCATCGGAATTAGGCTTGCCCGCACATATCATATGCACAATCTCCACTCACTGGGGAGTATTCTAGCCAGGCGATATTTTACAGGCATTTGAGTTGTATAGTATCAATCTGGTTTATTGATAGAAACACATTCAAAACAGCAGCCTCATGAATGAAACAAACTGAATTTATTGAAAGTAAAAACATACATTATAGCTGAAAAATTTGCCCCAAATCACTAGATTTGGCACATTTGTGAAGTAGCCTATACTTATTAATATCAGATACGGAAGCACTTTCAAAAAAATGGTTTCATAAGGCAATTTTCATGTGATGTAATTGGTTTAAAATCCTACAAGTAAAATCTTGCCACTAAAAAAATCTGACCTTACTTCTACATGGTAAGTAGAGGTCAGTGGAAATCTTCCCTAGATTCAGAACATGCAAATTTCCCAGTATTTTAATAGTCTATAGACATTGCTAGAGTTTTTGAACAATGTAATTTGAGGTGTAGTGTGGGTCCAGCCACCGAGGGGGCACAGGTGTCACAAGGGGGTGGGGGGACTTAGGCCTACTAGGTAAATGAAATATGAAAGAACTAAGACAATCAAGTGGGGTTATCATCTTACTCTCATGCCGCCTTCCCCTCTCTATTTTTGTCCTCTCTGTCTATCTCTATCATTTCTTTCATTTGTGACCAGGCACCACAAAACCACCAAACTTGCCAGATATAAATGTCTAGTTCGATTCTGATTCTGAAAGAGGAGATTCTCAGCTTTAAAATGATAAATAACTCATTAGCATTGGATGTTCCTAATCCACTGAAGAAAGAGAAATAAGGGTTAAAAGTTTGCAATCTATTGCAGCACTCTAACAAGGTATTGTGCAAAGATGACACAAGGGGGATTAGATCTCAAAAAAAATTTCTATGAAGAGCTTATCAGATTGCCCTGAAACTTGGCATACTAAAGCACATATATTGCTTATCATATTGGAAGTATTGAATGCAAGAGCTTACTCTGTTCTCTAAAGTTATGGGAGATCAAAATGACAAAATTAGTCCAGTTCATAAAAACTGAAAACTAATACAACAAAATCCAAAAACAAACAAACATAGGTCTACTAAAAACTGTCAAAAATACCACTTTCAGATTATTTGGTGCCTCCCAATTTTTAGATTTCTTATAAAAAAAAGTATACTCTTTCAGGAAATATCAAAACTGAAATTTAACCATGCCAACAAAAAACACCTTTATTGAGCTCTAACTGAAAATCACACAGTATGTGTATGTTGGTGGTTTTGTGGTGCCTGGTCACATGTTCTTTTATCACGGGGGGGGGGGGGGGGGGGGGACATGTGCCCTTTGTATCTATGCCACTGCATTTGAACACAATCTAGTTTAGATTTTCCTAATATCATTGAATATAGGACTTGAATACTGACACATGACGTACAGGGTGGCCCAGAAAGAATGCAACACCTGAGATCTGCAATTTCAATCATTGAAACAATATCATTATTTTTTGTATTTTTACTGGATTGATAATTATTTTCCAAGTAAAAGGACATCAAAGTCATTCATTTTGCGTCAGGCTTTTTCATTCTATGGCTGTTTCTATGAAGCAGTGTCATTTTCAAGATTCAATACTTTTGCAACCTTGGTCATGCTTGAAGCAGCAATAAATTTGTCTGTGATGACTTTCAATAAGTTCAGCTTTGTTGACAAACACATGACTGCTCTCGCTTTGAAAACGGAGACAACATGAATGAAACAGTGATAATATGAAATGCCGTCATAAGCGAATTCCTCACTGCTCCTATCATGACAACAGTTGCAAAAATAGCAAATTTTGAAAATTGCATTGCCTGATAAAAATAGCCGTAGAATCAAAAAGCCTTACCGAAAAGAATTTTCTACCCAATACAACAAAACAATTTGTAATATTGTGTCAATTTCATGTACATGTATGTTGTTGAATTTCCGATCTCGCGTGTTACATTCATTCTGGGCCACACTGTATAAATAAAGAAATAAAAATACAATAGGATGATATAGTTTTCAAGGATAATATTTTGTATAAACATGACTATAGTGGGTCAATTGTCTTGCAGCAGAGATGGTGAAATGACGAGTTGTCTACTGAGATTTAATGAGTGAGTCAGGCTCATTTTCAAGAGAAGGGCTCACACCTCTTGCCGAAATATCACCTTTCCAGTTTCTTAATTTGCAAGCGAGCGAAGTGAGCAAAAAAAACCACCCTTATTTATGTCAATATTACGTTTTGTCATCAAAATCCACTAGATATGAGAACTAACATATTTGGGCACCTTGCTGCCCCACTATGTGGATATTCAGACAGAATATCAAGTTATGTTTGCCCGAATATCAGAACTTCCTCTGGGGCTGCAGTCCTCAAGCCCTTCCCTATACTGCCATATACTACTTCCAAATACTTCCATATACTGCCACCCATGGTGATGTGTTTATAAACGTTCAAATTCTTTGCCATCGTATGTTGATATGAACGTAATAATATTTCCAGATAGTGATTCCATATCATATAATGTTGAGGTGCAAATCGTAACTCATATAAGGCAAAACAGATGTTTCTTTGAAATGCTGAATAGCACCGTTTGACCAGAGAAAGAGAGGTTTTACTAACATATTTTAATATGTTTCAATAAAAGATATTTCTCAGATGAAAATATACAGTAAATGAATAAAGTGGATTCTTATTTTTAGTTTTCTTTATAATCCTTTTCAAGAAAAATAATTCTTTATCTATAGTCTCCTTTCTAGGTTCCTATGACAACTTTTGTCATTTATTCAGCTTTGTATTTCACCTAACCATTTTTTCTACAGATTATCCCTTTCCAACTCCTGTGTCTTTCATTCTTTTCCAATTATGGCTTTTTTTTTCTTTTTAAGCTACAATAAGCTCTTATTGGCAGAAAAAAATCCACCTGTTGCACCACAACAAAGCAACGGATACACTTACACCTGTTGAGGCGGGTAACCGCTTTTCAGAGTTACTTGAAGAATTATTTGATGAGATCCCAGAGTTTGTCAACAAACAGAAATGTAAACATCGATACATGCGGAAGCTGAAGAACCTTCTACGCCAGAGAGCCTTCCATTGAAAAAGCACACAGCAGGATATAAATCTGTTTTATGATGCTCTTTCACATGAATAATCACATGAAAAAGCAGAATGAAGATCAAAAACGCCAGCCTTTGGTGGGCGGAGGCATAAATAAGTTGTACAATAAGAGACAGAAATATGCAAGTGAACAAGATTATGAATATCAGGAACAGAAGTTAAAAATAAATGTGAAGCATGTGTCTATGAAGAAAAAAATTTATCTTCTAACTTTAGTAATAAGAACAAATATTTAAAAGCATTATTTGGTTATTGTATTGATACTGACCTTGTATAACAGTGACTGAAAAGATGCAAGAAACACTGTTGCCTGAGCCATCTACAAATGTAACAGTAACTTGAGTTGAACCAAGTGGATAAACAGCTCCTGAGAAGTGACTTTGAAGAGAAATAGTCGGGGGTGCACCACTGTTGTCTGTTGCAGTAGGTGTAGGAAAGATTACCTGGGCAGAATTTACACCCAAATTAACAGTCTGAACTTGATCAGGACATGTGGCAACTGGTGGAGTACTATCAACTGAAAGATGAAAATAGTGAAGAATAAAAGAAGCTTTAACCAAACTAAAATCGCATAAGCAAGTTTCACTTTTTTATCTGTCTTCAAAATTTCCAAGGGGGGGGGGGCATAGGACCCCACCCCCCTCACCAGGAAATTTTTTGAAGACACATTCCATGACTGCAAATCATAACAAATGGGATATCATTTTAAAGAGGTATAAACACACTTTC
This sequence comes from Heliocidaris erythrogramma, assembly GCA_025617745.1. Taxonomy (NCBI): domain Eukaryota; kingdom Metazoa; phylum Echinodermata; class Echinoidea; order Camarodonta; family Echinometridae; genus Heliocidaris; species Heliocidaris erythrogramma. The sequence continues at coordinate 24,724,731 of CM046866.1, forward strand.
TACTGATACTAAACATATCAATGATTGTGCCATGACAAGAGTAGCCTTCAATCAAGGCGGCTGTGCTGCTCTGTCGATCTCCTGGTCGATCCTCAAAACGCTCGGAATAGTCCTCTAATTGCGCGGAAAGTCGACACAAGTGTGCAGCTTGCTGCACGCTGCCTTTAATCACCCATCAACGTCATCAATATTCATATATTCAAGACGACCGAGACGGTATGCATCATTCAACAACCTTCCCAAACAGGACAGTACGACTTACGTTTTTTAAACACACAGCTAGATTTAAACGTAAACACTGAACTCTATTGTTCAGTGCGTGTAACCAGTCTAATAAAAGGAACCGTAACAGAAAAAATTTGAGCTCTTCGATTATTCAGTGGGGACTAAAAAGGGCAGATAGCGGGATAAAGCTGAAATTATGTATACTTTTTTCTTTTCTCTTGATAAAAACTCCACTCACAAATAGAGGTTTGTTCATTTTTCAAAAAGAAAATGGTCAATAGTCATACTTTTCTTATATATGTGGAAATTATCATGTCGTATTTGCGATAAGAAATTTTTACTTTCCCCATGTTTGGAATCAGCTGAGCGGTATCTTCACGCCACGTCACAGAAGCTATTGATTGGTTCATTTTCTCTATCAGGAACTGAATTATTCATGAAAGATTTTCGTAGAAAATTTGTAAAATCAGCACTGATTTTCTTATTTACTATATAAATCTATATACCTACCTATTATGCCAGTAGTCTTGACTACGGGACCCCTTCGAGAATTTAACACACATGAGTCACAATATTGTGCGCACCCCCCGTAATCCTATTGTCCCCTTCGCCACTCACGCGCGTCAACACGCTACGGCCATCTTCCTCTTTTGCGAGCAACCCCAAGTAGAAACATGTTGCTTGCAAGGTGCGGGGAAGGAGGGAGGGTCATAGGTAGGTATATAGATTTATATAGTAAATAAGAAAATCAGTGCTGATTTTACAAATTTACTGCAATAAATCATATATACCTACCTATTATGCCAGACCAGCGCCAACTCAAAGACCGGGAGGCATGTTTCAAGCAGAAGGGAATAGGATTACACCAAAGATTACAAAGAAGACACAGCGGCCTTCAAGGTGGCTGACGCAAACATAGCCTCACCTGCGGGAACATCCCTAAGGTAGCAAGAAATGAAGGAATTGGACGAACGCCAATAAGCAGCCTTCAAAATATCAACAAGCGCCACACCTTGAAACAGAGCCCAAGAAGTGCTGAAACTACGAGTATCATGAGCACGAGGCTTACTGTCGGATAAAAGAGCCTCTGTGCCAGCGGCCCTAATAGCTTCGACGATCCACGTAGAGATGGAATCAAGAGAGGCAGGAGAAAAAGGCTCTCTAGTGATCAGGAACAACTGATCATCCTTACGATAAGACTTAGTCTTATCAATATACCATTTGAGAGCCCTTACAGGACACCAAACTTTGTCCTCGCGCACAGAAGAAAAGTCAGAAAGCAGACAAAGAAAAATCTCAACAGGGCCAGAGGCAGCTGTCTGATTCTTGGCAATAAAAGAAGCCTTAGGAATCAATCTAACACCTTTTCTCTCCCAGCGAACATGACCAGGAGTAAGACAGAGAGCATGAAGAGTACTGCGCCTCTGCCCAGAGGCAATAGCTACCAAAAAGAGCGTCTTAACCGTAAGATGATGAAGCGAAGCTTCACCTAACGGTTCGAAAGGAGGTTTTGCCAAGGCCTCCAGGACCTTAGGCAGACTCCAAGACGGTACTAACTTAGAAAAAGAAGGTCGTTTCAGAAAGAACGAGCGAATCAAACCACTTAGTAGCGGGGAATTGGAAATCCCTGAACCATCTGAGAAACCCGAATGAATGGCCCCGATCGCCGAACGGTAGCCTCGGATAGTAGAGATAGATCTCCCTTTGTCAAATAACGAGATTAAGAAATCCGCAATTGAACCAATAGGAGCCTTAGAAGGGGTTTGATTTCTCTCTTTACACCAAAGGAAAAAGACCGAGAGACGGGAATTGTAAATTTCCCTAGTAGAAGCCCTACGACTGGACATTAAAAGTCCGCGGCTCTATCAGAGAGACCCGACTGTCTCTCAGATTCCCTGACAGGGGCCAAGCAGTCAAATGAAGGGACTCCGGACTGTGGTGAAGAATCCCCGAGAGGGGCTGCAACACCAGATCCGTTCTTAACGGGAGAACGAACGGTTGAGCCCTTAGGAGGCTCATAAGCTCTGGAAACCAATTCCTCCTGGGCCAAAAGGGAGCTATTACAAGCACCCGCGCCCGATCTTCCCTGATTTTCTGCAAGACACGCGGAATCAGTTGGAAGGGAGGAAAGGCGAATCCCTGAAGGTTCTCCCAGCTGAGGGAGAAAGCATCGAGAGCCCATGCTCCCTGATCGCGAACACGGGAGCAATACTTCGGCAGCTGGTGATTTAGCACCGACGCAAATAGATCCACTTCCAGTGGACCTAGGCAACTGCGAATGCGGCAAAAGACCTCCGGATGGAGCATCCATTCCGATGGAAGATACCTGCCCCGAGACAGAAAATCCGCAATGAGGATTTTCCCGACCGGGGATGAAAGAGGCCACAGGTGTGATTGCCATGCGACGACACCACCTCCACAGCTGAGCTGCTAGGGCATTCAGGGCAGCCGAACGAGTGCCTCCCTGCCGATTGATATATGCCGCCACAGTAACACTGTCCGTGAGAATCAGAACCGAACGACTGAGAAGTCGACTTCTGAAATGGAGCAAGGTCAACAGAACTGCCATAAACTCCAGGACATTGATATGGGGAAGAGTCCCAAGATGAGACCAATCCCCCGCAACCGTGCTGCCGTTGCAGTGTCCTCCCCACCCCAACCGAGAGGCGTCCGTCGAAACCGATATCGACGGGAGAGGGGCAGTGAAGGACCTGCCTCGCGCGAGAAACTCCTCGCTCGTCCAACAAGAGAGAAGAGACTTGATCCTTACTGGTACTGGAATCCAGACCAAAAGAGAGTCTTTTCCTGGCTTGAAGAACCTGAGGAGATGTCTCTGAAAAGGTCTCATGAGGAGCCGGCAGTCCTCTAGAACGTTGACTAGACTGGCTAGATAACCTAGAAACTGAAGCCACTGTCTGGCCGTGACCCTTCTGGCCAGCAAGAGCTTGCGAGCCGCAGAGACAATGGTGAGAATCCTGTCTCGACTGGGCCGAGCCAACTGATTCCGTATGTCTAACACCGCCCCCAGAAAAACTGGGCTGCGAGTAGGAACTAACTCTGACTTTTCCCAATTTATTAGGAAACCTAAGTCTTGAGTAAGAGAGACGAGCAAACGAGTCTCGTCCAACAAACGATCGCGCGACTCCGCAAGGAGAAGCCAATCGTCCAGGTAACAAAACAACCGAAGGCCGCGTCGCCTCAGAGAGGCCGCCAGCACCGCTACAACTTGAGTAAAAACCCGAGGGGCCGGGCGCAGCCCGAAGGGAAGAGCACGAAAACGATAAGTCTCTGAGAGGAAGGAGAACCCCAGAAGATCGCGGGATGCGCGATGAATGGGAATGTGAAAATACGCATCCTTGAGATCTATCGAGACCGCGTAGTCTTTCCTCTTGATCAACGGAAGAATGGAGGCGAGAGTCTCCATCCGAAAATGAACCGGAGGAATGAATTTGTTTATTCTTTTCAGGTTCAGTATCAAACGAAAGTTTTCCCCGAGCGCTTGGGAATAACAAAAATTGGAGAAAGGGAAAGAGACGGCCTGTCTCTTACCCTTTCTATAGCCCTCTTTTCCAATAGAGACTCGATCTCCTTTGAAGCATGAGATCGAGACAGGGCAGACATGGGAGGTGACCAAATTCTTATAGCCCCTCCGGGGAGCGAAGCGAAAAGATCTATGAAGAATCCGTCTCGCACGACGGAGAGAACAAACGCGTCCCCGGAGATGGCCTCCCAAGCGGGGAGAAAAGAATGAAGTCGGCCACCTACCAAATTCGGACGAACAAACGCTCGGGGAAAAACATCAAAACCCAGGCTTGGCCTTCTGCGAAGCCGTCGCCTTACCACGAGAACCTCTCGAAATGCCCCTGCCACGACTCCCTCTCCCGCGAGAAGGAGCTGGCTGCGGCTCTGAAGGCGGGACCCTAGACACACGACTGCGTTGACCCGAAACGGGACCAGCAGGCCTACGCCGGACAGGGGCCCGCGTTGACTTAGAGCTAGTGTGAAACTGCTTAGTCATATCCGAGATCTGTTTTCGCGCATCGATCCCTCTCTGAAAAACCGTAGCGAATTTACCACCAAAAAGCAAAGGACCCCGAGACGGAACATCCCGGAAAAGTTGAGCAATGCCCGACTCTCTAACACCCAGTGCCGAGAGAGCCAAGGTCCTGCGACGGAACGTAGCCGAAGCAGCTGCGGTGGAAAGCTGTGACCACTGCAGACAAAAAAAGAGTATGCAGCAAGTCGTCAATAACCAGCTTGTCACCATCAGTAACATTCAACTCCTCCGCCCTGGATCTAAGGTCGGAGAGAAACCCTTGAAAAGCCGCCAAACGCATACCTGACCTAACCTGGTTTTCAATATTAAACCAAAACTTATCCTCCGCCTTGAACGCAGCGGAGGTAAGCGGATTAGTCGCCCGCAAGCGACGACCAACCTCTAAAATCTCAGGAGAAAGAGTCTTAGCCTTGAAAAAGCTGTCTTGATCCTGAGAACCGAAGGCGAAAGCCTTACCCTTAACCGCAGTAGGGCGCTTAACCAACAGCGCGGCCTCAATGCGGTCATACTCCAGCTTGAAATCCTCCTCGAGAGCAATACCCTCGGAGGAATCCTGCTGCGAAGTCACCAACGCGAAGTCGAACCCTGCGCGCGGGTTGACTGAAATTCAGGGAGATATTTAGACAACAAAGCAATCGCTTCCATCCCACACAGGGCGAGCGATTGAGGCTCCGCCTGCCCAAGCAATTCAGAAACCGAAGCTTGAGAGGCCGCCTCCAAGTCTGGTTCCACCCGAGTGGAATGAGACAAAGGACCGCAAACAAAGGACTCAGCAGGCAGAGCCCCGCATGGTTCAACAAAAGTCTCCTCGCCCGGCGGTGCCCCAAGGGCCGCGGGAATAGGAGGCACATGCGAACCCGACTCAGACAAAGACGAATCAATCACAAAAGGCTGATTAGTCTCAAAGTCAGACCCCTGAATAGGGACAGAAGCCAGGGTTGAAGTAGCCGGTACAAAGGACCAACCCTGATCCTGAGCAAAAGCCCGCATCATGCTGAACATATCAGCTTGAGAGGAGCTAGCTGGGTTAGCCAGGCCAGACGGGCAAGAGGCCGGCAAAGCCTTGCCACTTTTTGCCTTCTTCTTGGCCTTTTTCTTGGCTGGCTCGACAAGAGTCGTAGCCGAAACCCTTTTCTTAGAACGCTTAATCGGATTCGTTCGGATCTCCGAAGCCGCTTCGGAAACACGAACCGAACCCTCCGCGGAGGGACGTTCACCTCCCTTAAAGGGATTAGAGCGCTCAGGGCGTAAACCCAAAGAATCGCCCAAATCACCCATATTGGCTAAGCAAGAAGATGCAGTAGCCATGGGTTGGGAGCTAAAAGCACCCAGTGCGGGGGCAGACCGAGATGACTCGGTATGTGCCCGATGACTACTAAAGGCGTGTGAACCCACTACTGGACCGCTAGAGAGCGGCAATAGGGGAGCACTAGTAGTCACGCACTCAGGTGAAAACACCTGTTGCTCCGAAGAGCGTCCATAATTGTTAGCTTGAGCATTCCCATTAGCTGGCAATGTAGACAGCCCAGGAAGTACTCGTTCCCCCATATGGCGTCGGCCGGGGGCTAGGGTTTGAGAACCCAGACCAACATGGACTAAGCCCTTGGGTTGCCCTGCAGTAGTGGGGCGCGTCTCCCCTAACGGATCAGAGCGAGTGAACGCTACCGTACGGGAAACAACCGCCCCCCCTTCTGGTCTTGACGACCGGGGGATTGGATTCGAGATATCCAAACCACTAGAATCTGACGCCACCCACCCCGAAACCACGGGCTTCGGAGTTGACAATCCAGACTCAGTTAACGCCACCCGTCCCGAAGCCGCAAGCTCCGAGACTGGCAAACTCTGCAAGGAAACACCACTAGGCATACTTACCCTTAGCCCTCCTCCCTCCCCCATGTACCGAAGTACTCGGGAGAGTTCTGGAAGGCCGAGTCGTCTTGCTAGACGACTCTTCGGAAGAAGCAGGTCTCCGTGACCTAACTGCTTCTTCTTCCGAATTCATACCACTGCAATAAAACAGACAATAAAGTATACTTTTCAAAATAAGAAATACTTCAACTGAATGCAGTAAATAAGACTAAAATTTATTTGGGAGATACGCACAAAAGATTTTCACAGCCAAAAAACCGTAAGAACAAACACCGAACCCAAAGGCTCGGTGACAAACGGAAACACCCCCAAACACACAGAAATATCTACGTGGGGCTGACCGTGAAAGGGAAAAATAAATGCCAAGAAAAGGAATCAAAAATCCCTTGCAATCGGCAAGAGTGACTACTAAAACACAAAGTACTATAATCTAAGCGAATATAGGTACCTAAAAGTGCTTTAAATATGCGAAAAAGCGTGCCTAAAAGATACTATACGACCTGATTTCAGGAGCGCTGTGACTAGACGTCCTATCTCGTCGGGGGCGAGCAAGAAAGAGGAAGATGGCCGTAGCGTGTTGACGCGCGTGAGTGGCGAAGGGGACAATAGGATTACGGGGGGTGCGCACAATATTGTGACTCATGTGTGTTAAATTCTCGAAGGGGTCCCGTAGTCAAGACTACTGGCATAATAGGTAGGTATATATGATTTATTGCAGTAAATTGACGAAAGATTTCAAAGTTAAACACAAGAAAACAACAAGTAACGTTGACGGGTGCGTAGAGGCTATGTGCTGAGCAAGACTTCCTGTGCAATAATCAGAGGATGAATCTGCGGGTTTCGAGGATCGAAAAGGGGATCAACAGAGCAGCACATCACCTCGATTAGAGGCTATAACAAGAGAGATATAATCGATTATACTTGAATTTCCATACTTTTCTGAAGGATTTATAATTACCCCCATTCTCCTCATGCCACACTAGTGATGCATACTGCTAAAACATTTGAAGTTCATTTATCTAAAATTGTTCTCATGATATTGCAGTACATGTATGTAGTTTTTATGAATATTGACGCATGATCTTTCACCTTTGGTTCTTATAAAACTGAAATAGCTAACTAAGTTGAAGCAAAGTAATGACAACTAGAGCACTCGGAGGGGGGGGGGGACCAGTCCGAGTACATGTATCCCATGAACCCGTTTTACCATTTCTTTAATAAATATGGTTACCATGGCAACAAAGTCGACCCCGCCCACACCAAAAACAATAGGCGTCTTCATCTTACCATAATGCACCTCCATGCGAAATTCGAAGGTGATCCGACAAGAACTGCAGCCGGTAGAGCGCTCACAAGAAAATATTTACTATTTCTTTAAAAATATGGTTACCATGGCAACCATGTCGACTCCGCCCACACCAAAAACAATAGGCGTCTTCATCTTACCATAATGCACCTCCATGCGAAATTTGAAGGTGATCCGACAAGAACTGCAGCCGGTAGAGAGCTCAAAAGAAAATCTTTTTCTTACTTTTTCTTTAAAAATATGGTTACCATGGCAACCATGACTCCGCCCATGACTCCGCCCACACCAAAAACAATATGCTTCTTCATCTCACCATAATGCACCTCCATGTGAAATTTGAAGGTGATCCGACAAAAACTGCAGCCAGTAGAGCGCTCACAAGAAAATGTCTATGGCGGACGCGGCGCAACGATGCCAAATCCATAGTATCCCCGAACACTAGTTCGGGGGATACAATAATATTCTGGAATTATACAGAGCATTCCAGAAAATAAGGAAACCCCAAAACAAAGGCTTATTGTGATCAAACTACATGTATAAGCTTTATGAATACAAAATGAATGCAACTGCGTCTCCTATGTGCCTCCGCCTAAACTGTTCTTAAAATACTGTGAGAACCAGAAAAAAAAAAGACTACAATAACCTGTTAATGGACCTCTTTGACATTTGACCTTGTACCTTATAACCCAAAAGTCTGATCACTTTATCTCCTCCTAGCCATGAATATAAAATAGTTGAGATATGGTAATAACAAAGGTAAAAAACATTAATTTCACATATAATGAACTCTATGACCTGTCACCTTTGACCTAGACTTAGCACCAAGTGTGAAGTTCATACCTAAAATGGTTCTTGAGTATCGCGAGAACAAGGCTGACACCTGAAATTTCAGAAATTGATATGTGACCTTTAACCTATGTACCCCAAAATCTAATCAGATCGTCTTCCTATGGTGATACATACTAGCATCAAGTTTGAAGTTCATACCTCACATGGTTCTTGAGTTATCGCCAGAGCGTGAAAGCAAGATGGACGGAGAGGTGGACGGACGGATGGACGAACAACCCAAAAACATAATGTCCGGCACCCCCTTCGGTTTGTTTTTTCATGCATGCAAACTAGAACTAATATATGCCTTAAAATGACACATTGGGGCATTAATTAATCAATACATGCTTAATTCATAAAGCAACATCATTTTGAAAATGTCATGTAAAAATCAGTTTGTGAAAGATTTTGGTAAAACCCTCAACATGGAGAAAGCATTTGTATCACATGCCGCATACAAACTTGACAATAGAAAAATGTAAAGGTGGAAAATTGCCATAATCTGTTCTTTTTTTCTGCATTATGTGCACTTTATACCACACTTTATTGAATCTGAAGCACAATGTATGGTGCTCCTTAGTTTAATTTTGTGTAAATATTCCCTTGCTGTGTGCTTAATTCTTTAAAGAAGTTGCAGTTCTGGAAAATGCAAAAATCGCTGTTCATAAGAATGGCAGGTACCATTTCAGTGAAAAATATGCCTTATTAACAAGCTGCTGGCTGCTGGGTAAAGCATGTACATGTATGGTTAGATGCATTAAGGTATCATTTGAAAGCATAATAATTAACTCTATGGAGAATATAAAATTATTGTATAGGACACATTATTTGGTCACAATATTCCTTTGTTTTAGGGTTTCATTTTTTTTCTGGGACGCACTGTAGAGCATTTCCATTAATGTTGTCTATATGCAGTTTATCCCCACAGTATCTGACTAAGGCTGGTCCGCACAAACTGTGTGCACTATCTCCACTCACTTGGGAGCATTTCAGCTATGTGCCATTTTACAGGCTTTCGAAGTGTACTGTATCTTGTCCATTGATAGAAACACATTTAAAATAGCAGTCACAAGAATAAAATGATTTGAATTTACAAAAAGTAAACAAGAAAAACATCCATTAAATTCAATTACAAATAAAATGAGATTGAATGATAAAATTCACATAAAAACGAAGAGAGACAAGACAAAATAGAAGCAAATTGGCCCAAATTTGTATGGGGTAATCGACTCTTCCCAAGCTAAAATTTAAAGATTTAGCCCCATCAGCCTAATGGTGTTTGCGCTATGGCACGCATTCCACGGGCATGTCAGCAAAAAAAGTGGACACTTTATTCAATTTTGAAATAACCATATCTCTGTAACCACTAGTCAATTTTATTGATATTGGCATATTTAGAAAAGTAAGTACACAAGCTATCTAAATCTGCCATCATTTCCATGTCCAAACAACATAAAATTCATTGATCTATTGATCTTTGCTTTAACCTTGAATTTGTAAAATCAGCACTGATTTTCTTATTTACTATATAAATCTATATACCTACCTATTATGCTAGTCACTTGACTACGCAAACCCGTTCGAGAACTTAACACAAATGAGTCACAATATTGTGCGCACCCCCGTAATCCTATTGTTCTCCCCTTCGCCACTCATGCGCGGCAACACGCAACGGCCATCTTCCTCTTTTGCGAGCAACCCCAAGTAGAAACATGTTGCTTGCAAGGTGAGGGGAAGGAGGGAGGGTCATAGGTAGGTATATAGATTTATATAGTAAATAAGAAAATCAGTGCTGATTTTACAAATTTACTGCAATAAATCATATATACCTACCTATTATGCTAGACTAGCGCCCATTCAAAGACCGGGTGGCATGTTTCAAGAGAAGAAGGGAACAGGATTACAAAGAAGACACAGCGGCCTTCAAGGTAGCTGACGCAAAAATAGCCTCACCTGCATGGACATCCCTAAGGTAGCAAGAAATGAAGGAATTGGCGAACGCCAATAGGCAGCCTTCAAAATATCATTAAGCACCACACCTTGAAACAGAGCCCAAGAAGTGCTGACACTACGAGTGTCATGAGCATGAGGCTTACTATCTGACAAAAGAGCCTCTGTGCCAGCGGCCCTAATAGCCTCGACAATCCATCTAGAAATTGAATCAAGAGAAGCAGGAGAAAAAGGCTCTCGAGTGATCAGGAACAACTGATCATCCTTGCGATATGACTTAGTCTTATCAATATACCATTTGAGAGCTCTAACAGGACACCAAACCTTGTCCTCACGCACTGACAGATAGCGGACAAAGAAAAATCTCAACAGGGCCAGAGGAAGCCGTTTGATTATTGGCAATGAAAGAAGCCTTAGGAATCAATCTAACGCCTTTTCTCTCCCAGCGAACATGGCCAGGAGTAAGACAGAGGGCATGAAGAGTACTGCGCCTCTGCCCAGAGGCAATGGCTACCAGGAAGAGCGTCTTAACCGTAAGATGGTGAAGCAAAGCTTCACCTAACGGCTCAAAAGGAGGCTTGGCTAGGACTTCTAAGACCTTAGGCAAACTCCAAGACGGGACTAACTTAGAACGAGGAGGACTCCGCTAGGAAGAGCCAGTCGTCCAGGTAGCAAAAGAAACACGACTGTGTTGCCCCGAAGTGGGAACAACAGGCCTCCAACGGGCAGAGGCCCGCGTCGGCTTAAAGGGAGCGCGAAACTGCATAGTCATCTCAGAGACCTGCTTCCGCGCATCAATCTCTCTCTGAAAAGCCGTAGCGAATTGACCACCAAAAAGCGAAGGACCCCGAGACGGAACGTCCCGGAGAAGCAGCGCGATGTCCGACTCCTTAACCCCAAGGGCAGAGAGAGCCAAGACCCTGCGACGGTACATAACCGAAGCAGCTGCACTGGAAAGTTGTGACCACTGCAAACTAAAAAGAGTGTGCAGTAGGTCATCAATAACCAGCTTGTCACCATCAGTGACATTCAACTCCTCCGTCCTGGACCTGAGGTCGAAGAGAAAACCTTGAAAAGCAGCCAAGCGCATACCTGCTCTGACTTGGCTTTCAACACTGCTCCAACGCCTATCCTCGGACTTAAAAGAGACAGAGGTAAGCGGATTGGTCGCACGCATATGTCGACCCACTGCTAGAATCTCCGGAGAGAGAGACTTAGCCCTGAAAAAGCTGTCTTGATCTTGGGAATCAAAGGCAAAGGCCTTACCCCTAACCGCAACAGGGCGCTTAACAAGGAGCGCTGATTCAATGCGGTCATACTCCACCTTGAAATCCTCCGCAAGAGAAATACCCTCGGAGGAATCCCGCTGCCTGAACCAACGCGAAATCGAACCCTGCGCGCGGGCTGACTGAAATTCAGGAAGATATTTGGACAACAAAGCAATCGCCTCTACCCCACAAAGGGAGAGCGACTGAGGCTCTGCCTGCTCAAACGATGCCGATTCAGAAACCGAAGCTTGAGAAGCTGCCTCCAAATCTGGATCCGCCTGAATTGATTGGGACAATGGACCGCAAACAAAAGATGAAACAGGCGGACACTCCCATGGACCACTATAGGTCTCCTCGCCCGGCGGAGCCCCGAGGGCTGCGGGTATAGGAGACGCAAGAGATCCCGTCTCAGACAATGAAGAATCAATCATTAAAGGCTGATTAGTCTCAATGTCAGACCCTAGAAGAGGGACAGAAGCAGGTGTTGTGGTACCTGGTACGAGGGACCAACCCTGACTTTGGGAAAAAACCCGCATCATGCTGAGCATCTCAGATTGAGAGGGGTCAGGCGGGTTAGACGGGTTAGACGGGTTAGACGGGCCAGACGGGCAAGAGGCAGGCAAAATCTTGCCTCTTTTAGACCCTTTCTTAGGCTTCTTTTTAGCTGGCTCAACAGGAGCCGAAGCCGAGACCCGCTTCTTAGAGCGTCTGACAGATTTCGGACGGATCTCCGAAGCTGCTTCGGAAACACGAACCGAACCCTCAACTGAGGGATGCCCGCCTCCCTCTACGGGAGAAGTGCGCTGAGGGTTTGTACCCAAAGTCACGCAAAAATTACCCATACTGGCTGAACAAGAAGATGCAACAGCCATGGGCCGGGCGCTCGAGGCACCCAGTGCGAGGGCGGACCGGGAGGAGATCCCAGTATTCGCCCACCGACTACTAATAGTATGTGAACTCGCTATTGTTCCGCTCGTGAGCGGCAATAGGAGAGCACTAGTAGTCGCGCACTCAGGTGACCGCACCTGTTGCTCCGTAGAACGCCCATAATTGTTGGCTCGAGCCTTCCCATCAGCTGGCAATGTAGACAGCCCGGGCAGTACTCCTCCATTTGGCATCGGCCGGGGGCTAGGGTTTGAGAACCCTGCAGTAGTGGCACGCGTCTCCCCTAGCGGATTTAAGCGAGTCATCGCTACCGTGCGGGAAACAGACGTCCCCCCCTCTGGTCTGAGCAACCAGGGGATTGGATTTGTGATATCCAAACCACTAGAACCTGACGCCACCCACCCCGAAGCCACGGGCTTCGGAGTTGACGTCCCAAGCTCAACTAACGCCACCCGCCCCGAAGCCGCATGCTCCGAGGCTGGCAAACCCTGCAGGGAAACACCACTGGGCAACTTACCTGCAGCCCTCCTCCCTCCCCCATGTACGAAAGTACTCGGGAGAGTTCTGGAAGGCCGAGTCGTCTTGCTAGACGACTCTTCGGAAGAAGCAGGTCTCCGCGACCTAGCAGCTTCTTCTTCCGAACTCATAAAGCTGCAATAAAACAGACAATAAAGTATACCAAAATATGAAATACTTTAAGTGAGTGCAGGTAATAATAAAACCTAAAATTTGGAGATACGCACACAAAATTTTCACAGCAAAAACCGTATAAACAAACACCGAACCAAAAAAGGCTCTTGTCAAACAGAAACACCCGCAAGACACACAGATATAACTACGTGGGGCTGACCGTGAAAAGGGAAAATGACTGCCTAGAAAGGAATCAAAAATCCCTTGCAATCGGCAAGACCTTTCAAGAGTGTCACGTAATCTGGAGATGAAATTTACAGAGTCAATTTATACGTCAACATTTTTTCTACATCATATAAAAAATTGGAGGAGTTATATTTTTCCTTTTCTTTCAGCTTCTTTTGAAGTTGGCAAAAAGCTGATTTTTCACTGTTTGACCTAGTATCAGTAATTTATTCAGATCATAGCAACACTCATTGGGGTCACACCTGTCATTTTAAAAATGCTTTTGCTGCCCAGCATCATTAATTATTCAAGACGTTGTGGAATGGCACAATGGGTATCATACTGTCCTGAATAAATTACTCATACTAAGTCGAACATTTAAAAATCAGCTTTTTGCAAACTATAAAAGAAGCTAGAAAGAAAACAAAAATATTAATCATTCAATTTTTTAATATGTAGAAAAAATGTTGACATATAAACTGACGAAATGTCACTTCCAGATTACATGACACTCAAGGTAAAATTCAAGGTTAAAGCACAGATGAAGAGCTCATTGAACTTGATGTTGTTCGGACATGGAAAATGATGGCAGATGTCAATATCAACAAAATTGACCAAGTAGTTACAGAGATATTGTCATTTCAAAATTGAAAAAGAATGTCCATTTTTTGCTGACATGCCCATGGAATGCGTGCCATAGCACAAAAACTGTTTGGCCGATGGGGCTATATAAAACCCAAAACTAGCTTGCATGGGAAGAGTCGATTACCCCACATACCAAATTTGGGTGATTTGACACGGAATGACCCAGTAAGTAATGCTTGTTGGATTAGACGCAACTTTTTAAAGGGCAATCAAACCTTGGTAATAAGATGATTTGTGTGATAGCAGAAAAACAAGAAAAATAGGATGGTAAAAGTTTGAAAGAAATTGGACAACAAATAAGAAAGCTTTGGATGGATGAAAAATGAGATCACCAAATCTATGCAAATCTCAAATTGGCAATTTGGTCAGTCGATTGTGACATACTGGCGGTCAACTCTCCCATTGATCGTACAAAAAATATCATTAATGTGAAGTTTTCTTATCGACTTTTCCCTAGCGGCAGTAGTCAAAATATTTTGTAGATTGCCTAATAAAATTGCCATAGGTCCTCATAAAGAAATATATATCCAACTGAGTGTTGGAGCACATGGGGGAGTTGTCCACCACATCAGACACAGTGATATTACTGATTCAGCCAATTTGAAATAAGTGATTGTGTGATTATAGTGAAAAACATTACAACTTTCCAAAATTCATAACTTTCTTATTGCTTATAATAATCCAATTTTGTTCAAACTCTCACCGATTTGCTTCTCTGATAATTCCTCTTTCAGAACTTGCCATTAACGGTGGATTTCCCTTTAAATTATAGTAACGATTATGGCCAGGTCTGCCACATCATTTGTTCCCTCTACCAGCATGATCAATAAAGGAAAAAGAAAACGCTTGGACAGTCAGTACTTTCAACTTGAACGAAGCATGTTTACCAACTCCATTTTTTTTACTCTCCTCAAGTGACCAACACAAAGCAACTCGACAAATAACCATTTCGCCTCTTGTCTTGTCACACTCCATTCCATAAAAACACATTTGTGAATGTGACGAAGAAAGTATTTACAGAAATTGCTGTAAAACAACACTGTACATCTTCATACAATGTTGTATGAAAAATGTGATGGGCACGGTTCGACACGCAGGCTGACACGGCTATCTTGTCAGGATGCCCCCGCTCCCGGCCCCGTGCCTGGCCGAGCTACCCGTCAGCTAAGTACTTGCTCACCACCAGGCCTACCAGCAATCACTCATCGATCCCCTTCTCGCATTGAAGGCGCCCCTTCTCAGCTCAGCATGCAGACAATAAACCGCTTCGGTAATGACTAATGTATGCAAATTTTACCTTTCAAACAAAGGTTGTTCTTGACAACCTGAAAGCTTGCCGGACATAGCAACAAATAATGTATGCAAACTGGATTCCAAGCATTGAGGCTCATTTATTAAAAGCAGGTTAATGGAATAGCTCGTCACTAGGTGCTCAGCGAATATATGTGCAGAAATTTGTATACCGTACATTACAGAAGCGGTCTACAACAATCTATTGTTTTTATACACGTTATAACTTCTGTGCTGTCACTTAAAGTACCTCAAATTAAATATAGTGCCAAACATTTAGTTCCAGTTCGTTACAATATAACTTGTTAGATTTCCCCACAGACAGGAACTTCGAAATCGAAATCGAAACAGTATTAGCGGCCTCTCCCCCCCCCCCCCCCCCTCATTAAACTGGAATTAACCTGTTGATCATCTTTCCCTCATTTCCAAGAGGTTTAGCTCTCTTCAAAATTTTACCAAAATGTGATCAATGCTTACTTTTCAAATGTCTGCACTTCATTAACCATCTATTATATTACAAAATATTGTGTACATAACCTGTAGGAAATTTATTATCATTTCTTATGATACCAAACATTATTACTTTACCCAACTTTATGAATAAAAGTTATTGAAAATTACATTTGAGTTTCTTTTTTGTCCATTATTTTTTGGTTTCTCATTTGTTTACTATTGTTTAATGTTGAAATAAGGTAATATCTTATTAAAAATCTGCAATTTTCTCTGATAATTTCTATGGTCTGATCAATAGTAGCATATAACTTTAATCATAATATTTAGAATGCTTGATTTATGCTCAAAATTTTGATACATTTCCGTGGTCGAGCAATTAGTGATTGAAAATGACAAGTTTATCTGTCACGTATGTACGTGCCATCGGAACTGAAAGAGTTAAGGTCTACTCTGCCACTTTTAGACCTGGTGATCATAAACAGATGATTCATGTTGTTCTTTCATTAAATTCATAAGAATCGATCTAAACTTGCAACATTAGAAAACTGTCTTATATCTTACTCGGCATATATAGGTCTAGATCCCCTCTACATGTTTTATTGCTGAATTTCCCCATAGACGGTAGCCTCTTGTCGAGGCCCTGGCGCTGTTGAAATCCTTGGCGATATGGAGGCAAAATTTCTGGTGAGCGAAGCGAGCCAGAAAAACCGAGGCGCTTGCGCCGAGGGCCTCTTGACACCCGACCTGAATTATATATTCATGAGGCACGATTTCCTACTGAATTATGCATGAAACGTGAATAGTTAGATAACCGCGGCGATCGCCCAGCAAATTGGCCAATGAAATCTCAAGGATTTCTTACTTCAGTTTTGGACTAGTCTATTATTTTTTGGGGGGGATTGCGTAAATCTCTTGCTCAAAATACATTCACAGACAAGCACATTATGAAGAATTCGATCTCTAGCTTACAAACCATGGTAATTTGAAATAAGACAAATGTACATATTTCTCAAGAGATCATCATATATTTACAAATAATGAAGAATGGCCAATAAAAGTCACCGTTCAACAATAGATGCATCTCCATCAATTCTGATGTAACCAAGGAGTTACCAGCAACTTCACTGCCCGGCAAGGCCCCGGGCCGGGGGATCCGCCTGGCCGGCCCTCGCGAATCACTCTCCATCCCTGGCCCACGGAGGTAATCAGCACAGAGCGGTAGCGCGTGAAAAATAACACTTTTTCCAAAGCCAGTAGGCAGATTCACAAAAACATCTTGTCCTTTAAGTGCAGATTTGATTGCATCAACTTGCAAATCTGTCAATCTGTCAATCTTCAACATTCTAGCGGCATATTCTAAGCTTTTACAAATATCGTCATCACTCGTCGTGGAAGAAACGTTGAACGCCATTTTGGGCTGCGATTAATTAATATGTAAGAAATAGCGTGCAGTCGAGTCATGAATATTTAACATTACGTCATGGTAGCTCGCGCTTATTGGATGATTTTCACCGACCAAAATTTGGTCGGAATATTCGTCAAAACAATGAAATACAAAAGAAATTCAGGTCAGGTGTCAAGAGGCCCTCGGCTCAGTCTTTCTGGCTCGCTTCGCTCGCCAGAACTTTTGCCTCCATACCGCCAAGGATTTCAACAGCGCCAGGGCCTCGACAAGAGGCTACATAGACGGGGACTTTAACAGCCACTATAACATACGATCAGTCACCTTTAAAGTTTCCCCTCAATAAACTGCAAATAACCTGTTGACATCCATCTACCCTTCATTTCCCTCCTCTTCAAGCCCACTCTACCACTTTTAGACAGTTCTAGTGATCATAAACGAATGTTGTTACTTGTTATATTCTTTCATTAAAAGTGTAAGATATTAACGTAAAACACTAGAAAACTGTCTTTACTTACCGTACTATAGGTCCCTTCAACGTGTTAATTTGCTGACTTTTCCCCATGGAAGGGGACTTCATTGGCGACGAATATATAGGCCTACAGTGGAATGTTGTTCATTATAACGAACGTTGTTATAACAATTTCTCGATATAACAATATTATTTTCTTGGTCCCAATCCTTTGTATTTTATTGTTTTTTTAGTCCTGATACAACAAGGTTTCTGCACTTTAACGTAATTTCCTTTGTCACAAGGAGTAAGTTATTTAGGTACCACTGTATTAGCCTCCTTCAAAGTCCCCCTCTCAAGCTGTGTGATGTGCTAGAACACACTCCTGTGGATCAATCTTTCAGGTAGGACATGTTTTCCAGAGGAAAAAAAAAAAGTCATCACACTGGGGACCTTTTTCACGATAATGCCAAATTTAAGGTTAGGGTTCGGGATAGGGTGGGGGGGGGGGGTAGGAGAGTCTTTCCCACTGCCCGTACTAGACTGCCCCAGCGCACTGAGAAGACAAAAATATTTCCCATACATGTAATTTTACACTTTTTCCATCTACCTACTGTATTCAATACAAATAAATTGAACCGAACAAGCCTTTATTTTGTAATAAGAGGATGATGATGCTGATAATTGTGATGACCATGACTGGAATGACATTGACCTTAACCATGCCAAATATGAAACAGAAATGACATTTCGTTATGAATATACGACCATAAGTTGGTTTGTAGAAAATGACGCCTAGATGACGTCACAATAACCTGATGACCTTGAAAAAGATGCGGGAACTTGACCTTATTAGGACTGATGACTAACGATAATTGACTAAGCCAATTTTAAGAAATTGTGATATCAAATAGGACTAATGATATTGCAGGATAGCTTTAATACACGTCAGGGAATCACATTTCCCATAGGGTTATACATAAACCACTGCACAGTACTTTCCAATAGACATAACACACAAAATAAGGCAGTTTATTACTTGGTTTGTGATTGCTTATGTTATAATAGTCGAACAAGATGGTAAAATGAAAGGCAAAAAGAAGCAAAAAAAAAAAAATTTAATGGACCCACCGGGGATCGAACCTGGGTCACCGGAATGAGAGGCAAGTGCTTTGACCAATATACCAAAACATTTCCCATAGAGATAACACGTAAACGAAAAACGGGATTCTCAAATCCCATTTTGTAGTGAAAAATTGGGCATGATCCCGACATCTGATCAAAAATTGGAGACCACACTTATAAAAGCTTATAGTCTGAGCTATAACATACTAAAATCAGGAAGAAAATAGACCAAAAACAACTGAGATACAGCTCAGGGAACAATGTCATGTAGATTCATGATACGAAAAAAAAATCATCTTCCATAGACATAGCACGCAAATAGGGAAAATTCTGACATGGGATCTTTAACGGAAAATTTCACTGTGATGACGTCATCAAAATGAAAAATGTGGTAACTCATCTTGTAGAAAATTGTCTCAGCTATAACATATCAAAATCTGGACGAAAAACGACCCATAATTACGAATCTAGAGCCAAATTTGCATAAATGTGATGACGTCAAAACATGAAAAATGGAAATTTTGACTTCTGGCGCCATTTTGATGACGTCATAATGTTTATAAGGATCAAATGATACATGAAATAAAATCTATGATTCATACCCTACCTGATGATGACAAAAAATTGGGGGGTTTGTGGACTATTTAAAGAGCTAGAGTTAATTTTGTAGAGGCATGTTTTTGCACGTCTTTACGTTATTTTCGCCATAGACGCGGGTACGGATTTTGAACTTTGACGCGCCCGTACGACCTTATTATTGATTGAAATTGATTCCAAGTTGATGGAAATGATGAAGAAAAGTGTCAGGATTGCAAATCAATAAAAAGAAGAGCGTTTTAACATTATTTACGACTTGCGCGCTCGTAAAACGCGCGCGCGGACGCTTACGCATGGACATTTTTGAAATGCTCAAAATGACCTGAAACGTGTGCAGACTTGATCCTACGTGATTTTGAGCATTTTAAAGTTTTTGACGCCCGCGTACGCGCACGTCCTGACCTCTAGATGACCTGTGAGGACATGACTTGATGACCCGTCATGTGTAGTTTATGTGATGTGAATATAGTTGATTTTTGATGATCGATTATGAAGATATAATCGATCTTGTAAATTTACAAAATGGCGTCTTGATGACGTCACGATGACCGGATGACCTCCAAAAGCTTAATGGACCATGTCCATGATTGACCTCATACATGACATGAAACTCGATGATATTGACCTGGCCGATTTTGAGATTTGGTGGGAACAAAAATTTGTCATAAAAAGAAATAAAGAAGAAAATTCTGACAAAATTAATAGGTGATCTGTCGATACCGACAGACCACCTAAAAAGTTATATGGTTACAAGAAGAGGAAAAGATATAAAAGAGTATTAGAATTAGAGACACAAACGAGCAATGGAACAAGATTATGAATATCCAGAATAGAAGTAAAAAAAATTGCGAGGCATGCATTCATAAGAACATGCATGAGCATAATTAGGTGGTCTGTCGGTATCGACAGATCACCTTTTAATTTTGTCAGAATTTTCTTTTTATTTCTTCTCTTTATGACAAATTCTTGTGGCCACCAAATCTCAAAATCGGCCAAGTCAATATCATCGATTTTCATGTCATGTATAAGGTCAATCATGGACATGGTCCATTAAGCTTTTGGAGGTCATCAGGTCATCGTGACGTCATCAAGACGCCATTTTGTAAATTTACAAGATCGATTATATCTTCATAATCGATCATCAAAAATCAACTATATTCACATCACATAAACTTCACATGACGGGTCATCAAGTCATGTCCTCACAGGTCATCTAGAGGTCAGGACGTGCGCGTACGCGCGCGTCAAAATTTAAAAATGCTCAAAATCACGTAGGATCAAGTCTGCACACGTTTCAGGTCATTTTGAGCATTTCAAAAATGTCCGTGCGTAAGCGTCCGCGCGCGCGTAAAACGCGCGCGCGAGTCTTAAATAACGTTAAAACGCTGTTTTTTCGATTGATTTGCAATCCTGACACTTTTTTTCATCATTTCCATCAACTCGGAATCAATTTCAATCAATAATAAGGTCGTACGGGTGCGTCAAAGTTCAAAATCCGTGCGCGCATCTATGGTGAAAATAACGTAAAAACGTGCAAAAACATGCCTCTACAAAATTAACTCTAGCTCTTTAAATAGTCCACAAACCCCCAATTTTTTTGTCATCATCAGGTAGGGTATGAATCATAGATTTCATTTCATGTATCATTTGATCCTTATAAACATTATGACGTCATCAAAATGGCGCCAGAATTCAGAATTTCCATTTTTCATGTTTGCACGTCGTCACATTTATGCAAATTAGGCTCTAGATTCGTAATTATTAGTCGTTTTTCGGCCAGATTTTAATATGTTGTAGCTGAAGCAATTTCCTACAAAATCAGTCATCACCATCTTTCATTTTGATGACGTCATCACAGTGAAATTTTCAATTAAAGATGCCATGTCAGAATTTTCCCTATTTGCGTGTTATGTCTATGGAAATGATTTTTTTTTCGAATCATGAATCTACATGACGTTGTTCTCTGAGCTGTATCTCAGTTGTTTTTGGTCTATTTTCTTCCAGATTTTAGTATGTTATAGCTGAGATTATAAGCTTTTATAAGTGTGGTCTCCAATTTTTGATCAGATATCGGGATCATGCCCAATTTTTCACTACAAAATGTGATTTGAGAATCCCGTTTTTCGTTTACGTGTTATCTCTATGGGAAATGTTTTGGTATATTGGTCAAAGCACTTGCCTCTCACTCCGGTGACCCAGGTTCGATCCCCGGTGGGTCCATTAAATTTTTTTTTTTTTTTTTGCTTCTTTTTGCCTTTCATTTTACCATCTTGTTTGACTATTATAACATAAGCAATCACAAACCACGTAATAAACTGCCTTATTTTGCGTGTTATGTCTATTGGAAAGTAGTGTGCAGTGGTTTATGTATAACCTTCTTCGACTATTATGACATAAACAATCACAAACCAAGTAATAAAATGCCGTATTTTGCGTGTTATGTCTATTGGAAAGTAGCGTGCAGTAGTTTATGTATAACCATATGGAAATCGTGATTCCCTGTCGTGTATTAGAGCTATGGGCTTTATCTCCCAAGTATCCTACTATGTCAAATAATGCCATTTGATATCACAATTTCTCAAAGTTGGCATAGTCAATTATCTTCGAATTTTCGTCAGTCATCAATCCTAATAAGGTCAAGTCCCCGCATCTTTTTCAAGGTCATAAGATTATTGTGACGTCATCCAGGTGGCATTTTGTAAAAATCAACTCTTGGTCGTATCTTCTTCACTAAATTTCATTTTTCTTTCATATTTGGCATGGCTAAGATCAATGTCATTTCAGTCATGGTCATCACCATTATCATCATCATCATCATCATCATCATCACCATAATCATAATTATATCATCATCATGATTATCATCAATCATTATCATCATCACTGTCATCATATTCATGATGTTAATGATGATGATAATGATGATTAACATCAACATAATTATCATTACTGTCATGATGATATAATGATCATCATCATGATTATCATCATTATCATCATCATCAATGTCTTGATATTCATGATGATGCTGATGATTATCATCAACTTCATTATCATCATCACTGTTATGATGACATAATGATGATGATGGTGATGATATAATATCACTGTCATGATAATCATCACCATTATCATGATTATCTTGCACAAATATTATCACATCTTATTATCACATCTTCCAATTACAGTTTCAGACATTTTCTAAATTCCTGTCCTCAAGAAGCATCTCCATGCGTGGCATTCTTGACTTCCCATCTTCAGTTTAGTATTTCCCCATTATTATGATCATCCTGATTACAACCATGATCGTACAAATTGAAAGACAGACCACCTAATTCGTCCTCATGACGAATTAAATTCTAATTTTTTTAATGTATTGATACTGACCTTGTATTACAGTGACTGAAAAGGTGCAAGAAACGCTGTTGCCTGAGCCATCTACAAATGTATAGGTAACTTGAGTTGAACCAAGTTGATAGACAGCTCCTGAGAAATGACTTTGAAAAGAAATAGTTGGGGGAGCACCACTATTGTCTGTTGCAGTAGGTGTAGGAAAGGAGACCTGTGCAGAAGTTACACCCAAATCAACATTCTGAACTTGATCTGGACATGTGGCAACTGGTGGAGTGCTATCAACTGAAAGATAAAAGTTGTGAGGAATAAAAAAAGCAGCTTGACTTAACTAAAATCTTATAAACAAAGCTTCACATTTCTCCTTAAAGGAGAATTACGCTCAAAAATAAAGACGATAGTGTTCAAAGGTGTTATTTATTCCTACTTGTTAGACTATATGGCTTCGCGTCAAAAGAATATAAGAAGCTTGACTAAACTAAAATCTCATAAAAAAGCTTCACATTCCTCGCTAAATGTTTCCATGTGTGACATTACTATTAGTCATACATGTATTTCTATTTATTCCCCTAAATTAAAACAATCACTCAGCATGACTATTTAGTGATGAATGTACTTTTCAGGTATCAGTATGTAAAGACTACAAACCATTTTATCATTAATTATTGGACTAGATGGTAAAAACAGAAAATATTTCAGAATGTTTTTTTTCTCAGAATTGCCTTAAAGCATATTGTGTATACAATACTGTGACCATTTTTATACTTAATAACTTTATTATAGGTTCCAAACTTTATTATAGGCTCTGAAGTATTCTAAAATGAATACTTTCACTATTCAAAATAGAAAATCCTCTCAGTCGGACTCTCCGCTCCCGCGTTAAATAAAATTTTATTTTATTTTAAAGAAAATCTATAAACAGATATTACATAGCCTAAGCAGAGAGGAATCGTCCCCCGAAAATAAAAGTCGCTAGATATTAACGATGATTTTAAGCTGCCTACATCCCAAGAGAAAAAAGAAAAGGATGGATATTCAGCTCAGACTTTGCATTAAATAACTAACAAATAATGAGTAACAAGCACAGGCATTTTGCTCCATTCCAAGCCATTCATCCTATCTTTCCTTGCCCAAAACTCTACCATTTCCAAAACTCATTGCCATAAAAAAAAGTTTGCTAATTATTACCCATTTGTTCCTAATTAATAATGCCTGAACCATAATCTGTGACATTAATAGCAATTGTCCTTCCAAACAACAAAGATACTGCATAATAGTCTTTCATGTTTTCAATCATTAATCCACATAATCCAATCTCCACCTGAATCAGTGTTTGATTGATTGATTGATTAAATCAGTGTTTGATTGATTGATTGATTGATTGAATCAATGTTTGGTTGATTGATTGATTGGATCAGTGTTTAATTCTGAATTATCAAATTTCTGTTCCTGAATAATGGTGACATACACCATGCCATGCCCAGCAAAATCAAAGATAACCTCCATTTATGCTGGTCTTCGGCCTCGTAAGACAAAATCCTGTTTCGTGATACTCAAAATCACCATTTGGGGTGAGAAGCTTCCTTAAGATATATTTAAAATGATTTTAGCCGAGGAGCCCTCGCGAAATATGTCCATAACCATATGGGGAAACAAGCAGATATCCCACGATGGCCGCAATTTTAAGCTGGTCTTCGGCCGCGTGAGACAAAATCCTATTTCATATCTCTTTATTACAGAATTACTTTTATTTTTTCACTCAGATCATGGAAGGCCTCTTTATTACTCTTTGTTACAAAATTACTTTTATTTTTTCACTCAAATCATGGATAGAAGACCTTTTTGTTTCAGTTTTAACCAATGAAAAAACCCTTAAAAAATAAAGAGTTGTCGTGGCAATACTAATTTCATTTTCGCTGTCTTAGAGGGTGGGTAGCGTCGCATTAACATGAATGCCACCATTCGTCCAAAGCCCCTCCCCCCCTGTTTTGCCGAAAGGGTGCGTTGGGTCGCATCGCGTTGACTGGAACACCACCCTTCTTCTAAAGCCCCCCCCCCCCGTTTTGTCAAATGGGTGCGTTGACTTTTTCTGTGTACTTATTGTGTACTTAAGGTATGCCACTTGGGTTTCAAAAGGGGGGGGGGCGGCCGATGCGCCCTCCCCCTGGATCTGCCCCTGATTATTATCATTAATCAGGGGCGGATCCAGGATTTTGAAAGAAGGGGGAGGTACAGAAGTGCACAGCTGTCAACTTTGGAGGGAGATCTGTATTTTAAATCGCTCAGTTTTTGGGGGGCTGGGGGTGGCGATAATTTTCTTTCGCCAGCCCTCCAAAAGTCGCTCAGTGGAGGGGGGGTATAAGATTTTATGGGGTCTACTTTTCCTCCCATAATTCTCTGGCAAGCAACAACACAAAAAAAAAAAGGTTATCAGTTCTAAAAGGGGCAAAATAAAAAAAGGGGGCACAATGCATTTTTTTTTCAAAAGGGAGGGGGGCACGGGCCGGGATCCGTAAATCCGCCACTGTCATTAATATCATATTAGAAAAATTCCAAAACGCACCCTTACGGCAAAACCGGGGGGGGCTTTGGACGAATGGTGGCATTCCGGTCAACGCGACGCGAGTACTCTTGACATAAATGTTTGGGTAAACTAGGCATTATATTTGGCCTACGATTGGTCTAGTCTATGGAGCCCTTTCCTGCCCGTATCCCCTTTTCGTGCGGCCTCCGTGCGGATGATGCATGGATAAGGGGATATGGGCAGGACGGACCCCGTAGACCAATCACAGGCCAAATGTAAACTAGGCATTATACAAATTTGAAGAAAAAAAATTGTAATCCCTTAGCCCGTAGACATGCTTTGCATTGCACAATCCGCGCACGGGCACAGCTAGCTTTCGCAATGTTGCCGCCCGCGGATGCCCGGCCGTGCATGCAGTACGGTACCTAACCCGTGATATTGAGGAGTCAACAATGAATTGCTAAACTTCCTCAAACATTTCCCTCTTTCAACACGTTCTATCTTCGGTTTTAATGATGTAGCACTATGACCATATTTGATGGCAGGTCTATATCAGTAGCTTGAACGTTACAATACAATGACGACGAAATAAAATTTATAGTCTAATAGAGATAATAAATCTTAAACAATTCTCGCCACCTTAATTGCTTTCCTTATTCATCCATACGTCAGTTACATTGAATATGTTCTGGATGATTTGTAACCACTGAAGCAAAATACGATTGTAAGGTATTTAATCTAAATTCATAAAAACATATATTTGAAGGTATTCTGTCAAGTGTCATTGCATTGATACTGACCTTGTATAACAGTGACTGAAAAGGTGCAAGAAGCAGTATTGCCTGAGCCATCTTGAATTGTGTATGTAACTTGAGTTGAACCAAGTGGATATACAGCTCCCGAGAAATGACTTTGCGAAACAATAGTTGGGGGTATACCACTATTGTCTGTTGCAGTAGGTGTAGGAAAGGAGACTACTGTAGAAGTTACACCCAAACCAATAGTCTGAACTTGATCAGGGCATGTGAGAACTGGTGGAGTACTATCAACTGAAAGATAAAATTTGTGAAGAATATAAGGAGCTTGACTAAAATAAGGTTCACATTTCACCTGTTTGCATGTGTCCGATGTGACAAAAGTCCTATTT
Organism: Heliocidaris erythrogramma; assembly: GCA_025617745.1. Lineage (NCBI taxonomy): Eukaryota > Metazoa > Echinodermata > Echinoidea > Camarodonta > Echinometridae > Heliocidaris > Heliocidaris erythrogramma. Next base: position 24,750,959 of record CM046866.1, read on the forward strand.
GCTTTTACATTGCCCACCCCCCTCCCCCCAAAAAACATAAATAAATAAATAAATAAATAAATAAATATATTTAAAAAATCACTTTTTGATAACTATACACAGCGCTGTACAAGGTGGCCATTCAAAAGCGTTGCGAACCGCGACTACAAAATAGCGACTACATGCTTTTTGATTAAATTACATCCTTTCTTGAAGTAATTATAATACCAAATCAAGCTAATAAACTATTACTCTATTGCGCTCCCTAACTTAAATTGGCAAGAGTTCCTTAGAGCTCAGCTACCAAAAAAAGGATGATTTATTGCGTCGTCTGCCATGTCTGCCCACAGATCGAAGCTGTACTCATCTCTGCCGTTTGCGAGACGAGATAGTACAGCTACTGTGGGCAGACATGGCAGACGACGCAATAAATCATCGTGTTTTGGTAAGTTGTAAGTTAGTTAACTAATTAGTTAGGGAGCGCAATAAGGTAATAGTTTAAGCTTGATCTGGTACTATAATTACTTCAAGAAAGGATGTAATTTAATCAAAAAGCATGTAGTCGCTATTTTGTAGATGGGTTGTCAGATGGGTTGTCAGATATATCGATGGCCCCTAACAATTGGGGGAAATTTTTCCCCTTAACCGGGCTTAAGGGCCATGGACCAAATTTTGCCAGAAGGAAGAGGTATGAGTGTAGGCCTACATTACACAAATATAAAACTGACAGTCATAATTACCGCTACTCATAAGGACCGCCATTTATAACGTGTAAGTTCCCATACCTGAAGGTCCGCTATTCATAAAACGAAAACAGGGGATCACTATTCATGAAGTCATAAGGACCATTATTCATAAAGACCGCTATTCATAATGTGAGATGAGGGTTGCTATTCCTAATTCACCTTGAGGGTCATTATTATTCATAAGGACCACTAGTCATAATACGAGGAGAGGGTCGCTATTCATAATACGGAAAGAGGATCGCTAGTCATAACAGGAGAAGCCTGAGGGTCGCTATTCATAATACGAAATGAGGTTCACTATTCATAATACAGATTGAGAGTTGCTATGCATAATCCGGGGGGGGGGGCACTCATTATATAGTGTGCGGTGGGTATATGTGCTGCGGAGAGGACCCCCATTTTTACACTCAAATTTCCGTTCCAAAGCATAGGCCTACCATTTTTTTCTTAATGAAAAAAAGAAGAGAGAAAACAGTTCCAAAGCTCCGCTATTTTTTTCATTAGGTCGTTCCGGCCGTTCTGGCCCGCCCCGGCCCGTTTCGAAGAGTATCACTTTTGGTGAAAAGTTGAAAACGAGTCCTGATGATCCTTATATTTCAATAATAACCAGTTCCGTAGCATCATATTTATATTGTAATGCAGTTCCAAAGACCCCCTTTTTCCAAAATGTTAGATCGTATGCTTTTCTGACTTGTGTTTTTCATTACAGATCGAGCATACGATCTTTAACACTGGGAGTAAAATGCCTAAAAATTTGTTTACAAATTAAAATTCCTCCCATCAAGCTTCTTCGTTTACTAAGAAGATATTAAATTGTAAAAATAGTATTGCTTTCTCAAAAGTAGTCAAATGATATTGTCAGGATTATGTAAACACACCCATTGTCCATCTGCACCTGTTTAACAAGACATAATAGAGGAGCTTGCTAAGATCTGCTCTATGTGGTTGCCACAATATACCATTCATGTGCCAATTACACAAATACCTTGCAAGCTCTCCATTATGAGAAGATCCTGCTGAAATTCTTGTGCTACTGAGCGAAGCAATGAGATTTCATTTCCCCTCACTTAAACCCCAATTTATCATGTTTATGTAGTATATCCTTTTGAAGGAGCAAAATAAAAAGCTCCTGAAGGAACATGCGAGGGAGCAAACCAACCGAGGTTGAGAACATTTTTGCATTTTCAACGGTTTAAAAAACACTAATTCTTTATTAAAAATGCACTTTACCTTATCGATTGGAGTGCATAACATTTTTACAATAACATCAGTTTCTATTCTTTTTTCTTTCTCTCTCTCTTTCTCTTTTATTCTGCATCCCCATTAAGTGCCACGTTCCCCTTCTGCCCCCTTAGATAATCCACTGCGTCAATTAAAATATTTGTTTATAGTAAAACCATTTTTTTAAAACCACTGTGCTATTATCTTATCACATTTTAAAACTATGCAAATAATATGAAAACTTTTTTTAAATAAAGGATTTTTTCTCAAAGGAAAAAGTTCACCCTGGTATTAAGTTGATTTGAATATTAAGCAAGAAAATAAAAGGGAAACAGATTAGTGAAGGTTTAAGCAAAATCCGATAAGAAATTAAGTAATCAATCAAACACAAATTGGCAACTCCGCGACGTATCTTGCTACACATATATTTCCTCTCCCATTTGCTCAGTACAGAAAATCTCCGAGATTTTTATTTTCTTAGTTTTGATGAATGAATAGATTTGTTTATACAGGCTTTGTGTAAAAACATATGAGCAATGATAATATCTTAAGTGCATGTATGACTGAATATTTTCTTTAGAGTAAAGGGAAATTAATGATTTTGGGGGTACAGGGCAAATGGGAGCAGCGCGCAAAATGCTTCACGGGGCTGCCAATTCGTGTTTCATTGATTACAACTTCAAACATTCATAACTATCTTATTTCCTATAGTATTTTGCTTACACCTCCACTGATCTGTTTCTTGAAGTTTCTGCTTCTATCAAAACCAACTTGTAATCAGGGTGGAGTTGAGACCGACATTATTGAGACCTAAATTATGCACTGTCTATTGACGTAAAACACTCTTTGAATTTGAAATAGTGAATTTACTGAGAAGGAGTTGGTGTTACTAGGTGTGACGAGGTGTGACGAGGGGGGGGGGGGATGGCAAGGGAGTTGGCTCCCTGACAGATAAAGATAAAAGAGGAAATAACTGGGGGTTTTCTTCAATGAAGTGAGGAAATTAGTGCACTTTTTATTAGCAGAAATTGCAAATGTTTTTACTTTGATTCCATTTCATTTTCTGCCATGGACATTCATCAAAATTTACATACTATGACGTCGGTGGCGTGATAAAACCTCGGATCTAAGCAAAATGTAAAAATTTCAGAACCCCCCCCCAAACAACAACAACAAAACAAAACAATAAACCTGTTTTGATTAGTTTATTTAGTGCATTGACGACCTTACTTTTACAGATTGCTCGCGGCATTAGTTTTCCAGATACCCACTACACTGGTATTTATCAGAACATCAAATAGTTCTCAATCGTTAGCTACAGAATTATGACAGGAAAAACATGCCAGAAAATGAACGAAGAGGTTTTATCATCCCACTGACGATGTATTGTTATTTCACAGAACTTACAATCCTCTGCCTGTACCACGTTATTAAACTCTTTCTTTTTCATTTATGAAAAGGGCGCTTGTGTTTAATGGACAGGATATGCGACGTCACAACAGATATCAGTAAGTATTTTGCCCTAAAGTCGGCTTGCTAAAGTAAAGTGCTTAAATATGATCTGAATACCAGTTAAGCCAATTTACTTAGCCAAGCCAAATGCTAAGTAAAATGCTAAGTTAATGCGCGTTTTTGATTTGAATACCGCCCCGGCACTAGGATCGCAACGTGGCTCACTTGGACAATATTAGGGCCTAGCTATGTATACTTGGTAGTTCACACTTTTTTCCATGTTCAAGCATCATTCTAATGGTGTCAAACAACAATAGTCCTACACTGACGTATGGGTGACATTTAACAACAGTTCAGTCAATGTCCTATTGTGTGCTATTTCTGGTTTTATATTATGTTAAATTGATATTTTGTATATATGCAGAAAGAGCCGGAAAATTATTTTTATGCCAATATATCTTTATTTTTGTGCATGATCAATAATTTGAATTTAATTTAATTGCTTGAATTGAATTATACTTTCTGCAGATCTTTTTGGAATAAAAAGTGAGGCAGAAAATGCATCTATTAAAAAAGAGGGAAAGGAGAAATCTACATGCACCGAAGCAGTACACAGTGAAGATTACTTTAAGTTCCTCACATGCTAGGCAAGCTTGAGGAAAAGCTGTTAGTCGAATCAATATGTTATATATTCAAGCAATTATTGCTGTTCCTGCTTGATGGCCTTCATCTTTTTTAGTGCTTTTGCTTATAAGCAATGGCTAGGCCGTATGACATGTAATACCTGCAATCACGGAAACAGTGAAGTCACATGTGGCTACATTTCCCCGCGTATCAATGCCTGTATATGTCACAGTAGTTGTTTGACCTGCTTGAAAGAATGATCCACTCGCTCTAGATGGACTGAAGCTTTGAACACCGCTTGGGTCAAAAGCAAAAGGTTCAACCCATGTGACAGATGCTCCTGGTTCATTTATACCAACGGTTTGAGTTATGGAAGCTGGACAGGTGAATGTAGGGCCTGTAATATCCACTGTAGTTGGAAGAAACAAGCATGAATAACATTATTTTGAACTCCATGTCTTTGACAGTCCTGCAGTTGAGAAGGGTTACCTACTTATTAATGTTTGTATTGGGTGATGCAAATTCTACAATGCACGTATGAAACACTTGAGGAGAATACCATTTAAAGGCAGTTTCAATCATTCTATCAAGTGACTGCTTATATAATAAAAAACACCTCATACCAACAAAGAATATGAATCATTATAGACTGAAAGGGCTAGACGAAGTTATTTGTTATTTTGTGTGGCATTAAAAACGGTGTAACGGTATATTGAGGACACATATAAATGACATGGCAAGTATAAATTTCCTTCACATCTGGTGTGATCCATGCACAAGATGTGCTATCATTTATAATTCATTACAGACATCATGAATACTAAAATATTTGATGCAGTCGGTATCATATGGGACAAAATAACTAGGCCTTGCCCAAATGCAAAATTAGGGGTTACATTGCTAAACGTTAAAATCAGTCCTCTAAAATACTGGATATCAAAACTCTGTGACTTATTAGTATACCATTACTTTAGGAAATAATTTTTAAACCTAATGTCAAATGTTGCAACACTGAATTCCATTTATTGATGTTTCTGGCTTTTGATTAATAACTGTTATAAACTGTTATACGGTCACCTGCATTTTGATCATGTATATATCACTGGATGGTGTATTAGGTAAACACTGGGACAAATAATCAAGACAAAAATTGTTCCCCAAATACACCATCCAATGAAATATATATATATATATATATATATATATACATATAAACGCTACATGGATAAGTTTTCGAAATTTTGTCATTATTCACTTGACAAAGACGGTGAGAGGATCGTCGAAAATTCGTGAGAAAATAAAATAGAGAAAAAAGCATGAAATGTCTACTGGTCTTTTTCTTTGATATTACTCCAACACGTGGACTTTCTATTCAAAATATATATATATATATACATGATCAAAATGCAGGTGACCGTATAACAGTTTATAACAGTGCCAGAAACATCAATAAATATGTATAATATATATATTATATATATAATATACACACACACATATATATATATATATATATATATATATATATATTTATAAATATATATATGTATATATAAAATATATACACCTCAAAAAGATCTGCAATTCAAGTTTGAGATATTATATCTATACATATAGTTGTTTTCGACTAAGATCCTAGTCGGACACATATCAGCTGATGATATTAAGAATCCTTTTTTGAAAACACTATAAGTGCCTGTGGGAAACGTTTGCATATTTTTTTTAATGGTCCTTCAATTTTTCATTAGACCATTATAAATAAATAAAAACATACTATCAAGAGCCACCTGAAAGAAATTTGAGTATATGCGATGTTTTTTATTAAGGACTGACAACCCTTGCCTTGTCTAAGAGTTGATTGGGAGATCAATTAACATCTAGTTTTTGATTATTTTTTAAATCACAAAAAGCTTTATAAAGTAACTTTTCACAATATCATACTTTCATAGCCAGATGCCTTTAACTTGATTCAGTTCCCTAGGATGACTTCATACAATTCATCCATAAAATAAAATATACTCACATACTGCTGTCCATGTAACCTGGAATCCTGCTAGCTCAATATTTTTGTCAGTTTTCCATGTAATGAATGCAGAATCCGTGTTGAACAGGGTTAGAGGTTCAGGCGCAGTATAATTCTCGAAAAAATATATCTGTTTCGATGGAACATCAGTACCATTCATATCAAGTATATCATCATATGTTAGCCCTGCTCCTATATAAAGTTCATCTTTTCGAGTTTCTATCTCAAACACATCATTGAATGTAAAGGTAATCTGAGTAGCTCCAGGAATGAATATAAGGTAGACCCTAGTATCCCGAAAAATGTAGGGATTATCGTAGTTTGGTGTGGAGAAAGTACCGCTTGCACATGTTGATCCGTAGCAAGTATCCAAAAACCTGACAACTGGTTTTAAAAAAGAATAGAAAAAAGTAAAATAAATAACAAAACAAAAACAACAATATATTACCAAAGTCAATAGTATGATATATGTATATATGTTTCGATGAACATCATTAATTCTTCAATATGAGAAACTGTTTGGCTATTGTGGCAGTATATTATCATATATGTACATGTATGGGTCACAATAATTCTTTTTTTCTGTTTCAGATTTTTAAAGATTTTTTTTCAGATTTAGATTTATTTTATTTCAATTCTCTTCAGCAGTCAACATGCAAATCAATAATAATGTAAATACAAATCAGTAATAATAAAAACACAAATCAGCAAGTAATCATCATAAACATAGTGTATGGGTAACATGAATACCGGAGAAACGCATGAAAACAATATTACTCATTAGAATCAATTTAGATAATAAGACGATTTAAATACATGTACATAGTTATTCAAGTGTGTGATTTAAAGTAAGAAAAGAAATGAAAAAAGATACCAGCAAAAGAAGCAGAGCTTGTACAAAACGCTGGCCCCTGGAATGATTAGATTGTAGAATATTTGAACAATATTTGAACAATATTTGAACAGGAAACTCTAGGCAATTGTAAGCAATTATACATGAGGGATCCACAAGGAAGTAAAATAAAAGCCAAAAACCCAACACAAAACAAAACAAAACAAAAACAGAAAAACCCAACACAAAAACGAAACAAACAATAACAAAGGACATAGTGACAGGGGCGGAGGGGGGGAGGTGGAGGAAAAGTTAAGTTGTGTAAGTTTATTTTTAAAATAAACACTATTATAATTATCGTTTTAAATACATATAATAGCAAAAGATTATTGAGGGGTTGGTTTTAGTGTGCATAAACAGCAATAAAAGATTTTTTTAGTTTAAGTTTAAATGTGCCAAAGCTTAGGCTCTCTCTCATGTTCAAACTTATACAATTTCAATTAGACCTATAATGATAGTGTGATAAAATTTAAATGATTATTTCGAACTAGACTATATCTATTGATGCTTTTATCCACACCTGAATAATTTCTGGAGTTCTGTTTGTCATGATAATACACAACAAATCATATCTAACAAGAAAATAACGAATGTACTTACAGAGGTTGTCAGTGCAATCATATCCTCCCAGGAGACCTTGACAATCACAAACGTATGTTGACTCTGCAGAACCTGGTCTGTTGTAACATGTTTCACCACCGGGGCACAGGTTGGTCAAACAAAACTCTGTAGAAAAGGGGGAAAATACAATACAAAATATAAAGTGTTTCAACAGGTAGAGTTTCATTTTTTAATGTAAATCTTTATTATTTGCAAGGAGTACAGGGCAAAGGACAGTGGCAGATCAGATCAAGAGTGCTCTGATCGAGTGGGGGAGGGGCGTCAATGTGGTTCTAAAATAATTTCTGATAGAATTTTGTTTTCATATTTTCCAGAATGGAAATCAAATGTAACTTAAAGTTCTCACACTTTACTGAATTTTCTGCAGCATAATTCTCTAAAATATTAGGCAAGCAAAAATATTTATATTTATATAAAAGTCATGACTAATTTGGTTGGGATGGGGGTACATGCCCCTTTGATCATGTGGATAGGGGTACGTGTTATATATTACTCTACAACTTTTCATAGACATAGCGTACCCAATGGGGAGCAGGGACATACTTTTGACCAACAGAAAAAGATTTAGAAAGACAAGTATACATTGTACCCCCTTTCTTTTAGAATCTTTTTTTCTTGTCAGAGAATTATGCAGGAAAACTGGACCCTATAAAAGCTGGTAACACCCCCCCCCCCCCCCCCCCCCACTGAGCGACTTTTGAAGAGCTGACGAGAAGAAAATAATACGGATCTCCTTCCAAGCAGTTTCGCTCATCATACGCCACTGGGCAGTGGGTTAACACAAGTACATGTATAATCATGACCACCTATTGCATTGTGCAACTTATTCCAGTGGAAACAGGTACCTATGTACAATTCGACGAGATAACAAAACAGGTATATTTAAACCACATCACTAATTGACTATTTCTCATACATTGCTATACAAAACATAATATACAGAGCATTCAAAGAAACTAATCAAATTGTTACAGGCAAAGATATTTACTGACCACTTAGGCCACCACATTTCTGCGATGATTGTAATTAATGAGCTTTCACGCGTGGAATGTGCATTTATAAGGCCTTGTTTCATTGAAATATCTCCAACGGATATTAACAAAAGAGGCTTAATATGCACTTCATGATGGAGACAACATTTTCTGTTTTTGGAAGAAACATAATCATAGATTCCCTTATAGTCGAAACATATTGTTCAACACTCAAGTTCTTGAGCAGGATTTGCCGCCCTCGGTAAGGAAGGGGTTCAAATTCACTTCATAAATGTCACAATATAAGATTCCTCCAAAAATCTAATTTCCATGAATTGTGATAAAATGCTACCAAGAGAGGACTTTGAATATTTGTACGTATAATATACTCAGACTAATTATATGCCCGTGAGAAGGCATGTATCTCTTGATTATACAACCTGTATGTCTTGATCAAGGTTATACGATTACTATTATGCATGTATTAAGGTTAGGCCTATCTTATCATGGTACTTTCTTTGGTTGTGTGGTTATATTACATTTTTCTCACTCATAATATGTATGATTTTGTACATGGGTTGTGAAAGGTGTCTCCTTCTTAAGAGACTGAACATTCCATTACAATAATAACTTTCATTGGCAGTGGAGAACTTACGGTAAAAGTCTTCCAAGTAAATAAACAAAAGGTTGACGTTGGTCAAACGTCACAATGAGAATGAATCAGTTTTCTTGGGATTACCCCTGACAAGGAAACCCAATGCCAAAATAAGGTTAAGGGGAATAATTAATGGGAGATATGTAAACATCTACGGTTAAGACATATCCAAGAAGAAACACAGTTTTGGTACCTTGTTCTTATTCCGGCTGGTAGCTATAGTGAAAGTTGCAACCAGTCAGGGGCTAGTTATAAAATGAGAGACCAGGCAGAAGCCAATAACATTTGGGTAGGGTGTAGACATTGCAGCAATATCTAAGAATATTGATCACCCAAAATCTTGACCATTAGGTCTATGGAAGAAAATTATTATAAATAAGACTGCAAATTCAATTCTAATTCAGAAGCTGTTGCAATTCGACAGAGATACTACTTGTTCGACATATACTGCATTAAGTATGAGAGGTTATTCGTCAGAATTATGTTCAGCTTTCGCTGAATACAACATTGGTGTACACTGTTCGAGTCTTTGAATCATTGAAATCTGTAAACAGCAACGAGAAGTTTTGGTAAATATTATGTCTAATCTTATTTTTTGTTATAAACTGTATACTTGAATTAAGTTATGATACACGTATAATGTATGAGATGTGTTGATTCTAAGTGTAGTAGAATGTTACTCATTTACTCATTACTTCATTTATGTGTAGTCACATCACATAGAAGATTTTCATATAATTCTTTACTCTAAGGTCATGACTTAATATAGGTTTTCCCGCCCAATTTCGCCAAAATTGCAATCAATTTCGTGAATAAACATTTTTTTAACATGTTTCATTTTCACACTTTTAGCCTTCAATTTCGTTTTAATTCGTTGCATTTAAATTTTGTTTAATTCAATTTAGAGAGAATTTCGTTCAACTTAACGAAACAAAGTTGTCATGCAATTTCGCACCGGCTGGTTAGAAGCGCAATTTCGCTCCGAATACCGCTTTCAAATTCATTTATAGGTAAAGACGTTCGCACTTTGAGCGTTCGAATTCGATTATCTTATACTTTTTCTCATAATCTTATTTATAATTTCGAATTTTATTCGAATCTCCTGTCATTCATGCAGAGTTTAACTACAGTCTATATTTTTCACATTATTATCACTTCATTTATATAATTTCATTTCACTTCATAATTTCTTTTAACCCCTATCAGTATTCATGGATGTAACTTTGTTGTAACTTTGTTGTATTCTTACTTAAACGTGAACGAACATTAAGTTTTTTTTTCATTATGTTTGGTGTACATGTAAATCGGGGTATTCTTTCTTTACGTAATTATTAATAATTATTGATGTACAGTCTCTTCAGCCGTCGATCTGTTGACGCGCCAGGCACCTTGGCATGTATGTCTGTGAGTGGTTGTACCACTGGGTACACTTTTCAGGTGTAATGACATCAATACTCTGGAGAGCAGCATCTCTGAGGATGTCATGGCGCCATTGCTGAAGGTTGGCCCCCGCCCCTTGGGCTGCCTGTCTGTCTCTAGCGCGACGCTGCCACGTCGGCTGCGCCAGGGTCCTTTTGACGGGGCCTTGAAGGCGGAGTGAGCCATTTTCGTCATGTTGAGGAATGGCGAGTAAGGAGTGAGCCACTTCGTCTGAAAGATGTGGTTGGCTCCATCCGGCAGCTGAGCGCGGACATGAGGTCTAGTGTTATCATAAATAAGGCAGATAGAATCGTCGGCCGGGAACAAGTGGTTACATTCAGCAAAGGTACCAGCGAGGAAGTCCTCGAAGCTCTCCCTAGTCACCGTTTCGAACGCAATCCTGTGGTGGACAAGACCAACAGCAGCGGATACCGCAAAGGTCACGTTGCAGTTGCGGCCTCGCTGGCCGTGTACCACCCTCCTAGCTAGCCGGAACACCACTTGGAGCCCTCCCACGCGTACGCCTGGTCCAGATATTATAAGCGGTCTGGTCGATAAAGACACAGTTTCCCAGAACACCATGTTCAAGAAACCATTCGGCGTATTCCAGTCGCTGGTCGAGTATCCGTGGGGCGTTCCTGACATCCGGGATATCCTCTGCCATCTTCATTGTCAACATCATCCCATCGAGCGCCCTGCCTATGGATTACGTCGAGACTGCGGGCTTGTCATCAGGAAGGTTGTGCTAAAGATTCTCCTTCATCTGTCTAATCATTAAGAGTGCGTTGCCGTCTATTATGTTCTGCAGATGGTTGCGCATGTCCTATTGACATTTCGGGCCCCACCCCTTGGAAGCTTCTGGACCCTCCCCGTGTCCAAGTATGCCTCCACAATTGGCCTAGCTGTAGATCTGTTAATTCCAAGAGTGTCAGCGAGTTCAAGGTAATCTTGGTGGTTGTCATATGCATCAGCCAACCTAGCTCTGTCTATATTCGAAATGTCCATGTACTGCCCTCGAGCTGCCGCCATAATGTGAACTTCAGACCGGTAGCTACGAGCTGTTGTTTCAACGACAGTTTCTCAGAAGAATGAGAGATTTCAACATCAGGTAAATGACGTATCGTTTCAAGGTACATACAATTTGCATAATTTATTCAAACAGATGAAAATACACAAGCAAGAAACAGTAAACGAAATTCCCTGCCAAAATACCGTAAATGTTTTGCCTATTCTTGATTTTGAATGTGTAAACGCTCACTAACGGGATGTCCGCGCGAATTTGAATGCCTTCTGTGTGCAAATCTAATTTGAATGCGCTTTTTACACTTTTATGTTTAAAAAATCATGAATGAACTAGTTATTTTTGAATGTAGATCTCGGTGATCATTCAAATTCGCTCGAAATTGAATGATCGCAGCGGTAAATCGGGTGCAATTTTTACGAAATTGGGCGGGAAAACCTATAGTAATTGTGAAACTCTATCAAGTTTCTAGTGGAAATATTAAGCATCATTAATATTCTACAACCCTGTAACTATAGGATTTTTGCAGGGGGGGGGGGGGGGGTTCAGCAATGGAAAAAGTGGACCTCTCTGAGGGAGCGAAGCGACCGAGTAGGGGTGTTTGGTCGGTTACATGTCGTTTTTCCGAAGGTTCGTATTTCCGAAGGTTCGTTTTTCCGAAGGTTCGTTTTTCCGAAGGTTCATAATTCCGAAGGTTCGTTATTCCGAAGATTCGTTACTCCGAAGGTTCGTTTTTCCGAAGGTTAGTTTTTCCGAAGGTTCGTATTTCCGAAAATGAAAAAGGGTTGTTAATACAGAAAATACGGCGTCAATCCGTATTTCGGATAGGGAGGAGGGGAAAGACGGCCAATTGTAATGATATTAATTTCGTACTCAATAATCATAACAATGATGATAAGAATTATAATAAAATCCAGAGAAATAGCCATTATTATCATAATTCCTATCAATATTATGATTATTATTATTATTATGATTATTATTATTATTATTATAATTATTATTATTATTATAATTATTATTATTATAACTCTAACTGCGACTTAGGGCGAAATCTTTTGTCTCGTTCTTTTGTTCCGTTTCGCTCTAACTTACACTCGTTTCGCCCTAACGTTGAGTTTCTATTGTGACGAAATAAACCGATTGTTAGGATTCGCCTTAAGTCGCAGTTAGGTAAATTATCATCATTATTGTTATTGTTAATATTATTATCATTGTTCCTATTATAATAGCCAATATTTGTGAGCGAGCGTAGAGAGCGAGCCCCTCAGGAATACATGTTTCATTTCTCATAAAATGATATTGCTTGGGTGATTACAAATACATACTGATGTATTGAAGAAGGTGAATGATCGGATTCCGGATTAAATTTGCTACAACGAAATTGGCTCGAAGTTATTTATATAATGTATATACCGCTTCGGAAAATGAGACACACCAAAGTTCCAAGTAGATCTTTACAAGCAGAACATGGCCACGTAATGTTTTTGAAAGGGGGAGCTGATGCCTCTTGGCAGAATATCATACTCCCCGTTTCTACAATTTGCAAGCGAGCGAAGCGAGTTAGAGAAAAATAAAACCCTTTTTTAAAAATTGTAATGGAAATGCAATTTCGCCATCAAAAGACAAATAAAGAACATGTAATAATGAGCCATGAATAATATTACTTAACCCTACTGCTGAATATGGAATATTTGGGCACTTCACTCGCCCTAATGAAGGGTGTTCCCTGTTCTAAACTATTCCGTTTCTAAATCTTACGCGCTTGTGACCAAGTAAAAAAAAACGAGATATTGTCTGTAGAATAATGATTTTGTTACCAGATAATCCAAACAAAAGGCCATAGGTGCTGTACCAGGGATCAAACCCCCAACCTTCGCGATTCCAGTCAAGCGCTGTAAACCGTTCGACTACGACACCTCCACACACGCACACACACACACACACACGTTTGCACGGCTTTACTTCCGAGGACAACTATTGTTCCTCTATTGTTACTCGTCCTCGGACAGTCGACGGAATAAGGCATAAATTCATCGTTCGACGTTCGAGGACTATTGTCCGGCTTCCGAGGACCATTGTTGTCATGATTTTTTTTTTGTTCTCTGTCCGAAAATGTCCTCGGACATAATGCTAACAAACGCACACCCCCACACACACACACACACATAAACACTTATTCGATTCTTCTAATCTCGTCCTCTTATTTTCGTCTCTTTTCTCTTTTCCTCTCCTCTTTATAAACCTTCCCAGTTTTGTGTCTCCATTTCATTTTTTATTCATTGCGGGGGTGGGGGAGGTGCTTTTCGTCGAAAAGTGATCTGCTTTTTGAAGATGGCAATTAAAACCATAATATCCTATCGTGACCCTAAATTTTCCCTTTAACAGTGGCGTAGCTACAGTCTAGCCATTGTTGGAGCACTGGCACCATTGGAGGCACAAGAATTTGGAATAATCTTAAAGCTAATCTAAGACACCGCTGGTGGAAGAGGGTTGGGGGATGCCGGAAGGGGTCCAACCGTCTTCTTTCCTATTCCATTTTCTTTCTTTCTTTTCCCTATTTTTTCTCCATCCGATGAGGGAGGGGTGGGGGCGTGCCCCCCCCCCCCTGTTGCTACACCTCTGATCCTGATGAATTCGCCTTTTTTTACCAGGAATTATGAACCCTATTTCATTTTTCGGTAATACGAACCCTATTTCATTTTCGGAAAACATTGACTGGAAAAATGTGTTTTAAAGAAATTTAGTTAAAATTAAAGAAAATAGATTACGAGAATTAAATTTCAAAATGCTTTATAACTTGTTGCCTCTTCAAAAAAATTTAAATAGATGGGGAATAGCTAGTGATAGTAATTGTAAACACTGTCACACGGAGGAAGATGTCTTACATGCGTTTTTGTTTTGTGACTTAAATTATCCGTTTTTACAATATGTCAAAGATCTCCTCTTTCAAACCTTTTCTGTACAAACTGACATAAGTATTACAGACTTGTTAAAATTAAATAATGTAAAGTATGATTTAATTTTGACGTTAGCCTTTTGGGGTATACATGAAATGATTATTGAACGAAATAGATCTGGCGTAGACAGAAGATATTTCAATTTAAGACATGTATTCAAAAGAGAAATTGAAAAGAGAATGTATATAAGTGAGACTCGACAAAAGAAATACGGATTACCCGAAGATATTGTGAAATTCCTGTAACATGTTTCAAGTTGCTGGGGAAAATGTAAACATGATGTCATATTTGAAATGTTGATTGATAATAAATCCTCAAAAAAAAAAAAAATCCACAAAAAGAAAAAAGAAATTCGGAAATACGAACCTTATTTCATTTTAGGAAATACGAACCCTATTTCATTTTCGGAAATAGCCCTTTTTTATTTTCGGAAATACGAACCTTCGGAAATACGAACCCTTTTTCATTTTCGGAAATACGAACCTTATTTCATTTTCGGAATTATGAACCTCATTTCATTTTCGGAAATACGAGCCTTCGGAATTATGAACCCTTTTTCATTTTCGGAAATACGAACCTTCGGAAATATGAACCCTATTTCATTTTCTGAATTATGAACCTTCGGATAAACGAACCTTCGGAATAATGCAACAAATGTTCGGAAATACGAACCATTTTTCATTTTCGGAATTATGAACCCCCGGGCATGGGAAATTAGTGTTTCGGAAATACGAACCTTCGGAAAAACGAGATGCCCCCGTTGGGTCAGGGGGTGTGCCCCTACAAGGGTATAAGGCATGAGCGTAGTCAGAATTATTTGACAGGGGGTGGGTTAAATGTGAAACCCGAACATATACTACTAAAGTGTAGGATTCCAAATACTGCGAGCGAGCAAAGCGAGCAAGAGAAAAATAAAAATGTACTTTTAAATGGCAAAATTTTATTCATATTAATCAAGTTTTTAGGAAGTGAAGCGAACGGGGGGGGGGGGGGGGGCACTTTACCGCTGTTCTTTTATAGAAAGGTAATCCTAATATCTGGGCGCCATGGCGATAGGACAGTGACATGCCGAAAATTGTCATAACATTGAATATTTATGGACCTCGCTGCATGAAACATCTCGTTTATAAGGTTTGCGAGCAGGCGAAGCGAGCGAGGAAAAATGCACTTTACTTTGCTGTTGCGCATTTCCATATAGAAAGTGGACCTAACAAGTATTCGGATGCCATGGCGATAGGGCAGCGACGTGCCTGAATATTGCAATAACATCCTATGGAAACTATTCATGGACCTCGCTGCCTGAAACTATCTCATTTCTAAGATTTGCGAAGAAAAATGCACTCTAAATTGTTGTTGCTCATTTCAATATAGAAGGTAAGGTAACCCTAATTTGTGGGCGCCATGGCGATAAGGCAGTGACGTGCCCGAAAATAACATATAATAACATTGAATATTCATGGACATATTACAATAACATACTTGGAAATATTCTCGCTGCCTGAAACTATCGCGTTTCAGAGGTTTGTGAATGAGCGAAGCGAGCGACGGAAAACGCACTTTACTATCTCCCAAATGTTTCCAAAGCACCCCAAGTGTTATATTGGGGCATCTTGTTATTTCTGATTATAGTTTCCAAGAGGTCGATGTTTTATAAACTACTCTCATGGCACTCCGGTTGCACAGGCTGTATTAAGGGGCCATAATTTAAGGGCCTGGATGACTACACCGGGTACACCAGGAGTACTCCATGCAACTTGAGAGCGGGAAAATTTTCCATTTTAAAGTGAATAGACACATTAAATACCCCTCTCCCTTTTCCAGTAATATTTGGAATCCTACACAGTTGTAGTATATGTTCACAAATATGTTCACATTTGACCCACCCCTGTCAAATAATTCTAACTACGCTCATGCCCATACCCTTGGAGGGGCACATCCCCTGACTCGACACCCCTACTCGGTCGCTTCGCTCCCTCAGATCCACTTTTTCCAATGTTGAACCCGCCCCCGCAAAATCTAAATACGGGCCTGAGTATGCTTTCTATATTTCACTTTTATATTCCATTACCACAGATTTTATTTGAGTTTTCTCATGCTTATCACTGCTTATCTTCCCACGTTATCTTTGTTGGTGTTTTAATGGTGTATTGTCAGGATTTCCTGTCCAATCTGACACTTCTCAAATATCAAAATGCACTTCAATTTCGTCCTATATGGTGATAGGAATCAATAATCATCCAAATGTCAGATGTCAGAGATAGTTTAATAATTAAAAATGTCATTCAACAGTTTCAAAGTCAATCAACCCTGATAGCAGAAAGTGGTAAAAATTACGTAATATTTACGTCGTGGTTTTCGTCTTTTTTACGTCCTGTAATTACGTCAATAAGACGACAACTTGCACCAACGCAAGACGTCAAAAGGACGTCTTATTTTTACGTCATCTGTATACTGTAAAAACTGAAGTGCTGTATATCGCACTTTTTGAGGGCATGTATAGGGATTGCACTCAGAGTGCTATTGAATGCACACAGCGTGCTATTTCAGCACTTTCACGGGAGCTGGACCGGCTCCTTAAACTGCTAAACATTCATAAAAAAAATGATTTGGGCGAGCTTCGAACCAGGGTCCGCTGATCGAGAATTCAATTCAATTCAATTTCAAAACATTTATTTCCAACTTTTCAATATAAGTGTACAAAGTAATAATGTTTTTTAACAAGAAATACGACTTAATACACATTCATACAGTACATACATAGTTGGAGGACACACCTCTAAAAGCAAAAGCTTGTGGCGAGGGTGCCCTTAGTAACATAATACATAATATTACATAATAAATATATAAAAAGACAATAACTACATACAAAAAAAGAAAAAAAGATAACATTCCTTAACCGCTGAGCTTAATTGGAGGGAAAAAAAGATAAAAGGAAAGAGAGAAAAAAAAGAGGGAAAAGTGGGAAGGATGAAGGTGCAACATACAATGAGTACGGATAAAAGATGTATTCACAAAGAAGCAGAGAGAGGAGAAGGAGAAAATAGACCCAATGGAGGGTTAGGAAGAATCTTAAACCATATTATTTGTAAGATGAAGTTAAATGTTTTTTATCCTTCTTGAGAAGCTGGCGAGAGATGCGGAGAATTTTATTGTGTCAGGGATAGCATTCCACAGCTTAGGTCGCGAGTACCGGATGTTATGTTGGAATAATAAGGTTCTGTGCTTGGGTAGATGGATGTGATTTGCGTGTCTGGTTTCGTATTTATGAAGAGTAGAATTTAATTGAAAGATGTTACAAAATTCGTCAGGAAATAAATTGTTTGTACATCTGTACATAAAAATGCTTTGTTGATGTTTATTTATATCGGTAAATTTTAGTATGTTAAATTGTTTGAACAAATGGTCAACGTGGCACCGGGGGGCAGTACCTGTAGTTATACGAATTATTTTCTTTTGTAGGGTGATTAATTTGTGTAATTTGGATATTGTAGAGTTCCCCCAGGCTAGGTTGCAATATGATAGATACGGTAGGATGAGAGAATTGTAAAGCATACGGAGGATGTTGTTTGGTAAAATGTGCCGCAGTCTAGCAATAATGCCAATGTTTTTAGAGACTTTGCTTTCTGTTTCAAGGATATGTTTCTTCCAAGACATAGAACTATCAATGTGTACACCTAAAAATTTTGTGTTTTCAACTCTAGGTAGTAGTACGTTGTCGAGATATATGGAAATGCTGTCTAAATCAGTGTTTTTATTGTTGTGAAAGATCATATAGTTACATTTTTTTAAATTGACAGACAATTTGTTGGCCTTAAGCCACTCGCATACAAAGGTTAACTGTTGATTAACATTACTGCATAGGGAGGTAAGATTAGATCCGCTACATAAAATATTCGTGTCGTCGGCATAAAGAACAAAAGTTAATGTTGCTGTTGATTTGAAAATGTCGTTTATATAAATAATAAAAAGTAACGGACCAAGCAACGAACCTTGAGGTACACCACATGTGATATTACTCATGTTAGAGACGACCGAGTCAAATTTAGTGCACTGGAGGCGATTACTAAGATAACTGGCAAACCAATCGTGCGCTATGCCACGGATTCCATTTTTTAAATAAAATTGAGTGATTAATGGTATCGAAGGCTTTCGATAAGTCTATAAAAATTCCAATTGAATATTGATTTTTTTCAAAGGAGTCAATTATATCGTTTGTTAGTTTAGATAATGCCATAGCTGTAGAAAAATTTTGGCGGAATCCAAATTGGTTTTTGTAAATAATGTCGTGTTTAACAAGAAAGTCCTGGTGTATACAATGCGTTCAAGAATTTTAGAAAAAACCGCTAGAACAGATATTGGTCTATAGTTGGTAAGCTGTCTTTTGTCACCAGTCTTAAATATGGGTGTGACTCTAGCGATTTTCAGTAGGTCTGGAAAAATCCCTTTATTAAGTGATAAATTGAAAATATGACATAGCGGTTTAGATATATACCGAATCGCACTTTTAATTACCCTGGGACTGAATTCGTCTAAACCTGCAGATTTATTATTTTCAAACGAGTTGACAATATTACTTATTTCATTTTCATCTGTAGGATATAGAAATAGAGAATCATCAGGCGGAATGTTCATGTATGTTCGAAAGTCAGTATTACACCGTGGTATTTTATTAGCAAGAGTCGGACCAATGTTTATAAAGAAATCGTTAAATGAGTTAATTATGGTTAAAGGATCAGTCACAATTTTATCATCAATACTGAAGGCAGTTTCTGGGCTTTCATGAACTTTCTTTTTTATAAGGCTGTTTATGGTATCCCATGTACGTTTAATATTTGATTTATTACGCATGAATTTGTGTGAAAAATATGTGATCTTTCTCTCCCTGAGGAGTGTCGTCAGTTTATTTCGATATTGTTTAAATTGCAACTCGTTTTGACGAGTCGGATTTTTTAAGAACCACTTGTATAGCTTGTTTTTATGTTTTATAGATTGTAATAAACCGTTTGTCATCCAACATTGTATTTTTTGTCTTTGTTTCTCTTTTGTATTAGGGGAAAATTTAGATCGTACAGTCTATGTATTTTTGTTGAGAATGTGTTATATGCTAAATTAGGATCTTCATCCATTATGACGTCACTCCAATCTATATCCTGGATATCTTTATTAAAATTCTCGATGTTTTCTTGGTTTACAACACGGTAGAAACTATCTTGATTTTTTTTTCATTCTTACACTAGATGAATTCATTTTATATACTTGAAATACGGGTAAGTGGTCAGAGACATTACAAAAGAATAACCCCGTGTCGGATGGTTCGATTTGATTAGTTATGATGTTATCGATAAGTGTTGCAGTTGATTTTGTAATACGCGATGGTTTATTGATTAACAGATAGCATGAGTTACTGTAGAGGACATTTAAAAATTTCTTAGATGAGTTTGTACTGTGTTGCAGGAGGTCAATATTGAAATCGCCCATTATGTAAAGTTTCTTATTTTCTCTTGATAAACAAGTTAGGAGTTTATCTATGGCATCAGAAAAATCGTCTGGATGTATAGAGGGTGGTTTGTAAATTGTCCCAACTATGGTGTGCTTTTCATCTTCATCATGTAATTCTACAAATACTGAGTCACAAAGCGCGTCATCTATACAGATGTCATCTCTTCGAACAAAATTATGATGGTTACGGATATACATTCCAACTCCGCCACCGCGTTTTGCTTGTCTATGTTTTGAAATAAATGAGTAACCCTCCATGTTTATTAAAGGGTTAGTGTCCTTTAACCATGTTTCAGAAAGGCCGATGATATTGAACGAAAAATTTAAAAGGTTAAGGAAGGTTTCAAAGGAATCAAAATTTCTTAAAATGCTCCGTACATTAAGGTGCATAGTGGAAAAAAAATCATCATTGCCAGTGTATTTTTGGGCAAATTCTTCGATTTGATAGTATTTAGATGTTGTATATGGATAGTCATTAAAAAAATTGTTGTCCGGGTCTATGTTGGCGTTTCCAATTTGCGTATCTCCTATTTGTGTATCAAATGGGTCAAAGTTAAGATTTCTAACAAGCGCTGGAATATCTAGTTGACTCGTAAGAGTTGTATCTAAGTCTTCAACGGACTGAAAAGGAAATGTGTGTCCATAACAATTAGAGCAGATTGATAAACATTCGTTCCAGTTGTTAAGTAGCACGTTATTATTGCACATACTACAGTGAAGCAATTGATTACGTAACGGAGTGGAATTCATGACAGTTGCGAGACTATTCATAAATATACGTGTAGGAAAGGTCGTTAGCCAGGCGGTTTGGACGTAGGTTAAGTTTTGGAGTGAGATGACTAAAAGTATTATGCACAAAAAATGAAAATCCGGTGCGTTGCAATCTGTACGAAAAGTAGCAGAGGGATGTAAAGTAGAAAGAAAAGTAGAAAGAAAAGTAGAAAGAAAAGTAGGAAGAAAAAGACAGAAAGAAAAATGTTGCGAGGTGCACCTGCAATAAGAAGGGAAGATAAAGAAAGGTTAAGGAGTTTAAGGATAAGCTCGGCGGTGTAAAAGACAAGACGTAATTTGTAATGAAAAATTCAAAATACATGATATAACATGACTGTGTCGCCATATGGAGACACAGAATCGTTGACTAAATACTAAATACCATTATTGTAGTATACAACTTTGGTTTGGGTAAATGAAAAGGAAAAGAAAAAAGAAAAATAGATGGCTTGGCGAATTTTTGGCCTTTATCCTCCACGTTACTTAAAATTGAGCAAGTGAAAGTTGCATAAGATTAAAAAGATTTAAAAATCTGCCTTTAAAGAGGCATTTTATACCCATGTGTGCGCGCTCTCGGTCGTCCCGCAAGCAGGTCACTCACCACGCGTTGCTGCGCTTCAGTAGGCAGAGCCTGGTGGGGCAAAAAAAAAGTCGACGCAGGCCGTTACAACCTGTGACCCGAACCCACCGAAGCACAAAGGACCAGATGATAAAGCAGCAAGTAGAGCGACCCGCTGCCATGGTAACAGGAAGGCACACACATATATATATGATATGCATTGTGAATACAGTCAAGAAGACCAACATAATTATATTCGATGCCTTTGACTTTTTTTTTCTTTTTACATATTATATGTATTAACAAAATTTACTTACTTACAGTTTCAGTCTTTCTAAAAGAATTGCTGGCATTACCGCTAGACTAACTCACATTGTACGATTTAGGGCAGATCATACTGTTACATAGTGAATTTACGACACCACATAGTTCACGTTATCTACTTGACTCCCATGACTAAACTGGATTGCAAGAAGCATTCGTTAGTCCATCGGTAAAGTCAGCGCCTCTCAATCAGCGGAACCTGGTTCGAGGCTCGCCACGGTCACATTTTTTTTGCTGTTAAATAAGCACGCTACAAGTGCTATAAACAGCATTTCAGGTGCAGTCACTATACATGCCCCTAAAAGTAGCACTTTAGTTTTTACAGTGTACAAGACGTAGAGATAACGTCAAAATAAGACGTCCTCTTGACGTCTTGCGTTGTTGCAAGTTGTCGTCTTATTGACGTAATTACAGGACGTAAAAAAGACGAAAACCGCGACGTAAATATCACGTCATTTTTAACACTTTCTGCTATCAGGGAAGAGGAATGAAGACGTAGAGATGACGTCAAAATAAGACGTCCTCTTGACGTCTTGCGTTGATGCAAGTTGTCGTCTTATTGACGTAATTACAGGACGTAAAAAAGACCACGACGTAAATATCACGTAATTTTTTAACACTTTCTGCTATCAGGGAACATATCTCCATTCATATTCGTCAGATTTCATTCGAATTCGTCCAACCTGACAATTCGCTGCAAAGTTTTATCGTCAAATCCATCTTTAGGAAGTCGATTTCAAGAAATTGTCATTCAAATTCGTCACATAGACAAGACCTTACAACGAGCGGGTGACAATTTTGAATAACTCTTTGAACTCTTTCAGTCTTTGACAAAATCGATAGCAAAATGAGAAATAAATTCCGAAAATGAATGACCAAAGACCTATTTTGACTAGGCCTTATTATTAAGTTGCAGGACAAAAGCAAATAAACTAGTGTTCAAATTGACTATTATCTCACATTATTTTCCACTTTCCTTCCTCTCTCTCCTTTCACGTGACCCCCTTGTGCGCCCCTCCCCTATCTAAGCCAGTTGGTATGGAAATGTTTTTAAAAATGTAACCTATAAATCACTATTCTGATGTCACTTTGGTTAGTTTATATCTAATTTGACAGGGTGTTGAGGTTTACGTAGCTGTTACTAGTACTAAGGACAGGAAGGAACCATTGGTCCACGTTCATCCAGCAACAGGGGCTGACGTCAGACAGACAAGTCATCTTCAGGACACTCCAAGCAAGCAAGAATAGAAGAAATAGGTAAGGATCTATGTCGATCATTGAATATTCTGTAACTTCTTATAATTCTCATGTTAGAGGGGAGGGCGGCTAGGGTTAGGGTTACTTTAAGATGCCAACCAATGCTGATTATGCTGCTGTCATCACCAATATTTGTAAAGAAGTAGTTGGAGGTTGATGCTGTATGCAAGGGCAATGAATGACAGAAACACTGAAAGAGACCATTATTGGCCTTACTTAGAAAATACTTTTTTCTCATAAAAGATAGCTTGGCTATATATATCATCAAGTTAGTAAAAGTTTATTTAAACTTCAAACCAAGTAGATAATTATTAAGAACCCCCTCCAATATGTTACCTTGAGCTGCAACAGCATGGAAAGTCACCAAAATTATGCAGGCTACCAGGAGCCCCCGAAAATGGGGCGTTGCCATATTTTCTTCAGGTATAACGGCCCGGCCGTTACCAAAAATCACAAAAGTAAATTGGATTCCAGGTTATATCCAGCAAGAAGATTTTGAACCAATACGAAAGGTCTAGGAATCCACGTCTCCGAACAAAGAAAACAAGACGGAAAAATTGGTGAGCTTGATAAGTTCTGAATAACACAGTGAGAGCTGGAATGATATGCTCTCTCCGAGAGCGCAACCCGTCTGCTGTGAAAAACTCCTCCTCAACTACTTGATATTACATGCTTCTCTCTCGTCATTTCTCTATCTCTCTCTCTCTCTCTCTAATTCATGATAGGAGTGGTGGTGTATCATAATAAAGAGGTGCGTGGGTGATTACGTGATCGTGTGTGTGTGTGCCTTGTTACGCCTTTACTGAGGGGAGCACAGAGCCAACACCCAGTTCTGTCATTAAAACAATATTTCTCCCCTCTCTCTCTCTCTCTCACCCGCTACTTTATTTCTCCTTTCTTCATACATGTATCACCTCTGTTGGTATGCCTAATAATAGGGAGGAGCGCTGATTGGTTAATATCAACGCACCCCAAATATTGCATACCTCTAGTTGAAGGACGCAGGAACAATATGTGGGAAACTGCACACCCTGATACTGTCTATGTGTCTCTATCAAAATGGGTTGAATATTAATGGAGCTAAGATATCATATAGGTACATTTTGTATAAACTATTCATCTATTTGTTCATTAATTTAAGACTGAAATTGTACGGAATGGCTCATTTCACCTTAACCATTGTTTGCAAGTTGTCTTTGAATATGAGACAACATTAGATAGTGAGATTGATAAAAACCATATAGAAACATGTAGACAGCTTGCAATCAATTGGATTTATCCTGAACAAAATGAAATTTAGATTTTGATTTAGATTTAGAAGCAAAATAATGAAGACTAGTCAAGAAATTATGTTCCATCAATATACAGTAGTATAGACAATGACCAATTCCAAAGAAGAGTGATTTGAATTGTACAGTACGCCTTCTTTTGACCATATAACATTCAGCTGATGTTTGAAACTATTTAATGTTGTAAATTAAAAGGCACACCAATCCATGTCTGAGTTAGAAATCATTTGTGTTGAACTAATTCATAAAATAGTAGATTATTATTTTATGAAAACAATTTACTACTTTAAAAAAGGCTATGTTGAATACTCACACTCATCTACTTTATTCACTATTTCACTTTTCCTGATTTAACCTAAAACTACATACTTTCACCATTACAACACATTCTCTATACGGACTCGATCGACTTTCCATAAGGAATTAACTGTCACTTGTAGTACAAGAAATGTTTACAAAAAGTCCAAGTCTGTACGAATCTTTGCTATTTTCATTTTAGAATAATAATAATTATAATAATAATAATAATAATAATAATAATAATAATAATAATAATAATATGTCCATTTATATAGCGCGGCTATCATGCAAATATACTCTGCTGCACTTAATACAAAGTATCGCATTATTACCCCGGAGAATTGCACTCGCGGAAAACACAATCGTAATGTCAGATTTTTAAGAAGAAAAAAAATGCTTTGGAGGGGGAAATTATTACGCAAAACTGCATTTTTCCTTTACACTTAATGACTTTATGTATCAAAAGCAGCGGCTGTAATTTTAAGAAGGCTCTTCTCTTCATGAAGGTGTTAAAAATACTTTCATGTGTCAAGTGTCCCCAAAACACAAAGTATATTGCTTGTGGTAAGCAGCCAGGTGACCTAAAATTTAAACTTTAATACCTATTAAACAGACTAACATTTGACATTTGTCAATGCCGAACGAAAGGGCACTGGTGCATCCATTAACTTGGTTTTCAACCCAGACCTGCTGTTTACAAAACTTGCTCTACCAGCAATCCATCATAGTTCTACCTTCTACACGGCCACGATCTATCATAGCCGTATTTGTGCGATACAAGGATATGTGATACAAGGAAGTAAATTAAAGAGAGGGAGGGTGTTTCAAATGTGAGTTTTGCTGTTCTCTAACGGGCTTTAATATCAGATCCATGATAGTTAGGTTACATGTCATTTTTCTGAACGTTTTTTACGGTTCGTTGGGTTCATATTTTCGAAAGCGTAATAGTAAAAACGTCCCTATTTACTTTTCGGTATTACGAACACTGCTTCATTTTCGGAATCGTAAACCTTTTGATAAACGAAAGTTCGGAAATGAACCTTCGGAGTAATGAAGCAAATGTTTGGAATTTTGTGTTTAGGATTGATCAACCTTCGGAAAAATGAACCTTCGGAAAAAGAGTACCCCCCGATAATTAAATGCCCAAAAAAGTCCTCGCTTTGTTGTTATCATTTTATAGCATTCATTGAAGTGGACTTGGTGAACATGACTGATTCTTCACTTTTCTTGATTTGAAAAGATGATCTGTGATTTGATTAGAAGTGAGAAAAAGGATTTTGATTGAGAAGGTTTAATTCTGAATGAATGCCAAAAGGTATTCATATCACTCAATAGGGGGGGGGGGGGGGGCAAAGGGTCATACTGCCCCCTGCCAACTCCCCCCCCCCCCCAATAAAAAAAGACAAGTATACATTGTACCCCCTTCATTTTAGAAGTGATAACACTTTTTTCGGGCTTGTCAAAGAATTATGGAGGAAAACTGTACCCCATAAATTGTGATACCCCCCACCCCCCACTAAGCGACTTTTGGAGGGTTGGCCAAAAAAATTCTCACTAACCACCACAAAGTTCAAACATTCAACAGTTATTAAAATTTTTGACTTTAAGCAGTTCAGAAATTAGGTGTCGTATACTTAAACACTATTCTAAAAGAGATCAAACACAGTCTGCCCCATAGCAAATATATTTACTTATAATAAGAGCTTGCACATGAGAAAGCTCTTTCTTTGAGATAATTATAAAACCCAAAACATCAGTGAGATGAAAATATTGAAAATGAAATAAAATAATTGTACCTGCCTCCATGGCAAAGGAATCACGCATTATTATTATCATGTTCATTCCTTTCCATGCCGATGCTTTCAATATTGCTGTAATATATATTAGTTCTCCCATAGAAGTTCAAAAACAATTGTCCAATAGACCGCAATTTTTAAATGAATAAATACCATAATGAAATCACACATGTAACAGGTTCTCATTTAGAACAAGTAACTCTACATGAATGTGGAAAAACACCTTGGCTACTGTGAAAACCAGAAACGTTCGCAATATGAAACTTTCAAAAAATTGCGAATGATAGTCATTTTCACACAACAAGAAACTTTCATGAATTGCAAATATCTATTTTTTTTTTAGTTGTAATTCAATAATTTAATAATAATATTGGGTATTTATATAGCGCTCGTATCCACCAATGGTGCTCAAGGCGCTACAATATTACCCTGGCTTTAGCCGAGCTGCCCTATAAGGCGCTCAAAGCATTTCAAGGAATAAATTCCTACCAGGTACCCATTTACTACACCTGGGTGGAGAGTGGCAAATGTAGATTAATGTATTGCCAAAGGACATTAGTGCCGCGGCGGGACTCGAACCGCGAACCATGAGATCCACAGCATTAAACTTTAAATTCGTGAATCCGACCACTCGCGAAATTCGAGATCATTAAAGGGGAATTAACCTCAAAATGTAAATGTACCTCTATTCATCTATTCCTTCTTGTTGTCCTATGTAATTTTGCATTAAAATGTACGAGATGGATATAAATCAAGATTTTGTTAGTGCTTTCTTTTTGCACGGTCACGTGGTGTTATTTGACCAATCAGTATGGCTACATTCTTGAGCCTGTTATATAAAATGTCTTGATTTAAAGTGCGTGCATGTAATCCCTGCGCTAAAATGACAATTAAACTACGCGATTATATTGCGTTTGAAGTTTGCACGCACCGGAGGTACGCGTACGCACAGCTAATGGGCCAGTCACAAATCAGTTGCGATGCGTCGGCGATGGGTAAAACCTGGGAAATTTTAACAAAATCTTGAGACAGATCTCACGATTTTGCACCCGTCGGAGGCGCTCTCCGGACGCCTGCGGCTTGTCGCAGATTTTTTAGGCATCGCCACACCCGTCGCGGTCCCCAACTTTGAACTTAAAATTTTAAGATTGCTCGCAAGATTTTTCACCCATTTTGGGCATCCCAGACATAATCTCCGATGACCTACGATGCCCTCCGATTAATCGGAGGCGTCCTCCGAATAATCTGAGACTAGTCGCAAGATTCTGTGTGGGATTGGAAATTCAGGTTGAGATTCAATGTCTGCGAGTAGTCTCCGGCGCCCTCCGACTGAATCGGAGGCGCCCTGCGACGATTCGTACGCTTTCTGTGATCGTCTCCGACGAATCGTACCGTGGAATCGTAGTAAATCGCCGTGTATATAAGCCCTCCTTTTCCCCACATATACCCAGGGGGAAAAAAATTTTAAAGAAAAGACGCTCGCAGATATCGTCTCCAATCCCCTCCGATGCAATCGGAGGCGAACGGAGGCTAATCCCACGAGTTTTCGACAAAACTGGGTCAAAATCCTTGAAAAAATCTCAGACAATGTGACTGCTCCACTTTTATTAGGATTATTGCTAGGATTGTTCAAGGATTCTTTATTTTCTACGACGACCCCCGGCCAAAACTAATCCCCGACAGATCGCCGACATTGTGACTGGGCCATTAGCCGTGCTTATGTACCTTTTTGCCGTGCGTTAGTGCTCTTTTTCCACGGTCACGTGGTATTATTTGACCAATCAGTATGGCTACATTCTTGAGCCCGTTATATAAAATGTCTTGATTTAAACCCTTTTCTGATATTTTAATTCTAAAGTGATACAGGCTAATGATTAAGAATATATTACACCTTTTAACATCAGTACATTTATAATCTAGTGTTAATTTTCCTTTAAATGCGCGCGAAGTTTCTGGTCTTACAGTATTTGCTTTGTTCCGAAAAACGTAAATTTAGAAAACACCATGGACCAGTCCTGTCTAAGCAGACGATGTCCCATAACATCTTACACATTTTTCAGAGCCTATTTTGTCATCTCCTCTTCACTTATTTCTCTTCCTTCACTAGCGTCAGTCTTAATATTAGTCTGTTGCCTCACTCTTAACTGTATGGTATTATTTTGATAAAAATGCAGCGTTAAAAAAATAAAGGAATCAGTCACTTGTAAACAAAATAAGACGCCATTGTATTTTCAGCTGCTTGCACCGGGGCATGTTCGGCGTTTCAAGAGGGAACGAATACCATCCTGCTATTATTCGGAGGGCTTTTCAATTTGAAAGTGGGGTTTATTTCATTGATCATTGACCCTTCTCCTGTGTATTTACAATCAAACGGTTTTAGCTATCAGAATCAGTTTCACTTTCCCTTTATAATGGTGTGAAATAAGGTCATGTTTAAATACACCAAACTCTTTATAATTTGATAAATAATTGCATTGCAATTACGTTCATTCATTATAGGAAGTCGTCTGCTTAAGCAGGATCGATCCCGAGTGTGACGACATCAAAACATCGCTATATTTCTGGCGAATCCTCGGATATTCCAGATGCTGAGAAGAGCTTTTATTTGTGTTGTTTTTATAATCATCAGATACGCAGTTGACATAAAACTTATACGATTGCCATCTGTAAGCTTCCCAGTTTCTAGTGATACATTAATTGCCATATTTGTGATTTTCTTTGAATATCTACTTTAACACATCTCGAAGTGACCGATTTGATCGCACAGGTATCTGCGACAACCTGAGAACTGTTGCATAAATTCTCTCAGACTACCCACTCTATAGGCCTCATATAATTTGACTTATATGGCCATTGTTCTCGACTTTTCTTGCATTACTCCATTAATTGTTCCAAATATCGTTACTAAGATGGTTCGTTTATCCGAGGGTTCATAATTCCGAAAATGAAATAGGGTCATTATTTCGAAGGTTCGTCATTCTGAAAATAATACAGGGTACCATTCCAATTTTTAAATTTTGTTTACTCTCTTGGGGAAAGTCTAATGTCCCTATTTGTTTTCATTTGCCCTACTCCTCCTCCTCATCGTCCTTTTCCTCAACAACACCGTCCTCCATATCGCTGTCCCATTCTTTGCCTTCATCTTTATGAATTCTAGGACTAATTCGTTTTCCACGACTACCACTTCCAAATTGTCTTATCACTCGATTGTAATATAAACTTTCTGGCCTGATCATACCCAAATAAGCATGTTCATTCTCTTCTAAAACTTCAACTCCATCATTCTTCTCTGGATTTTCACCTAGACCTACATAATTATAAAAAAATATAAAACATAAATAAAATATTATTCTTATTGTAATGTCTCTTGACATGATTACTATCGGTACTGAACAAATAGAAAGCTAAGAAATATATATTAGTTCAATTTCACAGTCGAGATCGATACACAAATATGTACAACTATGAATACTATTAGATCCATGATATCACCTTTGTAAGGCTTTCTTATTCTGGCTTTCAATTTTTTTTCCTCAGCCCCCATCCTTTCTCTCTCAAACAAAAGATTGGTGTTCTCATCTATAATCCCAAGTTATGGGAATATAGGTCCAATGCTGTGACAGTCTGCACTACAGTCCCATACATTTTCGGCACAATGAGACAGGTCAACCTTGCGCAATGTTTGTGTTTGGCAAGAGACGGTACAATGCATCTTCCTTCTTTCTCACACCTCAGCTAGCCAAATTACACGTCTACCAGACTTCATCTAGGCAACTTATAGGTCGACATCAAAATTCATTATGACAAAAAGAATAAGAGAGAGAGAGAGAGAGAAGGGGGGGGGGAAGACTGGCATAAATAAAAACCTGTAGTGTATTTCGAGTGGTTTCTTCAAACAATGCATTATTGGCAATTCAAATCATGTTGTGATTTTTTTCTGTTTTATTTAGATTTCATGCTGTTTCCCGACAGTCAATCACCTTCCTATAACTTGAAAAATCAAACAATGATTCATCTGAATTCAAGGTCACATCTCCTGTATCTTGTAGAAATTAAAACACGGATGAGATGACAGAGGTTTCTTGGGTGTGTCTTGGTAAAAGACATTCTGTTACATTCAATAGAAAACAATGTTGAAATACACGTATTATCATGTCTGCAAGATGAATCGTCTATTCTTGACACCCTAGTAATGGTCTAGAGTTCATCCACTAATATCGGAATTATTTTTTGCACCGCCCGATGACAAATGTAAGGTATATAGGAAACCGCTTGAACGGAAGTGATGCATATTGAGGTTTCTCTCAAATGTGAGACATTATTGATTTGTATATTAAAGAAAAAAGTCAGAAGTCGGGTACATTTAGTAAGTGACGAACATGATTGAATTTTTGAAGCAGTTTCAAGCATCAAGATAAGTGTTGTAATTTATTAGCATAATAGTTACTGAGATTTCTTAACCGTGGAATCCTTTGAATAATGACGCCAAATATCCCCCGTCCTTAAACTGTTTCAAAATAAAATGAACTGTAGTGAACTAATTCTAAACTAGGAAGGTAGTTCAATAAAGACATTTTTTTAGAGAGAGTTTTTCATAGTTACGCTTTTCTTATTCTGTTGGTGTTCTTTATATCCCGAGCAAATTTTAAAGTGGGATTGCGGAATCGAATGACAAATTCTAAATAATTATCTTTCATTTCAATGAGAGATGTATTTTGCAGCTGTCCAATATTTTACATTCGCTTTTCAGGGAAACAAAGTTGTGGCAGTATATATATGCTATCACTGGTGTTACTTCCAAGGTGAATGCGAGTAAACTATAGTGATATGACACATTGCAAATGTGAAAGAATGCTTGTGTTTTTCCTCCAATCAGTAGTTTGAACATTCCCTTTTAATGACACACATTTAAACTGCTGCATATTAAATTATATTGCAATATTAAAGAGAGCAAGTTTAGTTTGCTTTGGTTGCTTCCAAATCCATGAAATCAGGTTCAGTTCTTAGAAGACTTTTCAGTACATACACCTTTGAATCCCATGTACTATTGATACCATTTGACAAGGACTTCGCTTTTCCCAAACTGTGGAAAACAGTCACAATAAACAGGGGAATCATCATACAACCATATTGAGAGCCTGACTCCAAGGACGGCAACTCGCTGTACACGATAAGAACTACTTATGAAAAATAAACCCAAGGGCAATTGTACTGCCCATGGAAATCTGGTTCGGATTATGTAATACACCATTGTAATGTTCGCACATTTTTAAAGGTGATAGACAGGGCTATTGAAATTGTCTTGAGTTTATTTTTCGGAAGTAGTTATTATTATCTCCTTTAATGGTAGCAAACCACTTCTGTGCCATCTATAACTTTAAAATTTCGAACAATCATCATGAAAATTGAATTTTCAAGCCACAATTTTGAGGGTTTTTTTTTGTTATTGCTAAATTTGGAAGAAAATTATGAATAAACTTCACAATACATTGAACAAAATATACAATGAAAACAATATTGCAGAGTGCCTAACCTAAAAGGGAAATAAGACGTTGTTATTGATAGAATTACACCCTCAAACATACTTTCCCTCAACCACCAGCTTTTGGTGGCAAAAAAAGCAAAGTGATAGTTTCTACAAAAATGAATGATTCTGTTTTTTCCCCTACAGTCCTGTTATCATACTAAAACCGCAATATAATAATAATGGTATTCAATAAAACACAAAGGACAAAGTTCTACACGAGCCACAGATGAACGTATAGGTACTTAAAAAGGCAGGAGTGTGATTTCTTTTCACAGTGTGACCTTCTGTTGCAAAAACAAAAAAAAATTCCTGCCGCACCTTTTCTTGTCATTGGAAATACAACTTTGTAAAGTACCTTCCTGCCTGAAACCATTTCATAAAAGAATTCCATACACCAACCTAGTTGTTTGTATTTATACCTCTTCCTCTATTTCCCAATCACTTAACTGACACAAGTTTGATTCCCAACGAACTGAGGGTTTGCAGAGAAATCTGGTTCTACATCGAACATTTTAATAGAGTGGATCCAACCTAATAAAGAGAATAGATATTGAACCTATTGAATACGAATAGATTTCGGTATAACATGCATGTTCCATAGACCCCAATCCTAGTTGCCTCAGGCATGGCATTTAACATGAAAAGAAAGACCACCAACAGCTACCTAGATCTTCAGACTATTAATTTAAAAAAAATCCTTATAGATAATAGAGAAAAAACATGCAAAGATTGCATGACAACGCTATACAATCAAATTGGCAAACATAGAACATTAATTTTTCGAGAAGAAGACAACAACCAAAATAAATGCGAACAAAAGTGAGGAAGTAATTAAGATTTTAGGCACATAGGAACTTTATGTAAGGACTTGGGTGAACAGTCGTAAATCATTCAAACATTTAGTCAGGGATACCCGCTAAAGCTCAAAGACTTAATTATTTTCCTATTTTATATTTCCACTTTGCAAAATTTTGTTCGTTTTCTCTCTTTCTAATTGCTACTTCTCTACGATTTTTCCTATTTTCTAACTTTCTGTCTCTACAGTGCGTCCCCAAAAAAGTTAACAGTTGGAAAAAGTCTCCCAAAATAAATATTTCAAAATATTTGTAGGAAATTTTTATACCTGTGGATAGATTAGGGTCTCTTCTATCAAATGACACCAAAATATCTGGCAATATATTGTCTTTTGCAAACGGATCCAAAATGCAAAGAATTGGTATTTTGTGCTGGCTGGCGTTAACAAATTTGAGAACCGTAAAATTTGACAGTTGGAAAACGTCTCCCCAAATGAACATTTCAAAATATGTTCATGAAGTTTTCCTACCTATGGATAGTTAAGAATCTCTCCCATCGAATGACACCAATTCATCTAACGATAAGTTAGTGAGCAAAAGCTATTATTGCCAAATGGTGCAAAATCCATGGTTGACAAAACTTTGTATTGGTTCTCTCTGGTATCAGCAAAATTAAAAATCTTGAAAAGGCTTAGAAACTTTCATATTCTGATCATTAAAAGGCAATTAATGAAAGAATATGCTTTGTTTTCTGTATGTCTTGACATATCCTATCAAAACCTTATGGTAGACTGAGAAAACCAGCTTGAATTAAATTTGATATTTCAAAACACTCAATAAAGCAGTTAATTCTCATTGAAGCATGAAAATATTGATGATATACGTAAGGACATACAGAGAACAGAACATCTTCATTAATAAATTGTTTATTAATTATCAAATATGAATATTTATAGACCTTTTCATGACACTCAACTTTGCTGATACAAGCCAAAAGAAAAATATCAATTCTTGTCAAGTCTAGACTTTGCACCATTTCACAAAAGTGGTTTTTCTCATTCGAGCGTAAAATATCGCCAGATCTTTATGTGCCATGTCATAGAAGAGACCCTAAGCTATCCACATTTATTTTTGAAATATTTATTTGGGGAGACTTTTTCTGACTGTAACCCTTTTTCTGGGACGCACTGTACTTTGCAACATCTCTTTTTACGTTTCTCTTTGTATCGTATTGCTACTGATCTACCATTGCCCATTTTTTCTTCAGGTTTCTATCTCCCTTTATCACAGATTATATCTCTACTATACCTTTCTGATCCAACAGTTGCTCTGCCGACAATTGCTTTGACCTTTATTTCCTCCAGTTTAGGATCAGGGTTAAGTTTGCAGTTATTTTAAACGTTAGTTTTAGGGTAAGAGTTATTTTAGTATACGTTGTTGGGTCCAGGGTTGAAGTTAGGAATTCGACTGATATAAAAAAATCACCCCCCCCAAAAAAAAAAAAAAGAAAAAAGAAAAAAGAAACTACCACGGATCAATCGTCGCTGAAGCATGTGGAGCAATCACATTTCATTTCATTTATTTATTCAACCATAAGAAAAACAAATAATTACATTATCAAAAAATAAAAAAATATGGTTGTGATACCGCCAAAGAAGCATACGCCTGTGAGCAGGGTTTCCTCTAAAAGTAAAGGAAAAACAAAGAAAAACAATATAATACGACCTTATCTTTCACAAAAGGGCCCTCCTGCATAAAAAGTTAGGATTAAAAGCAACTCGAAAAAGTAAACGCCAGTCCCACCCAAATCCACGATCTTGATTGGTTGAAATTCAAGTTGTGTTTAATTTCTTGACTTGCGTTTAATGCTTTTTATGCAAGAGGCCCAAGATTTTAAGACGGGATAAAATTGACTGCAGACCCCTCTAGTTCTTTATATACGTTGCGTATAAAAAAGTATACCGAACTGTTTTAGTCTCATATGAAAATTTCACATCCTCTGTGACCTTCATAACTAATAATATGTCTAATGATACCTTATTCATAACTTTGCTTCACCGGATGACTGAGCACCAGGTTTCCAAAAAAAAAAAGAGTCATCAAACTCTCCTTGTTCCAAGTATGGACTGATTTAACGAATGTTTGTCAAAGCCACGTACCTGTGTTACTTCAGTCTTAAATTCTTTGAACCGTTATTCTTGTTCGTGGTTTCAGTGATTCATGGTTAATATGGTTCAAGGTATCCATGCTTTCACATGGCTTTGATTCAATTCATAGGCTTAAAGTAGGTATTCAAAGAAAATCACAAATATGGCAATTAATGTATCACTAGAAACTGGGAAGCTTACAGATGGCAATCGTATAAGTTTTATGTCAACTGCGTATCTGATGATTATAAAAACAACACAAATAAAAGCTCTACTCAGCATCTGGAATATCCGATGATTCGCCAGAAATATAGCGATGTTTTGATGTCGTCACACTCGGGATCGATCCTGCTTAAGCAGACGACGTCCTATAATGAATGAACGTAATTGCAATGCAATTATTTATCAAATTATAAAGAGTTTGGTGTATTTAAACATGACCTTATTTCACACCATTATAAAGGGAAAGTGAAACTGATTCTGATAGCTAAAACCGTTTGATTGTAAATACACAGGAGAAGGGTCAATGATCAATGAAATAAACCCCACTTTCAAATTGAAAAGCCCTCCGAATAATCATGATAATAGCAGGATGGTATTCGTTCCCTCTCGAAACGCCGAACATGCCCCGGTGCAAGCAGCTGAAAATACAATGGCGTCTTATTTTGTTTACAAGTGACTGATTCCTTAATTTTTTTAACGCTGCATTTTTCATCAAAATAATACCATACACGAAGTTAAGAGTGAGGCAACAGACTAACATTAAGACTGACGCTAGTGAAGGAAGAGAAATAAGTGAAGAGGAGATGACAAAATAGGCTCTGTAAAATGTGTAAGATGTTATGGGACATCGTCTGCTTAGACAGGACTGGTCCATGGTGTGTCGTCACATATCTCAGCAGCGTTCGAGGAGCTCTTCAGCTGCTATATATCGGGGGCTGTATTTTACCGTTTTATAATTGATAATAATCATTACTTCAAATGTTTCCAAGCGTTGAATTTGGATAACCTTGTTTAATTTATGCCATCTATGCAATAATAAGTATTAAGCCAATATTTAAAATCATTGAAGTTCTACTTTAATTCATTTTGAACAGCTTGCAAATTTCTTATCTTACGTTATCATCTTTCCACAAAAACGCTCTGTCATTTGGACCATTTCGCCTCCATAGGGATTTATCTCCGAATAGATGGTTTTCTAACCTCAAAGATCAATGAAATGCATGGAAAGATAACCACCAAGGATAATGAACACATTAATTGACATTGGATTTCAAGATTACGATTTCCCAAAATAGATTTTTTCACTTTAAATGACTCGCTGAAACAAGAATGCAGAAAATGCAAAGATGTTGTCATCATGACAAAAATGTCATAAATTTTGCTTGTAAGAAGTATTTTGGGGGAATTCCATTTGATATTTATACTTTTGCTACTCAGATGCACAAAAATCAATTTAGGAAAAAGCTTCGCAGTTCTTTTCAGACTGAAATAATTAATGCATTATGGTTTGAATGGGGTTTGAAACACAAGTACACTCATTGCTTCAGCCAAAGCTTGGTACAAGAGGGTTTTTCAAAATAGCCATATATACCAAACACTGCAGCTGACCCTAAATGTAACCCTAATTCTAACCCCCCTTAAAAAAACACAAAAAAACAACAACCAAACAAACAACAACAAACAAACAAAACAAGAAAACAAACAAAACCCAAACCAAACCAAAATTACAAAACAGAGCAACCCTATCCCTAATCCCACACCTTTGACAAAAAAGCCCGGAGCAATTGTGGTCGGATCAAATATGGGAGCATCTGGCCTGCTGACTATCCCTGCTTTTACACGGGGTAAAATTTGTCGCACATAATAATATAGGGTGACGGGGTATCCGCTCTTCACTATGGCATATTACAGAAATCTAGTTCAAGTTCAAGTTCAAGTTTATTTATTCATTTGTCTTTCTTCCAGCAATAAGTAACAAAAACAATAACATTAACAATGGTATAAATAACAAAAGTAACACTAGGCTTTACAAGTATACTAAAAAACATAAATATATGACCGAGTACATGTACATGTGTAATGAAAACAAAGATAACAATATTTTGAGAAAGGCAAACGAGGAGACCTTAATGAAGCATAGCTTGTAAGACAAGGTCCCTCAGGAATAAAAAGTAATATATATATATATACATATTGAAGAAACACAAAATGGTAGCAAGGAATACGCAATACGAAAAAAAAAGGATAAACAAGGGTGACTATATACAATGGGGGCAAGGGAGATTTTTTACATCACAAGACGAGGATAGGAATGAAAGGGAGGGAAGGGAAGATAAAGATATAACAAAGGGTTACATCAGACGAAAAGACATACACAGACACAAGACAAAAAAAAAAAAAAAAAAAAAAACCGTGACAACAAGACAGCTGGCTTTCAAGAATAAAATACATTAATACATTTTCTTAAAATGAAGATATATGCATTTGTAATGCATCATACAGGACTTACTACCAGTTACTAACATCAACAATCAACACAATATTTCGTCAAAAGATGTAACTTAAGAATGCTTGGATCAAGCGAGTTCCAAAACCTGGGTCCAGTATATACGAGCGTATTGAGAGTAAATTGTGTCCTTGCACGGGGTAGGTGCAAACCTGAAGCCTGTCTCGTGGCATATCTATGAATTTCACTATTTTTTTTAAAACGTTTGGCTAGTGCTAGTGGGAGGTCACCTGCATTAAAATCATACATTAGAGACCCTAACTGCATAAAATAGATATCTTCCACTTTTAGAATTTTATGTTGATGAAAGAGAGCATCAGTGTGAGCACGAAAATGTGCGTTACAGATAATTCTTAAAACTCTCTTTTGGATCAAAAATAGTTTTTCATTTTGCGATTTTGAAGAATTACCCCAAGCTAACATACGATAATTAATATATGGAAGAATTAAAGTAGGATACAGGATTTCTTTTGGAATAACTGCTTTCAGTTTGCATATAACACCAGTACTTCGTGATAAGAGCTTAGAAAGGTTATCCACATGAATTTTCCAATTCAGTTTGTCATTAATATAAAGATCAAGAAATTTAGTAGAATTTACTCTATTTATTGAAACTCCCCCAAACAAAACATTTCCAGGCAACATTTTAACAGAATTACTAAAAAGCATATAATTGGTCTTCTGAAAATTTAATGATAGTTTGTTTGCATGAATCCAAGTTATAATATTACTTAGCTCAATATTAACTGTTTGTAAAAGGACCCGAGGATTCTTGTGTGATATAAAAATATTTGAGTCATCTGCAAATAAAATAAATGAAAATACATCAGAGAAATATTGAAAATCATTAATATAAATAAGAAATACAAGTGGACCAAGAAGTGATCCTTGTGGAACTCCACACGTGACATTTTTTAATCCTGACTTTGTATCATTCAGCGAGTCAAACTACCTCCTGTTGACTAAGTAGCTTGTGAACCAGTCCAA
Source organism: Heliocidaris erythrogramma (assembly GCA_025617745.1). NCBI lineage: Eukaryota > Metazoa > Echinodermata > Echinoidea > Camarodonta > Echinometridae > Heliocidaris > Heliocidaris erythrogramma. Next base: position 24,789,302 of record CM046866.1, read on the forward strand.
GGCTTTTCCTCTGACTCCGTAATGATCAACAGTGTCGAATGCCTTGGAGTAATCTAGAAAAATACCAGTTGTGTGCGTGCGGTTATCCAATGCGGTGGAAATTTTATCAATAAAGTGTAATATAGCATGAGTTGTTGTGTGCTTTTCACGAAAACCAAATTGGAATTTAGAAAAAATCTGACTCGCATTGAAAAATTTCACCGTCCTGACATATATAAGTTTTTCAAGAATTTTGGAAAATGTTGACAAAAGAGACATTGGGCGATAATTAGTCAATAATTGGGTGGTCACCATTCTTAAATATAGGTATCACCTTTGCTATTTTCATATTCACGGGGACAATACCATTAATCATTGATAAATTAAAAATATGTACAAGAGGTTGTACAATCCCTAGTATAACATTTTTTATGAAATCGTTTGAAATACCATCATATCCTGGACTTTTCCTTTTTTTTAAGGGAATTTACGACATTAAAAAGTTCTTCTTCATTTGTTGGGAATAAAAATAAACTACTCGGGTTTGGTTCCCGTAAATAATCAGTAAACATTTTCTCGCAGTGAGGCACTGCCCTTGATAGGTTGGGACCAATATTACAAAAATAATCATTAAATTTCTCAACAATGACACTTTTATTTTCAATCAGTTCATCATTGATTCTAATGTCATGTATATCTGATTTTTCTAAGTGGGTTTGAAAACATTTCTAATAACTTTCCATGTGTCTCTAATATTATTCACAGTCGAGTGAAACTGGTCAGAATAATATTTCTTCTTTGCTGTGCGCAGAATAGAAGTCAAAGAATTTCTATACTCGGCATACTTCCTGTACATAGATTGCGATCCTGATATTTTATATTTATAATATAATTTATTTTTTTATTAATTACCTTAATAGTGAGTTAGTGATCCATGGCATTTTAGGAATTTTCCTACGATTTTTAACTCTACTTTGACACAATGGTATACATTCATTGTACAACAACAAAAACTTATCGCAGAAATTATCAAAAACACTTTCAACATTCTCATCAGATAAAACTTGACTCCAATCAATTTCAATTAAGGCTTCGCAATTTTTTCAAGGCTGCTTTTCCGAACAAGCTTATTACATTCTGGGTTAATAAAGTAATGCTTCTTTAGAGGCACTTTTGCATAGACAGGGAAATGGTCTGACAAATCAGAAATAATTATACCAGCAGCAGGGAAAGGTTGTAAGTTACTAAAAATATTATCAATAAGAGTACAGGAATTTTCAGTTATCCTAGTGTGTTTAGTTATCAAGGGCATCAGAGGGAAGGCCTCCATCAAGTTCAGGAAGTCATTACATTGATTATTCACATCACGTTGTAATAAATCGATATTATAATCACCCATCAAGAATATAGATCTTTGTTATTAAGTAAAGGATTCAGCAAGATATCTTGCATTTCATTCATGACAAGATTTAAATTGCCTTGGGGTGGTCTAAAAATAACTCCTAAAAGAATATTTCTTCTTCCTGGTATTAATATTTCAACAAACAGCGTTTCTAACAAATTACTCATAGTGTTAAGTCCATGAAGAACTTGATAATCAAACTGAGATGGGATATACATGGCAACACCTCCTCCTCGTTTATCATGTCTGCTATTTGAGACTAAGATATACCCTGGGATAGGATACAAGCTGGCATCACTCTCATTAAAAAACCAAGTTTCTGAGATACCCATTGAAGTATAGTCTGAATGTATATTCGCCATAAATGATAGTAGTTTATCCAAGTTTTTAGACATACTACGAATGTTAAAATGTAAAAGGGTGATCTCGGAGAAATGTATGTTATCAAAGAAAGTATTTTCTGTGATATAATTACAGTTTATTGAGGCATGCATATTGTTTTCATTATCATCAAGAATTTGTGTTGGATTAAAAAAAATTACAAACATCTACTTCAGCCTGAGCCATATGTACATGGTGGGGTGCTTTACTGAGTAAACCTGCAGTTTATGAAACATCAACAAAAAGTCAGCTGCCTCATTTATACATAATATAAACATAGATATATACAGAGCACCAATGTGCAGATGGTCACTCATAGTGGAGGGGGGGGGGGGGGTATATACAGAAAAAAAAAAAAGGCAAGAGCCGAAACAAAAACAAAAATTGGAGGATGTGACACAGAAAGTGTAATGTTCTACTGATTAACTCTACAGTACAGTATAACCAAACAGCTGCTGACATCTGCCATTACCAGCCAACATATAGCATCCAATGAATAACATTAAATTCAGAACAAACTGTACGTACTTGCGGGGCCAGAGCTTGCTACGAGATGTAGGTTAGGTAAAGTTCCTGGGGGGGGGGGGGGGTATATATATATATATATATATATATATATATATATATATATATATGTAAGGAAATAACATATACAACAGCTTTGGCAACTCTCGTGGAAATAAAGACAATGCGAAAGGAAATGAGAGAATAATAATTGCGTAACTTAAATCAAAGTTCCCCAGAGCTGTCCTCCCTTTTTGAAATTTTTTCAAAGGCTGAAAAAAATGGCTTCGCCGGGAATCGACCCCGGGTCGTTGGCTTAGAACGCCAATGCCTTACCACCAATAGACCACGGAGACGGGTTAGTGGTTTCGGCGACACCAGATTCAATTGACCGACAGATTGACAAATCTTCAACCTCATTAATTAATTCCTTTGTCGGGGGCAGGTGAGTTTTGAACAAAGACAAGCCGCGTGCCTCAGCTGGATAACCCGTCTCCGTGGTCTAGTGGAGTTTGTGTGCAATGTATAGTGTGTAGAATATTACTTGAATTACTTAGGGAAAGTAGGGCAGTATTAGTTGCTTTTATTCTATCAATCCATGTCAAAATATCAAAGCACATGGAATCAAAATGGTTAAGAACCATGCCCCCCCCCAAAAAAAAACCAAAAATCTCATCTCTCTATTCTGTTAATAGGGCTACATGTTTTACAAAAGTCTACACCGAAATCCTTCCCATGTGAAAGCGCATATCAGAGAAGGTAGGGCTCCAAAATTGGCTTGCTCTACAGTGCGTATCAAAAAAAGTATACCCAACTTTGGTAGCTTCTGCTTAAAAAGTTATAATCTATATGAGCTTGAAATTTCTTTCATAGTAAAGAGCAACTTTGTGTAATGATACCTTATTCATAACTTTGCTGCGACGGATGACTGACCAGCAAGCTTTTCAAAAAGTATTGTCAAAATCCTGCGGTACCAATCTTGGGTTGAAGCAGCGAATGTGGGTCAAACCAGTTGTGCATTAGTTACTTCAGTTGGAAAACAATTGCTGAGTTATTTTGAATTGGTTTTGTGTTTTTGAATAAAAAAGGTGTTAAAGTCAACTCAAGAAAGGGCTTATTACAAGCTAAATTTATATTTTATTTGTGATGATAACACAACCTTGGCTTCATCCGCATCCCTTTTAAAGTGATTGAGTAACTTTGTGGAGGATTGATAAAATCTGAGCTTTCTGGTCTTACATGTTATCAGTGTATGTAATATGGTGTAAAATGAAGCCCATGTGGAAAAAAGCACTTCAAAATCATCATGTGCTTCACAAAAGTAAACATATGCAAGTGACCGGAAAATGTCAGACTCATTTTCCCCATTGACTCAGTGTTAGACTAAAGCGTATGGCCATACGCTTTCGTAAATGGGAGTATTCAGTCGCAGATATCTTAATAATAGCATTATATATTTGAAAACCTTTCTATGCCTGGCTATTTATTTATCATTTTGAACATCATTATACAAGACAGACATCAATATTCAACAATTTATTAAATCAAGCCTCCACAAAGTTACTCAATGCCTTTAAGGTAAACCTTTTAACCGAGTCATTAAATATGACAACATTTCAGAGGCAGCGCTCCCAGGGGGGTGCACTGTACCCCCCTTTTTCAAGTACCCCCGAAGTGCTCCCTTTTCTTCGTATAGTACCCCTTTTTCTTTCTGATAAGTGCCCTTTTTCCCTTCTGATAAGTGCTCCCTTTAACCTCAAACATTACTGCCCCTTATGAAATATAATAATTGCCCCATTTTTCGTCTAATTAGTGCCCATTTCCCGTTCTAACAGTGCAATTTTTCCTTCTGTAAGTGCCTTTTTCACTTCTGATAAGTGTCCATTTTCCTTCGTATGACTGCGCCCCTTATTCTTTCTGATATATGCTCTTTTCACCTGATAAGTGCCCCTTTAACCTGAGACATTACTGCCCCTTTTGAAATCTGTGCCTTTGTATTTCGTCTGATTAGTGCCCATTTTCCGTTCTAATAGAACAATTTTCCCTTCTTCTAAGTGCACTTTTTCACGTCTGATAAGTGACCCATTTTCTTCGTCTGACTGCCCCTTCTTATTTCTAATACGTGCCCTTTTTACCTTCTGATAGGTGCCCCTTTTAAGCTCAGGTAAGTGTCCCCTTTGGAATCCGACAAGTATCCCTGTTTCGTCTGATTGGTGCCCATGTTCCGTTCTAATAGTGCAATTTTTCCTTATGATAAGTGCCCTTTTCACCTCTGATAAATGCCACTTTTTAATTGCCCCTTTTACTTGTGATCAGTGCCCCTTTTCTTTCTAATAGTATTATTTTCCCTTTTGATAAGTGCCCCTTTTTGTATTCTGATAAGTGCCCTACATAAAAGTCCACAAAGGAGCCATATACCAAGCTCCAATTAATCAAAGAGGCTTCATAATAATATATTCCCCTACTGACAGCACAATGAGAGGCGGTGGAACAGGGGGCAGGAGGGGCACAATTCCCTAACTTATACAAGAATGAGCAGTGCCCCTAAATCATAACAGGAAGGAGGACAGTTTTTTTCAACACATTTTTTCCAAAGCTCACTTGCTACGCTCGCTCGCATTTACAATTGTCTTATTATCATATTTGGAAAATCGCTGCTATTCAAAATATCTTCAATATTTTGCTCGCTCGCAAATGAATAATCAGACCATCACACTCAACAGCAAAATATATATTTAAACAAAAAAAATCTAGAACCATGTTAAGACAAAGCGGTATACCCTTTGTATGTGCCCTTTCCCCCCCAAAGTGCCCCCTTTTGTTGGTGCCACCCCCCCCCCCCCCACTTTGAAAAACGCTCAGCCGCCCCTGCAACATTTAGTTGGGAAAGTCTACTATTAATTATCTTGGTAATTTTTTAAGACACGTATCCTTCTATTTAAACCTTTGTATTCATGTGCTATTCGCGAAAAACACCGTGTGCACCTTGTGCAGGTAAAATGGTGCAATGGACAAATGAGCAGAGAGTTTTTAGTTAACACGAGACAAGAAGTTTAGGGGGCTGTTAAAATCAATTAAAGATTATCACATGGATTGAAACAAGGTCATTTGGAAGCTTAGATACATTCGATCACTTTAAACAATGAAGAATTGAAGCACAAACTTTAAAAAATGATTTTAGACTAAAGTAGCATATTCATATGGCTTGACCCACATTCGTTGCATCAGCCCAAACTTGGAATAAGGAGATTGACAACACTTAAAAAAAACAAACTGGTGCTCAGTCATACATGGCATTGGTTAAAACATTTTAATTAGAAGCTATGAAAGTTGGGTATACATTTTTTATACGCACAGTATAACATCAATTCATGTCAAAATAATTCCACTGACTGATAGTGATATTAAAAGTGAAACTATTTTGATGAGTCTTGCCCTTTATTAGCACAGGTACCGGTACTAAGCTAATTCAATAATGCTGCACCTGCATATTTCATGATGAATGTAAAGTATTTATACATAATAATGTATATATATTTTCTATGTAGCCTACAGACATAAAACGGAACGATTTAAAATACATTGCTGTAGTCGTACTGAAAGTTCGCATACCTGAAATTAACGACTAGAATAATGAATAAAGTGTACTCTGTAGCAGCAGAACACGATCTATCCATTGTTCTAGCAATATTTGCACAAGGCTTTATTTCATCAAAAATAAAGGAAAAGAGCTTGGTTGTGAATTGTTTTGGTTTAGGGGAAGGGTTGGATTGGTGAGTAGTCTCGGTTCTACAAAAATTGCAAGTAATTAAAGTGGAGAGTAAAAGTAAATGAATTAATGACTACAAGAATAAATAAAGTGTACTCTGGGTGCTGTAGATGATCTAACAATATTGCCCAATGCTTTTTTTTTTCATCAACGATGCAGTCGTGTCGTGAATTTGTTTTAGGTCAGGTTTAGTGTTAGGGTTGGATCGATGAGCAGTCTTTAATAGCTATACAAACATTGCAAGTCAGTAAGTGAAGAGTAAACGTAAATAAAGTATGATATTTTAGTAATGTAAAAATTTTAGTAATTACAAAGAAAAGTAAACTGAAGCAATGTAAAGGTATGCAAAATAATTTTAAGCACAGTCTGGTATAGTAAAAGTAAAATATCTTTATGAAAAATAGCATCTTTTGCACTAAATTGTCTTCTGACTACCTAAATCTGATACAAATCAAGCATATCTTTTTTTCAAAAATAAATTAGTACAATAATGAAAGCATATACTGCGGTATGCGCGAAAGTATTCTGCTTTTTCTTATTCTTGTTCTTCTTCTTTTTCTCATTATTATTATTACGGTACTACGATTTTTCCTTTTTATTATCATAGTTATCATCATCATAGTCATTCTTTGATAAAAATAATTATCATTTTCATTGTTAATATCATTAATATTATCATTACATTCATCATTATACTATTGATATTTTTATTCATATTATCACGAACGATGTATCATGCTGTTGTGATTGTAGAAACAGATCAATGAAAGTTTGAGCAAAATCCGTTAAGAAATAAGAAAGTTATGAATATTTGAATTTGTAATCAATCAAACACAAATTGGCTACTCCGTGACGTATCTTGCGAGCTCCTCTCCCATTCGCTCCGTACACAAAAATTTCATAAATTTTATTATTTTTTTAATGAGGAAATAGAGTTGTATCATACAGGTTTTGTGTAAAAGAATGCGTGAAATGATTATATCTAGGGTGCATTGTATGATAAAATATTTTTAGATAGAAAATGAAAATTCATGATTTTTCATGTAGGCTACAGGCAGTATAGGGAAAATGGGAGATGAGCTCGCAAGATACGTCACGGAGTTGCCAATTTGTGTTTGATTGATTACAACTTCAAAAATTCATAACTTTCTTAAGTTTCTTATCGGATTTTGCTCAACCTTTCATTGATCTGTTTCTTTGATTTGTCTGCATCTTTTAAAACCAAGTTGATATCAGAGTGGACTTGCTCTTCAGGTCATACCATTCCTGCTCAAGAAAAAAATATCTAAAATCATCATGCATCATGATATAGTCATACACATGAACATGCTGGTATGGCACTCTTTTCTTTTATCTCTTCCCATAAGCTTCTTCCTAGATTTTAAGATTGTGCTGCTAAATGTGTATTTTTACTGTTACAATATCACTTATAGGATATATTTTAGTTGACAAATAAAATCAATCAATGAAGGACAGCTAAAATGTAAAATTCAGTAAAGTTTTGAAGTGGTCTAAGATTATTTCACTGCAATATGATGCTGCTGCTGCATTCCTCTTCTTCGGATGAGTGACAATACCAATTTTTCTTGGTAACCAGGAGCTTCAAAAACATAACAAGACCTCACCGTGACATCCAGGCCCAGAGAATCATGGCCTACAAAGACAGGTTGGACCAGATGGTTTCATTGGTTCCATCATTGAAGCAAACATTGTCACAAGATCTCGCGTTGACTCCTTCACAAACCATGGCGTTTAGATTATCACATAACATATTAAAGGAATTTCAGATAATTGCCCTGTAGAAGAAGAAAAGGTCCCTCGAACAATGTATATTTTTCTTTAGACTTTTTCGACTCCTGAAATCCTGATTCCGTGTTTTGAACCATAATAAATCGAATAATGCCCCCCCCCCACCCGAAATTTAATATCGGATTCCGTTAAAAACAGTTTATAATTTGAGGCAATATATAAAACTGGATCAAAGCTATCCCAGGTGATATAATATATGCCAATTTAATGGTCATGGTAAATGAACTCACGATCTTGGCAGAACTCTCCACTGAATCCAGGAGGGCACAACCATATCGGGTCGTCGATTTGAGCAATACAGCTACCTTTATTCTGACAGAAACTATTACGTTTTAGCAAATTTGAGAGAAAGATCAGATAGTTGCATTTAACAAATGAAGCATACAACATAAATAACATTCAAACATTCAAACGAACAAAAACGTCTCCGTGCCTCCGATATGCAAGATCGAGATTAGGAAATATTTCCTATATTTGCATACTGAACTAGATAGGTCCTATACTATAGCTGAAATTTGCTCGTAATACTTTCTGCAATGAACCTGAAGAAGTTGTCATATTTTGCAAGTGTATTTTGGTCACCAAAAATTGATATTTCAAAACTTTCAGTAAAGTTGTTAATTGCTCACTGAAACATACACGTGTTGATGAAATACGTAGGGACATACAGAAAACTAGGCCTGTCCTTTCGTAAATTGTCTATTGATGATTAAAATATTTCTAAGCCCTTTTATGACTCAACTTTTCTTATACCAGCCAGAACAAATTCTTGTAAAGTCTAGATTTTTCACCTTTTCACAAAACTGGCCCTTTCTCACTCGAAATATAGCCAGATCTATAGATGCAATTTAATAGAAGAGATCGTAAGCTATGGTATGAAATTTTGCTCCAAATACTTTGAAAATATTTATTTGGGGAAACCTTTTCTGACTGTTTTCTGGGACGCACTATATAGTAAAGTTGAAAGATAATGACAAGCATCAAAACCAATATTCCATATTCATACTTTTATAATCTTAGTGTGGTGGTTTTTCTGAAGGTTTTCAAAAGAAAGCAAATTCAAGATAATTTGCTTCTGCACCAGCTAGATATACAATAACATTTCTACTTGATTCCATGGTGATTTTTAGCTTCATGGCTTAGTATTTGACAGTTAACATTCATAGACCTGTGTAACAGACATGAAACCCTCATGAAATGAACAATGACTTTACTGACAGATATCTTTTGAAATGTACTTATTTGCTTTCTTCAGAGGGCGTCCTTGCATGCCTTGTAGCAGTGCCGTATAAAGAGAGAGTCTGGCCAACTCGGTTTCAGTTGGGTAGCAACATGGCGTATATTCCTTTGTTATGTAAGCTTGCAACAAAGGAATATGCGCCATGTTGTTACCCAACTGCAGCCGAGTTGGCCAGACTCTATCTATATACGGCACTGCCTTGTAAGCAAGAGTCATCGACATGATGTATAACCATAGTTTCGTGTAATAGTTGGCACATGGTGCTTTGTTGGGCAAGCACACGACAACGAATGTGAGTCAGAGTGTGCCCAGCTGAAATCGAGTTGGTCAGTCTATTGGTATAGTTGGCTCTGTTGGTGCTTGTGGAAAATGGAAAAATAACTACTACTGATTTTGGGTATTTTCGACTTTTTCTACCACTTGGATTTCTCCTTTTTTATTTACACGTTATTAAGAGCATAATTTATTTGTAATACTAGAACAGTCGAAATATACTTTCCTTTGCAATTAATTAGCAGAAGGTTCACGCCATTTTTACCACGAAATGACTTGTATACGAGCTAGGAGGCGAGTTGGCTCAGTCGGTAAAGCGTGGCTGCCTATCGTGGGTTCGAATTCACACCGGGCTGATGACTGCAGCCTGAGTTGTGTGTTAACGTGCCCCTCCCCTGTTTCATAGACGCAGGCTATATTACATTGGAAAACACTTTGGCCCTCAGATAGGACATTAAATGGAGGTCCCTTGTAGAGGATAATCACCACTTTTACCCGTTAATAACCCATTGCACTATTCGAAGATTAATTTTGCCCATCCCAATCGGTTATATCGGGAGGAGAGACCCGACGCGTCGCGAACGGTTACAGTGATTCAGTTCGCTTTTCCCCTCCCAGGCACAGGTGACGCCAAATAGGCTACTTATCTCATGTCTATCTCTCAAAAACTGATTTGTATGCTTCTCTATTTATAATGCTTTAACTCTTTGACTATTGAATTATCTCATTCCCCATAGGCTTAAATACAGGAACCACCCGGCTGCAGTATAGGCAATGGGTTAAATAATTACGCCTATATATTATATTATAGTACAGTGATGTGTCTTTTCATTTTCGATTAACTGTTTCCGATCTTAGATACAGATTTATCATCCTTGTTTGTTGTATAAATATTACATAATGCATTGTTCCGTTACGATAACGTGCTCTTTCATCATTTCTTGTGAATGATGTTCTTCTATTACATTATCCTTGTCATAATGGAGGGACCCGCTTCGTATTTCAAAGCTGTCTTTGATCCATATGTTTGAGAATCAATCATTCATATATAGTTGATTTGTGTGGAATAAGAAATTAAAAGGAAGAGTAGTGAAAATCTGAGGTAAATCAGGAAACAGAATGAGAAACATAAGACATTTAAAGATTAAGAGATGTTATGAAAGCTTACAAAAGGAAAGTTGACATGCATGAAATTACATATCACGACACAATAGAATATTATTATTTACCTTCGCTAGAATATTAATATCACTTGTATAGGAGGCAATGATGTTATACCACACCACTCCTATATAGCAACGCGTATGCGTATTGTAGTAATGTTGTATGGAATGTTTGTGTTGACATTTTACAATACACTACATATAAGCTCTTTTTTTCATTCTGTAATTAGTGGGGGTACGGTGAAGACGTTTTGTGACTGACAGCCGCGTAGCCAGGATTTCATTTTAGGGGGTGCGGTTGAAGCGTGCGAAATTGCTCCATTTGCTTTTGCCATCTGAGCCACTGATTCTTCCAGTCCTAACATCTCCAACAGGTCCTTGCTCCTTTTTCTATCCATTAGTTTCACTCCACACATTGCTCTCACCATTGCTCTCTCAGTCCTCGTCAAGATCGCCAGCTCATTCCCATATAAGTTCAACAGCTCTCCACATTCCCTGAACGTGATCCCACCAAATCTTGTTCTTGCTGTGACAGCTGCCTCGCAACCACCACCTGCGTTCACTCTATCCCCAGATAACAAAAGCTACTCACTGTTTCGACCTTATCACACAACTTCTCCATAGGTTCCACGCACCCTCCAGCACACTTCCTACATTTACTGCACATAAAATCTCTCCCTAGCCTTGGGGTCACCCTCCTAACTCTGGCACACCTTCCATGGATCCATGGATTACGGAGAAATAATTGCACTGAGCTGGAGGGTGGTACATGTATGCATGTGCATTATTATCTACTTTTCGTAGAGGTATATAAGAAAAGAAAAGTATCCCTTAAGGGTACCAAGGGAACTGGGGAAACTTTGTAATGATCAAAACAAGTTCTTCATTTTCATATAAGAGCAAGACCCTGACACTGATGCTCATTTTTGAATTAGGAAAATATCTGAAAATATCCGAATATATCATATGTAAAATTCTTATTTTCACAATGAAACCTTCTTCACAGATTCCAAAGAAAATAATAAAAGGTTAAACTGGACAAGAATAATGAGTACAGACTTTGCTTGTATACTTTACACGAGAAGGACAAATCATTTGAATAGTAAAACACAAATAATGTACCCCAGTGATGGACAAGGCAAACGCCAAGCGTTGTCTCGGTTTTATCTCGCTTTGCGGATGAAAATGTCAATTTTGGTCTAGCAGTTTTATTATACTAAGTAATAATGATGTTACATACTTTATATCCCTGGAAAATGAGACAATGCTGTTTGTGATTGCTGTTATTTTAGTAATACTTAAGCTTTCATTGAAGTTTCTTGACCTTTTGACTTTGACCGATTTAACCTATTTTTCGAACTTGACCTGTGCCTTAAAGGAAAGTAACCGTGGTGTAAATCTGGTGATCATACCTCAAAGTTATTATATGTACATGTAAAGTGATTTTCATTGAGAGTTCCCTGACCTTTTACAATGACCCATTTACAAGCATGACATGCATCTTCAAGAGATATGCTTGTGATTTGAATTTGGGGATAATACCTCAAAGGTACAAAAAAGCTATTACATGTGAGATAATTTTTGAGTTCATTGAAATTTTGACCTTTAACCTTGGTCAGATTCAACTCATTTTCGAACTTGAACTGCGCCATTTAAGAGATGTACCTGTGCTATGATTTGATGATTCTACCTCAAACCCATAGAAAGTTATTGTGATTGCAGTGATTTTTGCATAAAATTCATTGTTAAGGTGGGAAATCGCCATAATCTTGATATTTTGTTCTGCCTTATGTGCCATTTCTACCTTGCATTTCCATTCGATGACAAAGGAAAATGCCACTTGCTTTATTTTTATGAAAAATGTCATCTTTCTGATGACCGTTTTTAAAAGAAACTTCAGTTCAGAAAAATGAAAAAAAAAAAAATCCTTTTAATTTTGATTGCAGGTACCATTCGCATACAAAACATGCCCTTTCTTTACCCCCAACATCGACATTACATCCTTTGTTTTATGGTGAGGGCATTATCCTTGCCCTCATTATTAAAAGAAAGAGATGAAAAAAGTCTCCTCATAGGGTTTCAAAAGTCATGATATATTTGAGTCATGTTTGCATTTAAACCTCAGGTTTTCACGGTTTTACTCAAATCCGGCACTACTGAGTTTTTACATGTCATTTTCAAAATGCTGCTGCTTGGTATAGCATGTACAGGTGGATGCCATCAATGTATCATTTAAAAGCATAAGATTTCTAATTTATGGAAAATAGATAATTTGTCATAGAGCACATAGTGTGGTCACAATAACCCTTTAAGGGCTTCATTTTTTTCTAGGGCGGACTGTATAGAAAGTTAATATTACAGTGCTTTTTTGTAGAAAGTTCATTGACCATTTGACCTTGGTCAGATTCAACTTGACCAGCACATTTAAGAGTTGTACCCGAGGTATGAATTTGGCGATGCTACCTCAAATACATAGAAAGTTATTGTGATTGCAGTGCTTTTTGCAGAAAGTTTATTTGACCTTGGTCAGATTTGACTCATTTTCAAACTTGACCTGTGCCTTTAAGAGATGTACCTGTGGTATGAATTTGATTCTACCTCATATCCGTAGCAAGTTTTGTGATTACAGCGTGGTTGTTGACGACGACGATGGCGGAAATAGTGGCACCTACTGTATAGTCTCTCTCCGTTACGCAGGCGAGACAAAAACGACCTCTACACTACACACGACTCACTGAACAAACCTATAGTACATTTAAAATACTGACTTTTCTCTCAAATTATTGACGAAAGAAAGATTTACACCAGGAGCAGAATGGGGGGGGGGGGACTGCACAATGCATGCATGTCCCAAATATCTGACAAGCTGACAATGTGATCACATTTTTACAGGCAAACTTATCTCTATATCTGACAGACAAGAAAAAATATCATATTTGGTAAGGGGGGGGGGGAGGGGAAGGCATATGCTTCCTTGCCTCCTGGATTCTACCACTGCATGAAAAAAGAAAACACTTATAAAATTTTGTGTCAACTGATGGAGTCATGAGGAGGTAGTTTGCCCATGAACAAATTTTCTGACCTGACATAAATAAAGGAAATACATGGACTTGTTGAAATAGCTTTCAAAGCAGCTTTGCTTTATTAGAAACCAATAAAAAGATAGGTATAAATATATTATCCACCATAATAGTATTTATTCCCAGTGAATCGTATAAGAATGAAAGACAAAAAAATATGGATAATGGTGATTGTCCTTGTAATTTCAGAAATTAGTGAATGGTATTCTATTTTGCTATTATACTTTGAAGTTACACATGTTTATACACAGGGTTACACATATCAAAAACGTATTCAAAACATTTTTAAGAGTTCTTCAGATCACAAGTAAGCAAAAATTACATAATATTTGGTAACAAGCATATGAGTGGCAATTGAAAGACATTAATTCTCACATCTTCTCCTATGAAACAAAGTGCATAGCGATTCTTTTTTCTCTTCATGAACTAATACATGTATACAAAATAGCGAGTATTTTATATCATTACGAAAAGATTATTTATATTAAATGCACGACTGATGAAAGAAATAAAAGACAACCCACTGCCTTGCTAATACATGTATGAAAGACCATTAGTAGAGAATAAAAATGTTTCATCTACTGAACTTCTACAAAACTCTGGTTCCTCTTGTGCTGCATTAAATCACAATTAAATTCGACAAATCAAAATTATTTGAAATTTTCTATTAGTCAAATGATTCAATTTTGCTATATAGCATAGAGACCAGCTAATGTGTTTACATTATTAGTCCAATGTATCTGCGACTACAAGAGACAAAACTTTAAAAAGTATGAAACTGAGAATTGCATACAGAGTGTACTTACAATATCTAAACATGATAATAAAACAAGAAAATCCCTCTACCAAAATAAAAATATGATACAAAAGTAAGTAGCATTATTGATAATGTGATCTTTATTCTCAATGTAAAAAAAAAAAAAAAAAAAAAACAATAGATAATAAGTGGAATTAAGAAAATAATACAGGCATCGCTTGTAATATACTGTATATGCACACTGCATATGTAGTAGCAAAGAATATTGTTATAAATTTCAGAAAAACAATTAAAGTTTTTTAATTGTTGTTCCCTTAATCTTAAAGGGCCCCTGCAACCCAACTAACTTAGCCTTTCAAAACATGAATACACCTCTACTTATTAACATTCCAGCCGTAGATATTTCAGAAAATCTCTATACTGAGCAAAAAATGAAAATAACCATCCATTTTTCACAGATCTCATGCTTGCTAAGCTCCACCCCTAGAAAAAAGGTAAATACGGTCACGTGGCTTGATGCATTTGACGTCATTGCTGGAACTTCCTTGTATTTGTCCTACAACTAAAGGATCTTACTAGCTCATAGTAATTCATAAGTAGGAATGACGAAATGGCCAGAAACGTTCTGAGATTATCAAGTGCATATTATTTTTCTGATAAATGTCTCTCTTTTTAAAAATTAATATCATAGTTTACCTTTTGTTAGTCATTTTTATGTCAAAACCACCCTCATTTTCACGGAGAAGTCGCGAGTAGACTCATACCACAGTCCTTTCACTATTTTGCATGCGCGTTCTTGTCAGCTTGGCGTCAGTCTTAATTAGAACACAAACTATCAAACGAGTGGGCAAAGAGTCCACGGTATTTATTTTTTTCACTATTATTTTTTTTTTCACTACATAATTTTTATTTCTCCGTGAAAATGCCGTCACGCTGTGCTGCCGCTGGTTGCAGCAAAACTATCAATATAGGAGGAAGCCTACATTACTTCCCAAGAGATGAACATTTAAGAAGGGTTTGGAAAGCTAGGGTGAAGATCACTCGCGCCGAGTGGAGTGGCCCGGTCGAGTCTGGATCAGCAGTCATCTGCAGCGACCATTTCCCCGATCGAGAATGCTTTTGAGGAAGGGCTACATTTACACCCGGCATTTACAGTTTGGGTTTTGCCATAAAAGACGGCTCAAGGACGATGCTATACCTCATTGTCTTCTTCAGTCATTTCTCCTTTTCTTTCACAATGAATTTCTTCCATACCTGAGGAAAGAATTGTCCAGACATAAGCGTTATCTGTATACTTTCAATGCGCTGAGCGGCGTACCTGCAATGTTTTCTTCCAGCAGTGACGTCAAATGCTATTGCGTAATACAGCTTCGAAACCGGACCTTTTTTCTGAGCCGTCTGAGTCGTAATTTGTAAAGCTAAATTACAGAATTATTGATGATTTTTAATACAAATCATTGTCATATTCGGAATTTATGTGAAAAACTCTTTTACATGTATTTTTTTCAATTCTAAGCCCGTTTTGATTGCAGGGGCCGTTTAAAGGATAGATATAACATAAATTATAGAAAATAGTCATTCTGTGTCTATAGGAATATATCTGCTGCATTCAGTACACCACAATTCATATAAATCAAGAATATAATGAAATAGAACAAACTAATAGCGCTCCAATTTGATATTTCTTCCTGAAACATAATTTTAAAAAAAATAAAAAATTTTTACCAAAATTGTCACCATTCTGCAGCCTCCATGTTCATGTACATGTATATCAGATTGTGCAACAGATGATTGATTATACATGTAGATGCATATTTGGCATCAAGCCATCTGATATTATCTGTAGAATGTTATTCATGGTAAAGGAAAGAGCACTGGTGTACAATTCATATATACATGTTTTAAAAACATTCAAATAAGTGGTTCGTAAGGATAAAGGTAGCAATAGCATGATGAATTAATATTAACATATATCGATTTAAAACAATTTATAATTCTACAGACCTTCTTTGACACTGTTCTGGTAATGGTGATACTACAAAATCTAGACATTACATAGTAAGCTTTGCTCATTTTTTTCTCAAGATGGCTCTTATTTTCTAATGAGCATGTGCATCAACAAGAACAAAAAACGATTACAGAGTAATTTCTATTGTACAGAATGATATACATGCTGTATGATGTTCCAATGTCAAATTTCGCACTCCCACAAGTGCAAGTCATGCATTGATATCCTGATATATTTTGGAAGTGTATAACTAAGAGCGAGCAACTAAGTTTGCATATTTTTAGTTGACAAATGCTACTTCGTCTGGACGGGTCTTGGTCCTACCAGACACATGGGGTATGATTCTACAGATAGTGATGGACAGGATTAAGATGACTATCACAAGTAGGCTCATCGCTGCTAAGGTAGGCCAATTTCTGAAACCAGTCCTGTCTCCAACTCTTTCCAAGTCATGATGTCCTCCCATGTCATGCTGTACCTCTAAGTCTGTCGAAATAGAGAATAAGAAAGAAATATATGTCTCCCAAAAGACTCCAAGCAGGTGGGCATAAGGATATACGTGACATATCAGGGTTCCCACAGAAATTTGAAAACCAAATTCTATGACTTTCCATGACTATCTAGGACCCATTTTTGCCTTTTTCCACGACCAGATAGTACCATTTTGTTAGGATTGCAGCAACCAATCAGCGTATGAATACCACAAAGTAGTACAGTGGAAACTCGTTATAAAATAGCGAGATTCCTGATATAACAAGGTAGTTTTGCTGGACTTGGGTCTTTATGTTCTTTTATTTTTTTTAACCTGATATAAGGAGATTCCTGATATAACAAGGTAATTTTCATGGTCACAAGTTCCTCATTATAGTGAGTTTCCACTGTATATATTATTCCATTTTTGTGATGGAAGGCTGCCATAGCCACACAAGGCCCAGACCCACAATCGATTTCCATGACTTTCCAGGTTTTTTACATGACCATGGGAACCCTGTATATGTAAAAGGAAGGCAAGGGGGTTATGTCATTCAGGGAGAGGCATCTCTTTCAGTTTACATCACTTGGCTTCATTAGACAAATTATCATAATAGGAGCTACAAGTCATTCTTTAACATACTGTAAGCATCTTATCATATTGTTTGTGATTTGGCCTCCATGTCAAAGTTTGCTGACATCCCATTGTGTAATAAACTTAAAACATGTTTAAATGGGATGTCGGTAAACATGTACCAACAGATGGTTTTGAAACATGCTGATGATGCTGCCCAGACCTCTAGGGAAACAGCTTTTTCCATTTAAATGATTTGAGATCAATATAATTATAAAAAGCATTTTCCATATACCCAAGTCTGAGAAAATATTGGGCTCAGTATTTACAGGAATAATAAAACAGCTGTACAAATGGGAAATAAAACAATTACTTACACATTTCGCAGTCTTGTCCAGTCCAGTCTGGTGGGCAGAAACACAAGTACTGTTCATGGTCTTCTACCATACAGGTACCATTGTGAAGACAAGGGTATGAAGAGCAGGGATCATTACCAAACAACATAGCTGGAAAGTCAGCTTTCATGGTATCATCTATAGAGGGGAAAACATAAAAGGCATGTTTTAACCAGCTAGAGATATATTTATGTCACCAGAGAGTTGCTCCCGATTGGTCAGTCATTTCTCGAACCCTCAAACAGTTCCCTCCATGACTATATACCTACACATTTTCTATGGCAAACACGTTTCCACTCTCAATTTTTTTTGTAACTCTGTTTTAAAAATATTTTTTACTATAATCATCAATTTTAGACATACCAAAAAGTTTCATGGTATACATTTACATGTATGTTTCAGTGTACAAATTATCATGTTTGATGTACATGTACATGTACCAGTATGTCTAGTGGAGAGAATTGTTCTGAGCTCCATGATTTGACCTAGCATGCACTCACATATGTGTGTCACAGCTATCTCTCTCAATACGCCATGGCCTTAATCCTATGGTGCCACCAAGTTTAAAAACATATAAAAAATAACATTTCACGACACAAGTTTTCCATTACAGTGCCTTCTTTCACTGTTTTTTCTTTTCAATCTCTAAATGATATATAATGATTACTGCTTTATGCTCATTAAAACACAAAAAGTCAAGTACACTGTATGTACAAATAATTGATTGCTACACTATACGCATGTTGTCTCTTTTAGGGAAAGCTTTGGCACTCTTACCATGTTGACAGAGGATTCCTGAGTATCCTAGTTGGCATTCACACATGACATCTCCCTGAGATGTCTCTACACAGCTTCCACCATTTTCACAGGCGCATGTGAACTCAAGAGCATCATCAACTGAAGTAAAGATATGACAAAGCTTGGATTAATTTGTTGTAAATGTCTCATCTTCATTACTTCCTTTCAGTTCTTCATGATATATGTAGGATTAATCTAATATGAGTTCTCATAAGTTTGTGTTGTTTGCTTAGTCTCTGTTAGGGGGTCATTTTTAACAAACCTCTCATGCTTTCCATTTTCCCACCACTCCTATTTACAAGAATGATTTGTCAATGGCTTTGTTAATGTGTTTTAATGTGGAAACTACATGAATGAACTCACATGTTAATTTGAACCTCAAAGACCACTACACTTTCTCAATCCATATGAATATATGAACATTGATGATGGTACCAGGGTACAATCAGCAATCAGAAAACCATACTACGCGTTACTGCCAGCTACATACTAAAAAGAGTACCTACAATGTACTTAGTTTGACAACTAACTTTGTATGGTTTTATGGATGTGAACCCTAGTCCACATTATGTGAGCTGTTCCTTAAATGTAAACCTGGCAGTGAAATGATCCTTATTTCAAAATAAGGGGACTGATTCTAAATTGAGTGTGGATATAAGGATATACATATTAGGGTGCTTTTTTTACCAATACAATTCACATCCAGCTATTAAAAAGACTGTTGTAGGATTCTACATCAGGAAAGTTTGATGTGATTTAGCTTGTGTCATAGACAGGTAGGATGAAAACCACATTGTATCCTTGTAACCTGTCCTGCTAATATAACTTTTCAACTGCATGATCAACAATTCAGTAGATCATAATGACAGGTTCATTTTGCAGTTTTGTTTTGGTGCCAAACTGTATTCTTAAGCCTTTAGGCAGGATTTCCAGCCCATAATAGGGGAAAAGGGAATGCAAGTTCTGTGATCATGTATACTAATTGCACTTAAGTATACAATTAATGCAAGTTTTTACACTTACACAAGTCTTCCCAATCTGCTTGCCTTTTTTCTGTAGGGAATAAAAGAAGAAATATTTTTAAACAGCTTTTGTCATAAAGATTGCATAGCAAATTATAGATATAATCATGCCAATTTTTTGTTAATATCATTGATCTCTACATAGCTCACTATAGTCTTACAATCTTTCATATGTACCTTTGAATATCAATAAAAAAAATTGAATCTTGCACTTTCACTCTTGTTGTTGGATACATGTATCAAGACAGGGAAATCTAGAATTATCTCCTGGGGTACTCATTTTTCTGAAGGTTTTCTGAAGGTTCATAATTGGGAAGGTTCAAAATTCTGGAACACAAATTGCCATAACAGGGGGTTCGTAATTCTGAAAATGAAATAGGATCGATAATTCTGATCATTTGATGGATTACTCTGAAGGTTCATTATTCAAAAAAAGAAAAGGGGTTCATAATTTCAAAGGTTTGTCATTCCGAAAATGCACCTTACAAAACATTTTGGAGTTACGAATCTTCCAAACTATGAACCTTTGTCATTTTCGGAATTACGATCGCTATTTCATTTTCAAAATTACGAACTGTCTGAGTAATGAAACTTCGAAAAACGGAATCTTCAGGAAAACAATATGTCACCTTATATTCTTTATTGGCTCTCATATCCATTTAAAGAGAAGTTAGAAGTAAAATTTCAAATAAATTTGAGGCTGTAGTTGTCAGATATGAATAAGTAATTAATTTCATGGTAGCATGATTATAACAATTAGAATCAGGCACCTGGTAAAATATTTAAAGTTCACATACCCTTGTACTTGAAAGGGAGGGGAAGGCGAGAACAAATCACCACTGGCCAAGTTTTTATCCTTCCCAAAATTATCACAACAGTTTTATGAAAGTCATTAGTCATCAGATATCTCTTCAAAACCGTCTGATGTAAAGACATTAATTTAAGAATTTCCTGCATAGCCATTATTTTCATGTGAAGTGATTAAGGATACAATACAAACAGAAATACACGTACATGTATATACATACACATACTCCGATGGCTAAAATATAACGAAAGTACAATGACTGACATTATGATAACAATGCCCTTGTAAAGCATTTTAATTGAAAACAAAAAACACACTTCTGATCTATTTAAAAATGTAGTGTTCTTGGGCCAAGTAAAAGTATGTGTGAATATTGATATCTGTAAAGTATGTTGTTCTTACTCCTTCCTTGTGGTGCATTAGGACATATGAATCCATCATTATTTGGATCGAAGTAGCATATCGTTTGACCAGGACATGGTTGACATCGGCAAACATTGGCACCCTCTGGATAGGAAGAAATACATGTAGTCATGAACAATAAAAGACATAAAAGATCAGATACACTCTATTCATTTATTTGACATGCTCCAAAGACAATTGCTACCGACTTTATTTTGTCAAAGATGTAGGGTTAAGGTTGCAATCAGGGGAGTGCTTCATCAAGCGTTTTGTCAGTGATTTTTACTGACAAATTTGCTCTCAGCCAATCAGATACAAGGATTCTAATAGCTTATAACAGCTGTCAGTAAAAATCACTGACAAAACACTTGATGAAATGCTCCCCAGGTTTTAGGTCAGGTTTAAGGTCAAGTAAAGTGCACGCTCCAAGGGTGGAAATGAGAATTTTTTTTCTTGTAGGATATTCATCACAGAGCAATTGTCATTAGAGCATGTGTCAAACAACACATTAGGCAGCAGAAAAAGATGACTGGTATTCAATGTTCTACTGAAAGCCATCCTAATTCAGTCACAATATAAACCTTTTACTCTCTTTACTGTGCAAAAAAGTGTTTCAATAAGGCATCATTAATACATACAATGATGTTCACTGTTGTGCTCTTCAATACAACATGATATCTTTCTTTATTCTTACTTCAGCTTTAATACAATGTTTAACTACTTGTGGCTTTTAGCTTTACAAAGCCATTTAGCAAATTATCTTTACCAAAGTAATGCAAAGCTTCAATTCTTAAGGGGTGCAATTATCATATGACTAAGAAAACCAATAGGTTTGACTAAAGTTTACATCTAAAGCTGTGATCAGATTTTCACGTACGTGAGGCAATTAACAAAAACAAAATTATTATAGGAGTCATGTACATGTATACGCGGTATAGCCACAGAAAAGACAGGCACTCATCAATTCAGACCTTCATGACAATTGGCCGATGAATACAACGAGCCATGTAATTTCCAAGCAAGAGCCACACAGTGAAATAAAACACCATTTAAGATAATATAAAGCCACATTAAATCCATACAATTCTGTGTAGTTACATGTACATGCACATGTACATCTCATCCCAAATCACAATGAAGGTCTTCGAGGGCCTTATGGCTAGGTTTCACGTGAAAGTGTGACTGCACCATAAATGTAGCAAACAATTTGATTATAGTACATATATTTATGATGACTGAGTTCAAATGCTACATTTTGAAACCATGGTAATATAGATGGCAACATCCAAAATTTTCTAATAGATCGCAGTATGCAGATATCCACAGATTTACGTCAAGAACAACAGAAATAGCTTAAGTTACATATCGGGTTGGGAACAAAGATTCATGTTAATAAGATAAATTAAACTTACGAATAACAGACAGGTTTATAACACAGTCCGTCTGATACCCCTGTGGGTTGGTGAATGAGTATACAATTAGATAATTGCCAACTGCATAGTTGTTCTGTGGTGAGCTGTTAGTAGGAGAAACTGTGGATGAAACCCCAGCCTGACTTGAAAAAGGTTCTGTGTATGGAGCACTGCAATCAGGGCTATCATATGTTTCATAGACTGTTGTCGTGCCGGGCTGCGGGCATTCATTTATGACAGGAGCTGACCTTCCATCAGCAGCTGCGTATGATTGAGACATGAAAATAATGGAACAGTGAAAACCTCATATCATAACAATAGTCTAAATACATGATGAATAAAACTATATGAAACTGAAGTACACAAGCAGATTCTAAAAATTCTTATTTTGCAGAAAAATCATTCATGCATCTTGCAAAAGTTCACATGTTGATAATGACAAAATGCCAAATTGAATATCAGATGCAAATTTCAGGGAAGTCCAGAATCCAGAAAAAACATTCCAATACATATAAAAAATCAAAGATCATAATTCACCAGATGATTGTATTAAGTTGACAGCCCTAATACTGTGTGACAATGCCAAAATATCAAGTTGACAATGCCTATATAACAAGTAAAAACTTACTCCAATATAATTTTTGTTCATTATTTCAGAAATTTCAGCTAATTATGAGAGAGCAATATTCATCTTGGGTTCATCCTTATGCAAATTGTAAATGAAGAATTTCCTATTACAATCTTTGTGTTACATACTGGATATTATACTGTTTGTAATTGTGTACAACTTTAATATATAAAAAATAAAGGGGGGAAGGAGAGAGAAGGAGAAGACAGAGAAATTGGAGTAGCACTAGATCTTACCCGTCACAGTGAGATAGAAGGAGCACTGTCCAACATTGCCTGAAGGGTCGGTGGCAGTGTATACTACAGCATACCTTCCAACATTAAAACTGGAGCCAGGAGCCCTGTTTGATACTACATTAGCTTGCTCATTGGGGGTTGGTGCAGTCCAGGTAAATGTAACTGTCTGGCCATTAGGCGCAGCTGCTGTTTGGTCTCCTGGACATGTGATGTCTGGAGGAGTAGTGTCTGAGTGAAAAAAATTGAAGGAGTGAACAAAAAGTTTGCTTAGTATGCAATGCCTTTAAGTAAAAGTTATATGCCTAACCCTAATTTAGAAAGGATTTATATCAAGTACAATGGATTATTCACATGCGGTATATATGGGGAAGGGGGGGGGGGGGGGTCACAAGGCTGTTGTCAGCATTTTAGAGAAAAAGAAATAGAAAAAGCTTTTTAGGAGAGAAAATCTTCCTATCCTTTCCTTATATGGTAATGTTGATTTTGAAATTAATGTTCAAAAATAAATGAAATAATGCCAAGAAAATTATTTCTCCCACACTAAAGCATTATATCATCAAAAACACATCAGTGAAAATCAATAAGTTTTAATTCAGTATTACAATGGTAATCATATTCATCATCATTACTTTTAATATATTTTCTTCCACCAAATCATGCCCTTATACAACAGGTGATTTGATGCACTTTAATACAGTTTCATTTCTACCTGCATCTTATGTGTACATTGCCCAATTTCAAAGTGTTAAAAAATAGTAGTAATTCTTGGTTTTATAAGGCACATTTCATAAGGATGCAAAGCACAGAACACTGTAACTATTACCCCAGATATAGAGAAGCTATCATAATTAATATGGTTGGAAAAGATGATAGGAACACAAGATAAAGGTCTTGACATACAGATGTAGCTCTAGAGCTACCATATTTGTGATAATGGAGGCTTTTATCCTTCTCTATCATCTGTGCCGTGAAGCAGTGATTTACAGATGGGTTACAATTTCTATGTGTGCAGTTAATGGCATTAAGATCCTCATAATCAAGTTTATATATACCCAATATTCGTCATCCCTTTTTTATGATTCACCAAAACTCCAAATCTTGTCAGACTCATGAAAAACTGACATTTTTCCATCAATAAACCTACCTGCTATTTGAGAGGTGACTGTGACAGTGAAAGTGCATGTGGCAGAATTTCCTGACCCATCAGTTACAGTATATGTAACTTGAGTATTTCCTAATGGAAATGAGGCAGGGGGGCTGTAGTCCGAAGTCAGTGTGGTTTCGCCAGAGTTGTCAGATGGAGTAGGTGGATTCCAGGTTACAGAAACCAGAGTTTGTCCAGGGGCAAGTGTACCAGTAGCCCCAGAGGGACATCCTGTCAACACTGGATCCGTTGAGTCTGTTTTATATTAAATGAGAAAAATGATGATAAATTAATGATATATTTGGGTATGACAACTGCCTATTTGAAATTCGCATAATTGTAGTGATCTCATTTTTCAAACATCCATAACTTTCTTATTCCTTGTGCGATTTCTTTCAAACTTTCACAATCCTCTTTTCATTTTTCTGCTTTAAAACAAATCATCTTATTACAAAGGTTGGATTGCCCTTTAACTTGTGTAACATTCCACTTCAGAAGAACAAATAAAAAGTATGAATGCATATACTTTCCAATTATTTTTCTCTCCTTATATAAACTAAACACAAAGTTATTAAATAAAAAGTGTATTCAAAGCTTACCAAACCAAGTTACAAAAAATAGTGATGTTAAGTTTATTACTACTGTTGTCTATTCAATGGGGGTATCCAATTATTTTTTCACCTTATTCCCCCCCCCCCCCCCGAAGAGAGAGAAAAAAAAATCATACACCATGTATTAAGTTTTTGCCACCATTGTAATGATTCTTTGTTTGAACATTTATTACAAAAAGCAGACAATAAACTCCCAGGCATCATGCTTAATACAGGGGTTTACTCGATTTGCCTGAAAAGATACCAATACATGTTGGAGCTCAATATGTTCTGTAGAATACAGAGCCTGTTAGAACTAATAACAGAGTGAAACAGAGATGAGTCGAGGCCTGAATTCAGGCAAAAGCCTGAAAACTGGCATTCATGCTAAGGAAACAAAGTATACACCACTTATTTTGGACATACAATCAAAAGAGTACATGTATGTAACAATATGTGCTATATGTACAATATTGTTGATTTATGACATGAACATTTATGCATGCAAATGATCAATGCTAATTGATGAGGTCACATGATCTTTGACAAAATAAAGTGCTCTCTACATTACCCACTGTTATCTATTTGATTATTTCTGTAGTTTGCCATACTTTGCTGCTAAAGTAAAGGCATTAAGCCATTGAAACAGGGTACTCAGTACAATACATGTACGAGGGGGGCTCTAAGGGTTTTATTTCT
Organism: Heliocidaris erythrogramma; assembly: GCA_025617745.1. NCBI lineage: Eukaryota > Metazoa > Echinodermata > Echinoidea > Camarodonta > Echinometridae > Heliocidaris > Heliocidaris erythrogramma. The sequence continues at coordinate 24,814,846 of CM046866.1, forward strand.
TCCAACAGTACCTGATTCCAAACAACTGGAAATGGTTTTAAATAAATTTGGCACACCAACAAAATTCAAGACTTTTGGCGACAACATATGAATATTAGCAGTCACATCCTCATTTTTTTATTCACATTGCTAAAATCAACACAAAATTCATAACTCAGATTCCTCTGCCTGTCTTAGGTTGCTAGAGCATGGTAGGATTTAAAGCAAGGCCTGAAACCAGTTGGAATAATTTACATCATTTTTCTCCTTCCCTGTTTTCTAATGAATGGAGATATTAATGTGGGTCCGCTCGCTATGCATAAGAACCGCTATTCATTTATGAATACTTATGAATGGAGGTCCTTATGAATACCAAGGTAATTTGTCTATGGTTTGCTCGCTATTTAGAAGGACCGCTATTCATACAAAACCGCGCTATTCATTTTGTCACGTGTTATGGATAGCGGTCCTTATGAATAACGGTCATTATGACTAGCAAGGTTACCCCTACTGATGTAATGCCACTTTCCTATGTTTTTATTTGATTGTTATGCTGGATTATTCTATGAATAAATATTTGGTGAGGTAAAGTGAAGGGTTTAAATTTAATTTGTTGGATAGTATTGTGATAGTACAGGAAAATATATAATTAGAATATTTCTTTTTTTTTACTTATATCTTTAAAGATGGTATAATATTAATATTTGGTTATGTCAAGAGATGATTTGTAGACAATTTCACAGTTTTGTATTTTATATTAACAGTTAGAATCTGTAGAAACTGAACTGCACCAATATTAATATTGTTGATTATGTTTATATGTATATTGAATCTGCGTTAGCGCCATCTATTCTTGAAAGTGGTTATGCGTCTATACATCACGGCTGAAGACCCTGCTCCACTGTTAAACCGATGTCTCAAATCGTGTAGTGTTTGTCTCAATAATGGCGTGATGGCAGCGGATAGATCACGTTCTCGCTTCTGAAAGTCTGAGGGAGAAATCTAGCTCTATCCTGGAGGCCATACAAGCGGCTAGCCTTGTCTGTGGTATGTTTGAGATATTAGTAGGAGGTATTGCAGTCAGCAGTCCCCCTCACTTGGTCCCGTACACCGTAGATCCCAATCAGTGTTGTGAGGCGTTGACGCACTGATTCTTTTTCTCTTATTCTTTATTCTCACTAATAGTTGTGTCTTTTTTTCCTATTATCATGTCTAGTTTGTCAATTATTGTGAGTGTTATTTAGTGACTTATTCATGCTTATATCTGTAGTAGATATGGACATGTTATTTATTTTTGTCCCTGGTTTCTCAGTCTCACCATATTTCTTCCTGTGCATAACATATTTTTCCTTAATTCATTTTTTCTCTCTTGATTCATTCCCAAATAGCAGGTAGAGGAAAAGGATGAATATATATGTATTGGGAATCATGATGATGTACTAATTTTCACTCTGCTGATATTTGGTAAGAAACCTCACTAGGTTTAATTGATTGTTTAAATGGTTTATCCAGCCATACCATACCTAAACTGTTAACCATTGCTTCTAAAATGATGAGTTTTAAATTCATATGGGATCATGATCCTCTACTGTGTATATTTTGTGTGTAAGTTCAATGTTTTATACAATAAGGGTTTCAGTATTTTCACGAAATCTCACCAATCAGACTTTGTGTAGAAAATACTTATTTAGCTAATCAGTGTATTGTATATCGATTTTAAACAAATGGCTATCTCAAACAGTGAGTAGTTTATTGAGTTTATTGGGTTCATTTATATTCTGGCCACTATAAAAAAAAGAAGCTTATACACTGGATTGATCTAAAGCTTGTCAGGACTACATGAATGTCCGTATTTGATTTGGCATGGTTTATGTCTAAGCTATCATTGATAGCTGTCATCAGACTGATTTTAAATTATGCTGGGTTTATTTTTATACGGTGACACATTTTATTTTCACACAGGTTTGATGCCTAATATTAGTGAAGTGAAGCATTTTTTACTATCTGTGTTTGAGTATTCATATCTTTCACTGGTTTAATTAGTAGAAATTGATATTGCACCATTACTACTCATAACATCACAGGTATTTACCTCTTTATAAGTCCAACTACTGTGATATCTTTGAGCTCCTTAAGGTTCGATATTTGCATTACTCTATGGGTTTCTGTTTCACTCAGATCTCTGCCTTGACTTGACCTAGATCAACTCTATACATTATCATAAATTTCATTTTAAATATAGAATACTGTATTGAATATGTAGCATGTAGTCGTGCACCGTGTTTAATATTGAATTGCCTTTCATCATGTATTGGTTTCACAATTCTGGTGTACCGTAGGAATATGTGTGCTTATTTTCAGGCATTTGTTTTTTGTTTTTATTTTAACTGAATTTTTAGTAATTTTGATATCAGTTGAATTGCCAGCAGGATATGGCAGTGTGATTTAACTAAGCGGTCATTTATATGGACAATGAGTATTACATGCTTAATTCTGCTAGTTGGGTTTTTGGCAAGTGTATGGATAGAGTACACTGTTGAAATCTCTGTTTTCACTCACATAGAGAATAGCAGATGTTTCATGCTCCTGTGATTAAGTCTCATGGATGCTTATCTGTGTTTGATATTCTGATAAAAGTGGGCCTTAATGTTTTTGGCTCAGTATACTGATCCCATGCAGTTCTTAGGCACCTGTTTTCACTATTTGTTGGTTTGAAAGATTTATATGACACGCGTGTGATGTTTTCATATTTGTTTTTTATATAACATGCAGTGTTATCAGCTTATCATGTTGGTCCAGTATGATGATAATTGGTTTGAATGATTTAGTGCCATGTCCAATGGCTACAAGGAAGGGAAAGGGTAAACCAGACTGTAGTTAGTATTTTGTATTAACGACATTGGTCTATGACAATTATAAAGAAAGAGACTAATTAGGTATATGGTAAAAGAGTTGAGACGAATAGTTTGGGTGTATCGGGATTGGAAAGAAAGATAGGTATATGTCAATCAGGATGTAGTATTTGAAATAGATGGGAATGTTAATTGAAGGCAATCACAGAGTATACTTTTAATTTGCGACAGTTTTTATAAATGAATAGAGAAATATTTGTATGTCAAATTTATAGTTTATGTACAAGTAGATTGGATGGACAACTAATTTTGATAACAGAAATTAGATGTTGTCTTTAATGATTATTAAGTAAATACAGAAACATGTCAATTTCAGGCATATCGTTCGGTTCGGTAAGTTTGAAAAGGATTAATATAATAAATGAATTGTACCCTTAAGGTATTTGATCTCTGATTGTTTCTAAATTTGTATTATCTTGTGATTTTGTGGCTGTTTGTAGCTAGACAGTGTATTTGCTACTCATGAAGGAAAGAGGAAAGAAGAAGGAAGATATGCCACGCCAATATTAATATTGTCGATTATGTTTATTTTTTATTTTTTTAAAATATTTTTTAAAAAATAATTTGTAGTCAGTCTCAAGGAAAGCCAGAAAGTCTAGTTTTACAGTTATTAGTGTATAGCCATGCTTTATGTTATCCTATTCTCTACCTTAATCTATCCTATCCTAAACATATCCTATCTAGTTAATTGTGTGTGTGTGTGTGTGTAATTGGTTTTTACAGACGTGTATCAATCAGATTATGATTGATATATGATATGTCTGGGACCGACCTTTAACGTCACCATCCGAAAGACGTGACTCAGTCTCGAACCTGGGTCCGCTGAATCAGTTTATAACTTCCACTGGTAGCTGGATTACAGGCGCACGCCACAACGCCCATTTATATGTATATTGAAATCTGCATTAGCGCCATCTATTGTTGAAGATGGTAAAGCATCGTTATTATCTTCCCTCTTTAAAGTCTACAAACAGACGATTGGTACTACAAAACTTAAAGATAACATTTAACAAATTCATAGTGACGAAGCTTTTCGACCTGCACTCATCGGGTCACAACGCAGGAATGAGAGAATATACAAGAAAATACAAAAGTCAAGGAAGGGTGTGTATAGCGACCCGGGTAGCATACAGTGTCGCGCTGTTACTTTGCCGTGGCTACGCGTGTCGTGTTCTCTACTAATAGAATGCTACCCGCAGTTCGCAAGGATGTACTGCCTTCCCCCCAAATGAGCAATGTCGTTTATCAGTATCATTGTCGGTGTGAAGCCGTCTACGTTGGCCGTACATCTCAGCGTCTAGCGGACCGCATTAAACAGCACGTACCCTCCGTGGTACGACAGACATCAGCTGGTAGCCGAGCACAGCCGAAGCGTAACTGCAAACCCGCTGCTAGCGTCGCTAATGTTCAATGCCGCAGTCACAGCGACTCTGCTATTGGTCAGCACTTGCTAAATAGTCCGGCTTGTTCCAAGGCGTATAACCCGGCTCAGTTCACTATTGTTGCCCGAGCACGCAGCTTTCAACATCTTCGCTTCTTAGAAGCGTTGTTCATTCAGTCGAGAGATCCGCTATTGTGCCGACAAAAAGAGTTTGTACAAGTGCTTCGATTATTCTAGCGTGCCCGGATCCTACCCGGGTCGCTATACACACCCTTCCTTGACTTTTGTATTTTCTTGTATATTCTCTCATTCCTGCGTTGTGACCCGATGAGTGCAGGTCGAAAAGCTTCGTCACTATGAATTTGTTAAATGTTATCTTTAAAGTCATGGAAAAAATGATTAAAAATCGGCTGACTTGGTATTTTGATAAAAATAAACTTTTACACCCAATTCAATCAGGATTCTGTAAATATCAAAACGTCAAAGATCATTTCATCAGACTCGAGACCGACATACACTCAGCATTGAGTGAGAAAAAAATATACTGTACCTGTTTTTCTAGACTTGGAAAAGGCATATGACTCGTTATGGAAAGGAGGTCTCTTAAAAAAAAAATCAAGGTTAAAAATTCATGGAAAATTATTGTGTTTTATTAAAGCTTTCTTAAAGAATAAATATTGTAATGTTAAGGTTAACAATTGTTTGTCGGAAAATTATGTGTTAGAAAACGGTATCCCACAAGGGAGCTCTTTAAGTCCTGTACTTTTTACTTTGATGTTGAATGACTTAAAGATTAACGAAAGTGGAGTTAAATTATCATGTTATGCCAATGATATTGCAATTTGGTTTTCTGGTTCCAACTTAGATCTGGTTCGCCAGAGACTACAGGAAGCCCTCCATGAAATTGAAATTTGGTGCTGGAGGTGGAAATTAAAGATTTCAAACACCAAGTCGGTAGTTTTGGTATTTACCAATAAACAAAAGAAAGACATTGCTTTGAAAATAAATGGGCATGTTTTGCCTCATTGCGAGCAGTTTAAGTTTCTTGGTATGTGGCTGGATTATAAACTAACTTGGTCGGTCCATATTAACGCACTTATTGAGAAGTGTCAGAAAAGATTAAATTTATTACGTTGCGTTTCAGGTACAGTACTACATGGGGAAATAAGTATGAAATTTTGATGATGATATATAAAGGACTTATTTTATCTGTTTTAGACTATGGCAGTGAAATGTATGATTCTGCGTGTATATCTCTGAAGAAAAAGCTAGACGCTATACAATATAGAGCACTAAAAATTATTACAGGGACTATACATAATGTATCCTTGGAGGCTCTACAGGTGTTAACCGGAGAATTGCCGCTGGAACTTCGGAGAAAATTATTTAATGATAAATTTAGATATTATTTGTTGTTTAGCTCATCCAGTCATCCTTCTAAAGAAATTCTTGGTGATTATTATACCATGAATAGAAGTGAATGGAAGGGTGGGAAAGGACAATTTAGCCTTAGAGCCAGTCGAGACGAAGTAAATGTAGAAAATCAAGACAATTTAATACCGAAAATTCCCGAATGGCGATTATCCCGTCCTCTTGTGTCATTTGATACTCGAGGCAAAATACCAAAAAGGGATATGCTTGCAGCCGAGAAGAAATCCATTGTTCAGGACAGAATAGGAATAATATGGAAAGGATATTTGCATGTATATACAGATGGGTCTAAACTTGAAGATCTCAGAACAGGAGCTGTGTTTTATGTTCCCCAATATCAGGTGATTAAATCTTTTAGATTGTCACATGTATGTATCATGAGAGCGGAACTCGTAGCCATTCTAATGGCTCTGGAGTGGTTAGACAGTTTCGTAAAGTCCTGTTCAGTGGTCATTTTTAGCGACTCATTGTCAGCCCTTCAAATGATCGCCTCATACTTTATTAGATGCGCTATGGTCAATGAAATCTTACACAAAATTCAAAATTTTTTGTCGAAGGATATTCTTGTCTTTTTTGACTGGATTCCATCTCACTGTGATATTAACGGCAATGAAATAGTTGATAGGGCTGCCAAGAAAGGCGCTCTGAAAAACCATTTAGACATTGTTTTATCTAACACTACAAACGAACTTGCATGCTCTCGGTTGGTTTATTATAAAAATATTGGGCAAAATGAATGGAATAGTTCAGAAAAGGGAAGATTTCTATATGCTCTGCAGGACAAGGTTACCGAGCAGGCATACAGAAAAGGCTTGTCTCGGAGAGATGAATGCCTGATCCAACAACTGAGAGTAGGTAAGTGTAGATTAAATTTTTATATGTTACAAATCAATCAGCATTCTTCCGGTCTTTGCGAAGTGTGTAAAGTATTTGAAACTATCGAACATTTCATTTTACGTTGTTCAAAATATGAAAAAGAGAGACACGTAATGATCAGAAAGTTAAAACTCAATAACCCAACCCTTAAGCAACTTTTGACTAACCCTGATTATATTCGGGAATTATTATGTTATGTACATGCCACTAACCGTTTTGGTTAGTCTGCTTTTTCCATGAACAGTTAGTATCGCACGCATTGCATTTATCTCACAATTCTTAAACTGGATTATGAATTTTTGCTATTTCGCTTCGGCTTTCGTGTACTAATTAAGGTGATGGAATTTATATATATATATATAATTTGTTTTTCACTAATGATTTCATGCAACTAATAATCACCAAATGGATCGACGTTATACGTGGGCCTTCCTTAGCCGAAGTCCCACTGACGAAAGTGGCTGGCGCGTATAATCTAGAGAGATTGAAGTGCGCCATCATATTCAACTACTACTACTACTATACATCACAGGTGAAGACCCTGCTGCACTGTTAAACCGATGTCTCAAATCGTGTGGTGTTTGTCTCAATAATGGCGCTGGAACAATTTACTTTTATTTCATCAGTGAATTGTTGTTTTTATGTTCACTGCCTTGCATGGACCAATAATCTGGTCAAGTCCTGGGCTTCTATTTATTATCTCTTGCCCATGTGCTGTGTATTTCTTATTCTAATGTAAAAAATAATTCTGATGAAATATCTCAAAGGGTCTACAGTCTTACCTATAACTGTGACCACAAAGGAACATGTATCTGTCAGACCAGCTGAATCCCTTGCTGTGTACACAACAGTGGTTGGACCAACCCCAAAAGAACTGCCTGGCTGTAGTGAAGTTGTAATTGTCGGTATATCGAAATCATCAGTTGCCGTGGGTGCAGTCCAGAACACTGACACCTGAGCTGAGTTAGCAGGTAGGGTTTGAGTCATGTCCTGTGGGCAGTTGATGAGTTGGGGAGGCTGATTGCCACTACCAGCTCAAATATAAATAAAATGCCAAAAAAAATGTAATAATATTGAACTTGGCTTGCATATACTATTGCTAGTAGAGAAAGTCCCTAAGTGCTCAAAGAAAAAGTTATAACAGAAAGATAGGAAAACGAAACAATCATTAGTGCCTGGCACATGGAATGTAGAGTAATTAAAGAATCAAATAATTACTTTCAAACAAATTACACTTACAAACTACAAGTACCAATTATCATTCAATTTAAGATTCTTAAATTATAATGAGACAAATCTGAACAATTACTTTTTATATTATTTTACTTCAAAGTGTTCAAAGAGGTAAATAATAATTCTACATCCTTTTTTTTGTTCAGCCTCTACAGAATAAAATTTTGATTTTGAATAATTTTGTCACATGTGTTCTCACATGGCAAAACGTTCCCTAAGCTACCTTATATTCTTAGCTCCTGATATTCTTCCTGTGCCTTACATTTAATACCGAACATTCATATTCCATTCAAATTTTACCGCATCTGCTTAAAATATTACAATGAATAATATGTGACGCACAGTAACATACAATTACATGGACATGTATACTATCAAAAGTACCTCATCCATTGGCCCAAAAAGCAGAATTACGTGTATTCTGATCTATCAAGTTCTAATACAAACACCATGTTTGTTTTAGAACTTGATAGATCAGCATACACATATTTCTGCCTTTTGGTGTATGATAAAGAAGTCTTGAGCTAATGACATTGTGAGCCAAGAGAAGTAGTTTATTGTCATCTATGAGGGACATATACTAACCTACCCTATGTACATGTACATTGATAAATTTAATATGATACATGTATATTTTCACTATTGTATTATAGGCCTACTAAAGAATTTCTGCAGCATGAAACTTTGAAAATCACAAAATTTCAGTGTAATACCCAGTACTTTGCCATATGAAACTATGAAATTTGGTCCATTCATGAAATTCATGAGAATGACCTTGATAAAACCTTGATACATGTACATGTACTTCATGCTCTTATGTGCATCGAAAGAGAGAGAGTAATTTTTTGCACACTAATGTAAAATCAGAAAAGTTAAAAAATTGTTAATAAAGAACATATTTGCAGCAAGAAACTTTGCAAATCACAAAATTACAATACTTGGCAGTATGAAACTATGAAATCTAGTCCATTCATGAAATTCAAGCGAATTTATGATTTTGCACATTTGTAGACTTCAGTCAATTTCAACTTACTTCACACTAGAAAGACTAACTGAAATTACTATAAAACTGTAAGATTTGGTGGTCTACAAACCTTGTGTAACTGTTACAACAAAGGAACAGGTATCGGTCAGTCCAGCCGAATCCGTTGCTGTGTACGTAACAGAAAATGAACCGACAGGAAGGAAACTGCCTGGTGGTATTGATGGTGTAATAGTTGGTATGTCTGAATCATCAGTAGCAGTGGGTGGTGTCCAAGAAACAGAAACTGTGCTTGCGGGTGGAATTACAGTTCCAGACGCTGATAATGGGCAATTGATAAGCTGAGGTGGCTGGTTTACAGAAGTTCCTGAATTATGATGGAAACAATGAAAAGAGGATTAGTGTGTATATGTGTTTGAGTGTGACATCCAATCTAAAAGAAAACTTTCTTTATCATCCACAGGTTTATTTTTAAATTGTACCAATCACCTAAAAAATTTGTGTACAAGTGGAATGTATAAAATGCACACTAATGTAAAATCAGAAAAGTTAATAAATTGTTAATAAAGAACATTTTGCAGCAAGAAACTTTGCAAATCACAAAATTACAATGTAATACTTGGCAGTATGAAACTATGAAATCTAGTCCACTCATGAAATTCAAGAGAATTTATGATTTTGCACATTTGTAGACTTCTGTCAATTTCAACTTACTTCACACTAGAAAGACTAACTGAAATTACTATAAAACTGTAAGATTTGGTGGTCTACAAACCTTGTGTAACTGTTACAACAAAGGAACAGGTATCGGTCAGTCCAGCTGAATCCGTCGCTGTGTACGTAACAGAAAATGAACCGACACTAAGGAAACTGCCTGGTGGTATTGATGGTGTAATAGTTGGTATGTCTGAATCATCAGTAGCAGTGGGTGGTGTCCAAGAAACAGCAACTGTGCTTGCGGGTGGAATTACAGTTCCAGATGCTGATAATGGGCAATTGATAAGCTGAGGTGGCTGGTTTACAGAAGTTCCTGAATTATGATGGAAACAATGAAAAGAGGATTAGTGTGTATATGTGTTTGAGTGTGACATCCAATCTAAAAGAAAACTTTCTTTATCATCCACAGGTTTATTTTTAAATTGTACCAATCACCTAAAAATTTCTGTACAAGTGGAATGTATAAAATGCACACTAATGTAAAATCAGAAAAGTTAATAAATTGTTAATAAAGAACATTTTGCAGCAAGAAACTTTGCAAATCACAAAATTACAATGTAATACTTGGCAGTATGAAACTATGAAATCTAGTCCACTCATGAAATTCAAGAGAATTTATGATTTTGCACATTTGTAGACTTCTGTCAATTTAAATTTACTTCACACTAGAAAGACTGAAATTACTAAGTTTTGGTGGTCTACAAACCTTGTGTAACTGTTACAAAAAAGGAACAGGTATCGGTCAGTCCAGCTGAATCCGTTGCTGTGTACGTAACAGAAAATGAACCAACAGGAAGGAAACTGCCTGGTGGTATTGATGGTGTAATAGTTGGTATGTCTGAATCATCAGTAGCAGTGGGTGGTGTCCAAGAAACAGAAACTGTGCTTGCAGGTGGAATAACAGTTCCAGACGCTGATAATGGGCAATTGATAAGCTGAGGTGGCTGGTTTACAGAAGTTCCTGAATTATGATGGAAACAATGAAAAGAGGATTAGTGTGTATATGTGTTTGAGTGTGACATCCAATCTAAAAGAAAACTTTCTTTATCATCCACAGGTTTATTTTTAAATTGTACCCAATCACCTAAAAAATTTCTGTACAAGTGGAATGTATAAAATGCACACTAATGTAAAATCAGAAAAGTTAATAAATTGTTAATAAAGAACATTTTGCAGCAAGAAACTTTGCAAATCACAAAATTACAATGTAATACTTGGCAGTATGAAACTATGAAATCTAGTCCACTCATGAAATTCAAGAGAATTTATGATTTCGCACATTTGTAGACTACTGTCAATTTAAACTTACTTCACACTCGAAAGACTAACCGGAATTACTATAAAACTGTAAGATTTGGTGGTCTACAAACCTTGTGTAACTGTTACAACAAAGGAACAGGTATCGGTCAGTCCAGCTGAATCCGTCGCTGTGTACGTAACAGAAAATGAACCGACAGGAAGGAAACTGCCTGGTGGTATTGATGGTGTAATAGTTGGTATGTCTGAATCATCAGTAGCAGTGGGTGGTGTCCAAGAAACAGAAACTGTGCTTGCGGGTGGAATTACAGTTCCAGACGCTGATAATGGGCAATTGATAAGCTGAGGTGGCTGGTTTACAGAAGTTCCTGAATTATGATGGAAACAATGAAAAGAGGATTAGTGTGTATATGTGTTTGAGTGTGACATCCAAAGATAGACATTCAAGCTAAAAGAAAACTCTCTTTATCATCCACAGGTGTATTTTTAAATTGTACCAATCACCTAAAAAAATTGTGTACAGGTGGAATGTATAAAATCATCCTCAAAGAGCTTTATCGGCATTCAAGTGGTTCACAGTTAAAGCAGACCTACCAAGTCTCATGTATCAGGCATGACAGTCATGCTTCAGGGCTCTCCCTCACACTAACACGCCTGGCAACCCTTTCCTCACGCTTCACAGTCAGACAGGAAAAAGACAAAAAATAAAACAATTGCAAGTCCATAGCGTAGACTGCCACCTAGCCGTAATAGTGCCATAATCTATAAATATCACAGTTTAGTGATTGGCGCCATAATTGGAGGTCTCTCTACCATAATCTGAAAATTTGGGTATCTTATGCGTGCCCATAAGTAAAAATGGGTTCCAAAAACTGAGCTGTATTTCAAGAAATTTTCAGTTTTAAATCTGGATTTTTCGCTATGTTGCTTGCTCAAAAGTGTCCTATCACACATTGCAGTCAAGGTTGTCAGTGCATGAGACGAACAAGCAATAACTCTGTTTAGTCTTGAGATTTCAGTTTCTGATACTGCAGAGGTAAAATTCGGCTGGATTGCATGCCTGGAGCTTTGGGGTGGGACGCAGGCTCAGGCCGCTGGGACTTTTGATCAGCCGGCAAACACAAAGGGTGCATGTGCACTCTGTACATGCGCCTCGGAATAGTTAACTAGATAGATGGCGCAATATAAGTGCGTTGTATTATTATTATTATTATTACATCCGGCCGATAAATCACCTGCTAAGCCAAAAACTGCATCCGAGACAGCGAAACTAGAAATGAATATTGCCATGGCAATTACTCCTTTTTTTCCAGCATTTTTTTTTGTTAAAATAGAAACATTATTGGCTTTCATGATTTGAGTAAGAAGTGAAAATAAATATAAAAGAGTAAAAAAATAGCATTTTGTGTTAAATTCTCCCCCTCCCCTTACTCTAAGCTTTAGTTTGAAACCAGATTGTAATATTTAGAGCATAAAAATAATGAAGCTCCCAAACCCTCTCCTAGCTCGGTCACTTCGCTCCTTCACCTTCACTCCCCTAACGTGTGGAAAATCTCACTCCTATAGCTAGTCTCTGACCTTGGCATCTTTGTTAAAGGGGCATGAAAGAACTGAAAAGAAAACATGAAAATGAGCACATGGAACCTAACTTCGACTTGGGTTCCACGCCGACCTTCGTTCTGCGAGCGTGTAGGTGCATCAACAAGTCCATTCACAAGTTGCTTTTACGATTATTGAAAGTGTACTTTAACTTCAAACTTAACACATCTAAAAGGGCTACAGTACCTTGCACAATGATATTGAAGGTGCACACCGCTTCAAGGCCGTTCTGGTCACGTGCTGTGTAGGTAACCAGTTGATTTCCAATAGGCACAGTAATACCAGGGTTCCGGTCACCAGTGATTGTCGCTGACCCTTCGGCATCAGATGCTGTTGGTGGTGTCCATGTGGCTTGGGCTGATGATGTTCCTGAAGAAGCTGTCAAAACAAGTGTTGATGGGCATCCACTGATCATGGGTGGGTTGGTATCAACCGCTGTAAAAAAGAAAGGAGAAACATGTGGACGCATGAACAATGAATGCTAGTATTGTAAAAGTTTAACTAATCTGCAAAGTCTGCAGAATCTCCATGTTCAGGCAAATGACTGAAGCTGTTACATGTATCTATATGGCTTTGAAAGACTGGGAGGTACAATGTTTGTTGACAGGTGAAAAATAAACATAAATAGAGAACACATTTGAAGAGCATGTTATGGACTATCTAGAGCAATTTGTTAGAAGTCTGTAGCATGTGGGATAGTGGAGGTAGGCAAGCAGAACGAAAGGCAAGAATATGGCCTCAAAATGGACAAAATGGTGCCTGGACGGTCATGCATGAGTGCTTTCGAAAAACGAAGAGTTCAGTGACGGGGGATGCCAACGAAGATGCATACTAAAATTGAAACAAAATGGACAAGGGGAAAAGGACCTAGACAGTGATTACATGTACTACATGCCAAACGAATGAGGCATGAAGGAGATTTTGGAGTAAATGGCGAGTCATACTTCCATCCATAGTGGCATTTATGCAAATATTTAATCGCGTTTAAAACGTAGTGCTTGATAGATATTAAAAATCCGGCTTCGAGATGACCTGTGTTTTGCCTCAAAAAATGTGCCTACAAAATTTAAAAAAAATAAAGCCAAAAGCGTTCTGTCGTTTTGCCCCATAGACAAATACGTGTAATGCATGTGCAGGATCCGTATTATGACCTGACTTAAATCACGATTTGATGAAAATTTTCTGTGAGATCATATACCGTGTTTGGTATCAACGAGAAGGGAATTTCATTGCGGCTATTTTGAGATGACTGCCATTAGCGTGCCATTTAAAATAAACATAGTCAATAATATATATGCATAGTAAATTGAGATTTTTTCGCAATAACTTTGCGATGACGTCGGCTGTTTTTACCAAATTTATCTGACAGTTGTCAAATACATACATGTAACTACACAAACCCACCAAATTTCAAAGATGTACATGTAGGTTAAAGGTTCGCAAAATTAGAGCAAGTTGAATTTGATTTGGCATTCCGTAAAAATCGTGATTTTGATGAGCAATTTTCCCAAAGTGGGTCAGTGATAAGGTATATATCTTTTTATTTGGCTGAAAAGGGTATATCTAGAAGTATCTAAATCCAAAAAAGGGTACGGGTTCACCCAGGCAAAATGGAAATACGGCTACACCAAGATGGCTGTTTTGAAAACTTTAGAGGGCGCTATTTATATCATGTGTAAATACTAGTGCATGAAATTTGGCAGGAATGTGTGCAATGACAAATAGAAATGAATTGATATGAGAAATTAATAGGAATTTTTCATATTTTGGAGTGAACATTTCAAGAATTTTAGCGATTCACAATATGGCCTTTTTTCAGACTTAAATTTAGAGCATGAAGATGGAATATTTTGTATCAATTTTTTATCATAATGTAAAGATGTAAAGAGCGACTCTTGAGACTAAATAGAGCAATTTGTTAGAGGTCTGTAGCATGAAGGATAGTGGAGATAGAGTGGCCGACACAAAGGTATGAAAATGGACTGAAAATGCGACAAAATGGCGCCTGGATGGTCATGCACGAGTGATTTTGGAAAACGAAGAGTTCACTGACCTAGATGGAATGCCAAGGAAAATGCATATGGAATTTGAAAGGAATTGGATGAGGAAAAGGGTTAATTAGTTGTCATAAGAAGTATGTGTATTAACAAACAGGATTTTATGGAAGATTAAGCAGTTGAAGAAAAGGAATAATTTTTGGTGCAGAACGCTAACGAAAACAAGGCAATGACGGAATACGGCATTGCAATAAGAGCATTTCCATTGGCACATGCAGGGTATGTCTTACAAGACATTATCTTTGCCCTCATTATTGAAAGAAACAGATGAAAACAGTCTTCTCATAGGCTTTTAAAAGTCCTGTTACCGTTAGGGTCATGTTCGCATGTGATCCTAACGTCTTCAAGGTTTTTTCCCCCAAGTCTGGCACAACTGGGTTTTTATATGTCAATTTCAAAATGCTGCTGCTCAGTAAAATATTTACGGATGGATGCCATCAATGGATCATTTAAAAGCATAATACTGCTAGTTTATGCAAAATAGATAATTTTTGTCATAGAGCACAGAGTTTGGTCACAATAACCCTTTGTTTTAGGGTTTCATTTTTTCTGGGACGCACTCTATAGTGATAACAAATTTTCCAAAATTCTCAACATACCGGTAGTTACTGCTTTTCCAATTTCATTTAAACATTCACCAATCTGCTTCTCTGATTTTTCCTCTTTCTTTTAAAAAACAACAAATTAAGGTTGGATTTCCCTTTTATAATAGGCACACTACTTGATAGGACCTGCAATAAATAAAGCTACATTAAGATTCTTGTGCATGATTACCTTGCATAAATATCTCAGATATGTTTGGAAAAGTAAAAGTACGAGAAATTGAAAAGAAAGTAGGATAAAGTAGGATAATCGGAGATTGCAAAAAAATGAAGGAAAAAGTAGGAAAAGTACATGTAGGTGTGCTTGAAAGGGTGTTATATCTATGTACAAGCCACAATAGCTTTGCTATGAACATTATTCTAAAGTGTACCAATCACCTAAAAAAAAGAATTTGTGTACAGCTACATGTAGAATGTATAAATCAATGCTCAAAACACTTTATTTGACCTCCTGTGGATTAACGGTTAAGGAGTACAAAAAACTTGAAGGAAAAGATTAAACGCCCTTGCGCGGAACCCAACTCTGTGTTCGGTTCCGTGCAGGCCCTAATTCTACAACGCATTAAAAGACAGAGTTGTGACACGTGCACAATACGCATATACGTACGTGGTCTTCATTAAAACATGGTGGATCATGGAGCTCCCAGTAGTTCCCTTTCACGTACATTCTCTATGGGAGGGAACTATTTGAAGCTCAATGAAATGACTGACCAATCAGAAGCGACTTCCTGTGTCTCAACTCTCTGTATGTATAGCTCTGCCTTATTCTATGCGAGGGCGTCAACTAGTCTCCTCACATGTCGCTGTATTGTTTATTTGGAGTGTATTTCAACTTGCAATTCTCTTTATAGAATCATGTGAAGCTCATATAGCGACATGGATCCCCTATCGTACAGAGCAAAATATTTTTTGTGATTGGTACACTTTAATAAAGAAAAAAAAGGAATAATTCTGAGAATGATATTAATATTTATAATATACAGTGATGAAGCTCTTCATTCATACATGCATCACTTAGCATCACGACACTTTTGATCATGCCCTGTACGTAGAACTATATTAATATCTTAGAGACTTACAACCACCACCACCACCGGTCACAATGACATTGAATTCACAGCTGGCAGTGTTCGCCTGGTCATCGATAAAGACGTATGTCACAGGAGTCGACCCAACGCCAAAAAGGTCTCCTGAGTCACGCGTAGATGTGACAGTCAATGTCTGGGTTTGAGTATCAGAAGCTGTGGGCTCCGTCCACGTGACAGCAACAGGTGAGCCATTTGGAGAAGATGCTGTGACATCACTTGGGCAGAATGTTACCGTTGGTGGAACTGTATCTGTTTGAGCCACTGCAGAATTTCATTAAAGTTAATAGCATTTTTGGTAAGTTCATAGGGCATCTGAATAAAGAACTTGATTGACAATCAAAATTCTATTGCACATAAACATCTAACATATATTAACAGGCTTTAAAATATTCTAAATCTGAACTTTTTACTCTCTAACTTATTTTTGCTGAGGTGTCATTATCTTAATAAAACCGGCCTCTAACATGTTTACAATTGCAAAACAGAACAAAGTTAATCCTACTACAAAAAAAGACGCTTTTAAGATCTCAGCAGTGGAGCAAATAATCATGGTGAAAATTTGCACACACTTTCAAAATTTTTTAACACACAAAAATACCTAACCACTTGAATATTCTGAGTAAGACTGGTGCCCCCCTCCTCCGATGATGCCCATGCCACCCTCAATGGCTAGACTCACGCTATGCCACTGGCCACAACAATACTCTGGCACACTGAGGATTAGAGTAAAACAAAAATGCAGTGTACAAGGAACTTCAATTTGGTTGGCTCAGCCTTGTACACCAACACATAGTTCTCCTTAAATACAGGTTTGTGTATTTGATTCTCTCATTCACACATGCATGTTAATTTCACAAACAGCATGCAACAAATGCTCTGGTACTCTCCATGCTCTGTAGAATGTATTCTTTCTATACAGGGATACCATAGACCACATACATGTATATGGGCACTGTGGCTATAGGAAAGCAGTCTGAATGTGACATTTGCACAGTAAATGGCTGATTATCCAATGTAATGTGGGAGCTATTGATGAACATGGTACACTGTAGCAAAACATTATGACTACTGTAAATATACCCAAATCTGTACTTTTGGAGGATACATCTGTATGCATTTATATTCTTTGTATTTTTTTTCTGTCAGAAATACAGAAAGTTAGAGAAAATTTGTTGACTGCTCAATGTGGCGTCCCTATTTTGAGGATAATCCCTTGGTAGTTACTGTACAACATTGATTAAAGAGATACATACTTGGATAACAAGTGATGCAAACCAGTCTGATTTAAAAGAATTTCTTACGTGCCACATAGGTGTACAGCTCACAGGCGACTTCATTTCCTGCATCGTCTCTAAACCTCCAGGTATAAGGTCCCCCCAAACCCGGTACGGCAAAAAATGTTGTCACCGGGAGTCCACTGAAGAAGTCAATCGGTATCCCATCATCAGTAGCAGTGGGTTGTTCGAAAGATACCAAAGCTGACTGATCAGCAGACACTGATTGACCAAATACTGCATTGGTACACGTGGTAAGGACAGGTGGAATACCATCCACTGTAGTTCCTCCTGTAACAAGGAGTGATATATATACACATGGTGTGACTTCAAAATCAAATCAAAGTACTTTGAGAAACACATTTTCTCACTCATGTAATAGATAGACATTATATGTGTTGGAATTACTGTAAATTGTTAAGGTGCTATTTACAATTTAAAATCACCCCAGAGTGTTGGCTAAATTCAGACACACAATAACAACAGGGAAAAGGGTCTCATTGTCTACTATTTCTTACTGATATTGCAGTATCCAATATAATTCTTCATAGCTGCTCTCAAGAACTAGGAATGATGTAAATTGTTATAGTTATCAATGATTCATGATGCTGATCTTAAGAGAGGCACAGCTAATTAGTTACAGTGCATACTTGCTCGTCTAGAAGTTCTACATAATTACATCTGTGAAAGTTGAAACTCTGATTACTGAATTTGCACACTAATGAAATTCTATGAAAGTAAGGTGAAGCAAAAGTAGGATACCTCCTCCGGCAGAAACCAGAATATTAAAGGCACATGTAGATTGTAGGCCAGCCTGATCTGTGGCTGTATAGATCACAGTGGTAGATCCTATTGGGTAAGAGTCTCCAGGGTTGTTTCCGTTGGAGACGATGTTGGCTGTACCCTGACTATCTGTGGCTGTTGGTACCGTCCAAACTGCTACAGCTGTGAGGGAACCGTCGGGCACCTGGAGAGTTATCGTGCCTGGGCAACCTGATATTATTGGCGGAGTGGTATCACCTGAGTGGAAAATAATGAAATAATGCAATGAATTTATATATGTGAGCAGAAAGCAGATACAATGTATATTGCAGATTTTGTAAGTTTGAGCCCTAGCACACCATTTTTTGTAAATTCTGGGTCAGTGATCTGTATTTGCTTACTCTGGATACACATCCTTTGCAAGATGTATCACACTTTTATAAACTGTTTCATCCCCCCCCCAAATATATATCTTGCTGCAATATTGAAGTACATTGATCTATACAAGAAAATGTATTTAGCATGATGAATATAATCAATTTGTATAATTCATTATTCACGTTTTCTTTGAAAGAAATTTAAATGGCGATGTAGCATAAGATGAATTCATAATAATATTTGGCATTATAAAAAATGATATATGAAAAAAAGGAACACACTGGAAAACACAGTCGCTTTAAGTGCAATGAAAGGTGTGCAAAATTTTGTAATAATCAAAATAGTCAACTCTACAGCTTTGTATGTGGTGTAATCAGTTTGAATATTTTTTAAATTTATAAATTCACAACAGCGCAATCAGAATCTCTTACATTTTCAAAAAGTCTATTAAACATTCTTCAGCCCACCAAACATGTTAATTACCAATTCAAAGCTAATATCATTAATAAGTTTTTGCACATAAGAAGAGAGTAAGCAAAATCATTGAACTGTACTGTAATGTTACCAGTCGTGGAGGCGTTTGACAGTTTTGGGTTAATAATTTTCAGAAAATACCATATTTGTTAAAGAATCACCCACCATCCATCTAAAATATCCATCTAATCCACCTAAAATATTGCACCTTGCATCTACGTCGCGACGCTACTGTACCGATTCTGAGGGGCTTCTGCTGCTACAGTGTTGCTGTACATTGCAGCAGTGGTGAGGATTAAAAAGAAAGGATTAATCCAAGATAAATCACTATGTTGTAAAAATATTCACTTGGTAGCGCACTATGAAACCATAAGCAGTAAGCTATCTGGCTATTGCATTGTCTTTGCGAAATTGTGCATGCACACTGTGTAATGTGCTTGTCGGGCTGCCTACACCATGATTTGTGTGTTGAAGGAAATGTACGTCACGACTAGAGCATACCATTCTCAGGAAGACAGCCAACTTTGAATTTGAACTAATTTTCAAAGTATTTTTCATGCAAAAAAATTTGTTTGGCCAACATCTATGGAACTTAAGCTCTGTTACATTGATAAACAGAAAATATGGTACATACAGTGTATCATTCATTTTGTTTAAGTCTGCTAAACAGGAAGTTTCTGCTTTACAAAACAAGAGCCCCAGGGGGCACGACGCTCACCTGAGGTGGACCAATTCACATCTGGTGCATGTTCTCTCTAGCACCACCAGGAGATATGTTAGAAATTGGAACAACTAGGAGGATGTACATGAGATGATGTTAGAAATTAACATCCCCCCCCTCTAGTATGTTACCCCCACAGACCCCCTATAGGGCCACCCAGAAAAAAATCATGAGCAACTTTCATTATTCATCTATAGAGGTATCTCCATACACAATACCAAGTCTGAGCTATTCCTAGTTCTGGAGAAGATGTTTGAAATTTACATAGCTTTTACACTTGGGGGCCCTCCCCCTGGGCCCCCCTGGGCCCCCCTGGGGGCCACATGTACCATTTTAGCAACTTTGGATCCCCTACCCCTAAGGATGATTCCTACCAAGTTTGGTTGAATTCCGATCATGTGTTTTGGAGAAGAAGATCAGAATGTACATTTTACCTGGCAGCGCCCCCCCCCCTCCAGTATGTTACCCCTACAGGGCCCCTATAGGGCCACTCAGAGAAATTTCATGAACATTCATTCTTCATCTATAGAGGTATCTCCATACACAATACCAAGTCTGAGCTATGCCTGGTTCTGGAGAAGAAGATGTTTGAAATTTACATAGCTTTTACAATTGGGGGCCCTCCCCCTGGGCCCCCCTGGGGGCCACATGTACCATTTTAGCAACTTTGGGTCCCCTACCCCTAAGGATGATTCCTACCAAGTTTGGTTGAATTCCGATCATGTGTTTTGGAGAAGATCAGAATGAACATTTTGCCTGGCAGCGCCCCCCCCTCCAGTATGTTACCCCTACAGGGCCCCTATAGGGCCACTCAGAGAAATTTCATGAACATTCATTCTTCATCTATAGAGGTATCTCCATACACAATACCAAGTCTGAGCTATGCCTGGTTCTGGAGAAGAAGATGTTTGAAATTTACATAGCTTTTACAATTGGGGGCCCTCCCCCTGGGCCCCCCTGGGGGCCACATGTACCATTTTAGCAACTTTGGGTCCCCTACCCCTAAGGATGATTCCTACCAAGTTTGGTTGAATTCCGATCATGTGTTTTGGAGAAGATCAGAATGAACATTTTGCCTGGCAGCGCCCCCCCCCCCCTCCAGTATGTTACCCCCACAGGGCCCCTATAGGGCCACTCAGAGAAATTTCATGAACAACATTCATTCTTCATCTATAGAGGTATCTCCATACAAAATACCAAGTCTGAGCTATGCCTGGTTCTGGAGAAGATGTTTGAAATTTACATAGCTTTTACAATTGGGGGCCTTCCCCCTGGGCCCCCCTGGGCCCCCCTGGGGGCCACATGTACCATTTTAGCAACTTTGGGTCCCCTACCCCTAAGGATGATTCCTACCAAGTTTGGTTGAATTCCGATCATGTGTTTTGGAGAAGAAGATCAGAATGTACATTTTACCTGGCAGCGCCCCCCCCCCTCCAGTATGTTACCCCTACACGGCCCCTATAGGGCCACTCAGAGAAATTTCATGAACAACATTCATTCTTCATCTATAGAGGTATCTCCATACACAATACCAAGTCTGAGCTATGCCTGGTTCTGGAGAAGAAGATGTTTGAAATTTACATAGCTTTTACAATTGGGGGCCCTCCCCCTGGGCCCCCCTGGGGGCCACATGTACCATTTTAGCAACTTTGGGTCCCCTACCCCTAAGGATGATTCCTACCAAGTTTGGTTGAATTCCGATCATGGGTTTTGGAGAAGAAGATGAAAATGTAAAAAGTTAACGGACGACGTACGACGCACGACGCACAACGCACGACGCACGACGGACAAATTTCCATCGCAATAGCTCACTCGAGCCTTAGGCTCAGGTGAGATAAAAATTAGAATATAAAAAAGCCTCATGGATAATAGTCATTGGAAAAGAATTTTGCCTGCCATCATTCTTTGCGCGATCGGTAGAGAGCGAAATGTCTGTTACGGTTGTTCCTTATTTATTTCGGTAAAATATCCGCTAGCCAATCGCAACCATTCATTACGCACTGGAGAGCCTGGGGCAGTTGACATGGGTTGTTGCAGCAAGGAAGCTGTATTACATGGGTGCGCCATGACTGGTGACAGCATGGTACCCCTGTACGGTAGCTTAGAATAAAGAAGTGGCACAAAAAGATGCATCTTTATGGCATTGAAGTAGAACCATATCATTGAAGTCTACTTCTTTATGGCAACCCTGCATCAACTGCAGCTATCCAAACTGGAAAATCCAAGAAAGAAGAAGATCATGGAGTTGGAGAAGATTAAGGCTTGATATCATCAAAACTTTTATTCAAACAAGACACCAGACTGATGACAGACAAAAAAAAATTAAATTGCACCAAATGGCCAAGAATTGGTTGGTTTGCAATTGGTTTGGAGTCAGTGTGGCAGTGTGATGATGGTTTTAAGACCTACCTCTTTCCGCAGAATTAGTTTTTGATTTATTTTCTTCTATTACAGTTTTTGTATAGCATAGTGTAAATGATATTATCATACATGTATATGGGAAGTAAAATTACCGGTTGGAGTTTGACTTGTCACAATAACAGTGAAAGTGCAGAAGGCTGTGTTGCCAGAACTATCACGAGCAGTATAAATCACACTCGTCTGACCAAGAGGGAATTGTGAGCCAGGGGCCCTATCAGGGGTGAGTGTTGGTGTGCCTGCATTATCAGTTGCTGTTGGTGCAGTCCAGCTCACAGAGACTGTATTTTGTCCAGCTGGGAGGGAAGCAGTTTGAGTACCAGGACATCCTGAAATAACCGGGTCTTGCGTGTCCACAGTACCAGTTCCTATTACAAAAAGATAATATCATTTTTAAATGAAATACAATGCAATAACAATTATTATATTAAACAATAATACAAATATAAAAATAACGATAATAATAATAATAGTAATAATAATAATAATAAAAAACTAGATGAATTCCGCGCAGTCAAAATTGATTCCTCCGTCCTTGCCAGATCAGAAATATATCACCCATTCATGTTGATTTGTTTTAAATTTTGATTGAACCACAATAAAAAGCCTCTGATTACATAACTGACCACTTTTGACCTTACACCTTATGACCCCAAAGTCTGATCACTTTATCTCCTCCTAGTCATGAATACAAAATAGCTGAGATATGGTGATAACAAATGTAAAACAAAAGTTGAGATATGGTGACAACAAAGGTAAAACAAGATGAATGCGACTGCGTCTCCTATATGCCTCCGCTTAAATTAAGTTGATGGCTTGAACTAACAAAAGGATTTGTACAGCTTCTTTTAATACATGTTTTAATGAGAAGCACTGTTTCAGGTAAACGAAAACTGTGGTCCTTATAGACAGGTGATCATTTTATACAGGTGGTTGTGAAAGCAGATTTGACAGTACGTTCACCATTCAAACCATCCACATAAAGCCCATACTGCTAAACCAGGGGGAGAAGGAATACAATTAAAAAAAAAAACGAGGCTAAAAACCAGTAATTTCATGTAATTTCAGGTAAATTGACCTCTGTGACCTCTGACCTTTGACCTACTTACCCCAAAATCTAATCAGTTCATCTTTGTATGGGGATACCGGTACATAATAGTACCAAGTTTGAGGTTCCTACCTCAAATGATTCTTCAGATATCGCTGTAACGAGAAGTGGGACGGACGGACGGACAACCCGAAAACATAATGCCTCCAGCACCCACCTTCGGTGGGCGGAGGCATAAAAACCCATTAATTTCACATACACCTTTATAATGACCTCTATGACCTGTCACTTTTGACCTATGTGTCCCAAAATCTAATCAGATCGTCTTTCTATGGTGATACATACATGTACTAGTACCAAATTTGAAGTTCGTACCTCAAATGGTTCTTGATATATCGCATTAATATCGCATTAACAAGGCCAACACCTTTAATTTCCGAAATTGACCTGTCGGCTTTGACCTGAGATATGGTGATATGGTGTATGGGGAAACCCTGGTGTAGTGGTACACCTGCATATCCCAATTAGTTATATCGGGAGGAGAGACCTAAGGGTCACAGTGATTCAGTTCGCTTTTCCCCTCCCAGGCACAGGTTAAATAATAATTAAAATCTAATCAGATCATCTTCCTATCATATGGTGATACATACCAGCACAAAGATTGAAGTTCATAACTCAAATGGTTCTTGAGTTATCGCTAGAACGAGACTAACACCTGAAATTTCAGAAATTGGCCTCTGTGACCTTGACCTTTGACCTACCTACTCCAAAATCTAATCAGATCTTTTTCTTATGGCGATACATACTACATGTAGCACCAAGTTTGAAGTTAATACCTCATGTGGTTCTTGAGTTATCGCTAGAATGAGAAAGCAGGAAGGATGGACAGACGGACGGACAATCCGAAAACATAATGCCTCTGGCACCACCTTCGGTGGCGGAGGCATAAAAATAATTATAATGATAATAATAGTAATATATACTTTTTAGACACTTTTATATGAAAAAGACAGACGCAATTGCAATAATGTTGTTTCAACTGTGATTTTATCATTTTGCGGCATGAAACTTTCACGAATCTTGACCACACACGAAAGTTTCATGAACGTGAAAAAATTTCTGGATAGTTCTGCAATGCCTAATGGTATACATTCATGTAATGTTGTACACTCTAGGCATAAGTATGGAGCCAAATAATAACTAAATAATAAATTACACATGTCCAATTTAGTTCATCCTCAAAACTTAAGCAGCATTCACTCTGCCATAAGAAGAACCAACACTGACTCAAATAAAATCATTTGTATTTGTTACATGCATTCACAACATGAAATTTAGTTTCACCTGGCTGATTCAAAACATATTTTACTAAAACACCATCACTTTGTTGGTTCATCCTGGAAAAAAGAAACTCTTTCTGCGGAGACATGACAATCCAGTACCTTGCACGATGATATTGAAGGAGCACACCGTTTCAAGGCCATTCTGGTCACGTGCTGTGTAGGTAACCAGTTGATTTCCAATAGGCAAAGTAACACCAGGGTTCCGGTCACCAGTGATTGTCGCTGACCCTTCAGCATCAGATGCTGTTGGTGGTGTCCATGTGGCTTGGGCTGATGATGTTCCTGCGGGAGCCGTCAAAACAATTGTTGATGGGCATCCACTGATCACGGGTGGGTTGCTATCAACTGCTGTAAAAAGAAAGGAGAAAACAAGTGGACATATGAATGATGAATGCTAGTATTGAAAAAGTTTAACTATCTGCAAAATCTGCAGAATCTCCATGTTCTGGAAAATAATAATAATAATAATTTAAAGACTCTGAACATTGGCACAGGGTATGTTTTATAAATCACGTAATGTGCACACAGTAACACATTGTATATTGCGCATTATTTCTATGCAGTTCCTTTACATGTAGTATGTTTTTAAAAAACATGAAATGTACATGTACATATACAGTACATGTACGCACAACAGGGTTTGAAAACGCACAAATGCAGCGATTTTCTTATAGTATAGATGTAAGTATCGGAGCAGAGTGGTTTCAATGGCGTAAAACATTTTATGACTAGGCTAGGTTTTCAAAGTTCCACATTCAGCACACCCTACCAAGTTCAAAGTGACCTGCAAAAAACTTATCAAAGCCAGTGACTTTGTGAGGTTGAAACTACATATTGTAATACAAATGATGTTCTTGCAAGACCATTCTCAAAATATGAAATTTAAAAAAAGAAGTACAATATATAAATGAAAATACAGGGTATCATAATCATTTAACTTTACATTATTTTGAAATTGATGGTTACATTATACCACAAATCAGTTTTGCCTTTGACCCTAATCACAAACAGTATGACCATATAATAACTGATTAATATAACTGACATGATACACAGTGGCGCTGTAACACATGAAGTTAATTTTTTTTAATGAATCTAAATCTTACATGTACTTATATTTACAAGCCAGAATAACTTTGCTATGAATGTTATTCTTAAAAAGGAGAAAAAAGTAATTGAGAAAGACATTTACATGACTATGCACCATATTCAGTGATGAACCTCTTCATTCATAACTTAGCATCACAACACTGATTGCATATACATGTAGCTCATGTCCTGTACAGAGAACTATATTAATATCTTAGAGACTTACAACCACCACCACCACCGGTCACAATGACATTGAATTCACAGCTGGCAGTGTTCGCCTGGTCATCGATAAAGACGTATGTCACAGGAGTCGACCCCACGCCAAAAAGGTCTCCTGAGTCACGCGTAGATGTGACAGTCAATGTCTGGGTTTGAGTATCAGAAGCTGTGGGCTCCGTCCACGTGACAGCAACAGGTGAGCCATTTGGAGAAGATGCTGTGACATCACTTGGGCAGAATGTTACCGTTGGTGGAACTGTATCTGTTTGAGCCACTGCAGAATTCATTAAAGTTAATAACATTTTAGGTATTAAAGGTAAAGGGCAACTGAATAAAGAATTTCATTGACGAACAAAATTCTACTGTATACAGTGCGTATCAAAAATAGTATACCAAACTTTGATAACTACTCAAAAAGCTATAACCAATGTGATCTTGAAAGTTATTTCATGGTAAAATGTAACTTATTTTCTGTCTAATGATACCTCATTCATGACTTTTCTGCCACGGATGACTGAGCATCAGCGCTTAAAGGAGAATGAAACAACAGATATTAGCTGGTAATCATGTGGAAAATTGTCAGCCTGTTCAAATATCTTGAAATTACTCTTATTTGATTACTTAGTAAGGAAGCAAACAATCTTCTAAAGTTTGCAGATTCTTTGGGGGCTGCCATTTTGAAAAACTGTGTCATATGAGTACATATCCATTTACCTCTACACAATGGATATGATGTTGCATAATGAATAGAACTAAAGCCACAAATGCAAAAATGGCAGCCATCTCACACAGGTGATATCTGCGTGCAGGAGCAATTGTACATGTATGTAGGTTTTTGTCACTTCTTTGAAGAATTGACAAACCTTTGACCAAAAAACAGCATGTGCATGCCAAATCCTGCTTAACAAAAGAAACTACCCCACCTATGAAACAGCTGAACTAAATATTTTGACACAATTAGGTGACATAGCAGAATATAAGTATCTTCATGTGAATGTATTTGACAACAAAAAAGGTATATTATGAGAAAAATCCAGTGTCATGGATTTCACAGGTGATCATGTCAGTGTGTATCTCACAAATAGAACTGCTCTGACATTACTTTGTAAAGAAATTGGCAGCCTCCATGGTGTAATGTCTAGCAAGGAAACTGCAACTTTTTGAGACATTGTTCTCCTTCTCAAACAATCAATTAGGAGTAATTTCAAGATATTTGTAATATGCTGATAATTATCTACATGATTATAGGCTAATGTTTATTGCCTTTCATTCCCCTTTAACTCTTTGCCCTGTGCATTATGAAACCCAAGGCTGCTGAATTATTTTCAAAGGTGACGTTACTAACCAGTACTCAGATGCATGGATGGAAAAAATCCAATGTAAACGACGATGGAAAACGCAATGCAACGAAAGCTTTTTGTATTTCATGCATCAGTGTACAGGGATTAGAGCATGCGCGCGATCATGCAATTGAATAGGCGCTATTTATTTTGTTTGTGTGGAGTGTCAACTGTACATGTAGTTGACAGAAGCGAGCCCGCGCTGGTTAAGGGAGTCGACAGTAGAGGAAAACGGTTAAAAAGTGTTGTCAAAATCTCCTAGTACCAAATTTGGGCTGATGCAACGAGCCATACAAATGTGTTACTTCAGTCTAAGAACCTTTTAAATGTTGAATTCTCTGTCATGCTTCAATGCTATATTGTTTAAAGCAATCCAGGGTACCTAAAGTTTCACATGATCTTGTTTCAATCCATATGATAATCTCAATTTATTTTAACAGCCCACTAACATCATATGTCTCATGATAACTAAAAACTCACTGCATTATACCATTTCACCATCATAAGGTGCATTAAGTGTTTTTCTTGATTAGCGTGTGAGCTAAAATGTTTACTGATAAAGACTAAAAAATACAAGGAAGGATACATGTCTTGAAAATTACCAAAGTAATTCATAGTAGACTTTTATTAAAAAAAAGATCCTCACTTTGTCCATTTTAAATGACTCAGTAAAAAAAGTTTTCTCTAAGTAAGGTATATGGATGAAACCAAGATTGTGACATCGTGGCAAAGAAATAATCAAAAACATTTGCTTGTAATCAGCCTATTCATGACTTTGAGTTAACATTAACACCTTTTCTATTCATATGCACGAAATCAATTGAAATAACAAAGTAATTGTTTTCAAACTGGAATAAAAAATGCATAATTTGTTTTGACCCACATTTGTTGCTTGAGCCCAAACTAGGTACAAGAGGATTTTGACAATACATTTTGATATTCCTACGGCTCAGTCATCCCTTGCAGCACAGTTATGAATAAGGTATCATGGGACAGAATATAAGTTGCTTTTTACTATAAAATACATTTTAAGCCCATAGAGGTTATAACTTTTCAATTAGAAGCTATGGAAGTTGGGTATACTTTTTTTTTATACACACTTTATAAATACCCAACATACATGTACATTGACAGGCATTAAAATATTCTAAATCAGGGCCCTGTTTCATAAAACTTAATGTTATCAATAACATGTTGTAAGCAACTGAAATCCTTGCATATGACTGGCTGTGAGGAAATTCATCATGTGCCAGTTGTTACTGATAACAAGTTTTATGAAACGAGGCCCTGAGCTATTAACTCCCAAACTTATTTTTGCTCAGGTGTCATTACCTTATACCAGCCTCCATCACGTTTACAATTGCAAGCAAAATAAACTTTAACCTAAAATGATCTCTGCAGCAGAGCAACCTATCACTGTAAATTTTGCATGCACTTTCAAAATTGCTTTTGTAACACCATAAAAACTGGCCACTCTGACTTTCTTTAATGCCCCAATCACCCAAAATAATCTACTAAAAACATTACTCGAACAAACCGAGATCACAGTAAAACAAAAATACAAGGCACTTCATTTCACTGGCTCAGCCTTGTACACCAACACACAACTCTCCTTAAATACACAACGTGCATTTGATTTTCTGATTCACACATGCATTTTAATTTCACAACAGCATTGAGCAAAAAACTCTCCTCTCTTTTTTCTGTAGAAAGTAAACTCTTCCCATACTGGGACAGCAGGGTCCCCATATATGAGCATTGTGGCAAGAGGAAAGGAGACTGAAAGTGACAATCACACAATGAATGGCTGATGATCCAAAGTACTGTTGGAGCTAGTGATAAACGTGGTATCTGTACATAAAATAAATATCCCCAAATCTATATTTTGGGAGGATACATTTCTATTCTTTGTATTTTCTTTCTGTCAGAAATACCAAAAATTGTTGTTGCTCAATGTGGCCTCCCTATTTTGAGGATAACCCTTTCATAGTTACTGTACAACATTGATTAGAGAGATACATACATGGATAACAAGCGATGAAAAGTATTCTGGTTTAAAATTATTTCTTACGTGCCACATAGGTGTAAAGCTCACAGGCGACTTCATTTCCTGCATCGTCTCTAAACCTCCAGGTACATAGGTCCACCCCAAAACACACAAAAATACCTAACTACTTAAATATTCCGATTAAGGCTGGTGCCCCCCCCCCATGATGCCCATGCCACCTCAATGGCTGGACTCATGCTATGTCACTTGCCTCAACATTATCTGACACACCGAGGATTGGAGTAAAACAAAAATGCAATGTAAAAGGAAATTCCATTTTATTGGCTCAGCCTTGTACACCAACACAAAGCTCTCCTTAACACCTCAGCCTGACCCAAAACAACCATATATTGACGTAAAGCTTAGTAAACAAAGAATATAATTACCCTGGGTATTCATAAATTTTCGTCTCCGTTTATCCATAAAAAATAAAAAAGATAATTTTGGTCCGCCCCCTCCCTATGGCGTAACAACAGAGGAAACTGCAGGGGGTCGCTAGACGTGTGACGACATGTCATGTATACAGCTCCGAGTGCGTCTACACGATATGTCGTCATCAAATTTTCACCCCCCGCAAAGTAGCGTTCCTCAGAGACGGGGCCCTCGTCAGAAAAACCACCGGGGCTCAACATTCGGGACGCTGTTACTCATTCCACAGGAAACGGAATCTCATGAAGTTGGTTTCAATTTGTTCAGAAAATATATAGCTCCCCGTGGATGAATAAAGGGTATATTTCAAAATTCAGTCAGGCTGAGGTCTTTAAATACAGGATGTATATTTGATTCTCTCATTCACACATGCATTTTAATTTCACAAACAGCTTGCAGCAAAGGCTCTGCTCCTCTCCATGCTCTGCAGAATGTAAACTCTTTCTATACAGGGATACCATATCATCATCATCATCATCAATCCAGTTTTGATCTGGGTATATTCCTCATCGACGGGGGTGGCCGGATTTACCTCACTTTGTAGCAATCTTTCTCACACCCGCCCTCCATCTCGCACGATTCATGGCATCCTCCCTCCTCAAACCAACCCCACTACACTCCTCCTCAACCTGTTTTCTCCACATTTTCCTCGGTCGTCCTTGCTTCCTCGGGCCCTTCACTTCAAACTCTAGAGCTTTTCTCAAAGTGTGCCCGTCCTCCCTTCTCAGCACATGCCCATACCATCTCACTCCATTTGCTTTTGCCAACTGAGCCACTGATTCTTCCAGTCCTAACATCTCCAACAGGTCCTTGCTCCTTTTTCTATCCATTAGTTTCACTCCACACATTGCTCTCACCATTGCTCTCTCAGTCCTCGTCAAGATCGCCAGCTCATTCCCACCTAAACACCATGTCTCACTCCCATATACCATCACTGGTCTTACACAGCTGCGATAGACCATTCCCTTCACCTTCAACGAGAACTTTTTTGAGTTCAACAGCTCTCCACATTCCCTGAATATGATCCAACCAAATCTTGTTCTTGCTGTGACAGCTGCCTCGCAACCACCACCTGCGTTCACTCTATCCCCCAGATAACAAAAGCTACTCACTATTTCGACCTCATCATACAACTTCTCCATAAGTTCCACGCACCCTCCAGCACACTTCCTACATTTACTACACATAAAATCTCTCCCTAGCCTTGGAGTCACCCTCCTTACTTTGGCACACCTTCCATGGATCCATTTCCTACATTTCACACACATCACAGAATTTGCCATTACCCTCTTCACACATATGCCATATGGATCTATCTTACTCGCAGACATTTCGCCTTCTGCCCTGCTAACTACCACCTTCGTCTTTCCCAGGTTCACCTTCAGCCCCTTGCTCTAAAATCTTCCTTCCATTTCCAGAACTTCTCTCCCAATCCCTCCATTGTCTCACTCAACAGAACCAAGTCATCTGCATATAACATCTCAGTCATCAAACCTTCTCTCGCACTCTCTGTAACCACATCAACCACAATTGCAAAGATCAGTGGTGATAGCACCGATCGTTGGTGTACACCAACTTTCACCTCAAACTCTTCAGACAGCCCTAACCCAACTCTAACTCTTGTCTTTGCTCCATCATACAAACTCATCACTGCTCTTACTATTACCTCTGGTATGCCTCTCTTCCTCATTGCCCACTCCATTACCTTCCTCTGGACCCTGTCAAATGCCTTCTCCAGATCAACAAAACCTCCAAAATACCATAGTCCACATATATGGGCATTGTGGCTATAGGAAAGCAATCTGAATGTGACATTTTCACAGTAAATGGCTGATTATCTAATGTAATGTGGGAGCTAGTAATGAACATGGTACACTGTAGCAAAACATTATGACTACTGTAAATATACCCAAATCTGTATTTTTGGAGGATACATCTATATGCATTTCTATTCTTTGTATTTTGTTTCTGTCAGAAATACAGAAAGTTAGAGAAAATTTGTTGACTGCTCAATGTGGCGTCCCCATTTTGAGGATAATCCCTTGGTAGTTACTGTACAACATTGATTAAAGAGATACATACTTGGATAACAAGCGATGCAAACCAGTCTGATTTAAAAGAATTTCTTACGTGCCACATAGGTGTACAGGTCACAGGCGACTTCATTTCCTGCATCGTCTCTAAACCTCCAGGTATAAGGTCCACCCATACCCGGTGGGGCAAAAAATGCTGTCACCGGGAGTCCACTGAAGAAGTCAATAGGTATCCCATCATCAGTAGCAGTGGGTTGGTCGAAAAATACCAAAGCCGACTGATCAGCAGACACTGATTGACCAAATACTGCATTGGTACACATGGTAAGGACAGGTGGAATACCATCCACTGTAGTTCCTCCTGTAACAAGGGTTGGTACATGTATGTACACATTGTGTGACTTCAAAATCAAATCAAAGTACTTTGCGAAACAAATTTTGTCACTCGTGTAATAGATAGATGTTAAATGTGTTGGAATTATCTTAAATTGTTGAGGTGCTATTTAGGTGCAATGAGGTGCTATAAAAATCACCCCAGGGTGTTGGCTAAATTCAGACACACAATAAAAACAGGGAAAAAAGGGTCTCATTGTATACTATTTCTTACCGATACTGCAGTATCCAATATAATTCTTCACAGCTGCTCTCAAGAACTAGGAATGATGTAAATTGTTATAGTTATCAATGATTCATGATGCTAGTTGCTAGTCTTTCTATTAATATAAACTATCTTAACAGAGGCAGAGCTAATTAGTTATAGTGCATACTTGCTAGTCTATAAGTTCTAAATAATTTCGTCTGTGAAAGTTGAAACCCTGATTATTGAATTTTCACACTAATGCAATTTTATGAAAGTAAAGTGAAACAAAAGTAGGATACCTCCTCCGGCAGAAACCAGAATATTAAAGGCACATGTAGATTGTAGGCCAGCCAGATCTGTGGCAGTATAGATCACAGTGGTAGATCCTATTGGGTAAGAGTCTCCAGGGTTGTTTCCGTTGGAGACGATGCTGGCTGTACCCTGACTATCTGTGGCTGTTGGTACCGTCCAATCTGCTACAGCTGTGAGGGAACCGTCGGGCACCTGGAGAGTTATCGTGCCTGGGCAACCTGATATTACTGGTGGAGTGGTATCACCTTAATGGAAAATAATAAAATAAAGCAATCAATTGTTACATGTATATGCGAGCAGGAAGCAGATATATTGTAGTAGGCTTTTGACTAGGGATGCAGATTTTGTGGATTTTTCTTTGTCATTTATAAACAATGCAATATATTTACATGTAATGTAACAATTATTGTCATTATTATTATTATAATCATCATTTAAGTCAGTGTTCTTAAACAATAACACAATTCTTAACCAGGATACAAGACAGGGCAGTGAAGTTTTAAACCTCTGGATATTTATATATAGCATGCAAAATCATTTCATTCACTTTGTCCAAATGAAGGGCTGCAATACTGAAGGACATTGAGCAATACAAAAAAATGTACAATGTATTTAGCATGATAAATATAATCAATTGATATAATTTCTATTTCACATTTTTCATGAAAGAAATTTAAATGACTACGTTGTGTAAAGATCAAGTTGTTACAAAATTTGGCATCAAGATGCATAGTGTACACAAATATGAAAAGCAAGATGAATGCGACTGCGTCTCCCATATGCCTCCCCCTAGAATTCAGATGATGGCTTAAACTGTTCTTGAAATATTGTGATAACCAAAACTTTTATGGTAAATGACCTCCATTTGCCCAAATAATAATCAGATCGTTTTCCTATGGGAATACACACTAGTACCAAGTTATAAGTTCATGGATGAAATGGTTCTTGAGATATACATGTAGTGTTAACAAGGCAGAAACCTGCAATTTCAGAAGTAAGCTCTCTGAACTTTGACCTTTGAAGTACATTTTGCCAAAACCTAATCAGGATGTCTTCCTGTGATACACATTAGTGCCAAGTTTTAAGTTCATACCTAAAGTGCTTCTTGAGATATCGCACTAAAGAGGTCAACACCTGAAATTTTAGAAATTGACCTCTGTGACATACATTGTATGACCTTTGACATACAATGTACAAACATGTACACAAAATCTAATCAGATCATTTAACAATGGTGATACGTACTAGCACCAAGTTTGAAGTTCATACCTCAAATGGTTCTTGAGTTGGCCCGAAAACTAGAATGAGTCACTGAACTGTGACAGGTTAATTCAAGAATCTAGTACTTATCAGAAGGTAGAGAATGAGAAATACCTGTAGGCTGAGTATCACTGACAATGACCTGGAATGAGCAGAAAGCCTGCAGTCCACTGGAATCTGTTGCCGTGTATGTTACAGTGGTAGAACCCAGATCAAACAAGGAACCAGGGTTGAAGTTGGAGGTAAGGGCAGGGGTCCCACTGTTATCTGTAGCTATAGGAGCTGTCCAGAACACTGCCACTCTTGAGGCTCCGGCAGGAAGTGTTCCAAACTGATCTGAAGGGCAGTTGCTGATAACTGGTGGCACTGTGTCTCCTGGTATATCAAATATGCCATTAGCAGCAGTCACATATAATACATGTAGTTCTAGAAATTAACTATTTGTGTGGACACAAGGATCCCCCTAAAAAGAATAATGGTAAAATGTCCTTTGAAAGTTGAAAACTTTTTTAGACTTATGAAAGTTTTGCCAGTGTAATTCCACCTTTGCTTACAAAGTTATCAGATAAGTCTGTGTATTTCAAGTATTCTGGTGACCACCTTTACCACATAAGCTGCATGCAATAGTCAAATACATCCAACTACAAGCTATTTGACAAATAAGATGTAAGATTGCTAGAACTACTGGGAGATTTGACACTAGTTTGGAGGATGGCAAAACCTTATATCTACATGTACATGTGAAACATCACAAGGTTTGTCAAGACTGAATGCATCTATAGTTGTTTAAAAAATGTTATATGAGTAATTAATGAATAATAATCTCTTACCGGTAATTGCAATATCTTCTATAATTATCTTTTGTAGACACAAAGTCAACAATGTGAAATTCTATTTTTGTGCAACCTTTGAAAGCATTCTGTTCAAAAACCTGGCATATGAATACAATTTTGGTACCAAATGCAAACTATTATGCTCAGCTTTACTGTCTCTGATTGAAAAGTAATTATGGCTATAAAATGATATATTATCGGTATGTAACATTTTTGGGCTAGAATTTTGGGTGACTTTATAGTTGTTGCATGATCATAAAACCTAGACAAAACAAGCAAATAAAAAGAATTGCCGGGGGGGGGGGGTGGTTACAGTAAAAATTCTGACGAAAACAATGAGATAACAAAGATGAGATATAGGTTTTCAAAGATAGAAGTGTACTATGGAAGGTAGAAATGCCATGTAATGCAAAAGGGGGGGGGGGGGGACCTTATGACACATGACCAAATGGAAAATATGCTATCTCATCATTGTAAAGATGACAAAGTATCTTGTATTTTTTCTCTATGTATAACAAATAAGCTATGCCAATTTCATTAAGAGGAAAGGTGAACCTTTGATATACAGGACATACATGCACTAAGAAAAGATCCACAAACCAATATTTTCATTTAAACCAGCTTCTTGCCAACTATTCACCAGAAGACCATGGTTAAGGTTAATAATAACCGATTTGCTTTCGAAGTGTCTATCCAATATTTGTACATGCCCCTGTAGAGATTCCACAGTTTGTATTACCTACCTCCATCCTCAGTCACAATGATCTGGAAGGTACAGGAAGTGATGAGACCGGATGGGTCTCTTGCCTGGTAGCTGACCATAGATGTCCCTACAGGAAAAAAGGAGCCTGGTGTACGATCTCCAGTGATAGTTACAAATCCGCTATCATCCGTTGCTGTAGGCGGAGTCCATGTCACTTGCACAGACGAGTCTCCTTGAGGCAGGGTGACGACTTGATTATCCGGACAACCAGAGATTACAGGTGGATTGACATCACCTGAAAGGAATGAATGCGTTCCCAGAACCATTATTTACAAGCAGATTTTTCTATGTGCAATGGGTCACAGTTCACTAAACACCATGCTTGTTGGAATTCCAAATAAATGCACTTACAAATCTTGCACACAGCAAAAAAAAATCTTTGTGGACATTATCTCATAACACATAAGTTATAATTCAACAACAAATTGCAAAGTACATGTAAGAAAAGGAATGGCAGTCATGTATCAAACATATGTGTGAATAAATTAAATAAAGTGAAAAACCAAATCAAAGGGTACCAATCACCTTAAAAAATAATTTGTGTACAGCTGGAATGCATAAAGTTTACCTAAAAAAAACTTTGCCTGGTTCTATGGGTTGATGTTTAAGAAGTATGAAGAAATTGAAAGCTAACAAAAAAACCCAAGTACAAAACCTGGAATTGGGTTCTGTGCACCCTGTTCTATACGAATGTGTATGGGTGCCTGGACTGGACTACTCACAAATGACTTTTATGTTTATTGCGAGTATATTTAATCTTACATGTATAATATCTCTTTACAGATGTAATATCTGAAACTCATATATTGAATTTATTATAGCAACATGTAACCGCTGACATACATGCAGCAAGAAAAATATTCTTGGGTGACAGGTACCCTTTACGTGTAATAAATAAAGGGAAAAAAAGTTCACCTGTTGATGACACATAGACAGTAAATGTGCACGAACTCTGAAGTCCATAGGGGTCTTTAGCAACGTAAAAGACTAAGGTACTACCAGCTGGGAATGAATCACCAGGCTGGTAATTGGATGTAAGAGTAACCTGGCCAGAGTTATCTGATGCAATAGGTGCAGACCATACCACAGATACCTGGTTGCTTCCAACAGGTAGGGTTGCAAATCTCTCCTCGGGACAATTGTTAATGACAGGTGCAATTTCATCAACTAAGATATTTGAAATAAAATAAATAAAGACGTTTTGACAAATTCATAATTTTCAAGGTACATGTAGCTTAGTGAAACGTTGTGGCAAATAAAAACGAGGGAAAGACGCATATGAAAAAATTATTCAAAATCAAAATTTTATTCTACAGAGGCAGAACCAAAATATTTTGGATGTAAAATTTATTCAGTATATATATACTTTTATGCAAAATAATATGAAATTTTTATTCAGATATGTCTGATTCTAATTTTATAAGCACAAACAAAACTGGTAATTTTCCTCTTTGCGTCTATGTGCCATTGCGTTTTGCTATTAAAGCTAACTAAGGCAACAAAAAGAAAATACACTGAATAAGCAATCATTTTACACTGGCACAAATACACCAAAATAGGTAACTCTTCTGAGACATAAACCTACATGTACTTGTATGCAATAATATTGCAGAAATATTTTAACCAATTGCTACAAAACTTTTATTATAAAGCATGGTACTGAAAAAGATATCTTACTACACATACATCAATTTAATAAAGGTAATACCGCGCTAGTCAGATGATGGATTTCATGAATTCAAAATTATTTTTTTCTTTTCTTCAAATGTCTGCATTCAGTTGTTTGACATGTTGTTTAGTTGTTAATGAATGTTAAATGAACTTAATTCATAAGTCATGTCAAATGCATGTACTTGACATGAGACAATACATCATTTTATTTAAGCTAGTTCTTGAAGCTACAATGCATGCAGTAAACCCTAGAGTGGGTTAATTGACACATTAGCCCCTTCCAAATACTGTACATGTATATTGCGAATATTTATCAGAGAGTGATTTTTCTTGGACCCTGCTCACATCACATGGGAATGAAAAACATATCATCTGTTGAGGCAGAGGGTGTTAACCATGTGTTAAATAATAATGTACATGTATTTGTTAATGCCTTTTCAGCTCAGAATAATAAAAATATTTGATTATATAACATCCATAATCATTATCATGGATAAAAAAGGAAACTAAGTGAAAGTTTTCACCGATTTGATGCCCTTGCTCTATAATCTGAAGCATACATATTTATCAAAATTTAACCCATCAAGGACAAATCCAAACTTTGTGGTTGGCTCATTAATGTTATATTCAGAGCCCTGAAAAATATACCAGATGGACAAACACTGAGAGCAAAAATTTCTTTTTTTTGTGCCCATTTTTTGTTTGTTATCTTGTGTTGTCTCATGACAGGAATTCCAGCATCAAAACAGCTTAACCCTACGGTATTGGGGGGGGGGGGGTCCTAGACAAATTTTGCAGCACATTTCGAATGACTGCACAGAATGCCACACAAATGTAGGACTCTAATCTTTCAACTCTTGCACATCTTTTGACACCTGAATTTTGTGTACAAAACAAGTGGGAAACTGCATTCCTCATGTTCCTCCTTTATCACCCATAATTTCTTCTTTAAGCTGTAATTATCATCTATTCTAACTGAATACGACGGGTTCATATAACATTCTCAAAGAGCAGACTTAAAAAACGATAACAAATTTAGAGTTGAAAAACAAAGAAATACATAAGAAATTTGTAAAACAGTAGAATACATACTAATTGAAATCACATCAGGTTTAGTAAGAACTTCTTGCATGAAAATTTCATCTCCAAGGCTTTTCTTAAATTTATATTCACAAATATACTTTGTATAAATTATTATATTAAATGAAAAAAAAAGATCTACATAAAAATAACAATGGATTTCTGTTCTTTACGCGATGCTTGATGTCCTTGCAAAATTTCACGATGATCGGTCATGTCTCTGCAGCGATCAGAGCGGAGATTAAAATACCCCAATACAGTAAGGGTTAACTGACAAACAAAAATAATATTAAAAATTCAAAATCACCTTTTCCCATACAAAGTGAAAATTTTGAACTTTTTGACACCATTTCCTTCCATTAATTTTTTTCTTTTCAGATAGATGACTTTTTATTAGAAAAAAAATATTTGTTGAAAGTATACAGAAGAAAAGGTGATTGATTAAAACCCTTAGAAGCTTCATATTCTTCATTGGTTAAAGTAATGTTCTTTAGGATATCATGAATTACAAATCTTGTAATATGACACCGCATACTGAAAAATACAGAAAACTAGAAATGTCCATTGCCGCGCAATGCGAATGTATCCCCCAGCACTGGCAGCGATTTTTGCATAACCTCCCTCTTCCCCTCCCTCAAACAAAAGGATGACGTTGAGATCGCCACCAGTGGCCTGGACTATTGTCAACACTAGGAGCAGCATCACCAAAATTAGAGTATATTAAATGCATCTCTATAGAAAATTCGAAAGAAATCTGTCTAGAAATTTGACCTGCAGACCGCACACAAGATATCCACTAAAATATGACCTCTGACCCTATAAAAGATGGAACACTCGGGGCAGCATCACCAAAAACTGTAGAAGTCTAGAGTAATCGGAACAATGGGGACCTCCATGTAAAATCTGAAAGAAGTCAAATGTGACCGGCAGAATGCATGCAAGACAGCAACCAAAATATGACATTTGACAATATACCAAGAGGAACACTGGTGGTAGCATCACCAAAAACTGTAGGTTTTTAGATTACACCAAGAGACACTTTCATGCAAAACTTGAATGAAATCCGTCAAGAAATGCAGAAGTAAGAGTGCAAAAAATGGACAAATGACCTTTGACCCTTTAAAAAACAGAACAAGGAGGGCAGCATCACCAAAAGTAAAGCTATGTAGATTGTACCAAGATACATCTCCATACAAAATTTGAAAGAAATCCATTTAGAAATTCGGCCTGCAGAGTGCACTAACCCCATCCTCCAAAGTATGACCTTTGACCCTATAAAAGACGGGACACTGGTGGCAGCATCACCAAAAACGACAGGTGCGTAGACTTTACCAAGATACACTTCCATACAAGATATGAAAGAAATCTGTTGAGAAATGTGGCATTTAGACCGCACACAAGACATCTTTTAAAATTATGACCTTTGACCCTATAAAAGACGGAACACTGGAGGCAGCATCACCAGAAATTATAGGTGTGTAGATTATACCAAGATACACCTCCAAACAAACTTTGAAAGAAATCCGTCAAAGAATGTGGCAGTTAGAGCGCACACAAGAATATGACGAGGAGGCGGCGTAATGCCGCTGAATCCAAAGTATCCTCAGGCATTCTGCCGGGGGAAACAATACGGGATAGTGATACTCACCAGGCATTTGAGCGATGACATTGAATGAACAAGATGCAGTCAGACCTGCACTGTCTGTGGCAACATAAACCACTTGAGTTGTGCCTGCAGGGAAGAGATCTCCAGGGCTGTAGTTGCTCGTCACCGTGGCAGCACCACTATTGTCAGAGGCTCCAGGAATATTCCAAACAGCCATTATGGTGGTAGCACCAAGTGGTAGGTTGACAATGACATCATCAGTGGGGCAGCCAAAGATTGTTGGTGGTGTATCATCTACTACATCACCTGGTATGCAAGGTTGGTATATAATAAATGATAATGACCTATAATAATGTACACATAATAACAATAATAGGTATGATAAACACAATCACAATAATATTAAGACAATTCAAGGATTCATGAAGTCTGGTTCCTGTTGTATATTATTAAAAAGTAATGTGATTATGATGATAATTACAACACCCAATGTCCTCGCTACTGTGGATCATGCTAATCAATCTGCAACAGGACTGAAGCCTTAACTCTTGCTATGCTAAGGGGTTTTAGTGCTCTTAAAAATTTTACCAAAATGTGATCAATGATTGCTTTTCAAATACATGTATCTGCATTTCATTAACCATCTGTATTATTTCAGAAAATATTGTGTGCAAAACTTGTAAGAAATTTATTACCATTTCTTATGATACCAAACATTATTACTTTACCCAACTTTATGCATCAAAATTTAATATTGAAAATTATATTTGTTCTTTTTTGTCCACTATCTTCTGGTTTCTCATTTGTTTTATTGTTTAATGTTAAAATAAGGTAATATCTTTATAAAAAAAAATGTTATTTCTCTGAAAATTTCAATGGTAGCATATAATTCTAATCATCATTTAGAATGCTTGATTTATGCCCAAATTTTGATATATATTGATAACCATATACCTTTCCTGTGGTCGAGCAATTGGTGAATGAAAATGACAAGTCTATGTGTCACATATACGTGACATCAGCACTGAAAGAGTTAACCTAATGATATTATCAACTGTAAATCATCTCAACACCCTGGCAGACAAGTGTGAAAGACAGAATTCAAGATTAATTGTCACTTCTCAGGTATATGAAATTCTAGGCAAAGTTGGTTTGGCTTTTCTACACAAACTAGCTACAAGTGGCCTTGTTTGGATCAGAGACAGATATAAAGAAATGTTAAGTGTATTTTTATGAAAGATATCTTAAAGTAGATATTCAAAGAAAATCACAAATATGGCAATTAATGTATCACTAGAAACTGGGAAGCTTACAGATGGCAATCGTATAAGTTTTATGTCAACTGCGTATCTGGTGATTATAAAAACAACACAAATAAAAGCTCTTCTCAGCATCTGGAATATCCGAGGATTCGCCAGAAATATAGCGATATTTTGATGTCGTCACACTCGGGATCGATCCTGCTTAAGCAGACGACGTCCTATAATGAATGAACGTAATTGCAATGCAATTATTTATCAAATTATAAAGAGTTTGGTGTATTTAAACATGACCTTATTTCACACCATTATAAAGGGAAAGTGAAACTGATTCTGATAGCTAAAACCGTTTGATTGTAAATATATAGGAGAAGGGTCAATGATCAATGAAATAAACCCCACTTTCAAATTGAAAAGCCTCCGAATAATAGCAGGATGGTATTCGTTCCCTCTTGAAACGCCGAACATGGCCCGGTGCAAGCAGCTGAAAATACAATGGCGTTTTATTTTGTTTACAAGTGACTGATTCCTTTATTTTTTTAACGCTGCATTTTTCATCAAAATAATACCATACACGAAGTTAAGAGTGAGGCAACAGACTAACATTAAGACTGACGCTAGTGAAGGAAGAGAAATAAGTGAAGAGGAGATGACAAAATAGGCTCTGAAAAATGTGTAAGATGTTATGGGACATCGTCTGCTTAGACAGGACTGGTCCAGGGTGTGTCGTCACATATCTCAGCAGCGTTCGAGGAGCTCTTCAGCTGCTATATCGGGGGCTGTATTTTACCGTTTTATAATTGATAATAATCATTACTTCAAATGTTTCCAAGCGTTGAATTTGGATAACCTTGTTTAATTTATGCCATCTATGCAATAATAAGTATTAAGCCAATATTTAAATTCATTAACGTTCTACTTTAAGCTGATATTATCAGGAAAGCAAAAAGAATTTTTAATGAAATTCTTACCCTTACGATTGAAAGAAAATTGTTCATAAAAATACAAGGAGTGGCAGATAAGAAAAAAAAACTTACCTGAGACTGTAACAAAGAAGGTACAGGAGGCTCTATTCTCAGAAGCATCCTCAAAGACATAGGAGACAGTGCTTGTACCAAGTGGGAAAAGTGTGTTTGGAGCATCAGATCGGAAGATTCTAGTACCATCGGGTGATGTAGGTTCTGTCCAGGTCGCAAAGGCCATGGTCTGACCGAATGTAGTCTGAAGCTCAATATCATTTGGACAATTCTCAATGGTTGGGTCAGTGGTATCCGCTGATGGGAAAGATTATATTACCGATTAAGCAAGTGAGTGATATTGTTGCACTTGCATATAACCTGAGATACTTCATGCTTTCAAGAAGTGAACAGACTATTTCTTGACAAAATGCCAAATTCAGATACAATGAACACAGTGCATGGTTTATTCATTGCTGTGCTTCTTGACCATTTTGTCCTTGTGTCATGTTTCAGTGATGACACCTTTGTTTCCACTAGCAAAAACCTTACAGTACCACTGATTTAGAGGGCTATAGGTTATTCACTCTAATGCAATTCATGTCTACAATAAATGTGAATCTATTTTGTTTGTTTTTATGTTATTTTAATTTGTACAATATTTGTTACGATAAGGTAAATTCTGATTCAATTTCAATACAATTTGAATGCTGATAATCATCCTACAACTATCTATTTCAACATATCTGAAAAAGATTTAAAAAAATATTCTCTGAAAAAGAGAGCAGCATCTTTTGAGTTGTATGAAAACTCTGGGGAAGGGGGGGGGGAAGGGGGGGGGAAGGGGGGAAGGGGGAAGGGGGGAAGGGGGAAGGGGGAAGGGGGGAAGGGGGGAAGGGGGGAAGGGGGAAGGGGGGAAGGGGGAAGGGGGGAAGGGGGAAGGGGGGAAGGGGAAGGGGGAAGGGGGAAGGAAGGGGGAAGGGGGGAAGGGGGGGGGAAGGGGGGGGGGGAAGGGGGGGGGGAAGGGGGGGGGAAGGGGGGGGGGGGGAGGGGGGGGGGGGGGGGGGGGGGGGGAGGGGGGGGGGGGGGGGGGGAAGGGGGGGGGGGGGGGGGGGGGGGGGAAGGGGGGGGGGAAAGCGGGGAGCACAGGCACAAGGCCCTCAGTTCTGATTTCTGATGCCAATAAGTTGGTTATATAAAAGGGAGGGGGCATTGATTTATAACCTCCCCCAGCTGCCCATGCGTGCCAGGTGACATTCTAACAAGAAGTACAAATGTACTTTATCCTAACCCCTGAGTCTCACCTTTCTTCAGCACTCTACTAGATGTACATACATAAACATAAAAACGGGATAAACTTACTAGAAACTTGACACTGATCTCCAAAGAACCCTGTAGGGCATGAGCATGTGTAGTAGGTATTGAAGGACTGACAATTTCCACCATTCTGGCATGGTCCACTAGCGCATGGGTTTGGAGCTGTGTAAAGAAACAAAAACCTTCTTTTAAGTCTCCGGCATTCTACATAATTTTTCATTCAGATATATGAATTAATAAAACAATTTCAAAAAACCTACTCATACAAGAATCACATAATATATGAATATTTAAAGTTGTTACGACATGAACATTACACTTAAAAATCATTCTGACTACACATGGTGCATTGACCCCATTGACAACCAAATTCTCTCAATAGACCACTTCTGTAATGTATACAAATTTATGCACATATATTCACTGAGCACCTAGTGACGAGCTACATGTATTCTATTAACCTGCTTTTTATAAATGAGCCTCAATGCTTGGAATCCAGTTTGTATACATTATTTGTTGCTATGTCTGGCAAGCCTCTGGCAAACTTTCAGGTTGTCAAGAACAAACTTTCAGGTTGTCAAGAACAACCTTTGTTTGAAAGGTATGTGTAAAATTTGCATACATTACCGAAGCGGTCTATTCCCTAGATTTAATATTGGAACAAACCAGTTCCTGTAGGAAATGGTTTAAAACAACATTTCTACCCAC
The DNA here is from genome assembly GCA_025617745.1 of Heliocidaris erythrogramma. Taxonomy (NCBI): domain Eukaryota; kingdom Metazoa; phylum Echinodermata; class Echinoidea; order Camarodonta; family Echinometridae; genus Heliocidaris; species Heliocidaris erythrogramma. Next base: position 24,858,883 of record CM046866.1, read on the forward strand.
TTGTTTTGGTCAATATCCAGAATGAAAAATATCACAAAATAATTCTGATAAAATGTTAAAAAGCTAATATTTAAAGGACTGGGTGTTTCTCCATGTGAAATGAACTTGAGAAGTTATATGTACAGTCATGTACATGCATATTGTATGTGTGTACTGAGTATATTTTAACTTCACATGAGACTTCACTGAATTCTGCTATCATAATATACTTTCATTAATCTGGACAATCTGCAAAATTCCTGAATGTTTTACATTAACACTAATTTAAGCATGTACATTAAGCATGTACATGAAGCATGTTTAAAAAAGTTTGAAGTGAAATACTCAACCCATGAGGTCTAAAGGTCAGGAAAGAGGTATTGAATTATATTTTAATCATGATGCTTGTCACAATTACAAATGCTTCCATCCCTTTTCCACAGGCAATACCACATTGACTTGGTTACAACTGAGGAGTATTTGGTTACAAGACTAATGAGCTTTTGCATCTAATAGGCTTTTTACACTTGCAAAATTATGCTTAGTCCCCTACTATCGGTGGGGTTAAATGAGGATTTAGACCCACCGACAGTACGGGACGAAGCTTAGCCCACTTTTATGTGCATATTGCATTTTTCAAAAGTGGGCTAACTCCACTATAGTACAGGATTATTTTAGCCCTGGAAAAAAGCAGAGCCCCACCAAAAGTGGGGCTAAATGTAAAAAGGTGGGGCTAAGTGGTCATGTAAGAACGAAAATTTAAATAGTCCAGGGTTAAGGACAGTACGGGGTTTAAAAAAATCAAGTGTAAAAAGCATATTGATGAAGAAAATTCTTTTTAAAACCAAGATTAGATAATTTACACACAATTGCTACAACACAACTGCAGTGGCAAAAATACCACCAAGCTAAAGTAGCTTAACACATTGCCTACGGGAACCTGGTGGTTTCTGTATTAAACCTATGGGAATGAGAAAAATTCAGTAGTCAACAGGTTAATAGCCTTGTATATGTTGAAATGTGCAAACATTACAATGACATACCATATTGCCCTTGAACTGATTTCTTGAAAGTCTTTGCCATCATGTTCTTAACTTACTGACAGTTTCGCAATTGTGCCCAGTGAGGCCAACAGGACAATCACAGTAGTAGTCAATGTCGCTGGTGAAGCTCTGGTAAGAGTTGTGGCAAGGTGCACCACCTTGGCAGTCTGGTCTGTCAGGCCGTACAACATTGCAGATGTCTTGATCAGGAGAAATCGCTACGGAAACACAAAAGGTAAGGGATCAACAAAATGCAATAGAATGCAAGCTTAGTTTTGTGGTACAAAACCTGTCTCACTCTCATTGCAAGGAATACTTCACAACTTCTATTAATTTTTCCAAATACTTCATAATGAACATGTGAAGATCCTACAGTGCTGTATGAATGTTTTCTTTCAAGGATTTCTAACAGGTTGATCAGGTAGTGGTGTGGCACTAATGTTCTTTGGCAAGTCATAAATCTACATTTGCCACTCTCTACAAATGTGATAAATGGATACCTGGTAGGAAGGAATTCCTTAAATGATGTGACCACTGAAAGTGGTAGCCTGGCTAGAGCTGGGCTGGGGTTATATCAGAGTGCCTTGAGCACTTTGCATGTATGGAAAAGAGCACTATACAAATACATCTGCTATAATAACAATAATGATGGTGATGATGATTATCAATAATAATGTTACCTGTTTGCTGCTGGCAATTGACTCCAGTATAGCCAGTGGAACAGATACAGTAGTACTGAGGCTGGTAGAAGTTAGAATTACTGCTGTGGTAGCTAGCCACACACGTAGCTCCATTCTGACATGGGTTGTTGATGCACAGGTCAATATTTTGGCCAACTGAAAAGAGGCATGACGATTCAGGTTGAGACTCCATGTGATATCATAACTTATGCTAAAGTTACCAATCACCCTAAAGTATTTTGGTCTGTATGCTATATTAAAAATATGAGTTTTACGTATTACTTCTGTAGAGATACTGCAAGTTCAAATGCGCTATCTGTAAATGTAAAAGTGATTTGTGAGTAGAAAAGTCGACACACCTGTGTACAGACTCGTAAAGAATAGGGTGCACACAGAACCCAAGTCAAATTTAGGTTATGCATGCATTCCATGTTACACTTAATTTTCTTCATACTCCTTTATGGTTGACCCATAAAATGCCAGGTAAAGTTTTTTGAGGTTTATTTTATACATAAGTTTATACTTATACAAATTATTTTTCTAAGTGATTGACACAATTTATAAAGTGAAGTGTAGTAGCATGTACACAAGCACAATGCATAATTTTTGAAAATCATAATATGGCATAGAGATACAAGTAGTTCGAACCCTAACATTTTTGTAGATAGTCTACTAATTTGATTATGCTAACTATTACCACCAGCATCATTCAAATAGGTCAAATAGCACTTTTGAATTCAATGATAACACCAACAAATATGTCTTTGGCATTCTGGACACATCTTTACATGCCTGTATATATCACTAAGCAACCTTATCCGGTACACCCGAGTGTTTTTCGCAATTGGTAAATATATCCTACTTGTAATAAAGCAAAAATCAATACAAATAACAAAACAGAAAGTTTGGGAATAGCAGGTATCGATTCTTTCAAAGAAGCAACATCCTAGCTAAAAACAGATCTGAATTCTATCAAAAGATCCAAGTTATTCATTGAGGACAAAATGTGCACTATAAAACTGCAGTTTATATGTAAAAATCTAAATAAGACCATTGATCAGTATCTCTTCAAAATAATAAGTATGTGATGAAATAATAAAAAAACAGCTTTCTAATAAGAAATTCCACAAACATGAAACATTAAATATATCTTTGTCAAGACATGAACATAGCTTAATACTGAAGGAATCCTTTCACAAAATTAATAAAAACATTTCTGGTGATTTTCTTACACATGTTGTATGTAAGTGCTTATTAGAAATAATATATTGTAGTTTTCAATGACAATCTTTAACCCTAAAAAGACTACTGGGCTATTTCAGAGGTTTAGAAGACTGGGGGGGGGGGGGGGGGGGCATGTTGGGCCCCATAAGATCTCGGCTATACAATGTCCGATCGTTACTAAATTTGGTGTGCAATTAGTTTATGATGTAACGTACAAGGATGCATAGTTAAATCTATAAAAATTACCATATTTAAAAAAAATAATGCTAATTAATTATGTGAATATGGTAATTTTTACGAATTTTTATGAATTTTTCTGATTTTTTTTGTCAATATGGACCTCCGATGGTCTCCCATTTGTGAAAAATGTGAAAGGAAGTTATTTAGTATGTAATTGTACAAATTACAACATTAATTTATGCAAATTACATGTATAAATTAGTAAATTAATTTTTATGTAATACTGTTATTTCTATTTCTTATGTTATTTATTGTTTTAATCCTCTTGTTTTCTATTGCTTTGTAATTTATTATACTTAGAAAAGTTATTTTCAACTTCAGTTCAGGTTTTAATTGTAGATAATGCAGTAAAAAGAAGCAACACATTAAACTCCTCCCAAACCCTATACGTTTTACACATAAACAAATAAGAATCAGCCATTTTTGATTGACATGTGATGTTTAAATGTTACATAACACCATAAACGCCAAAGATATACATGCATACGCTAATTTGGCATCAAAAGAAAAACACACACAGTCGCGAGGTGAGATCTTCAAAACTCTGAAAGTAATCGCAAAATTTGCAGAGGGGGAGGCCATAATGGCCCTCAGTCCTTTTACATGTAGGGTTGAAGATTATTAATTGTCATAAATTACGATATATTGAACGGGCCAACCTTGGCAAGCTTTTGCTATCTGCTGGCTGTATTTACTATTTAAAATATATACTTAATTGTCATGCCATAACGCTATGTACATATAACCTTGAACATTTCTGTAATAAATAAATAAATAAATATAATAAAATAAAATACAATACATGAAAGTAGTCTAGGTGAAGACAACATACCTGTGGATTGCTGGCAGTCGATGCCAGCAAAGCCAGTACGGCAGAGACAGGTGTAGAACTGGCTGTCCATGGTAATGCATTCCCCACCATTCTGGCAAGGGAAGCTATTGCAAGGATTCTCATTGGTCGTCATCACTGGGAAAATGATAACAACAATGACAATAATAATAATAATCATAATACTTTTGATACTCGTACAACTCTTACTACTACTACGACTACTACTACGAATGTTGTTAATAATTAAAAAAAAAAAAAGATGAAAATAATAATAATAATAATAATAACTCTTTTTCCAGCGTTAGGGGGAATCCTTTTATCTCAGCCTATTGTTAGCATTCCCCTTAACGCACGGTTTCTTTCCCCGTAACGTCAAATTTCTATTGTGACGGAATAAACCTATTGTTAGGATTCCCCCTAACGTAGGAAATAATGTTGTAATATTAACAATAACAATAATAATAAAAAATAATTTACAACAATAGTACTCAAAACTACCAATGATACAATAGGAAATAATAGGGGGTGGGCTGTTGACTATAATGAATACAAAAACAGGTTACCCAAGACTTCTCAAGTTCGGTTCCTCTTTTATTTGTGACCAGACACAAAACCACCATAAAGGCACACTGTGCGATTTTCCAGTAGAGCTCAATAAAGGTGTTTTTGATCAGAATGGTCAAATTTCATTTTTTTGGAATTTCCTGAAAGTGTATACATTTTTTAAAGTAATATGAAAATTTGGAAGCACCAATCAATCTAAAAGTGGTATATTCAACAGTTTGTTGTAGACCCATGTTTGTTTTCTCTGGATTTTGTTATTATTTTTCATTTTACTTGCCTCATTTTAATCTTCCTTTTAATCTCCCTCAACTTCAAAACAGAGTAAGCCATTGCACTGACCTTGTCCACAATAATAAGCAGGATGTGCTTATTTATTAAGGCAAGTTTTAGGACAATCTGATAATCCCTTCATAGAAATTTCTACTGAGTTATAATCCAGCAATGGTGTATAGTTAATAAATTAACAATAAACTTGAATAAAACAAATTATATGTTCCTTAAAGGGCAAAGGCAAACTATTACCATAAGGGGTACCTTAAAACTTTCTGAAATAGAAATAGAAAGAGTTGCTATAGCATCCTTTATTGGAATTCTTATTGATGAAAGTTTCATGTGGAAAACCCAAATTCAAAATATTAATAAATGTATTCGGAGGAAAATTGGTCTTCTCTTTACTTTAAGACATTATGTACCAAAGTACATTCTTATGCTCTTATATAAATCATTTATCCAGCCTCACATGTTTTATGGAATTGAAGTTTGGGGAAGTTGCTATAAAAGCCATTTAAATTGTATTTTTCTGGCACAGAAAATGGCTATGCGTGCTATTACTTTCTCCCCACTCAGGACAAGTTCAAAGCAATTATTTGTAGACCTGGAAGTATTAAATATACATAAGTTATTTCAGCTCTCAGTCTCAACATTTGTATATGATCTACAAAGAGGACATTTACCACATTCATTAGAAGAATATTTTGATGTAATGAACCATGCATATAGAACTAGAGGGAAAGACAATTCATTGTTAAGACTAACAAAGTGCAATACAACTCAGGGCACATTTGCTATTTCTTTTGTTGGGGCAAAACTCTGGAATGATCTACCCTTAAATATAAGAAAGGAAATGACAAGATTTTCCTTTCGCAAGAACCTAAAAATTAATGTTAAGGTAGATGTAATAATTTCCTGACTTTGTATAATTTGACATTATTAAAGTATGAATAATCCGGTGAACCAAACTCGACTAGCACTTGTGCTAACTTTTGGTTCTCCCGTTAGCAACATTTTCAACTTCAAAGTTTCTGTATAATATAATAGTAAATCTTTTGTGGATATTTTTGACAATTCTATGAAGTATTTTGAGTCAAAATTATTTTTCGATCCTGAATAAATAACATGTTAATGTTGTCAGGTAATTCAAACTTTTCTTAATTCCTGACTGTTTTTTTTTCTTCATATCTGTATGTCATCTCTATCCATGTTTATATTAAGTATTCTATACATATAATGACAATCTTTATGTTATGTATACATGTATTGTAAATGTTTGTAAACATCAATTCATTCATGTAAATATGTTGTTAATAAAATAAAATCAAATCAAAATTCACCTTTATTTCTCATATTAAGTATTAAAGTATTATTTTGATAATAGACTGGGCTGGGCATTATTCTCTTTCTTCAGCGTTAGGAACATCTGCTGATGAATATATATACATGTACCCACATGTATCACTTTAAGTGAGAGAATCTCTTCTTTTTATCAGACCGTAAGTAAAAAATCATATTTGTCAACTTTTTTGGTGGTTTTGTGGTGCCTGGTCATCTTTTGAAACTGAACATTATGTTGTGGAAGACTGATAACAAAAAAACATGATGATAACAATTATAATGATAGAAATAATCTACTCTAATCCTCATCTGAAAAAATGTAAAGATAATAAGAGTGGAAGTGACACTAAACGATATTATAAAAAGAAATATTCAATAAGAGAAGAACAGTCAAACAGGCATTGGAATTTAAGAGCATGGCTTATGAATAATAAAGTGTGAGTTTGAAAATTTCCCGAAACATGTGTGTTTTTTAGAAGATATTTAAATATAGAGTTTACTTATCAGAATTGAGATGTAGAATAATGAAGCATGCATGTATGTTTACATGTGCATGTAGGTGTATATATATGTAAAATAAATTGCGAGAATAACGTTGCGCAGCTCAATCAAAGTTCCCCAGAGCTGTCCTCCCTTTTTTGAAATTTTTGCAAAGGCTGAAAAAATGTCTCTGCCGGGAATCGAACCCGGGTCGTTGGCTTAAAACGGCAATGCCTTAACCACTAGACCACGGAGACGGGTTAGTGGTTTCGGCGACACCAGATTCAATTGACAGACAGATTGAAAAATCCTCAACCTTATTAATTAATTCCCTTTGTCGGGGGCAGATGAGTTTTTGAACAAGACAAGCCGCTAGTGCCTTAGCTGGATCCAAGCGAATGCTTTGAATACATGTATACATTGGAATAAATTATTCTTAATAACATTATTGTAAGGAAATAACATATACAACAGTTTTGGCAAATCTCGTGGAAATAAATACAAATGTGAAAGAAATTGCGAGAATAACTTTGCGTAGCTCAATCAAAGTTCCCCAGAGCTGTCCTCCCTTTTTTGAAATTTTTGCAAAGGCTGAAAAAATGTCTCCGCCGGGAATCGAACCCGGGTCGTTGGCTTAGAACGCCAATGCCTTAACCACTAGACCACGGAGACGGGTTAGTGGTTTCGGCGACACCAGATTCAATTGACCGACAGATTGACAAATCCTCAACCTTATTAATTAATTCCCCTTGTCGGGGGCAGATGAGTTTTTGAACAAGACAAGCCGCTAGTGCCTCAGCTGGATCCAAGCGAATGCTTTGAATACATGTATACATTGGAATAAATTATTCTTAATAACATTATTGTAAGGAAATAACATATACAACAGCTTTGGCAAATCTCGTGGAAATAAATACAAATGTGAAAGAAATTGCGAGAATAACGTTGCGTAGCTCAATATATATATATATAAATCAACAGGCTCAAACCTCACATTGAGAATGACATAGAGAATTTAATTTACCAGTTTCACAATGAAGACCACCAAAGTTTGGTGGGCATTGACATTGGTAAGCAGCACACTGTCCTTGCACAGTCACACAGGTTCCTCCATTCTGGCAAGGACTGGCAGAGCAGGGAGATGAGATCTCTGTGAAAGTGAAAATGATTTGTGAGCTTTCTTATTCTGTATATTGTAGTTTGGAAGGATATCATAGAAAAAGAATCACATGGAAAGGATTGCTCTTTAAATGCCCTCATATTCCAAACACAATGACGAATAGCTGAAAAGTTTGGACCAAACATTAATTCAACATGTGTGTGTAGTCCCATATCTCTGTGTGCAGTGCATGTGATTTCCAGTATGGAGTCGATTTCCTCTCATTTTGATGATTCCAAAACCTCATAGTGTACACTAAATTTCATGTACTACATGGTAAACTTATCCCCATTGCTTCCATACAGTTTTCTTTTAAGATGTAATTGCAAGACTCAAACCCCCTCCCTGGGACGCCCTAAAGCCATATTTCACTCAGTTTGGACCAATAAATTGATAAATGCCAACATGATATTGCTTTGGGTGTAGGATGCCGCAAAGCCATATTTTTTACAATTTGGACAATGGGTAAACAGTTTTCTGGCGAGAAGCCTGTCCATAGTATTTCTAGTAAAATATAAAATCACATTGTACATGTACACTGTACCTTCAAAAATGAAATAACCAGATGTTCACTTACCAACTTCACAGTTATAGCCAGTGCTACAGCCAATACATTCACAAGTGTATGAGAAGCAGTTGTCATCATTCAGTGCAGAACAAGAGCCACTATTCAAGCATGGATTGTTAAAGCAGGGATCCCGCACTGCAAAAAATGGAGAACAAAACAAGTTTTTATAGTCATTGATGTAGTAATAGAATGTTTCAGCTGGTATTGTGTAACAGTGACGTTATAGCTACAAAATGTTTAACAATTCCATGCCTATACATGTACATTTGTACATGTAAGTACACTGTACATGGAAGTACAAATACTGGCAAAGTTTCTGTGGTTCAAAACATGTAGTTAGTAATTAGGACAAAGAAAATATACATATGAAGATTTCTTTTAAAGGATTTCAAATTTATCTGTGGCATGATGTCAATATACACATGAATTTTCACTTTGTAAAATTATTTAATGTCCACATAGGCACTGAAACAGAGTAACTTACAACATGTATCTTGATTTCTGATACAGTTAAGGCATAAACCACACATGAGCATCTGCCCTTTTTTAGCTAGATATTTAAGCCTTTGGGGCAAAATATAACAAAAAAAATGCATACATGTAGCAACAATGGTCATGACTTTGCTAAATGAGCTCATTCTATTTTTAAGTCAGAAACAATGACAGCATGAGAAGATTTACATTTCAATTACATTGAACAAATCCCATTTTCTAATAGAATCAAAGGTGATTTACTGCATTTTCCATAATAAAAAGAGAATGTGCCATAACTGCTAGTTATGAATAAAAATCAAACCTTGTGAATCTTGAATATGCAGCTCCAAATTAATTTGGTGGACACTGCAGGTTGCAATGAAACTCTTATTTAAGATGTATTTTTCTAGGCAGGGTAAAATAATGTTTACCGGTAGTCTAAACTCACCTTCATCACAATATGCTCCAGTGAAGCATCCTGGACAAGAGCATTTGTACTCGGTGCAGAGTGTCCCAACAGGGATGCAGTTAGCTCCATTAGCACAAAGGTTGAAAGTACAAGCACTGACCTCTGTTTCATAAAACACAAAGAAAAAAGGTGGAAAACTAGATAAATGCGACTACGTCTCCTGTATGTCTCCGCCTAAATTCAGTTAACTTCATGGTTCAAATTGTTCTTGAAATATTGTGATAACCAGAAAAAAAATCTATAATTGCATGTTAATTGACCTCTTTGACCTTTGACCTAACAACCCAAAAGTCTGATCACTCTGTCTCCTCATATATATGCGTACAAAAAGTCGAGATATGGTGATAACAAAATTAACAAATTTCATGCATATTGACCTCTAGGACCTTTGACCTTTGACCTACTAAACCTAAAATCTGATCACTTTGTCTCACTATGGTGATGCATATTAGTACCAAGTTGACAAATAAAATAGCTGAGATATGGTGATAACAAAACCAAAAAATATTAATTTCATATACATGTACATGTATATTAATCTCTATGACCTGTGACCTTTGACTTACTTAAAAAAATTATCAGTTTGTATCACTATGTTGATGCATACTAATACCCAAGTTTTCAGTTAATGGCCCATATCCTTCAAGAGATATTGCGATAACATGAAATTTCATGGAAAATGACCTCTATAAATTATGTTCGACCTTTGACTTACCCCAAAATCTGATTAGTTTGTCTCACAATGGTGATGCATACTAATACCAAGTTTGAAGCTCATAGGTCAAATGATTCTTGAGATATCTCAATAAGGCTAAAACCTGAAATTTCAAGAACTGACCTCTATGACCTTTGAACTTTGACCTATGTACCCCAAAATCTAACCAGATTGTCTTCCTATGGTGATACATATTATTATCACCGCATTTGAAGTTCATACATGTACCTCCAATGGTTCTTGAGATATTGTGTTAACAAGGCCAAAACCTGAAATTTCAGAATTGACCTCTATGACGTACATGTATGATCTTTAACGTACATACGTCAAAAATCTGATCAGATCGTCTTCTTATGGTGATACATACTGGTACTAGCACCAAGCTTAAACTTCATAACTCAAACGGTTCTTGATATATTGCGTTAACAAAAAAGCATGACTGACAACCCCAAAATATAATGTCTCGGGCAACACTTTCGGTGGACAGAGGCATAAATATGAACACAGATTATAAGAGTGGAAACAAAATGTGTTGGCTCAGTAATACTGTAATGTAAACCTACTGACATGTTATTTTCATCTTTCTTCTTTTTTACTGATATTTTTGTATATACAATTTTTTCAAATACACATCTACTATTAACACAGCCTCATTATTACCAGTGTATACATGTATCTTCTGTTTAAAGCTCTTCTAATATTGTAAAATATTTCATATTTTGTATACTACAGTACATACTTCTTGAACAAGATATATTTCACTTGTACATGTAAATATAAATGAGAGTCATTCTTAGCATGTTTCCCTAAACTCTTGTAAAATACACATATCCCTATAACATATTATAATTATTAAACTACTAGGTAATTGATTTTCACCCTTTTTCATCCATTCATCTTACTATTATAGTTTTGTTTATAAATAGCCAATTTCCTTTGCCACAAGTACCAACGAGCATATTTGCAGGTGTAACCTCAACTAAAGGACTGCTCTGTGAATTTACAAACGTTTAACATAACAACCGATTTATGGCATTAACTGACCCCATTGACAACCAATATAAATTTACATGTACATTTTCAACATAAACTACAAGCCATTGGTAAAACTTCTCCTTGAAATACAATGAGGCACGGAGCTCTGACATACATGTATATCAAATTTCATCAAAGATATAGGTTTAGGGTTAGTGTTAGGTATAACGTTTGGTCTAGGGTTAATAAATTTTAGTATTCCGTTAATGTATGAAATGGAGCAACCATCGCCGGAGCACTGTGTTGTACAACTTGGGGCACAGGGATATTATTTGAATGGTATAGAGAGTTAATCAAACACATAAACATGTATATGAATCTTTGCATTTTCTTTTCATAAAAACACCCTTATTTTCATAAAATTTACTGTGTAGGTACCAGACTAGATGCGCATTCATGCTACTCTATGGTTTCATATATCCTTTAAATTGATAGTATTTTGTCATACATGTATATACCATTCTTAAACCCCTGTGGAACAGTCTGCCACAGAACATTTGAGATGAAAACCCATCTGTTTCAGTCACCTTGATTAAACTATCATGATAATAATTATTGTAATAGTGTATTCATTATTTTCCTTGTCGCAGAAGCTTGACTAACACTGATATTTTCTCTTTTCATATGTAGCATATTATACAATGTAAAAATAAGATACTTTTCATTTTTTGTGGACCAATTTAAATTAAATTCAATCTCGTTATATGCTTAAACCTTTTCAATATATTTTGTAAATTCTCATGTATCCTTACTAAGATGATATTATATTTCATTAATCACTTTGATATGTATACTATTGTAATTATTTTAAAGAAATTAGTAATATATACAATTGTAGTTGTTTTGTAAGCTTACTTATCAATGTTTTGTTATACTATGTTAAGCGCATAGAGACTTAAGTATAATGCGCTATATAAGAAACCATTATTATTATTATAATTTAAAATTTAACATGAAAAGAGTAAATATCAACCCAGCTTGACACGTTTCATTGTTTAAAGTGGAACAAAACTGTAAATGAACTTTTAACATGTCATAATATGTTGGTCAAGGTCCTGGATTTGGTAAAAGTACGTATTTCATGGTGCATTTAGAAAGCCTAAGAGGATTAAGACTTGTTATATTAACATGCCAGTATTCACATTTTGTAATTTGCCCTATGAATTACATGTACGATTTACATGTAAGTCCTAAACATATGGTACATGCACAAGCACAAAGAACCCAAATTTCATCACAACTTGAGCCAACTTTTTTTTACTGGTTTTAAGTTTGACACCATGAATATCTAAACAAACAAAGCATTAAAATCATTAAATTGGCAAAAGACAATCGTAAAATCATAGTTTTCAAATACAACTAGAAATATCACTGAAGATGATGATTAATACCCCCGCCCCATGACAACAGCCTTTCTTGACTTTTGGTCGAAAACTGAGGAAGTAGTTCGATCCGCAAGATTTTTTCCTGATTTACTGCCATAGATATGCCGTTTCCATGGCAATGCAGCTTCCGACACATCAAAAAAATATGTTGTACACATCTTCCCAGTAAGACCAATGTGTGTACCAAATTTCATGACTTTCGGTCAAAAACTGAGGAAGTAGTTCGATCTGCAAGGTGTTTCCTTGATTTTCTGCCATAAATATGCCGTTACCATGGCAACGCAGATTTCGACTCATCTGAAAAATATGTCTTGCACATCTTCCCATCAAGACCAATGTGTGTACCAAATATCATGACTTTCGGTCAAAAACTGAGGAAGTAGTTCGATCCGCAAGATTTGCAACGGACCGACCGACCGCCCGCCCGACCGACCGACCGCCCAACCGTCGACTGATTCCTATATACCCCCTTCAAACTTCGTTTGGCGGGGGTATAAATATTTACTACCTATACAACTTCTATCCTTGTATTTTCATTTCATCATGTTTTTATTAATAGTGTAGCATTAAAATAATACAAGCAGAGGTATAAGAATTTTTTTGTGTTGCAAATTTGAAGAGCTGTAAATTAAAATATACCTTGTTCACAGAACTGGCCAGTAAAGCAGAGTGGGCAGCTACATGTGTACAGCTCACAGTTTAGAGGATCAATGGTACAGGCTCCACCATTCTGGCATTGGTTGTTCTCACAGGAGTCAATAGCTAGTAAAGATAAATTGGCAACACCGTAGAAGAATATTAGCATACAAAAAAAAATTGTGCAAACTGTCGATTTGTGTGTAAAGTCCAAGGAATTTTGTCCCACACATTATCAACTACATCAAAGATACTAGTATAGCTAACGATTTTATTAATTTAAAAGCCCTGCTCTAGCTTGGATCTGACCAAATATCAAGGGAACTGACATCTTTGATGTCAATTATCATCAGTGTTTGATAATATGGACTTGTCCTATAACAAATGTCTCCAATGAAATGTATTCAGTAACTTCATTGGGTTGAAGCTGCTTTATGAATCAAGCAAAGACAAAGAAAAGCTGAAATTATACTTACGCGAATTACAGAATCTGCCTGAGAAGCACCCAGAACATTGACAGCTGTAGTCTGTACATGAGCCTGGATCTGGAACACACATCGCCCCATTCTCACAAAGATTGTTGGTACAGGCATTGAGGTCTAATGAAAATTACAATACAAATAATCGTGAAATATTTTTATGAAACATAACATGGAAGATACTTGAGAGTAATCTATAATATGTTTAAATTGATATATTTCTACTACTGTAGGCATACATCTTTACCAAGGTGTGTGTGTAGATGTACAGCCATTTTCATCACAAGAGAGTTTTACATATTAAATATATTTAACACACAACCTATTAATTATATCTCAAATCAACAAATAATTGTAAACAGGTAGAGATAGGAAGGAGAGAGCTTTACAAAACACAATGATAGCAAGATGAGATGTGAAGTCACATGCTGTCTGAAATTACACTTTTCAAATTGCCTGTAAAAACATGCAAGTATGAAGCAGAAAGTAATGAATTAGAATAGAATACTTACTTGTCTCACAGTTGGTCCCTGTAAAGCATTCTGTGCAGATGCACTGGTAGTTTGTAAGATCAGTTGGCACACATAACCCAGCATTCTGACAAGGATCTGGATTGCATGGAGAACCTGAGTAAAATAAAATAACAGAATACAGACAGTCCAAGTGTCAGGAAAAATGTATTATAAATCACTATTAGAAATCATATTCCATACATTTTAATCATCAAGTTGAAGTGCTGAAGGCTGTAATAAAACTAGACATCATACATACACACACACACACACACACCCACGCATCTATGTTTTCTATTGTTCGAATTTCAACCGATGACTCCACTATTGAATTGCGTCACAAAATTCATTGACGGAATAAACCTCACCAATTGTTGACAACCGATGACCTATTGAATATACCGATGACCCATTGTTCTCTTTGTTCGATGTCATTGGTTTGAATGCATATACATGCACACACACACACACACACACACACACACATATATATATATATATACAAGTGTAAGGGAATAACATATACAACAGCTTTAGCAACTCTCGTGGAAATAAATACAATGTGAAAGGAAAATGAGGGAATAATGGTTGCGTAGCTCTAATCAAAGTTCCCAGAGCTCTCCTCCCTTTTTGAAATTTTTGCAAAGGTTGAAATAATGTCTCCACCGGGGATCCAACCCAGGTCACTGGCTTAGAACGCCAATGCCTTAACCACTAGACCACAGAGACGGGCCAGTGTTTTCGGTGATGCCAGATTCAATTGACCGACAGATTGACAAATCTTCAACCTTATTGATTCCTTTGTCGGGGGCAGGTGAGTTTTGATCAATGATTAGCCTCAGCTGGATCCAAGCAAATGCTTTGAGATATATGTACATGTACATGTACATGTACATGTTAGAATAATTATATACAAGTGTAAGAAAATAACTTATACAACAGCTTTGGCAACTCTTGCGGAAATAAATACAATGTGAAAGGAAATGAGAAAATAATGGTTGCGTAACTTAAATCAAAGTTCCCCAGAGATGTCCTCCCTTTTTGAAATTTTTGCAAAGGCTGAAAAAATGTCTCCGCCGGGAATCAAACCCGGGTCGTTGGCTTAGAACGCCAATGCCTTAACCACGGAGACGGATCAGTGGTTTCGGCGACACCAGATTCAATCGACCGACAGATTGACAAATCTTCAACCTTGATTAATTAATTCCTTTGTCGGGGGCAGGTGAGTTTTGAACAAAGACAAGCCGCATGCCTCAGCTGGATCAAAGCAAATGCTTTGAGATACATGTATACATTAGAATAATTATAACAATTGTAAGGAAATAACATATACAACAGCTTTGGCAACTCTCGTGGACAAGCATGTGGCTTGTCTTAAGTTACGCAACCATTATTCTCTCATTTCCTTTCACATTATATATATACAAATGTATATAGACATATATAGTTCAAAAAGTTTTGCAACGGAGATTAAAAGGTATACATGTATATGCATGTATATACCTAGATTCCATGAAGGGGCGAATTTTCTTTTTATTTATTATATATACCAGCGCGAACTGATGTTACAGAAAATTAGTGGATCTAAAATGTTAATTATATGTTTAGATTCAATTTGATTAAATTTGCATTCATGGCAAAAATAATGGTATGATTACTACCTTTTGTGTGCAATAAGGTATCTTTAGTATTAAACTCCCCAAATATTGAAATTATTCAGAAAAACTCACTCCACCCTAAGTCCAAACTCAGGACGTTGGATCCCTAAGGGTTATACATGTACATAATAGGTTTTCTATTTTATATCCTAATAAAATGAGTTCTCCCTACCGAAGAAAACTTTGTAGCAATGCAAGTAATTTGGCCCCATCTACATTTGTATACACTGTAATTAGAATGACTCCTACGTCTACGGAAAGGGAAAACACAGTGCCCAAAACATTGTGGCGAATCGAAAAATTCCCTTTTACACCAAATTCCCCAATCAATACTCCCTTAACCGTTAATCCAAAGAATGCAGGGTGAAAATTTTTGGTAAATTTCAAACATACACCTGTACTAGCTGTACACAAACTATTTTAGAAGCCACTGGCACCCTTTATTCTTCTGCATTTCATTGATGGCTCATAATGATAATATTATTTATACCTGTGCCAATGTTGATTATGAATGCACAGCTATTCTGGTTGCCAGAGGGATCAGCATAGGTGTACGTCACCGAATTCACTCCAATGGTGAAGAGATCACCAGAATTGGCAGTTGATGATACAAACACCACTGTGCCCGAGTTATCTGATACCACAGGAGCATCCCAGGTTACATAGGTTCCAGGTGATCCTGCTATCACGGTCTGCTGAATGTTTGCGGGGCAAGTCACTAGTGGTGGTACATTATCCTCTGTCAGAGAAACAAAATCTCACATGAATCACTGAGAGTTGCCCAGATATCTATTTGGACATTGCTAATAACTTCTATTCCTATTTGGAAGAAACCATGAATTAAGAAAAATCTAAATTGTCTTGAACTTTTCATCAGCAACATAACCAAGAGACCAAATATTGACTGAAATACTTCTTTCAAAAACTATCAAATATAATTTCAAAGGTAAACATCTTTAATACCCAAACTACCTAGAAAAAGATACTCGTTTCAATGATGTCTCTCAATATTTTGAAATAGATTTAAAGACAATTAGTGAAATGTAACGGCATGTAAAGATGCGGGAAAGAGGCAAAGAGCAAAATTGCAAAGTTTGTCAGTGCATCTAAAATTAATTTTTTTCATATTATTTTGTTTTAAAGTGTTATAGGGTTAAATACTAATTCTACATCCTAATATTTTGGTTCTGCCTCTAAGGAATACATTGATGATTTTGAATAATTTTGTCTTTCGCGTCCTTCCCGGAGTTTTACGTGCCATCAGGTTTCGATAAGCTTATATAAAAGCTTGCATTATTATGTATTAATTACATATACCAATAGTGAAAAGTATAACTATTGATTAATCCTTTAGTCATTGAACTGCCCAGGACCACCTTTCCTATTACTTACTGAACCGCCCAGGACTTTGTCCTGTGCAATAGCAAATGTAACAGATCTTGGGTGATAAGGGTTTCTGTGTGCTACAGTTTTCTTTAGACATAAGACATTTTCTGCATTAAAAAAATGTGTTACTGTGGAAAGACTTTGTGTACAGCAGAGAGTCTATGCCGCAAGATGGTTTACTGAGCAGGGCATTCAGTGAGTAAATGACTACAGTGCGTATATTCCATAGGTGCTGAGGGTGAAAAAGTATCAATTTCTTGTTCTGATTGTAAAATACAATCTTAAGCTCTGTACCCAGATATGTCATCACCTGAAACAAAATTTGTAAACTTATTTTGGTACTTTGGAAGTGATGACACAAATAACCATTGTTTACCAAATGAATATTAAAGTGTGGAGGTGAAGTTTTTATTTTGTCAGCTGAAAAAATTAGGGAGAAATAATTAAAAAATACTCAACATGACATCAGAATATTTGGGATAGATTTGGGCTACTACATATATGATAGGAGCCCTACATTGGCACCTTAAAATTTAAATTGAAACTTCAGAGGAAATATTTTTGTATAACTGAAACAATTACTCTAAAGTTATGCTTTAAGCATAAGTGTGCCAAAGATCTCATCAAACTTTGGACATAAACAATATAATTTTCACAAAAAGAGACATCTATGTCATTTCCATATTGCAAATACAAATGTGCCCTATGTCTGCAAAATTCATTTATTTTGCATGCAATAACAATTTTCTTTTATGAAAGACAATATTTCAAAGATTGCAAAAGAAATGGCTTACATCAGATCTTTTCTCACAACATATAGTTTCAAATTGTTTTTGCATCATCATGTATTCAACAGTAATGAATGCATATAATAAGAAACATTATGTCAACTCTTTTGATTTATATGGAATATTTCTACCATGTACAGTGTTTGTTGATAATATGAAAGTGCCAAATAATAATATCAATAACGAGACATACAGTGTGAGTCAATAAAAAGGAAACCCATATTCAAGACAAAATATCTTTAAAAACAATTGAGGTTGCTGTTATGTATTATAAGGGTATGGCTGAATAGCTCTTCCTTGCTGTTTTGTGAACAATAGCGTGTTCTGGCTTGAGTGGCGCATCCTCGGAGCATTCCGGAACATACCCATTCTGACACCATTCTAACACCATTCTGACCCCATTCCGGATGTAATCCTCCATAGCACGGAGTTAAGTACCGCATTCTAAACGCAGGCCAGAATGGGGATGAGCAAGACAATGGATTTTTAGGGGACCATTCTGGCGGCATTCTGGAATGGTCGATGAATTTGGATGGTCTCCCTAAATAATGTCTTCTTTAATATGATAGGCTGTTCACAAAAATGTGATCATAGAAAGCATGTAAAAATCGCCTGCACAAGTTTAGTCTGATTGTGTTCAGGAGTTACTTTCATTACTTCTAAGAGGTCCTACTAAAAGCTGCCAACAGCAGCCAAGAGCAGCCAACAGGATACCAAGACACGGTAATCGATTTACCAAAAGCCGCCAACAGCCGCCAAGAGTCCGATCTACTAAAAGCCGTCAACAACCATATCGATCATCCATTTTTTATCATTTTATTCTTTTGCTGATTTTAGGAAGTAAAATAACTTATTTTTTGCTGATTTCGTACCAAAATATTTAGTATAGCCTTAGCAATATTTAAGGAGCCTTTTGGTTGTCTCTTGGCTTCTCCAGGATTTGTTTTGGGCTTCTTTTTAATTCTGCTGTTGGCTGTTGTTGGCTGTTGTTGGCTGTTGTTGGCTGCTTTTTAATAATAGGACCGATATAAGTGCATTCAAGTGGAATGAAGATCATTCAACCAACTTTGGGTTGACCATCCATTTCCTTCAAAACTTAAGAAGAGGCAATTGTGACTTGAATCAGGATAAATGTTACTGTTCAGTTGTCCATGGTCGGATTTTAATGATCAATGTTTCAAATTAAAGGAAACATGATAGGCTAAATGATGAGTATTTTTAATGAAATCTACATGTACTGATTGCAACGATATTTAGGGTTGAATCTGGGTTTCCCTTTAATTGACTTACACTGGATATTTGTGAACAAGTTGGTCTGACTTTTAATAAAAAATGATTTCATTACGATGATGATAAAGGATAACAATGTTAATGATGACGATGATAATGATGATGATGATTATGATGATGATGATGATGAAGGGTAATGCACCTTACCAATATTCAACATTACTGAATATGCCACTTTGAAGATATAATAATGATGGCAGAACACTGTTTTGATGCTCTGCTGACACAACCTTAATATTCTGTCATTAATATTCATATGACTGATTTTCACTATGAAGTATTATGAATGTATAAAGTTATTTTGTTGATATAAAAATGACATTGCAATAACTCTTTGATGCTCTGTTGAAGCAAGGTTGACATGGCGTCATTAATATTCATAGTACCGTAGTACTATAACTGTACCAACTTTCAATTTTGGAGATATAGACATAACGTGGGAACGTTTTGACGTTCTGTTGACATGATCAGTGGCGGATCTACATAGGGGGAAAACTGGCCCGTGACCCATCTTTTGAAACCCAACTGGCATACCTTAAGTACACAATTGCCTCCTTTATTGTGTATTTTTTCGGCTCTGTGCCCCCTCTTTTACAAATTCCTGGATCCGCCCCTGGACACCATGTTGATGTGACGTCATTCATCTTAATACATTTTTTTTCCTTATAAAGCGTTATTATTGTGCCAAATTTGTAAAAAAGATTCATCTTGCCTTTTGCATGATATACATGTATGACCATGTTCATATATGTACAATACTACATATACAAATTCCGCACAGGCCCAGCTATTTTTAGCGTAAAGGCATTTTCTTAAGTCATGCTAATCAATCATAAATTTCTTGAAATATTAAATAATTTATATCAATGGAAAAATGAGTTTTTTAATGCAAAATAAATCCTACACATGCAAAAAAACAGGTGCGTATGCACAATAAAAAAAATATTTCTCATACATGTAATTGCTTGAAAAGCATGCAAAATTTAATTTGAGACCATTAAGAGTATTTTTTAATTTTGCATGAGCACTGGCAAGCAGACTTACATGTATACACATGATTTATAGATGAAATTATTTGGCATGAAATTATTTGGCATAAAATTAACTTTGATCATGCCAAGGATTAAGTAGATATGACAATAAGTTGATTTTCATAAAACGGTGCCTGATGACGTCACATTAAGTCATATTACTCCTTTGCCTAATGCCTGATGACTGTGCCAAATTTAAAGAAAATTGACAATGCCAATTTTGATATATCGATGACACAAAAAAGTGGGTAGGAAAAAAAAAATAAAGATAAAGAAAATTCTGACGAAAAAAAGATGCGATCTGTTGATGTCGACAAACCAGCTAATAATAACAATAATAATAATTATAATTGTTTCAGGTTCTGCTTTTTTTGGTATCGTGATTGGAATCACGCAGTTATACATGCTCACAGACCTGGGCGGTTGGCAGACATACATGTACATGTTGGCACTCTATTATACCATACATACCTCTTGTAACAGTAATGGAAAATTGGCACTGCTGTGAATTGCCTGCTGCATCTGTTGAAGTGTAGATGACAAGCCACACTCCTGGTGCAAAACGATCTCCAGGTGAGTAGTTACTGACTGTATCTGGAAGTTGGCCAGTGTTATCTGATGCGACTGGTTGGGCCCAGAAAACTGCAATGTCTGCAGCTTCCAGAGAGATGCTTATTTGCATGTCTTCCGGACAGTTCACAATCGGTGGAGTGGTATCAGCTGCAGGATGATACATGTAAATCATTACAAAGCACTTCTACAAATGTATTTGTACATCATCAAATAAGAAATCTATAACAACTAGAGTAGAGGTGTGGTTTTAACATTTTTACAATTGTTAGAGTAATTGCCCTTGGTAAGAGTGCTCAACATGTGAAGACACAACTGTGCCAGGAATTATTCCTATGGTGTAATCCTCTTTGACTCGTCAAGGATGTAGTCTAGAGGCACAGCTCGCTTCCTAGAGCAAAAGTCAGGCTTGTTCACATATGACATGGTAAACTGCAGCATTCTTTTTTTTTTGCATGTAAATGAATGGTAAGTGGGGATGAAAAAAAGTAGCAGTGCGCAACAAATGTCCTAGATGTACAGTCTTGTTTGTCTGTGTTTTATAATATAAAGAAATGTGAAGCGCATTTCACTTTTTACCTTTAGCAATTTACTGCGGTGGTTTCTCAAGGCACATGTGAAAGTGAGTACCGGTATGTATTTTCCGTTTGTTTTTTTGCATATTGTAGGATTTGCCGGAAGATGGCTAGTAAATATATTACTAACTTGAGTGAAGGATAAAAAAACAAAAGCATTAACTAATGTTCGAAGAGCAGCACAATTTTGGATTCCCTATGGAAACAAAATGACACAATGACTTGCATATAGTCACTTGCATAGTCACAAGAATGCTCTGTCTTGCTGATGAGGAAAAACATATTGAATGTGTTGAGTGTGAAGAAAAATGTGTACTGCTGGGGCACTCTTCTGCATCATTCTTGCTATGAGAACTCTTGTTTTGTAGTGTGAATGAGGTCAAAGACTTAGTGTTATGTGGTTTCCAGACCATTAAATCATAACCATAATGCTTTTACTCATACCCTGACCCTTTACTTTCTCTGTTCAGACAATTTTCACTAATATGTACAAGAGGCTACTAATATTCTCTCTCACGTTACATTGCTAACACATGTAAATCACTGAATATAATGAATAACAAGGTGGAAATGCATATTAGCCAATTGAACTTTATTTTCCAAAATTTGTTGTAACCTGTTTCCCTGAAGAAGGAACGTGGAAGTTCTGAAAATTTGGAAAATAAACTTCAATTGGCTAATAATGCATTTCCACATTGTTATTCATCTATTACTATGCCAATAAGTGGACTTATGATTATATATTTACATAAATCCTACTTAATAAGGCAAAGTCCTGTGCAAAAATAAAAATGACTACTGGGGGAAATTGGGAAATTTTTTCAATCCCCATAACTATTGGGCACTGTTTTTCCCCTTTCCGTAGGGTTAGGAGGCATTCTATCTATTTTTAGTAAATGCCTAAACTATTGATATAATCAAGAAAAACTCACTTTACCTTTAAAGTCAAACCTCGGACGTCAGACGTTAGATCCCATAGATTAATAAATAGATTTCCACTTTATATTATACGAAAACGAGTCCTTCCTACCAAACTTTGTAGCAATTAAGTAATTTGGTGGCCTCTACGTTTAAGCAATATTTATGTTTATTAACCCTAAAAAGGCCGGGATATTTTGGCTATGCCACAGCCTGGGGGGGTGGAATCCACCTCCCCCTGATATCTCGACCGTCGACCGTGTGATCGCGCCGAAAATCGGCACGCACGTCGTCCACAACGCAATCTACAAAACTATATAGTTAAATGCTGAGAACAATTTTCACATTAATTAATTATGCAAATTTATGCATGAAATCAAAATTTTGCTCTAAATTATTAAATAAAGCTCAAAATATGCTAATTTTTGGTCGAGACACTCTTTCCAGTATTCTTAGCAAATATACTTGAAAAAATTGATTTATTATGTATTTTATTGTATTTGAAATTTCTTATGTATTTCTTCGTTTTTTTTTACCTTTTGTTTTTTATTGTTTTTTGGATGAAATTTGTCGGGGACACTTTCGCGAACATAAACAGCCTAAAATAAATTAATTTCAATCAGCAAATGTAAAAATATTCATAGATTTCTAAATTTTGGCAGAAATTATACATGAAATCACGTTTTTGAGCAATTTTCGGTCTGACGTGCAAGTACGAAATGTGGCGTAACTTCAGAACCGCATGCCCGGACATCGCGAATTTGGTCTCAAAAGATGCGTGAGATTCGAAAGAAAAGTCATGAATTGCCGCGGTGACTGCTTTGCGCGTTGCGTACATATCGCGAGAAACGTTGAGGGGGTGGATTCCACCCCCCCCCCCCGGCCCTTTTAGGGTTAAAAAATCAACTGATGGGGAAATTTGGTGGAAAGGGAAATTTCTTGATTCGCTGTAACTATTGGGTACTGTTTTTTTCCCCCTTTCTGTAGCGTTAGGAGGCATTCTACATGCTACACTGCTACAAAGTTTTCTTCAGTAGGGAGAACTCATTTTTTTGTGATATAACGTAGAACACCTATTATGTATAACTCTTGGGGATCTAAAGTCCTGAGGTTGGACTTATGGTGAAGTGAGTTTTTCTTGATTATATCCAAAATAGTTTTAATAGGGATTTGAGGTGGATCAATTCACATCTGGTGCATGCTCTCTCTAGCACATGAACAACTTTCATTCTTCATCTATAGAGGTATCTCTATACACAATACCAAGTCTGAGCTTCCTACCAAGTTCGGTTAAATTCCAATCATGGGTTTTGGAGAAGAAGCTGAAAATGTAAAAAGTTTATGGATGGCGGACAACATGCCCCACCCCCCCTCCAGTATGTTACCCCCACAGACCCCCTATAGGGCCACCCAGAAAAAATTCATGAACAAACTTTTCGTCTATAGAGGTATCTCCATACACAATACCAAGTCTGAGCTATTCCTGGTTCTGGAGAAGATGATGTTTGAAATTTACATAGCTTTTACAATTGGGGGCCTTCCCCCTGGGCCCCCCTGGGGGCCACATGTACCATTTTAGCAACTTTGGGTCCCCTACCCCTAAGGATGATTCCTACCAAGTTTGGTTGAATTCCGATCATGTGTTTTGGAGACGAAGATCAGAATGTACATTTTGCCTGGCAGCGCCCCCCCCCCCTCCAGTATGTTACCCCCACAGGGCCCCTATAGGGCCACTCATAGAAATTTCATGAACAACATTCATTCTTCATCTATAGAGGTATCTCCATACACAATACCAAGTCTGAGCTATGCCTGGTTCTGGAGAAGAAGATGTTTGAAATTTACATAGCTTTTACAATTGGGGGCCCTCCCCCTGGGCCCCCCTGGGGGCCACATGTACCATTTTAGCAACTTTGGGTCCCCTACCCCTAAGGATGATTCCTACCAAGTTTGGTTGAATTCCGATCACGGGTTTTGGAGAAGAAGATGAAAATGTACAAAGTTAACGCACGACGGACGACGGACGACGGACGACGGACGACGGACGCCGGACAAATTTCCATCGCAATAGCTCACTCGAGCCTTAGGCTGAGGTGAGCTAAAAATACCTTATCGCACACAAAAGGTTGTTATTATACAATTATCTTTTGCCATAAATGCAAATTTGGTTTAATTAGTTCTCAACATATATTAACATTTTAAATCCACTAATTCTCCCTGATGTCAGTTCAAGCTGTTATACATATATATATATATATATAACAATAATAAATAACTAGAGTTTAATTCGTCATGACGAATTAGGTGATCTGTCTTTCACTTTGTACGATCATGATTGTAATCAGGATGATCATAATAATGGGGAAATGCTAAACTGAAGATAGGAAGTCAAGAATGCCATGAATGGAGATGCTTCTTGAGGACAGGAATGTAGCAAAATGTGTGAAACGGTCATTGTAAAAAGATTACGGTGATGATGATAATGGTGATGATGATGAAGATGATAATATAATGATGGTGATGATAATGATATTCATGATGATTATGGTGTTGGTGATTTTGAAGATGATTGATGATATAATGATGATAATGATAATGATGATAATGATGGGGATAATGGTAAGGATCATGACTGCAATGACAGTGACGTTAACCATGCCAAATATGAACGAGAAATCACATTTCGTTATGAAGATACGACCATAAGTTGATTTGTAGAAAATGGCGTCTAGATGACGTCACAATAAGATAATTAAGATAATTGACTAAGCCAATTTTGAGAAATTGTGATATCTAATAGGACTAATGATATTGTAGGATAGCTTTAATACACGTCAGTGAAACAGATTTTCCATAGGGATATACATAAACCACTGCACAGCACTTTGCAATAGACATAACATGCAAAATAAGGCATTTTATTACTTGGTTTGTGATTGTTTATGTTATAATAGTCGTAGAGGATGGTAAAATGACAAGTAAAAAGAAGCAAAAAAAAAAAAAAAAAAATCGGCCCCGGGGATCGAACCAGGTACCTTGACCATGGTAGTCATGTGCTTTACCGATAGACCAAAATATTTCCCATAGAGATAACACGTAAACGAAAAACGTGATTCTCAAATCCCATTTGGTACTGAAAAATTGGGCATGATCCCGACATCTGATCAAAAATTGGAGGGCTTACTAATAAAAGCTTATAGTCTCAGCTACAACATATTAAAATCTGGAAGGAAATAGACCAAAAATAACTGAGATACTGCTCAGAGAACGATGTCATGTAGATTCATGATTCGAAAAAAAATCATCTTCCATAGACATAACACGCAAATAGGGAAAAATTTGACATGTCGTCTTTAATTGAAGATTTCAGTGTGATGACGTCATCAAAATGAATAATGGTGGCAAGATGTCTCGTAGAGAATTGTTGCAGCTATAACATATCAAAATTTGGGAGAAAAACGACCAATAATTACGAATCTAGAGCCAAATTTGCATAAATGTGATGACGTCAAAACATGAAAAATGGAAATTTTGACTTCTGGTGCCATTTTGATGACGTCATAATGTTTATATGGATGAAATGATACATGAAATGAAATCTATGATTCATACCCTACCTGATGATGACAAAAAATTTGGGGGTCAACGGACTATCTAACGAGCTACAATGAATTTTGTAGAGGCATGTTTTTGCACGTTTTTACGTTATTTTCGCCATAGACGCGCGCACGGATTTCGAACTTTGACGCGCCCGTACGACCTTATTATTGATTGAAATTGATTCAAATTGATGGAAATGATGAAGAAAAGTGTCAGGATTGCAAATCAATAAAAAAAACAGCGTTCTAACGTTATTTACGATTTGTGCGCGCGTAAAACGCGCGCGCGGACGCTTACGCACGGACATTTTTGAAATGCTCAAACTGACCTGAAACGTGTGCAGACTTGATCCTACGTGATTTTGAGCATTTTAAAATTTTGACGCGCACGTACGCGTACGTCCTGACCTCTAGATGACCTGTGAGGACATGACCTGATGACCCGTCATGTGAAGTTTATGTGATGTAAATATAGTTGATTTTTGATGATCGATTATGAAGATATAATCGATCTTGTAAATTTACAAAATGGCGTCTTGATGACGTCATGATAACCTGATGACCTTGAATGAGATGCCACATCTTGACATTGACCAGTCTGATAAGTGACGAAAATTTGAAGAAAATTGAGAATGAAATTTTTGAGGAATCATGGTAACAAGAAAATGGGCGAAAAATAAAAATAAATAAAGAATAAATAAATAAATAAATAATAAATAAATAATAAAGAAGAAAAATCTTGACGAAATTAAGAGGTGATCTGTCGATGTACGACAGATCACCTAAAAAGAAAATTCGCCCTTAGATACCAGTATTGATACATGTATGTATGTATATATATATACCCGGTATATATATATATACACACACATACACATGTATATATTAAAAGATGAAAGGACTAATATAAATGATGATATATTTTTAGTCTATATTCTAAATGTCGTCCCCCAGTTATTAATTCAATGTGCTAACTCAATATATTCATTTGGTTGGTAGTATTATGCAGAGCATCATTGCTTCAGTAGGAACGTGAATGGCTACTGAATCTTTTGGTAATCAGATTTTTTTCAAACACAATGGAATCTATACAAGTATTCTTGTGGGAAACACTATTTATTCAATTCTGTTTTTTTCATCACTGATCAGTAAATACATGACACTGACACAGTTCTCTAGGATGTGACCTGTGTGACAAACACTCATACTGTTTTACCTACATGGATAATATTTTCTATGCACCAAGAAAAATATGTTTCAACCACTTTCAAAGCACTTACACACAATGACGTTGACTACGAACAAACACTGAGCTGTGTTTCCAGAGGGGTCTTGGAAGACAATTGTAACAGTAGTTTGGCCTTCAGAAAAGGGATCCATGCTGCTATGGGTTCTGCTAAGAACGGTGGCATCACCAGAGTTGTCAGTAGCAATCACAGTTGGCCAAGCAACCTGAGTAGTTGTTTGACCAAAGTCAATGACTGCATTGAGCGGGGATGGAGGGCAGTTGATGATGACCGGCACCTCATTGTCCACTACACATAAACGGAAATTAGAACAGAGGTGTTGTCATGTGGGGGATTTATGTAAGTCACAGTAGTATGGATCAAACTGTATGGGGTGTGAATACATAAAATACTTGTACTGACCATATGTTCATTGTATGCGCAGAAGTGTTTGATTTTGAATTCTGGAGTACAAGATCTGTTACTCTAGAAAAATATAAAGAGCAAATTGTCCTATGAAGAAGTTTCCTTACGATTCAAGAATGTATGCTTCATACATAATAGTACATACATGTATATACAACCTTTCATGATTTGTTTTTCAGTAATGAAAGAAGAAGAAAATAATGCTCTTTGGACAGAAAACCATGTTCCTTTAAAGGGGAAGTCCACCCTAGTA
This sequence comes from Heliocidaris erythrogramma, assembly GCA_025617745.1. NCBI lineage: Eukaryota > Metazoa > Echinodermata > Echinoidea > Camarodonta > Echinometridae > Heliocidaris > Heliocidaris erythrogramma. Next base: position 24,886,688 of record CM046866.1, read on the forward strand.
TTTAGCTGATTTTAATAAAAGCAGAAATAGAGAATCAGATTAGTGAAAGTTTGAGCATTATCCGAAAAGAAATAAGAAACTTATGAATTTTTGAAGTTGTAATCACTCAAACACAAATTGGCAACTTTGTTACATACACATGTCTTGTGAGCTCCTCTCCCACTTTGTACAATAAGCCAGTGGAAAATATTGCAGATATTTTCTTTTTCTTTCTTTTTCTCCCTTTTTCTTTTTTTGTCTTTTAAAATTTTTATGAACATGTATCTTTAGTTATAATTGTTATATAATATCATCTGTGTAAGAAATGTATTTTATGGTGACCCTAAACGCAAGTGACATGCTTCCAGGGAACCTTGACTCCTTCCACCATGTTTTTGAGAATGTAAATTTCCTTTTGTAATTATTTGATTATTAGAAGGAAATATATGTGTTTAAAATCTGCAAATCTGAACCTGAAATCAGCAAAAAGTAAACAAAACTATTATAAACGAAAACTTGTTGAAAATTTTACTAATTTTTTAATTTTAATTTTACTAAATTAAATTTTCCTACTGCTTGACACATACATGTAATCAGGATGTCTAGATAAATTTTTATTTGCTCCTTACTCAGCCAATACATATTTCAAACCAAACTGAAATGTACTAATCCATTTACCCTCTATTATAGTAATTGTGAATGTGCAAGTCGCTTCATTCCCTGAAGGATCCCTTGCAGTATAAGTAATATCTGTTTGTCCAACGGACAGAAAGGATGGTGAAGGGCGGTCTGGTGTAACAGTAACTTGACCAGAGTTGTCTGTTGCTGAGGCTGCAATCCAGGTAACTGTAGTGCCGGTTGATCCCAAAGTAGTAAGTTCAGTGAATCCTGCAGGGCATGTTATGATGGGATTGGTCGTATCGACTGTGGGGAGAACAAAGAGAAGAAAAGGAGTACTTTTATGTCCAACAATGTCCTCCTTAATTTTATGGTATTCGTTGGAGTGACATAATTTCCTAAACTCCCTAAAACCCAATGACAGATTAAAAAAAAAAAATTATTCTGTTTTATTCAGTATGTTTTAATTTAATTTAATTTGTTTTTATTTAATAGTAGTCAATATACTTTTATATTATGCTCTTATGTTTGGTAACATACAGGCAGGGCTCACGATGCTCGCCAGGCGCGTGCCGGGTTGTTGACTATGTTTCCAGTTTTACAATGGTTGTCATGGTTACCACCTGGCGCGCCCGCTGAGCATTCCGGGCTTTCCTGCTAAATTTCCTGCATTTATTAATTTATGTACATGTACTCTTTGTTCTGAGCAGCTAGTGCAGCTGCCCTCCGGCAAACTTCTCTCTTGACCTCTCTTGACTTCTTCATCTGATGCTTATCTCCTGACTCTCTCCTTTCTTCTCGTAACGTCTCTCTCTCTCTCCTTCCTTCCTTTCTCCTTCTTTTCTTTCTTTCTTTTCTTTCCTTCCCTTTTTTTCATTTTTCTTTTTTTTATTCCTTTCTTTCTCTATAGTCTCCTTCCCTTCTAGTTTTTACTGTATTTTCTCTTTCCATCTATCTCTTTTTCTATCTATTCCTCTTTGTCTTCTTCCATGTTGTTTATATGTTTAAGTTTAAATATATGTATCATTTACTTAATTAATGTTTATTTAATGTATGTCTTCCTTTGATAGGAATGTATTTGTATTACTTGTATGAGTTGTGTACTTTTATGTATGATCCTCACCTGGATGGAAATTTTTCTATCTTACCTTATTCGCTTTGAATATCTTTGTAAACTTGAGAAATAATTTCAAGCTTATAATACTGAGCTCTCAATCTTATATTCCATCTTAATCAATGTGACACTGTAGGCATGATTTCCATGCCATTGTGCTTGAAAATAAATTCAAAGGTAAGTCCTGGCCCGAAGAATAAGTTGTGTTCCATTGAACCCTTTACTTCTGCAACCACCCAGGACTGCCAGTAAACTTGCATGCGCTGTAATAGCAAAAGAAGGGGGTCTTGGGCAATGAAATTTGTGCCTGCCATTTTTGGATATTCCCCATTTAGAATCCATTTAGAATTGCTAAAGGTTTAAAAAAGAAAATTCAGAAAAACAGACAATGTCAGACCCGATTCTGAATAGACAATTGTCCAAGTAAAAATGACCGAATTTAGCAGTGGATACTTGTTATACGCATGTGCAATAAAGCAGACAATGAGCTAATTTGCTTAAAACTCATTGATTTGTACAGATGCTTGATCTAAGAAAGAGGTTGGCTTGCTCATATCCAGCTTTACCCAGACTAGGGTTTAGGTATATTATGCCTAAAATGTAACTGTCTGTCTTATTGCACATGTGCAGTACAATTACCCATCATTCCTATCACCTTGTAAGACCGGTTCTCCACAAGTTCCAAATCAACGGCTTAACCCAAGCTATGCCACTTCCAAACGTCATGTAAAATACATAGCAAATTCAGTGATTCACTTTCTCTTTCTGTTTTCACCATGTACATGTATTTCCTTCTCTATACCCCTTACTACATGTAATTGATTCATATTATTGAACAACTCCAGAAAAGAAATAATAAAGTCATTTATTAAAAAATGTATGTATGATCTCATAATTATATTCAAATGGTCCTGAATGGATGCTATGCACACTCACTTGACAGGGAGTACATGATTTTCTAAAGGTTAATTTTTTCCAAAGGTTGTTATTCCGAAAATTCATAAATCCGAAACACAAAATTCCCATACGAGAAGGTAAATGATTCCAAAACTTAAATAGGGTTCATAATTCAAAGCATTTGTTGCACTACTCCAAAGGTCCGTTATTCCATAATTCATTATTCTGGAGATTAATAATTATAAAAATGAAAAAGGTTTGTATTTCTGAAAATAAAATATGTTCATAAATTGCGAAAATAAAATAGGGTTCATTATTGCGCAGGTTTGTAATTCAAAAAAATGATGTACGATTCTATTACATTTTTTTACTTGTGAATCACAAACCTTTGGAATTATTAACTCTATTTCATGTTCACAATAATAAATCCTTTTTCATTTTCGGAATGATGAACTCGTATTTCATTTTTGGAATTACGGAATTACAAACCTTTGCAATTGAGTAAAAACCTTAGAAGCAATTAAGCAACCTTCAGAGTAAAAACCTTTGGAAATATGAACCTTCAGAAAAACGACATGAAACCCACTTGACATGCTTTTTTATGTATGAAGTGGACACTGATTTTATAAATCTTAAACTTTTTACAAACATAGTTTTGTTGTTTTTAAGTAATTTTTCAAATGTTTGTTTATGATTTGCATGAAGTTATACCTAATAATATTATTTTATGACTTAATCTGTTAGATATGTCACAAAAACAGCTTTCATTATGTTCTGTCATGTGAGCATCAACAAGCAATAGAACTATACATCTGCATAAATGTGAATCATAATGGATGCATATGGAATTGTGATATATAATTTTTGCAAAAGATTTAAATTTAATTGCCAAATACATTATATTATAATAATAATAATACATAAGATTTCTATAGCGCCATTATCCATTTTGATTAAATGCTCAAGGCATTTTACAACATAAAGAAAATTATACAAACGTAACAAGAGAATGAATAACAAGAAAAAAAAATATCTGTCTTCAAAACGCAAGACTGAACAAATGGGATTTTAGGTTGCCCTTAAAGGAGTTGGAGTTCTTCAGCTCCTGTGGAAGTGAATTCCACATTAATATGCTTGTAGTCTTTTAGCAAAAACTGTTAAATTTCATCAGGATTTATTTCTACAATCCAAACCTCATTCTCAATTTTTGCACTTTCTTAAACTCAGATCTCTACAGCACCTATGATACTTCATTGTTTAGAGGGCTAAGAATTCACAAATTCTTACTGGATTCTATATCATTGAAGAGGGGTAGCATTTTATTTATATCAAAGCATTCAAAATACAAAAAACATATGGGATATTATGTGTCCTGAAGATGTATGAAATTGAGGTTTAATACTAGGAACAATAACTTTTTGAAATTTTATGATAATATGCTATTCAAACTGACATGTGAGCACAGCATTACAATTTATTATTGGAGATCTCGATACTGACATTCTAAAACAACTAATCATTCTAATGCTACAATTTTTTTGCGAGTCAATTCTTCATATGGTTTTTCCCTCTCATCAAAACTTCAATGACTTGCAATTCAGTCTGCCAAATTAATCAATCTACCAATGTCATGGATATTGATTTGTAAAAGATCTGAATGGAAATTGGCAGCTTGGTCCTTTCTCTCTATATATTCAATGATTGTACTGTAAATTTTGATATCATAAATTTCCCTCTTTTCGAAAGTTTCAATTTTCACTTTAAAGCAAAAGTGGGCGTTAATACGTACCTGCATTTAGAATAACAAAAAAAGTACAACTCTCCATGTTGTTGCTGGAATCTCTGTAAGTATATGTTACTGGAGTCGATCCTACATCAAAGAAAGAGCCAGGCTGTGGATCTACACTGACAATGAATACTGGAGTCAGATCAGTAGCAGTTGCAGGGTCAAAAAAGACAATCCTTCCCGTTGATGGTTGTTCCACATTGTCTATCACATTATCTGGACAGGTCACCACTGGAGGTATAGTGTCCTCTATAAGAGAGAGGTAAAACAAAGACATTGCCAAGGATGACAGCATTAACCCTTGGATATGATTTGATTTTGGTATATACCGCTAGAGTGCCCAAGTCTGCGCAATGCCCTAGTCTGCGCACACGCGTATTCTGATAAAACAAAATACGCAAAGAACTTTTCATCTTTATTATAGCCATAGGTATTCATGCAAAAAACGCGTCAAAATATTGAAAAAGGTGGTATTTGAGAGATTTTATTTACAAGCCTCAAAATGTGGTCTTTCGTGTCACAATTCCAGAACTGCTGGTAAAATGAATTAGGGTGCAGACATGGACACCATTGTTTTTTTTACAATGCTGAAATGACATGGCCCCCATTTCTTGTGAAAATGGCATTGTTCTTGCTCTAATTTTGATGAGATTTTTTGCAAACTTACTCTTCAGAATATCAGGAATAATATACAATTAAGCATAGAGGAATATTAAAGAAATTCTTGTTCATTTTAATGTCAAGTCATAGGTGTGTAGACATAGGGCTCCCCATCATACATGTAACATTCATTTTCCGTAGACTCCAGCCCAAATTACTAGTATCTTGGGCTTTGTATTCAATGGGCCAATAGCCCTGGATACATTAATACATGTATCCATGTGACTATTAACAAGTAAAAATATGGTGATTCATATCACATAACTGCATGTTAAGGGTTTTTCTTCAACTTACATGTACAATGTATATGTACAATGTATATAGGATTATTGAACACATAGTGAAGTCAATTTGCAACATTAAACGTAATTCCTAAACCTAAATGTAGCCCTACAGCTTCCTGAAATCTCAATAATAATAATAATAATATTCTGGATTTATATAGTGTCTAATACATCTACGATGTCTCTAAGCGTTTTACAGATACCGGTATATTATTACCCCGGTCATCGGATACCCACCCTATAGTCCTTTAATAGCTTACAATACTACTAATAACCTACAATTATGCCATTTGCATTCCGGACACATCTCTTCATGCCAAGTACATTGTTTTGTAAGCTACCTTAGTCTTTAATAATGAGATAAAGCACAGAGCAAATGTCAGACTTGTGTTTTACATGCATTACATTGAGGTTGAGAAATTCATGGTTAATTTAGTGATTTAACCCTTTGCTTGTGTGACCCAAAGTGCTTAAAAGCTATTCCAAACGGCATTTTCTTGTCACTTCGCAAAGTAACGAGCATAATTTACTGAGAAATCCATCAGAATGCAAAGTTTTTTACAGCCGTGTAAGAAATTGCCGCCCCTGATATCGATTGTCAGCTTGTTTGTATTACAGTATAGCATGCTATCCATTGATTTATTATTGATTCATCTATTAATCCTCTTAATAATTGAATACACGTAGGTGTAGTTTCAGGATTTTGGGAACAGACTCAAAGTTTTCTATTAGATAATCTGCTGCTTTTTGGCTTAATAAAGCAGGTAATATTTTTCCCAGAAGTACTTAATATATGAAGATATTCTTGTTAAAGTCATCTTGACTTTGAATTGGTACCTGTTTGAACAGTGACCTGAAATGTGCATGATCCCTCGTTGCCAGCTTGATCTTGATAGGTGAAAGTCACAGGTGTTTCACCAACTGGAAATGAGGTGCCAGATGCCTGGGTGACACTCACAAATGTTGCAGAGCCAGAGTTATCCACAAAACTAGGATTATTAAATGTAACAATGGTCTGTGTGTTGCCAAGCTCAATTGTCATCAGGATAGGGTCAGGACATGTGAGAACTGGAGGCAGTGTATCTCCTGGAGAGAGAAAAATAGGAGAAGAACAATGACATGATAAGGACCATAACAACTTGGTAAATATCCCACTAGTAATAAAATCACAAAGCCTTGTTTGCTATACTTTTACATGGCATGTATTAGTTTTATGTTCCCCGGTTTGATAGAACTATCGTTGGGAATAGTAACATACTTGACATCTAAAATCTTACAAATACCATTTTTTACAGAAGAAAGGCTAAAATATAAACAAATGTTAGTGATGGAACTGTTCAGAGGAATTCAATATACTGTATAGTAAAAAAAAACAGGCTTCTCAAATCTGTCATGGTAGCACATACATGTAGTACTAGCATATTTCTGGAGTTAATGCCAATTATTAAAATCAGAATTGATTTTATTATTTGCTAGATAAATCTATGTATCTACCTATTATGCTGTCTCTGACTACGCAAAGCCATTCGAGTACAAAAAGTCACAAATAGTGCATATCCCCCACCCTAGGACTCCACCTTCCTCTGTGCACATCGCTAGATGCACGCGCACACTTGTCCTCTTAACGAGCAGCCCCAGAAATAAACCTCGGACATGGTGCTAGGCAAGGAGAGGGATAGGAGGGCGGGGCATACATGTAGGTAGATACATAGATTTATCTAGCAAATAATAAAATCAGTTCTGACTTTAATGATTTACTACAATAAATCAATGTATCTACCTATTATGCTCGACTAACACCCATTCAAAACCGGGTGGCATGTCCCAAAGAGGAAGGTTAATTGGGGTCCAAGGGAGACGTTGCCACATTCAACGTTGCAGTAGAGAAAGATACTTCACCAGGCGGAATATCTCTCAGATAGAAGGTGAAGAAATAGACAGCCAAAAAGATGTCTACAAGCAACACACCCTGAAAATGAGCCCAGGAAACACTAACACCACTAGTGTCATGAACACGGGGTATACCACCAGCTATAAGTGTATCTGACCCAGCCGTCCGAAAGCTTCCACAACCCATCTCGACTCCCACGAGGCAGGGGAGAAGGGCTCCCGGGTGATAATGAAGAATTAAACATCTTAGCATCAAGTCTTGGGTCTATTAAAAAAACCACATCAAGGCCCTCACCCGACACAAGACCTTAACCTCCCGCACAGAGGCAAGGTCTGAAAGGGGTCTAAGAAGAATCTCAACTGGTCCAGAGGACGCCGTTTGATTCTTAGGGCTTAGGAAAAGTCGCACACCCCGATAAGCCAAAGGTTAAGGCCAAGGGTGGAACAGAGGGCGTGAAGGGGCACTCCTCAACTGCCCTGGCACAAGGCGACTAAGTACAGCATCTTGACAGTCAGAAAATGAAGAAACGCATTAGAACTAGAGTTAGTTCGGGGGTTGACGGATGCTGCAAGAACAGGAGCGAGACAACCCAACTCTTGAAGGGGAGATAGAAACTCCCGTGCCATCAGCAAAACCAGCGTGGACGTCGGCGATAAACACGGATGGTACAAATGATCTGTCCAGTCAAAAAGGGAGATCAAAAAATTAAAAAATGACTCCAATAGGGGCTTCACATGGCGAGGCAACCAAGCTCTTGCACTTATGATAAAAGGGGCCCCAGCGAGAGTTGTAGAGATAACTAGCAGATTTAGCAGCTCCAAAACAGGAACTCAAAGAGCCCCGAGTACCGACAACAGCAAGGCGGAAAAATAGCAAACTGCATGACGTTGAAGGAAGATCCCTGTGAGGGATTGGTGAAAGGAGGCATCCGCCCGAGGACAGAAATCCCACAAACAGGGAGTCTTGACCGGGAAGTAGGAGGCTACTGGTACTATGTTCATGGACCGGCACCACCTCCACCCCTGGGCAGTCCAGGTGTTCAGAAAAGAAGACTGAGGGCCACCTTGGTGAATGATGTAGGCGACCAGCAAGAGCAGAGTTGAAATGATGAAGAGACAGAAGACTGCCATTATTTCTAGCACATCAAAATAAGGGGTGACTCTCAAAAGAGACCAGTCCCCGGAGAGCATCTCGCCCGGACAAGAGCCGCCCCAACCAAGTAAGGAGGCGTACGTCAAGAGAGAATGACAGAAAAGGGGTGCAACAAGCTTGCCTTAGGCAAGAGACGCACTGAGTCTAGGGGCGGGAAGGAGCTAGATGTCTCTCAGGAGTGGAAACCAAACCGTGCGAGAATCAATGCCCTGTTTAAACACTTGATGAGATGCCTCTGAAGAGGGCCTCAACAAAGCCTGCAGTCTGGCAGGATCCTACTCGAGAACAAGACACTCAAGTAGCTGGCCAAAGACTGAAAGGCAGGGCCCCAAAAGGTTTTGCCCTGGAAGACGAACTCCATAAGTCTCTTGACAAAAGATGAATGGGGATGTTAAGCATGCATCCTAGAGATCAAGGGAGCCGCAAGGACATCCCGCTTGATCGAGGGCAAGAAGGATGCCAAGGTCTCCATGCTTCGTTTCCTCCAGCGCTTGGGGATGACGAAGATAAGGGAAAGGTAGAAAAGAGAAAGATATCTCAACCTATCAATGGCCCTTTATCAGCAGCATGGCAAACTTTAACGAGATGCGCTGATGAAGGGTAGCTGACATTGAAGATGGTGGAACACCCGGTGCTGCTGGCGACTAGAGCCAGAGGCTGACCCCTTTGACTTCAACAAAGTCTATACAAGATTACGAGGGAGGGACTGTTGGTCATCTCCTGCGCCTGCTTGCGCCCTCAGAATTCCCTCAGAAACGCACAGACAAAAAAAATAAGAGAAAGGTACATCCTGTAGCGAGGACTGGAAGTCCCTTTCCAAGCACTAAAGGTGTGGAGAGCGCTATCTTATCAATAGCCGAGGATGAAAACTGAGACCATTGGAGTCCAGTGAGTGAGAGTTCATCAAACTGGAGTCAACATCTGGCAAGCTTAGCTCCTCTGATATGGCCCGAAGGCAAAACAGAGAGCCCAAGAAAGCTGACAGCCTCAGTAAAACAGAAGCTCGGCTTGAGAAGAGGGATCCATAGAAGCTTGTCCTTCATCGATTACTTCCTCTTTGATTAGGCTTCTTGCTGGGTAACAAAGCCACAGCAACAGAGCCAGGCTTAACACGAGAGGGCATGGGCTGATTTGAAAAATCAGGCAAACCCAACGGAGCCGAGGCGGACACCCCGCATGAGAGGGGTGCGGACCGGGTCACACTCACTCCATCCACCGTATTGGAAGGTGAGCTAACCAAGTTACCACTAGAAGTGGGCTAGCACTGGGGTGTAGGAACAGAGCCCGCACGCCTGAAAATCCCCAGAAATGGTCACACCAGGTGAACGAAGAAACGGGGGAAGTGGTAAGGCAAATGTGGTCACTGTGTGACCAAGAACCGGCGACTGTCGAGGGACAACAAGGTTCCGCTTGAGGAAAAGAGACCATGGAAGATTTATCCTTCTTGGACTTCTTCTTCTTCGCCTTAGGCCCGTTACCTAGCACAAGAGGACACAAGCAGATGCCGAGCATCAGAGCAGCCCGACTGAGCTGAGACAGACACCCCACATGAGTGCGGGCTTTAGGCTTCCTGCTGGGTATAACATCACCAGCATAGAGCCCTGCTTCCTAGCAAGGGAGGACACAGGCTGAACAGAAGCTGACACCCTGCAAGAGAGGGGTGCGGCCTTGGTCATACTCACTCCATCCACAAACATGATGGCCCAGGACGAAATTCCCATTGAAATTCTAATTGGTACCCATTGGAAACCAATTACAGCAATTCAATTGGTATTTTTGTACTCATTGGTTGCAATGGGTACCCATTAGGATTACAATTTAATTGGTATATTTTCAGTTGGTATGAGCTTGCCAATTGGTACCATTAGAATACGAACTGAAAATATGGAAGCAATCAATGGGTACTGTCACAATCTTGATCAATTTTTCCATATTTAATTCTGTTAGGGTCTGTTTTAAAGCCCAAGTCAGGCTAGTCTTTGTTATGGTAATTAGATTCCCCACTTGAGGTGCAGCATAGCATAGCCCTACATTTCTTTTACTGATATGCCAGGCATGCACTCAGGTTCTTTAATAAAGTGCAGTGTAGCCCTACTTCTTTTCTATACTGATATGCGAGGAATGCACTCAGGTGCTTTCTTTTATGTTTTGGGCTGGGCTTATTCAGTCATACAGTGTTGGAATCAGTCATACAGTGTTGGAATCAGTCTGCAGCCAGCTTTCCTACTGAGAGGACCTGTTTTACGAGCTGGTGCAGCTCCGGGCGGTCACACTCTTTATGTCCGTTTAAGTGCCTTTGCTAACAGTGGCCGTTTTCCAGCGGTTTTCCCAAGTTTCCACGTTTTCATCGGATTAACGTTTCAACGTTTGGTTGAGTTTGTAGCGTCATGAAGAGATGTACCACGGCACTCCATAAATACCTGCATCCTGTGGCATTTCATAGGACTCTGGCCTGATCTTCGTTTCGCATAGAGTGCAGTATATCTTCTACCTATGTGGAGTCTACACTCGCGGGTGCCCTTGTGAAAAAGTACTGCTGTACAGGTACTACAGTAGTACTACATGTACCTCAAAAAGTACTGCAGAAGTATCACGAGTACTATGCAAGTACCTCAAAATTTCTACACTACTGCAGTACTACCTCAGAAAGTACTGCAAAAGTACCACAAGTACTGCAAAAATACTGCAGTACTACTGCATTACTTTGCAGTACTTTTTTACAAGGGTGAGGTACGGTAGCTGACACACCACCGATAGCGGGCGAGCACAGAGCGTCAGAGCCCATACACCCGCGAGGAGACGAGTCCATTAAAGATTTATCCTTTTTAGACTTCTTCTTGGTCTTAGGCTTTTTGCGGGGTATAACATCACCAGTGTAGAGCCCCGTTTCCTAGCATGGGAGGACACAGGCTGATGCCAAGTATAGGAGCCGCCCGGCTGAACAGAAGCAGACACCCCGCATGAGAGGGGTGTGGCCTCGGTCACACTCACTCCATCCACAAACATGGCAGGTGAGGTAACACCAGCGCGAGCAGGTGAGTACAGGGCAGCAGCGCCCATACGCCTGCAAGCCCCGGACCAGGACACACCAGGTGCACAGAGGGATTCGTAGGGAGTGGTGAAGCAAATTGGTCGGGTGTGACCTGGGCCCAGCTACTGTCGGAGGACAGCGCTCAGGTCTACCCGCCTCGCCAGCCGTGCCCTACAAGAGGAGGATGGTTGGGGCGGTTTGCTGCTAAGCAGGAGAGGCGCCTGGGCAGTCTCAGCAGTCTCAGCAGGCTTCCACTAACACAGTCACTATATCAGTAGACAGAGGTTACAAGTGTAGAAAACTGTCCGGAGACAGTGCCAGCACACGTCCGAGCGGCGCTCCCTATGGCAGTAGACATAGAGGAGGCAGAACAGATGGGAGCATGCGCCCAACTTGGGCCTTGACACCTCATCCTCTGACAAAGTCATAACAAACTGTAAGAAAAACAAGCAAAAACAACAAAGCGATATGCATTAAACAAACAAAGAACCCCAAAAAGCCAGCAGGCACACGGGTGGAGAGGTGACTTGTTAAGGACATTTAAAACGAATTGATCTAGTCTCAGCACTAGCAGTGAAAACCTAGAAATATCTGACAACTGAACAGTACCTGCTAAAATAGAATTTAGAAGAGAACATGAACATGCATGTCATTGATAAAGGTTGGATAATATTATGGCCTATGCTTCCTTATTCCGTATTAATATACATAATTATATACACCATTTCAAAATTAAAGTCATAAGCATTCTTTTGATGTATATATCGATACATGAAATTATGCAATGAAAGCAAATTCTGTTATCTAAGAACACCTACATGTAAAGCTATAAATTCATTTCCCGCTAATTCACATTTCTGTGCACCGCTCATAGCTTCGTCAGTTCGTAAAAACAACAAGGATTTATGCCATAAAAAAGAGCACTACTGGAGATAATTTAGTGATGATTGCAAATGAAGTGAATTGCAGTGTTAAGATTTGTTAATGTATCAATGAACATACCACCTGTGATAATAGTGACAACAAATGAGCAAGATGCCACATTTCCAGCCCCATTAGATAAGCAAAAGGTGACAGATGTTGTTCCAACAGGAAAGTTACTTCCAGATCATGAAGGGATATGCTACCAGAGTTATCAGTAGCAGTAGGAAAAAGGAAATGTTAGTTGTCTTGAGGATGAGCCAAAATAAACCGTTTGAATAATATCAGCTGGACAAGTCACAACTAATGAAGTGGAATCAACTATGAATAGAAAAAGCATGAAAAGAAAAAAAAATCATACTAGACTGAATACTTCATGAATGATTAGAAAACATGAGTAAATATGAAGATGTAATCTAATATGTTTGAATAAATATGAATATGATTTATTCTTAATGAAATGACTCCAAATTACATGAATTTAATTTGCATGAATGTGGGTTTAAATCGGCATACACATGGATAGAAAAGAAGCACTCATACAGGAGGTCAGTAGTGTAGGATATAATCTATAAAATGATCTGATGCAATATTAGAACTAGGGTAAAGAGGAAAACCTAGAAATCTCTAGACCACTTATATCAGATTTACAATGCCCTACCAACTCCAAAGCAACCAATTACAAAAAAAACAAAAAAAAACAAAAAAAAACTGGGGCCCTTTGGAGTAATATACTTTGCTATTGTCAGTCTGGTGTAGGTCTCATTGGTGTGACAGGGATTTATATTAGCTCCAAGAATAAAATTCACAGAAAATCATATAAATTTCATAGTTTACTGCATTTCTACAAGTTGATAGATGTACATGTATACTCTACTATGGAGCCAATTTAGCTAATTGGAAAATACAAATGCAATTGTTGGGCTTCAAAAGGTATGATATTATGCTGATAATTCTATGAAAAAAATATTATGAACAATTAAACTTAACACAAGGACTTTTCACAAAAACTGAACAAAACATCAATATCATGTACATACCACACAGGATTTTCATCAATAGTTGATAAGTATATCAAGAATTTGGGAAAGACAATAGTCTTCGAGGCATAAATGGATTCTGAGCTTATGATTACATTTAAGGGGATGACTGCAGATGAGATGATAAATAGCAGTGTTAATATTTGTTAGTGTTTCAATGAACATACCAGCTGTAATAGTAACAACAAATGAACAAGAAGCCACATTTCCAGCCCCATCAGCAAAGTGAAAAGTGACAGATGTTGTTCCAACAGGAAAGTTATTTCCAGATTGATGACTAGCGTCTTGAAGGGATACACTACCAAAGTTATCAGTAGCAGTCAGAAAAAGGAAATGTAATTTGTGTTGAGAGGGTGCAGAAAGGAACCGGATAAATAATATCAGCTAGACAGGTCACAACTGGTGAAGTGGAATCAACTATATAAAGAAACAGCATGAATAGAAAAGAAAATCATTCTACAGTGCGTCCCAAAAAAAAGTTAACAGTTGGAAAAAGTCTCCCCAAATAAAAATTTCGGAATATTTTCAATAAATTACAATTCTTGTAGATAGCTTAGGGTCCGTCCCGCACAATAACACCAACAAGTTATTACACTTGAGTGATATAAAACCATTTTTGTGAAAGGGTGCAAAATTCAGACTTGACGAGAATAGGTGCAAAATTCAGACTTGACGAGAATAGGTGTTTGTTCTGACTGGTATCAACAAAGTTGAGAACTGTTTGAAATTGATGGTTGGAAAAAGTCTCCCCAATTAAATATTTCAAAATATATTCAGGAAAATGCCATACCTGTGGTTAGCTAAGGATCTCTTCTACCAAATGACACTACAATATTTAATGCATGGGTGAGCAAAAGCCACTTTTGTGAAATGTTGCAAAATCGATTCTTGACAAATGTTTGTTGTTGTTCTGGCTGGCATGAGCCAAACTGAGCGTCATGAAAAGACTTTAAAATTTTATATTCTGATCATTGAAAGACTATTTATGAAAGAACAGACTTTTTGTTCATTGTATTACCTGATATATCCCATCAAAACTTTATGGTCGAAAGAGCAAGCCAGATGAAATTAACAGACTCACAAAAAGTAACATTTCGATACACTCAGCAAAGTAGTTAATTGCTCACTCAAGCATAAAATGTTGATGGGATGTGTAAAGAAACACAGTGATCAGAGCCTGTTATTTCATGAATTGTCTTTTATTGATCAGAATATGGAAACTTCTAAGCCTTTTCATGACTCTCAGCTCAGCTGATACAACCAGAGCCAATATCAATTCTTGTTAAGACTGGATTTTGCACCCTGTCACAAAATTGGCTTTTGCTCACTCAAGCGTAAAATATTGTGGGATATTTTGGTGTCATTTGATAGAAGAGACCCTAAGCTATCGACAGGTATGAAAATTTCCTTAATATATTTTGAAACATATATTTGGGGAAAATTTTTCCAACTGTAAATTTTTTTCTGGGATGCACTGTAGACTGAATACTTTATGAATGGTTAGAAAACATGAGTAAATATGAACATGTAATCTGATGCATTAGAATAATTATGAATATTATATCTTATAAATGAAATGACTTAATGAATGAAAAGTACATGAATATTTGTTTAATTTAGCATACATATGGATAGAAAAGAAGCAGGAGGTCTGTAGTGTGGGATATAATGTATAAAATGAACTCATGCAATATCAGAACTCTGACCATATTATATCAGAATTATAATACTCAACCAACTAATAATCAACAAAACTGGGGCCCTTTGGAGTAATATACTTTGCTCTTCGTTCTATTGTCAGTCTGGTGTAGATCTCATTGGTCTGACTGGAATTTATAGAAGCTCCAAGAATAACATTCACAGGAATTCATAAATATGTCCATAATGCATTTGTACACACGTTTGTTTGATGTACATACCCTACCAAATAGACAGTTTGAGCTCAGTGAAAAATACAAATGCAAATTACTGAGCTTCAAAAGGTTAAAAATAAATCTGATATTTGTTTGAAAAAATATTATAAACAAGAAGGATGTGACTGCATGTGCTATATGCCTCTGCCTAAATTCAGTTAAGTTCATTGCTCAAACTGTTATTATTATTATTACAACATTTCCTACGTTAGGGGGAATCCTAACAATGCGGTTTATTCCGTCACAATATAAATTTGACGTTGCGGGGAAAGAAACCGTGCGTTAAGAGGAATGATAACAATAGGCTGAGATAAAAGGATTCCCCATAACGCTGGAAAAGGAGTTATTATCATTATTATTATTATTATTATTATCATTATTATTTTATTCGGCAAATCAAAGTACAATCATGTAGAATTACAAAGAAGAACAAATACATGTTCTTGAAATATTGTGATAAACAGAATAAAAAACTTATTACATGTTAATTAACCTCTTTGACCTTTGACCTTGACCTGACAACCCAAAAGTCTCATCACTTTGTCTCCTCATTGTCATGCATACAAAATAGTTGAGATACATGTATGGTGATAACAAAATTAACAAATCTGTAATTTCAAGCATATTGACTTCTATGACCTTTGACTGCATGTATGGCTGACTAAATGTATGGCTGACTAAACCCAAAATCTAATCACTTCATCTGACTATCGTGATGCATACTATCACCAAGTTTAAAGTTCACACCTAAAATAGATACCGAGATACGGTGATAATAGAACTTTAAAAATAGATTAATTTCATGTATATTTGACCTACTTCAATAAAAATCTAATCAGCAAAGATGTATGCTACTATGCTGTCAGAACAATTTATTAAAAATTGATCAATGTAGTATTGTTAACAGGGTACAGATGAAAACTTAACAATCTCAGACTACTTATATTAGTAGTACATGCATGTACATGTACCTCCGAAAAAAATGAAAGCAAACTACAACCACCAAAATTATCAACATTGCATTTTTTAGCTGAGCTTCAATAATCAAATAAAACAGATGACAATTAACCATGAATTCAGAAATGACACCTGATTTACAAAATGAGAAAAGAAAAGAAAAGAAAAGAAAAAACAGTTTTCATTTTGCATGAAAAAAGCAGAGCTACATGCAATGTTGTTAAACATTTCAACATAATAATTTCTAAAAAATTAACAGTATTTTCTCTACTTAATCAGTTCAATAAAATGAATTCCCACATAATGTTAATCCCTAAAAATCAATATGCATCAAACCTTCAGTATTCTTCTCAAATCTAAGTGTGAAATTTTGAAAATC
Source organism: Heliocidaris erythrogramma (assembly GCA_025617745.1). Lineage (NCBI taxonomy): Eukaryota > Metazoa > Echinodermata > Echinoidea > Camarodonta > Echinometridae > Heliocidaris > Heliocidaris erythrogramma. Next base: position 24,903,310 of record CM046866.1, read on the forward strand.
ATTACTACTTGTCAGCTGAACAATATGTGACCCGGCACCACAAAACCACCAAAAAGTCGCAACCCGTGATTTTGTGTAAACAGCTGAAATGGAAATTTGGGTTGGAAAATTTTATTTTCGGACTTGGTTTTTCTGAAAGATCGTTCTTTTCTGTACCTTATATCAAAATCTGGAAGCTTAAAACACAGTAGAAGATGAGTTTTTAACAGTTTTTCTAGACCAGTTTTTTTGCGCACAGCTTCGGTTTCTGCCTAATTCTTCGCCTTCCCGTATGATTTTTTTTAATTAGTACTGTTCACCCTCGTAAATCACTGCAATCTCACGGGCCTTAAATTACCTTTTCCCTAATGATTTCCATACTGATAGAAAGAATAAATTCTCAGCAATCTCATCATACTGATATTACAGTTCATCAATAGCCGCGAAAGCAAATTACAGTGCAGTTTTAAGTTCCACTTCGATGACGAAACAGAGTCTGAAAAAGGATTTCGTTGCTAACGAACGATCAAGTTTATTCACGTGAGCAAAGAAAGAGTATCTAAGTTCTATGTAAAACAAATTGCATATAGGTTAATTAATGTGAACAAGAAAAAGAGTAGGTTCTATTTAAGTTAATTATAGGCTAAATTACAAGTTCATTGTATGATAACAGAAGGACTACAGAGGTAACAAACCAGTATTATGTAACAGGGAACAAAGAAAGACACCCCAATGGAGTGAATAGGCATTGTCTTGTGCGCATGTCAGGCCACCGAGGTGCACGTAATCTCCCATTAGAACACTCTCATTTGCATCATAATAACTTTTGAATGACTCAAGTTCACAATTTGAAGTCTAGGAAATAGAATGAATAAACTATGTTTAACACTCCTACCAAATATCAACCTAATCCGACAATTCATTCATAGTGGGTGCTATGGCCTTTTGATTCACTCTCTATCGACTTTCTGTCTCGTTTTCTTACTCCGCACGCTTGAATAGGCCCCCAACTTTAGAGCTCATTTCCTCCCTATTTAATAACAGCAAACATCTCTTACAAGCTCCTTTCATTCGCTGAATTACAAGGGTTAGAAAGTTTCAATTATAATGAGTCATATATCATTTTAAAGCTGACACTTTGTTCTATCCAAATATGATAAAATCAGAAAAATTATTTTTTGCGATTTTTTGGTGGTTTTGTGGTGCCGGGCACATATGACATGACAGAAATTCTCTCATGAAATCATGCCTCATGTAAATGATAGTTCTATCACACTTTGTCATTGCTATATGCATTCCAGACTCTTGAAAATGATCACAGCTAATTCTATTTTTACTTGCAATTCTCGCTACCTCAAATATGCAATTTTCGACGTAGATCGAGGGCAATATTATGCATGGAAATGGTCCGCATCTTCGTCAACTTCACTTCCGGTCCGTATTGAAATACTACGGCTTATGAATAAAGTGAGTGCTAAAATGCTTAATTTTTGGATCGCATGACATAAACCACTCAAATTTTGAAAATGCAACCAATTGTCTCAATAAATGATGGTATCTTTTCAAACATGTCGGTTAATTTATACTCAAACTCGAGGATTTTGGTAATACCTGTGTACATTTCAATGCAAAAAAGACAAACACTTGTCGACCCAATCGGGATATTGTCAGCACTGCGCATGCGTGGTTTGCATGACAAACGCCATCTGTTGGCGAAATTGCGTATTTGGGGTAGCGAGAATTACTGTGAATTTGAAGGTGCAGAGAAAAAAAATTCTTGACAGTTGTTGCAGACAATGTAATTTAACATACAATGCATTTTATATGGCTCAGAACAGAATTGAATGTACATGTTTAAACATAACTTCTCAGTTGACAGAAGTTCACTTGTCCTGACTGCACTTGATGGAACAACAACTGCAATCTAAAATGAACTTCTAGACAACTTTACAATATATAAAGAAGGCCACTGACAATCATTTTACTTACTTGTATTCACTGTAATTGTAAAGCTGCATGAATTCGCATTTCCACTGTCATCACGATATGTGTATGAAACAGAGGTAATTCCAACTGGGAATAGTGCTCCAGAATTGTGGGTTTGAGTTACCAGGAAGAAAACTCCTGAGAGGTCTGTAACTACAGGATCATTGAATGCAACCGGGAGACTATCTGTTCCTAGTTCTACAGTTCTGACTATGTCTCCTGGGCATTGCACATTAGGAGGAATGGTATCCACTAAGAAAATGAAAACAAACAAATTACGTTCAATAAATGATAAAAATTGTTGAAAGAAATTATATCAATCAATGAGAACCATGAAAATGCACACAAGATACAAATGACTAATTTGTATACCGGTACAATGGGAGTAGAAACAATATAAACTTGTTTTATATGTCTCAAAAGTTTTAACCAATACTTTGCTAATATTCAGAAAGATAAAACAGGTGTTACAAAACTCTCTAGTAACTTGTTGCAGCAAAAAATTATATTTTGTTTTTTGTTGTTGTTTTGAAACAGAACTGTACTGTATTCTCATTGAATACAGTACAGTTTGTAGTAAATGTCGAAAACAACAAACAAAGGTACATGTATATCCAAAACAGAGTTATCGCATCTACAATGCATATGTAGCGCTTTCCCTATCCTTGGGCCTCGCGTGGTATTTACCATACACAAAATGATCTCGTCGGCATCACGCAGATTTCTAATGTTATTTACAAATTCAAGTGCTGATGTGAAACCTGGTACATAGGGCGTACGACTAGCAGATCGCGTAAAGCAGCACATACCTTCCTCTATTCGGAATTGCCAGGCTAGCACACGGTCACAACCCCAGCGTTGGTGTAGACAAACAAATGTGCGCAACACGGCAGACAATGCCAATTCTGCGATCGCTCACCACTTACTTAACAATGAAGAGTGCGCTGAACAATACTGTTCATCTTGGTAAATGAAGAAGCTTGATGGGAGGAATTTTAATTTGTAAACAAATTTTTAGGCATTTTCCTCCCAGTGTTAAAGATCGTATGCTCGATCTGTAATGAAAAACACAAGTCAGAAAAAATTGGAACCAGCGGGATTCGAACCTGTCATCTACTGCTTGCCGGGCTGTTCATCTTGTGGTGTAGACAAACAACTGTTCATCTTGGTTTAAAATTCTTAGCCAAGCGAGAAACTTTACATATATGCGCATGCTTGAAGCCACATACATTCAGCTCACTGACCCTGTTCTGTGCCGACAGAAAGAGTTCGTGAGGACGCTCATATTGTTTTAGCTCCTGTTATTACAAGACCGCCGGGCAATAAGCCTAATTTCCCCTTATGTTCAGGCAGCCAATCAAAATTTCGGCGATCTGAATGTATAAAGCTATCTTTCCTCAGCTTCGTTTCGGATAGTTAGCTACATCCAGATCGCCTCGGAAGTGATAGTTTTTCCCATCACCTTCACCAACGCCAACGGTAATTATTTGCTTACTATTGCTGTACCAAGTTCCAACTTGATTGACCATGCTGTTTTGGAGATATAGACATAACATTGTAACAATGTTTTGACGATCTCCTGATGTAACAGTGATGTGATATTATTCATCTTCATACATTTTAACTAAAAAAAAAAGAGTCACCAAAAAACTCACCATTGTGCCAAATTTATAAATGCTGTTTGTAAGATATGACCATGTTTGTATATTTAAAGTTCCTATTCAAAGTTATAAATATGGTCGAATTTCATATCATTGTAAAGTTTATGGTACAGAGATTACTATGAAACCCATCGAAACTTTTGAAAAGTAAATGGGATGCAAATATTGCTCATCACAAATTGATAAAAACGATCCCCAATATTGCTTCCAAATACGTTCCGCAAAATGCGAGAGCCGGCTACGTCACAGGATGGACGATGTGATAACGATCGCATCAGGCTTTCGATAGTGGGTCTACAAAGCAAACATAGTTTACAAATTATCTTTGCACGAATGTCATCATCTTTTATGGCCGATATTAATCTAGATTTGGGTTTCGAAATAGAAAATGTTGAAGAAGAGGATGATGGTGAGAGTATTAGCTCAGGCAGTGGACCAGACAGTGACATTGATGCCGGTGAATTAGGTGAATTTGAAACGGACAAAGAACAAGCTGCAGTTGTTGAAGAATTAGGTTGAGCGTATCTGCATGCGCCAGAAGCGAGGGCTAGAGGTGGACATGGAGATCGAGAGGAATATCAGCATAACCTCGGTGATGCAGGCCCAAGGGGCAATATGGATCATACTGTACAAGGCTCGATCCCAAAAGCACTTTGAACTGGTACGTTTAAGTCTTTATATGAGGATGATTATTCTGTCTTTATTGTCACGCATGTTCTCATGCTAGCACCTGCCATTGTCATTGACTGATGGGCCAGTCAACTCGGCTGGAACGCGCACCCAGCCCCAGGGCAGTGCTCCCCCAAAGTCTATGAAGGCTACACTGCGTGATGGGGAGCCCTATGTCTGCGCAACTAAGATTTGACTCGACACTGAACAAGAATTTTTTTCATTATTCCTCTAATGCCTAAATTACATTATTCCTGATATCTTAAAAAGTAGGTGTGCAAAAATTCTCGTCGAAATTAGAGGGGTATACTTCCTTTTGTGACAGAGGCTGTGTCAATGACAGGTTGATGTTGAAAAAAATAATGGTGCCCAAAACATGTCTACACACTCATTCATTTTACGTACAGTCTGATATTTTGACATGAAAGACAACATTCTGAGGCTTGTGAAGAAAATGTCAGAAATTCAATGATTTTCTAATAATTTGACAGACTTGTTTTTCGCAGGAATATCTATCGCTATAATCATGGACCTACTAGGTCCATGCAGTAATAAAGATGAAAAAATTCGTGTTCATGAACTTCATTGCAAAAATAGTATCTTGTTTACTATCCGTGTAATCTTTGGTCAGATACTGGACCCAATTTCACTGTACATTGCCTGGCAGCATTTCACAGAGAAATGGCGGCGACAAGCCAGATCATTTGGTGCGAGGAACAATGAGTAAGTACATGTTTATTTTCTTTTCGACTGGAGAACAGTAATATTAGTGAATATGAAGAAATGTGTCGATGTTTGATAATTAGTATAGTTTAATTCAGGGGAAATGTGTGAAAATTTCCTGTAATAGATAACAAAATATACTCTGTTTTAATGGAAGGGGGAACAATCACGGTGGCTGCCGCCCAGCACCGCTCGGCAAGCAGGTCAGAGTTTCAAACTCGTATACACTCTAAGAGAAATATATTTGTAGAACCGGTGCTGGCTTGTGCGAAATAACTTTTATTCATCATTCCAATTCCCAAGTTCCAAGTTCTAATCTTTAAGTTCTAAGATAAAATACAATTGGAGGCTTTAAACAGTCTACACCTTAGCGCACTTGTACTCGTGCAAACTATAAAAGAAACTTCTCTGACGTCCAACTTAGGAGTTCTATCTCTGTCTCTGACTTTTTCTCTTTCTCTCTCTGGAAACTAACAGAAAGGACCTCTTCTAGCTTTTTCTCTCTTTATAAAGCACATTTAGAAGCTGGACCACTGAGCTTACTCTTCTAAAGCATTCTTACATTGCTTATTGTTTCTTCTTAAAGGTGCTGGTACTGGCCAGGTAATAAACATGATTTTCAACTTCCTCAGCCAACCTGATATTTGACTTTTGTTCTCATCCAATATACAGGTAGTACAGATATGTCGCCTATCGCCAGTTTGTGAGATGGTGTTGGGGAGTTCTAGGAAAAGACATCCGTGTTCAACTACAGTACCAGCATGTGTGGAAGCTGCAGTAAAGAATGCTTATCCTGACAGAGGAGGCCACTGCAGAGGAACAGTTACTGTTCTGAGACATTAAGATATATAACTTATGACATTCAAAAACAAAAAAAAATGTTGTGGCCACCATTTTAGCATTCAAGATGGCTGCCGCGACCCCAAAATAGCCACAAATCATGAAATATCCGTCCTTGAGATGTAATTTTGATGTCTATGCCTAGTTTTAGGGGGTCGGGGAAACCCATTCAGACTACTTGGAATGTGTTATGGGAGTCAGGAACATTCATTCAGACCACTTACAATGTGCTATATGGGTCAGAAAAGCTGGAAATCAAAGATGACATCTAAGATAGAAATAAAAATGACATCTTTTGGTATCACTTCCTGTCATTTTAAAGAAAATTGGCTGCCAATTTGGACACCATTTTAGATTAAAAGGTTTCCTGACCCCCATAACACAGTCCAAGTGGTTTGAATGGGTTTCCTGACCTCTTAAACCTAGGTGTAGACAACAAATTTAAATCTCAAGGGCGGACATTTCATGATTCGTGGCTATGTTTAGGTCGCGGCAGCCATCTTGGATGCTGAAAAGGTGGCCATTTAAGGTACCGTCATGAATGTAAGGCTACTCCTGTACTTTTTTTAATACTTTTACGGGTATCAATAGATATCCTGAGCACTTAGTGTGTTTTTAATCTTGAATATTTCCTCCATACTCCAAATAATACCTCTTTTCCAGTCACTTTTAGGAAATTGGCGGCCATTTTGGATGCCACCTTGGATTTCCAGGTATCCTGACCCCCATAACACATGGTCTGAATGGACTTTTTGACAAAAAAAAAACTAGGTATAGATACCAAAATTACATCTCTAGGATGCGTATGTCATGATTTATAGCTATCTTTAGGTGCTGGCGGCCAGAGCGCATTGAAAGAGAGAGTTGTGACAAGCGCATAATAAGCCTATGCGTATGCAGTCTTTCCCTTTCATATACATTCTCTATGGGAGGGGACTATTTGAAGCTCCATGAAATGACTGACCAATCAGAAGCGACCTCCAGTGTCGCAACTCTCCATATGTATAGCTCTGCTGGCGGCCATCTTGGACGCCATTTTGAAAATAACCACTTTCTGAAGGTCCAATTTTCTTAGATTTTTATTATTTATTCCTGACATCAAACCTTCTGTTGCAATTTTTTTTTGGTCATACCCTACATTGACCTGACTAGTACGGTAGATTAGTTCAAACATTCGGCTAATTAAAGTTGTTTTGCGCTGCTAAATTTCGCTTCAAAGGGGTCAGTTAGATTTATGCAAATTATGCAAATTGCCCAAAGTTGCTTTTTCGATAATGAAGCTGAAATGAGACCACATGGGATCACAAATCAATAAAAAAACTCAATTGAAAGAATATTGCGAGGTTTTGCTGCTGTGATACACTAAATGTATCTTAGTACAGTGCATATTCCTGAGAGAGCAGTTATTGTTCACTTCAAACCATTATTAAATAAATATGCTTCTTTGGATGAAGAGCATAACCATGGTGAACACAACTTGTTAATGCCTGTGTGCTGTGAATTCCAGTTCTCATGTCAATGAAGGTAATGGGTGCTACAATATGCAAGCATTGTACTCTTGCAGTAAGGGTCAACTATCAAATCAAAATTTTTAACTCACCAGCTACGAGAGTAATTGTGAATTCACACTGCGCTGTGTTACCAGTCTCATCCCTGTAGGTATATGTAACAGTGGTAAGTCCAAGGAAAAACTGGCTGCCAGATGCTGGACTCAGACTCACGAGAATGGGTGAAATGTTTGAATTGTCTGTAGCTGTGGCTGCTGGGATGTCAACTTCTCGTGACGGAGTTCCAACTTCTAGAGTCAGAGTTATGTCTTGTGGACATGTGACTACTGGGGGTATTGAATCAACTGCAAAAGAATAAAACTGAAATGGTAAGCACTGATTATGAATAATCTCGTCAGCACCATTCCTATCTAAAAATAATTCACAGTAAACTGAAGAATCAATGTACAAGATATGTTTTATTTCCTTAAAACATCCTTGAAGGTTATAGAGAACCTTATGATTTTGGGTTACCTCCTAGATATATACACCTGTTCCCGCTTCATTATTATACTTTGAACATTTTTGAAGGTTAATTATGGAAACTATTTTTGTCATGGAGATATTCAACGGTACCATCTAGCATAAAAGCCATAATTCCTTCCTACAGTCAAGCCCAGATTTTGACAGAAACTAACTTATGTTTCATATATCATTTCAAGGTCTTTTATGTTCATATCACCGAGACCCCCCCCCCCTAATTTATGTCTCATATATCATTTCAACATGAAGGACAATATAAAATAATTAACAATCTTGATACAGTATTATATTATGTACTTCTGAGACCATTTTTTGGTCTTCATTTGCTTATTTTCCGTCATTTTGTATCAATATCGAAGCAAGTACTGTATTCCATAGCGCGACTCGATCTCGACTGTCTTCAACTCCAGCAGCGCTGCTCACACATCGCATGGTATGGTACGGTACGCTCTCGCGCCCGCCAGGCTAGGCGGCAGGCGCAGGCCAGCTGGCCCGGCCACAGTGAGCGTATCGCATGCATACAGCTGCATCTCGTGCACCAATTTCTATGCATGATCGCATGAGATCTTTCGCTGCTCCTTATTTTTCTTTACCTTTTACGTAGAATTTGGTAGCAGTGAACGCTATGGAGTTACTACATGCTAAAAGTAGCAGACGATATTTCTCATATTCTGATCAGTGATTAGTGCAAAAATATCGTAATTTCGGGAGGACAAAGTTGGTGATCGGGAGGGCGGAGTTGGGGTGAATTTTCAGGATTTCATTGGGAGGGTTGGCATCTCTGGGAAAGTCCTGTTATTTTTTTCTAAAGAGCTCCATTTATTGTAAGAACGCTGTATATATTGTTATTCTGGTGCTAAATATATGGTAGGGGTAGAAACACGGCTGTGCGAAGCTGCTAATGCAACACTGACAAAAACCCCGTAATATTACGGGCTCTATACCATCAAGAGTAAAAATGAAAACCCGTATTACCTTATTGCCTAAATATGAAGTGACTGTGAAGATTTCCCAAATTTGAAATATCAAAGTTTCAGAATCTTGGTAGCGAGGGAACTCTACATGTTGCACCACTGTATGAAAGAACTGCACTCTGATTTCCTTTGAAAATTGATCTATATTATTTTACTTGTATAAAGAATGTTTAGATTTTCCAATTAAAAGTAACAGCAGAAAATACATTTTGCTCTGTATGTTACGGCAGGAGATCTGAGCTCCCTGGTTCGGGGTTCTATGTTGCAATGGATAGAGAATTATCTAAAGGAAAGAAATCAATATGTTGTTTACAATGATGAAACTTCATTTGAAAAAGAACTGATATGTGGGGTACCCCAAGGGTCTATAATGGGCCCCCTGTTATTCCTCTTATATATAAATGATTTACCAAATGCTTCCTCAATATTATCATACATCCTTTTTGCAGATGATACAAATGTTTTTTTGAGTGAGAAGAAATTAGATATTCTTGTCCATAATATGAGTAAGGAAATTCAACAGGTAAATACATGGTATAAAGTGAATGGTTTAAGGGTTAACATTGAGAAGACAAATTTTCTTCATTTTGCTCCATTGAATAAACAATATGACAAAAGTTTGCTTACTCTGAAGTTTACTGATTCATTAGAGCCCATCAAGCAGGTACATAGTACCAGTTTCCTGGGAGTTAATATCGATGATAAGTTATCATGGTCTTTACATATTAATGACATTGCATTGAAAATCTCTAGGGTTACTGGAATTTTGTCAAAGTTGAAATTTGTATTACCTTCAAAGGTACTCCTTCTACTGTATAATTCGTTAATCTTGCCTCACTTACAATATGGGAATATGATATGGATAAGTGCCTCAAATACATTGTTAAAACGACTGTATTTGTTGCAAAAACTTGTGATATGCATAGTTGCCAAATCTCATTATTTAGCCCATACTAACAATCTACTTAAACAGTATAGGGTATTAACTGTATATGAACTGAGTAAGTTACAACTGGGAGAATTTATGTATAAATCTGAGAATGGACTGCTTCCGAACTCGTTTCAAAACTGGTATAGGTGTAACAGTGATGTTCATTATTATAACACTCGAAACTCCAAGAAATTATATAGTATTTATTACAGGACCGCTATTGGTCAGAGTAGTGCTAAGTATCAGGGTTACCTTACATGGTCTGTTATAGAGGACAACATTAAACAATCTAAATCATTACGACAATTTAAGCTAAAATACAAAAAATATCTCATTAACTCTAAGTAAACTATCAGGTTTTTAAAATTTTTATCTCAATATATATGTTATTATTATGTTCCAAACCATTGTTATTGTTTTCTTTATCAGGCCATATAAAAAATATATAACATTTATTAGCCCCAGGGCTAGACTCGATAAGCTTTGCTTTTTCTAGCCCCATTCACATTAAGTTACTTAATTCTGTATTGTTCTATGTCTGTTTATCTATGATTCTTTTATAATGGTATATTTATATACATGTACACGTATTCCAAATTTCAATTGTGCAATTACGTATGTATATGACTCTGTATATTTTTGTGTTTTTTAATGTGAAGAATAATAAATGAAATGAAAATGAAATGTCGCTATACTACTTATTTGAAATATGAGCTTTAAATATTACTAATATGAAGATATATTATAAGATTAAATTCAATTCCATTATAAATTTTTGTGACATAAAACTTTCACGAATCTTGACCTCTCGTGAAAGCTTCATGCATGCAAACATTCTGGTTTTACAGTATACACTGCCCTACGCTAGGACTCGACACCCCGACACAAGAACCTCAGTGCCTTGCATGGGCTTACCAAAACTGCAAATTACCTTTTTAAAGCTGATTTCATACATTCTATTCTGTACACTAAGTATTGTTTAAGGTGAATCATACCCTTTAAAGTGTATATTAGTGTAAATATATGTTCCATGATTAAACTCTTCACTTGCATTAATGTATTTATACTAACCTGCTACAACATTGACAGTAAAAGTGCAGGTTGGAGCAATATTGTTTGAAGCATCTCTAAATACATAGCTAACTACAGTTTGACCCACAGGAAACAGATCCCCTGGTGCAAAGGTGCGGCTAGCAAGAAGGACTGTGCCACTGTTGTCCGTTGCAGTTGGTTCGTTAAAATTAACTGCTGCAGATGTTACACCGAACTGGACAGTTTGGGTGAAATCAGCAGGGCAAGTTACCACAGGTGGAGTGGAATCAACTGAAAGTTTAATATAGAAGAAATTGAAAAAAATCAATCATAAAACACCTAGAGGGTGATATAATAGTAGAAGGAAATGAACTATTGGGATTAGCTGTCAAGCCTACTAATCATAAAAAGAATTAATTGATTGATTTATTTCTGCTTGATTTCTCAATTCATCAAATAATGCATACGTTATACAAATTATGCGATATACAATACAATGGAACATCATGACATTAATATATCTTAAACTACAAGGCTAACAGTAGGATTATAGAAAGAGAAATCAAACAAGAGGGTTTTCATAATAAGCCGAGGCTTGACAGCATGAAAGCCCTTTGAGATAAAATATAATTAAAAAATAATGAGAGAAAGAATGGGAAGAGGATACAGAGAGAAATAGGGATGAAGAGAGGATAAAATGAGGCAATTGTACCTTTACAAATATTTTAAATAACAACTGTATTAACAATAGAGAGTTAATCATCCGGTTTGAGAGGCAGACATGATATTAACATAATAGCAAGTGGTAAACTCGTTTTGTAAACTAATATCATATCTGCCTCCCAAAGAGGTGAAAATGTGCCAAGTCATGGGTCCTATTTACATAAATTATACAAGATATTATGGGTGTACTACAAAATCATTATTGTGGGGAATATTGCTTAATTAAGTGATTTTTTGCTGCTCGCTTGAAAGAGTACATTAAAGTCATGTTTTTTATTTCGGGAGGAAGGGAATTCCATACATCAGGGCCAGAGTGCCTAATAGAATTATGTGCAAGAGCAGTCCTGGGGTTAAATAAATGAACATTTTTTGATTGTCTGGTGGGATATGCGTGAATTAATAAAAGTTTCTTTTGTGACAATCATGAAATATTATAAGAGTGCTAAATTAATCAGTGTTGTACATGCTGTAAAGGACACCTCTTGGGTCATGACTTTCATGTACATATATGTCCTATTTATGACCCAGCACTACAAACCCACTTAAAAGTCCCATGATTTAGTTGTAATTATATAAGAGGAGATTCTCAGCTTCAAAATAATCTATAGCTCATCAGAAAGTCATGTTTCTAACCCACTCAGTCATGCATGATTCATTGAGCATGTGTATGGTGTCACAAAAGAACTTTCCAATGATGTGTGCATTTTATTATTGTAAGACAATATAGTGGTATATTATTGAGTAATTTACCAATGAATTTGGGTTTCCCCCTTTTAGGGTCGCACTGGATCAAGCGTCATATAATTATTTCATAAAAAACATGATACAATACAACACAATTTACTATTTACCAGAATAGTACATTGTAAGACTAAGAAGTCAAAATGCATGATATCAATTATACACTATTGCTCATGAAGTTGGAATCAAATATTCTTTACCACTATTTATGAAATGATTATGACAATGTGAGTAATGCTTGATATATAAGATACATAAATTATGTACATGTATCTTCTCAAATTGAACAATCTCTTCCTAACATATCGCAATGACAATTTCACTTCAATAGCCCTTACAAACTGAGTAGTCAGGTTTAATATGAGGGGTAAAAAAAAAAAATTATTCGTTTCAAGTTTTCAACCGTGGCAAATTTAACAGAGATGCATATTCGAGAGGAATTTCATGGAAAGGAATGTTCAGTATTACTCCTTCAAGTGTCACCTACATCTACATGTAGTCACTAATATTGAGTTTGGCCACCACTGACACAGATCAGTGAGTTCAGAGGTCGCGACGTATCGTGGCATACTGTGCACAAGCTTGTTGATATTGCCAGTGGGGAGGGCACCCCACTTTTCGGTCAGGGGCTTTGTTAACTTCTGCAGATTTTTGAGAATACTGTTCCTGGAAGTTTGATATGGTTCATATCAGGAAAGAAAGCAGGCCCTGGCATCTTCTGCATCCCGTCTGCATCAAGAAATTTCCTCACTGCAGCTGTTCTGTGAGCTCTGGCCTTGTTGTCCTTCAGCTAAAGGTTGTTCACACACACACACACACCCTTCTTTTGTGTGGGGAGCAATGGCTCTCCAGGATTTCCTGGTTCAAGACGGCATTGACGTTTCCATCCGGGCACTACTAATGACGTTTTTCCTCTACAATTAACACTGGCACATACCATCAGTGAGCCACCTCCATCTTGAGTTGTTTAACCCATACGATGCCAGAACCTTGTTTACTGATCTGCGTAACTGTGCCGCATGTGCCCTAGCTCATGCTCGCATGCCACAACCTTGTATAGTAGCCTTCGCAGCGCTGCCACTGTACATGATTAGTTGCCTTGTTTGTTAATGCTTAAGCACCCCAAAACTAAACCTGGCACAGGGGGGATTAGCGGCTGGCACAATAAGGATTAGCACTCTGGGTTTGGTACTTGGGGGCAGATTAAGGGTTAATGGATGCAGAAGCTGATGATGTTCCCGCCATGTAATCACTGCACCTTGTGACTTCCAGTTGTACGGTCAAGGATACAGTGTCTTGCATCGTGAGGATGGCATGCTGCCAGAGCCCAAGCTGTAATCTGCTGTGCCCCCAAGCCCAGCAAAGTGGAGTAACTCTATGCAGAACAGGCAGGCTTATATACTTGATCAGTTGTTTTGCTTGCTAATTGAATTTTAAAACTTGGCTGGAATCGTTGATTCAATCGTGTCTTCTCCAAAATCGTTGAAGGCTAAAGGCCGGTATTGTCCTGTTTCTATGGCACAGATTCTGTAGTTCCTGATAATCTCATCTGGTAGTCAGTCATGGTTATCCTGGAGATCATTGTGGCCTCAAGTGACCCTCCTCTCGATGATGTTAAGGATTTTATAGACCACCCTCTAAGATGGTCCAAGGAAATCAGCAATGTATCATCTTATTTGTGTCCGTCTTGTCCTAGGGCAAGCATTTTTCAGCGTATTGCAAATTGCGTCAGATGACGAATATCCTGCAAAACGTCTGTGACAAATTTGATTGAAAATCATTCAGCTATCTCTGAACACAAACTAATTGCAGAAAAATGGCATCGCAGGAAGCACATTGTCTTTTCTAGAGCAAAACAAAAGCTATTTTACGTAATGGAAAATTATGCATGAATTAATCGGTTACGAGGACTCATTATGTACATGTAATCATTACATCTGGTCATCCATTTCGCAAAGGATGGGAATGACAAAAAATTAGCAAAGTCTAACATTTTAGCTCCAAAATTTCGCTAAATATGCGTGGCGGTTCAGAAGCTTTGCCAATTGTTCGTTGGATTCATTTTTAGTTCATAGAGAATTGAAAAACAGTTTGAAATTTCTTGCGAACGTTTCCAGCATCCCGGGTCGTGATTTGCTCTCGAAAATGTCTGAAAGCTTCGTCACATGTGCACAACCTACTCACGACATGCGTGATGTTCGCAGAATCTTTGTGTATACCCTAAACAGATTCCCATAGTTTGGAACATGTCTCGCGAAAGCAGCGAAGCCCGTCCGATCATTTCTCAAACTATTCACAAACTGTTCACTTACTTCTTGAGAACAGGTGACTTCGCCAAAGAAGCAAACACGAGCCTTTAACATCGAGGCCCTCTTTTCATGACGATTAATTTGCGAATGTCACAAAGTATTCCTGAACTATTCGTGAGCTACACACGAACCAAAACTGACATTTTCACAAATGTTTTGCAAATGTCTTGCTCACGCGACATTCTCATGGAGTTTGTGTGAAGTTCTCATGAACGTTTGGCACAATTTTGGCACATGTTTGGCGGCAAATCTGCATGTGACCTCTGGCCTACATAAAGCGCATGGCCAAGGTGTCCGACGTCATATTGCGACTAGACAGCACACTAGATCCTTTGTTCTCTTCACAGGAGATAGTCAGTGCAGCCGCCCGCATCGCCTCAAAAATGGTGTTGCTCAGGGCTCCGTCCTTGCGCCGACCCTCCACAATATCTACACTGCTGACTTTCCTGCCACCTCTGCCACACGATACATGTATGCAGATGATGCTGCCCTCACTGTATCAGCCACTCAAGTGAGGGAAGCAGAAGAAAGCCTTTCCTCTGATATGAATACCATCTGTCACTACCTGAGAAAGTGGAGGCTCAAACTGTCTACCACCAAAACAGTTTCATCGATCTTCCACTTACGCAATCACATGGCTAGCTACCAACTGAAAGTAAAGCTAGACTCTGCTCTCCTCAAATTCGACCCAACTCCTACTTACCTTGGTGTTAAACTGGACCGTAGCCTCACCTTCAAAAACCACCTCTCAAACATGAAATGCAAAGTAGTATACTGCGCACCTGTTTGGACGCAGAGTGCTCACACCCATAGAATTGATGTTCCTATCCATGAGGCTATGAGGCTTATTTTGGGTTCTGTTAGATCCACTCCTCTGAGTCATCTGCCATTCTTGTCTGGGATCCAATCCCCACAAGTCTGCCGAGACATCACCTGCAGACGTCTCTACAAGAAATCTGCTAAGGAAAATCACCTCCTGCACCACATCCTCTACGAAAAGGAGGCCCCACACAGGCTACGGTCAAGGAGGCCCCTCCGCACATTCCTTGAAAATCTGGAAGAAGCAGAACCTCCAACTTCAGAAATACCAGAGCGGCTCCAGCCTTACTTTGATGCCTGGACATTTCACCCCCCAGGTTGCAATCTACCAAGAAAGCCCTGTGTACAACTGAACAGATTGCGGTCTGGTTTTGGCCGATATGCAGCAACCATGAAAAAATGGGGAATCACAGACTCTGACCTCTGCCCATGTGGACAAGTACAAACCCATGTACATGTTATCAATGAGTGTCCTGTGATGAGACCCCCCTGCCCACTCACAGAGGTAGACAACCCAGACCTGGCCACCTACCTCAGTAACTGCCAATTTTGACTGATGTGGATGACATACGAGAGAAGAAGAAGCAAACTATTCACAAAGAGACCGATCAACTCAAGACAGCTTTCAACTCAGGTTCACATTTTAGTCTTGTGTTCATTGTATATGTGTACTGGCCCATAGTTCGACAGGTAACCTCACTAGTCATAAGGACCGCTATCCATAATGCGTGACTAAATGAATAGCGGTTTTGTATGAACAATGGTCCTTCTTGATAGAGGGCAAACAATAGACAAATTACCTCGCTATTCAAAAGGACCTCCATTCATAAGGACCAATATTCATCACTATTCATATAGACCGCTATTCATAAAGCATGTTAAATGAATAGCGGTTTTCTATGAATAGTGGTCCTAACTGTGCAAGAATGGTTTTTCTATTTTCGCAACACATTCAGAGAAAAACTTCTCCGAATGTTGGACCTTGCCATTTTTTTGACATTCGCATCCTTCGCAAATCGTCGCACGCCCCTGTAAAAACCCACCTTTAGCTATTATACATTTCAAACCAAACTCAAATACTCTTCCACATTACCTTCTACTACAGTAATAGTGAATGTGCAAGTTGCTTCATTCCCCGAAGGATCCCTTGCAGTATAAGTAATCTCTGTTTGTCCAACGAACAGAAACGATGGTGAAGAGCGGTCTGGTGTAACAGTGACTTGACCAGAGTTGTCTGTTGCCGTGGCTGACATCCAGTCAGCTACAGTGCCAGTCGATCCCAGAGGTGTAGTTTCAGTGAATCCGTTAGGGCATGTTATGACAGGATTGGTTGTATCAACTGTAAAGGTTCACAATGACAAAGAAAAGGAGTGATTTTACGTCCAACAATGTTCTTCTCAAGCATATTGTATTCTTTGCAGGGACATGATTTCCTAAACTCTCTAAAATACAAACATATTTTTTCACCCACTCATAATGCCCAAGTTGATTCTTTTGTTTCATATCATTTTGAAAGTCTTTACTATTACAGGCTTATGATGTTGAACTGTTAGTGCTAAATTTTATATTCTTGTGTGTGTGTGTTCGCTTTAGAAATCTTGGTGCCTGATTGCAATCAGCCACCCCTCCCCCCCCCACTTTTCACATACCTGAATTAAGAATAACAAAAAAAGTACAAGTTGCCATGTTGTTGCTGGAATCTCTGTAAGTATATGTTACAAGAGTCGATCCAACATCAAAGAAAGAGCCAGGCTGTGGATCTACACTGACAATGAATACTGGAGTCAGATCAGTAGCAGTTGCAGGGTCAAAAAAGACAATCCTTCCCGTTGATGGTTGTTCCACAGTGTCTATCACATTATCTGGACAGGTCACCACTGGAGGTATAGTGTCCTCTATGGGAGGTAAACAAAAGAAATTGTCAAGCTCGAGAGCATTCATAGGCACTAGGATAATTACCTGTACATGTGAACAGTTAACTACAAAAAAGCATGATTCAAGTCTCATAATGGCATGTCAAGGATTTAAAAAAAAACCTACTGAAGGGGGCTAATTTCTTTCATTTACTATTAAAGACAAAGTTGAGTTCTGGTCAAGATATTACCTACAGAAAAAAACTGTCTTAAAGAATTAGGAAAGGTTGATAATGTCTACATAACAATTGGTGTATACTGTGAGGTTTGGTATCATCACAATTAAGAAATTTACCTAATACGCATATGAATATTTGAGCCAAACACTTCCGTTATTTCTTGTCATATTTCAAATATAAGGGCATTTGAAGGGGACATTTCAAGTATGACGTCTTTTCTAACTGACATCACAAGGAATAACAAAGCTCACAAATCATTTTTCATCTGGCCCAAAACTTAACCTGTAGGGGAAGTACTGAAAAGGTCCTGTGAATAGATTTCTGAGGGCAACTGTTTAGAAAAGAGACATTAAAAGAATAAATATTTCCAGGGTGCAACAAGATTCCTACCAGATCACTGGGCAACCACAATCGCCCATATGGCATGTACATGTGTACATGTATGTGTACATGACATTGAAAATGCATAGTTAATTGTATGTAGACCTACTCTATAATAAAAATGATAATAAAGCCTCTGAGTCTTCTGCAGCAAGCAGCGCTTTGTATTCATTAATGCCCTGATGCTGATATTGTGTCTCAATATCTTTGCCGCACTTTTTCATGCATGCAGAAAATCCAATCTCCCTGAACACAGGTTACAGATCTACCAGTAACTTGTTATATTTTTAGAATATACAGATTAATGAATTTCTAAACTCTGGTGCTATGAAATTTGAAAAGAAATTATTCTTACAACTAGTTCTGAAGGATTAACATCGGATTTAAAAACATTTTGTTTGCTGCTCCCGAAAATTCTCTTCCTTCATAATATGACAAAAAAAGAATGACATGATATCATATACCTTAAAACAAATGGCCTTTCCCATACAATGTTCCAATTTTGTTGCTTATCGTAAGACAGACATTGCATACATGTATACATGTATACCTGTATGCCTTTTTTCCAATCTAGATTTTAATCCTAATTTTAATTTTAATGAATGACGTACATGTACATTCAAATGACTTGATAATTCTTCTTCAATCAACAGCTTACACGATACTGCATACATGTAATTTCCTGTTTTAATTTGCACTAGACCTATTAAAGGTATTTCATCCCAGATTTACACAAAATTCCAGGAAACTTTGCACAGGTGTAGTAGACATCCTGTATACACTGCCTATGAAATTTGAAGGTCACAAGTTCTATAACTTCTTTGTATAAAAAGAAGATCCTGCTTTTGTTATAGATCAAAAGCACAAACTGTGATGGATGGATTCTCACATGAGCATACCATAGTCTGAACAAACTACTTTTTTGATTAAACCAGTTAAACTGATAATATGAATCTTTCCTCTAGATCTTTCTGGAGCTCAATATTCTTCTCTTTATGTTCTTAAAAGAGCATTGGTATTGACATTGTTCTGATGTCTGAACAATTTTCCAATCACTGACTTTTGCAATGGCTTCCTATAGAGAAAACTCAAATGCCGGAAAGTGTATTAACTTTCATCTTGATAATGATAGAATTAATGCTCCTCACTTATTAACAAGTTAACTAGGTCCCTTGCAACAAGTATAGATTCAACAAGTTATGAAACAATCTTCTTGTAGGTAATTTCAAATTTATGTGCGGAATATTTAAGAGGGACAACAGCAACAACCTGACGTTACAAAACTTATGGACAACAAACAGTCCAATAATATTTAGCAGAACTTATTAATATGCCTTTTTAGGCATTTTAATACTCAGGATTATCTTAAGCCCTAATTGGGTCCTATGGACCTCTAACAGCCACCTCAGCACCTTTGTGTCAATGAGCATGGAAACCTTAACCCCTACCATGCCGTGGGCGGCAAATCCCGCCCAAAAATTTGAGTGTTGAACATTTTGTTTAGGCTGAGAATGGCTTGAAATCTTTTCCTCATACAGAAACCTGTGCCTTCAATATAATACCTATTCCTATGCAATATATCTTTGCCCAGTTTGCTCAAGAAAAATCTCATTGAAAGTTAATATTTAACTCTTGAAAGTTCATTTTTGATAATTGCTCAAAAATCTGGTGGCATGGAAGGGGTTGATGTTAGCTCCCCAAAACTAACAAAATCAGTACTCTCCTCCATTTTGACAAAATCTGCATCATTCTATATATTACCTTATGCGACACAACCTCATTCACATCCTGAAAAATTCCAGGACAATCCTGATAAAGCTTCAGCAAAATTACCTGTATTGGTTTCTCTGAAACTACTGAAGAGGCAATCAACCTATAAATGTATCTCCAGAAAAGTCATAACCCACTTCTTGGACGACTTACACATGCAGTTACAGGTACAGGCAACTATTCAAAGTTAAACCCTTTTAAGTAAAATCGGCCTATACAGAGATGCATCTTTTAGCCAATCGTAACCCAACAGTTACAGGACTGTCAATTTCCAATAGCCTAACTCAAGACTTTGGCATAATTATAGTTAACTCTCTTGTGGGAGAGTTCTCTGGTTTTATACAGCTCCAGGATGCATTCCCATCACACAATATTCTACTGAATAATATAACAGACCTTCAATAGTAACCTCATTCTTATATTCTGGGACATTTGGATAGATGTGACAACCATTAAATAAGCTTTGTTTAGTGCATGCAGATGTCAAAGGGACAAAATGATCTGTCCTCTTAACAAACACTTAAACATTTAACACATACTTTCAGAATGTCAAAACTTCTGCACCATGTATTTTAGAATTTTCCAGAGATTTCCAAATATTATTTTACATTTTCAGTAACTTTGTTTACTTATTACGATTTGAATCAGATTTTAAATGAAAGTCCCCAATTCTATTGGTGACCCTGAAAGGATATTTGACTCGATAGCATTGGCTCATATCCCAAACAAGCCCCAATCAGAATCGAATAAAATATTTTACATTAGATAATACTTAAATGTAGCTTTATTATTTATATTTACAAATCTCAGTATGACTCCCAGTATGACTATTACATGAAATAGTTAAATTAGCAAAGAAATACAATTTCTCAGCTGGGAAAATCAATAGAATATGAATACAAGTTGTAAGTTCAGAATGCCCTTGAAATGTACAGTAGGCTGCTAATGCCAGATATCAAATCCAAGATTTGGTTGTCCATGGTGAAATAAAATTCCAGAAGGACAGATGATTCGTGATT
The DNA here is from genome assembly GCA_025617745.1 of Heliocidaris erythrogramma. Classification (NCBI taxonomy): domain Eukaryota; kingdom Metazoa; phylum Echinodermata; class Echinoidea; order Camarodonta; family Echinometridae; genus Heliocidaris; species Heliocidaris erythrogramma. Next base: position 24,923,989 of record CM046866.1, read on the forward strand.
CCCTAACATGGCCTCCTGACAACATTTTTGAGGGTTCACTAGACCAATGGCCCACAAGACCAAAAGCCCATGACATCGTCATTTTCTTCCTTCCCTCATGTACATGTATTTCTTTGTTTTGTCAGTTTTGTGAGTTGTCGGTATTATGGATCTTTTGGACATTTTTCTTTTCTATGATTTCTAATGTATTTTTTAGTTTTGTCCACCTTGTGGGTTGTTGGTCCCATGGGCTGTCTATATTTACAAGTTTCTACTTGTACCAGTACTACTATGTGTAATGATATTGGGCGGGATTTGCCGCCCAAGGTAGGGGTTAATTGTTAGCTTGCTTTGTATCGCACCATGCTCTGATATCCCATTACAATCTAATACAAACATTTTGAGACAGAAGCCGCTGGGCTACAACTTGCGAGAATTGGGCATATTTTGAAAAACTTCAAATTAAAATGATTATTTTTTCTTCAGTTATTTGAAAATCCTCAATGTTTCATGAATGCTCTATAAAAAAATTGAGTCCTAAATATAAGGGAAAGGTTAGAAAAAGCAGTTTTTCTACAAGTATTTTTTGGTCAACTCTTTTATCTTCTCGGACAGGTGGCATGTGCCAGCGCAAAAAGAAAGCCATTCACTAGGCCCCGCCCCTAGCTACATGGGGCTTTGTTCATTGGATGTTCGTAGTCATGTGATCTCTGTAAAAGAATTCGCAACAAGTACCTTTGTAATTGTCGTGTGCTACGATCGAGTTAACTAGAACGGAGTGAAAAGATATGACTTTCAAACAACGACAATGTTTTACACGATAATAATAAGGGGTAAATTCTGTAACACTTTTAGAAGCCGAAAGGAAAAGAAAGTTGGACTTTTAACCCAAGAAAAGTGCCTGTGTAGAGATTATAAAACAAGCGCATGATTTAGAAGGACATAGAGAGAAAAATATCAATAATTTGTAAAATCAGCACTGATTTTCTTATTTACTATATAAATCTATATACATGTACCTACCTATTATGCCAGTATTCTTGACTACGGGACCCCTTCGAGAATTTAACACAAATGAGTCACAATATTGTGCGCACCCCCCGTAATCCTATTGTCCCCTTCGCCACTCACGCGCGTCAACACGCCACGGCCATCTTCCTCTTTTGCGAGCAACCCCAAGTAGAAACATGCTGCTTGCAAGGTGAGGGGAAGGAGGGAGGGTCATAGGTAGGTATATAGATTTATATAGTAAATTAGAAAATCAGTGCTGATTTTACAAATTTCCTGCAATAAATCATATATACCTACCTATTATGCCAGACCAGCGCCAACTCAAAGACCGGGAGGCATGTTTCAAGCAGAAGGGCATAGGATTACACCGAAGATTACAAAGAAGACACAGCGGCCTTCAAGGTGGCTGACGCAAACATAGCCTCACCTGCGGGAACATCCCTAAGGTAGCAAGAAATGAAGGAATTGGGCGAACGCCAATAAGCAGCCTTCAAAATATCATCAAGTGCCACACCTTGAAACAGAGCCCAAGAAGTGCTGACACTACGAGTGTCATGAGCATGAGGCTTACTGTCAGATAAAAGAGCCTCTGTGCCAGCAGCCCTAATAGCCTCGACAATCCATCTAGAAATGGAATCAAGAGAAGCAGGAGAAAAAGGCTCTCTAGTGATCAGGAACAACTGATCATCCTTACGATAAGACTTAGTCTTATCAATATACCATTTGAGAGCCCTAACAGGACACCAAACTTTGTCCTCGCGCACTGACGAAAACCCAGAAAGCGGACAAAGAAAAATCTCAACAGGGCCAGAGGCAGCCGTTTGATTCTTGGCAATAAAAGAAGCCTTAGGAATCAATCTAACGCCTTTTCTCTCCCAGCGAACATGACCAGGAGTAAGACAGAGAGCATGAAGAGTACTGCGCCTCTGCCCAGAGGCAATAGCTACCAAAAAGAGCGTCTTAACCGTAAGATGATGAAGCGAAGCTTCACCTAACAGTTCAAAAGGAGGTTTCGCCAAGGCCTCCAGGACCTTAGGCAGACTCCAAGACGGTACTAACCTAGAACAAGGAGGACGTTTCAGAAAGAACGACCGAATCAAACCACTCAATAGCGGGGAATTGGAAATCCCTGAACCATCTGAAAAAACCCGAATGAATGGCCCCAATCGCCGAACGGTAGCCTCGGATAGTAGAGATGGATCTCCCTTTGTCAAATAACGAGATTAGGAAATCCGCAATTGAACCAATAGGAGCCTTAGAAGGGGTTTGATTTCGCTCTTTACACCAAAGGAAAAAGACCGAGAGATGGGAATTATAAATTTCCCTAGTAGAAACCCTACGACTGGACATTAAAAAGTCCGCGGCTCTATCAGAGAGACCCGACTGTCTTGCAGATTCCCTGACAGGGGCTAAGCAGTCAAATGAAGGGACTCCGGACTGTGGTGAAGAATCTCCGAGAGGGGCTGCAACACCAGATCCGCTCTTAGCGGGAGAAGGAACGGTTGAGCCCTCAGGAGGCTCATTAGCTCCGGAAACCAATTCCTCCTGGGCCAAAAGGGAGCTATCACAAGCACCCGAGCCCGATCTTCCCTGATTTTCCGCAAGACTCGCGGAATCAGTTGGAAGGGAGGAAAGGCGAATCCTTGAAGGTTCTCCCAGCTGAGGGAGAAAGCATCGAGAGCCCATGCTCCCTGATCGCGAACACGGAAGCAATACTTCGGCAGCTGGTGGTTTAGCACCGACGCAAATAGATCCACTTCCAGTGGACCTAGGCAACTGCGAATGCGGCAAAAGACCTCCGGATGGAGCATCCATTCTGATGGAAGACACCTGCCCCGAGACAGAAAATCCGCAATGAGGTTTTCCCGACAGGGGATGAAAGAGGCCACGGGTGTGATCGCCATGCGACGACACCACCTCCACAGCTGAGCTGCTAGGGCATTCAGGGCAGCCGAACGAGTGCCTCCCTGCCGATTGATATATGCCGCCACAGTGACATTGTCCGTGAGGATCAGAACTGAACGACTGAGAAGTCAACTTCTAAAATGGAGCAGGGTCAACAGAACTGCCATAAACTCCAGGACATTGATATGGGGAAGAGTCCCAAGATGAGACCAATCCCCCGCGACCGTGCTGCCATTGCAGTGTCCTCCCCACCCCAACCAAGAGGCGTCCGTCGAAACCGAGATCGACGGAAGAGGGGTACTGAAGGACTTGCCTCGCGCGAGAAACTCCTCGCTCGTCCAACAAGAGAGAAGAGACTTGATTCTTATTGGTACTGGAATCCAGACCAACAGAGAATCTTTTCCCGGCTTGAAAAACCTGAGGAGATGTCTCTGAAAAGGTCTCATGAGGAGCCGGCAGTCCTCTAGAACATCGACTAGACTGGCTAGATAACCCAGAAACTGAAGCCACTGTCTGGCCTTGACCCTTCTGGCCAGCAAGAGCTTGCGAGCCGCAGAGACAATGATGAGAATCCTGTCTCGACTGGGCCGAGCCAACTGATTCCGTATGTCTAACACCGCCCCAGAAAAACTGGGCTGCGAGTAGGAACTAATTCTGACTTTTCCCAATTTATTAGGAAACCTAAGTCTTGAGTAAGACTGACGAGCAAACGAGTCTCGTCTAACAAACAATCGCGCGACTCCGCAAGAAGAAGCCAATCGTCCAGGTAGCAAAATAGCCGAAGGCCGCGTCGCCTCAGAGAGGCCGCCAGCACAGCTACAACTTGAGTAAAAACCCGAGGGGCCGGACGCAGCCCGAAGGGAAGAGCGCGAAAACGATAAGTCTCTGAGAGGAAGGAGAACCCCAGAAGATCGCGCGAAGCGCGATGAATGGGAATGTGAAAATACGCGTCCTTGAGATCTACCGAGACCGCGTAGTCCTTCCTCTTGATCAACGGGAGAATGGAGGTGAGAGTCTCCATCCGAAAATGTACTGAAGGAATGAATTTGTTTATTCTTTTCAGGTTCAGTATCAAACGAAGTTTTCCCGAGCGCTTGGGAATAACAAAAATTGGAGAAAGGGAAAGAGACGGCCTGTCTCTTACCCTTTCTATAGCCCTCTTTTCCAACAGAGACTCGATCTCCTTTGAAGCATGAGATCGAGCCAGGGCAGACATGGGAGGTGACCGAGTTCTTATAGCCCCTCCGGGGAGCGAAGCGGAAAGATCTATGAAGAATCCGTCTCGCACGACGGAGAGAACAAACGCGTCCCCGGAGATGGCCTCCCAAGCGGGGAGAAAGGAATGAAGTCGGCCAACTACCATGGCTGGAAGAACAAACGCTCAGGGAAGACCATCAAAACCTAGGCTTGGCCTTAAGCGAAGCCGTCGCCTTACCACGAGAACCTCTTGAATAGCCCCTGCCACGTCCCCCTCTCCCGCGAGAAGGAGCTGGCTGCGGCTCAGAAGGCGGGACCCCAGACACACGACTGTGTTGACCCGAAGCGGGACCAGCAGGCCTCCGCTGGACAGGGGCCCGCGTCGACTTAGAGTGAGTGTGAAACTGCTTAGTCATATCCGAGACCTGCTTTCGCGCATCAATCTCTCTCTGAAAAACCGTAGCAAATTGACCACCAAAAAGCGAAGGACCCCGAGACGGAACATCTCGGAGAAGTTGAGCACCCAGTGCCGAAAGAGCCAGGCTCCTGCGACGGAACGTAACCGAAGCAGCTGCTGTGGAAAGCTGTGACCACTGCAAACAAAAAAAGAGTATGCAGCAGGTCATCGATAACCAGCTTGTCACCATCAGTAACGTTCAACTCCTCCGCCCTGGACCTAAGGTCGGAGAGAAACCCTTGAAAAGCCGCCAAACGCATACCTGCCCTAACCTGGTTTTCAACATTATACCAACGCTTATCCTCCGTCTTATAAGCAACGGAGGTTAGCGGATTAGTCGCCCGCAAGCGACGACCAACCTCTAAAATCTCCGGAGAGAGAGTCTTAGCTTTGAAAAAGCTGTCTTGATCTTGGGAACCGAAGGCAAAGGCCTTACCCTTAACCATAACAGGGCGCTTAACCAAAAGCGCAGCCTCGATGCGGTCATACTCCAGCTTAAAATCCTCCTCGAGAGAAATACCCTCGGAGGAATCCTGCTGCCTGAACCAACGCGAAGTCGAACCCTGCGCGCGGGTTGACTGAAATTCAGGGAGATATTTAGACAACAAAGCAATCGCTTCCACCCCGCACAGGGCGAGCGATTGAGGCTCCGCCTGCCCAAGCGATTCAGAAACCGAAGCTTGAGAGGCCGCTTCTAACTCTGGTTCCACCCGAGTGGATTGGGACAAAGGACCGCCAACAAAGGACGCAGCAGGCGGACCCTCCCATGGTTCAACATAAGTCTCCTCGCCCGGCGGAGCCTCGAGGTCCGCGGGAATAGGAGGCGCATGTGAACCCGACTCAGACAAAGAAGACTCAATCACAAAAGGTTGATTAGTCTCAAAGTCAGACCCCGGAATAGGGACAGAAGCAAGGGTTGAAGTACCCGGTACAAGGGACCAACCCTGATTCTGAGCGAAAGCCCGCATCATGCTGAACATTTCAGCTTGAGAGGAACTAGCCGGGTTAGCCAGGCCAGACGGGCAAGAGGCCGGCAAAACCTTGCCCCTTTTTGCCTTTTTCTTGGCCTTCTTCTTGGCTGGCTCGACAAGAGTCGTAGCCGAAACCCTTTTCTTAGAGCGCTTATTCGGATTCGTTCGGACACACGAACCAAACCCTCTGTGGAGGGACGCTCACCTCCCTCAAAGGGAGTAGTGCGCTGAGGGTATGAACCCAAAGTCTCGCACAAATTACCCATATTGGCTGAGCAAAAAGATGCGATAGCCATGGGCTGGGTGCTGAAAGCACCCAGTGCGGGGGCGGACCAAGATGACTCGGTATGTGCCCGTTGACTACTAAAGGCGTGTGAACCCGCTATTGAACCGCTAGGGAGCAGCAATAGGAGAGCACTAGTAGTCACGCACTCAGGTGAAAACACCTGTTGCTCCGAAGAGCGTCCATAATTGTTAGCTCGAGCATTCCCATCAGCTGGCAATGTAGACAGCCCGGGAAGTACTCGTTCCCCCATATGGCATCGGCCGGGGGCTAGGGTTTGAGAACCCAGACCAACATGGACTAAGCCCGTGGGCTGCCCTGCAGTAGTGGGACGCGTCTCCCCAAATCCAAACCACTAGAATCTGACGCCACCCACCCCGAAGCCACGGGCCTCGGAGTTGACATTCCAGATTCAGTTAACGCCACCCGCCCCGAAGCCGCAAGCTCCGAGACTGGCAAACTCTGCAGGGAAACACCACTAGGCAGCTTACCCGTAGCCCTCCTCCCTCCCCCATGTACCGAAGTACTCGGGAGAGTTCTGGAGGGCCGAGTCGTCTTGCTAGACGACTCTTCGGAAGAAGCAGGTCTCCGCGACCTAACTGCTTCTTCTTCCGAATTCATAACACTGCAATAAAACAGACAATAAAGTATACTTTTCAAATATGAAATACTTTAACTGAATGCAGGTAATAAAACTAAAGTTTATTTGGGAGATACGCACAACAAAAAAATTTTCACAGCCAAAAACCGTAAGAACAAACACCGAACCCAAAGGCTCGGTGACAAACGGAAACACCCGCAAACACACAGATATATCTACGTGGGGCTGACCGTGAAAGCGAAAAATAAATGCCAAGAAAAGGAATCAAAAATCCCTTGCAATCGGCAAGAGTGACTACTAAAACACAAAAGTACTATAATCTAAGAGAATATAGGTACCTAAAAGTGCTTTAAAGATGCGAAAAAGCGCGCCTAAAAGAAACTAAAAAGACCTGATTTCAGGAGCGCTGTGACTTGACATCCTAACTCGTCGGGGGCGAGCAAGAAAGAGGAAGATGGCCGTGGCGTGTTGACGCGCGTGAGTGGCGAAGGGGACAATAGGATTACGGGGGGTGCGCACAATATTGTGACTCATTCGTGTTAAATTCTTGAAGGGGTCCCGTAGTCAAGACTACTGGCATAATAGGTACGTATATATGATTTATTGCAGTAAATCAAGTTTACATGATTAATTTAGAAAAATTAAATGAAATGAAACCTCTTAAAGTTTGAACTACCTGTAAATTCAAACATTTCCCGCACAAAATGACAGACTTACATGTACAAACCTTTTGACTATAGCTAGGTTATTCAACCCTTTGTGGAGAAAATAAAGAAGAGCATTCCGGCATCAGAACGGCTCCAAAAAAAAGCACGAAGTCAATGTGGGCTTTTTCAGTGCCGTGAAACTACTTGATTTGCATCCCTTAAAGCGGTAGAATTCATGGCTTAATTTAATTAAAATTCACGATTTCATGAGAAGAGATCACAAAGAAACGTCAAGACTAACTTTTATTCAAATTAATAAATGGTTGCTAAGGACTTTTTCCAAATCCAGTTGACATTGCAAACGGAAAATGCTGCATGCTGGCAAAATGGAAGTCAAACTTTGGAAGAGTTTTTCTCGAAGAAATACTTTTCCAGAGTCCTACTATACTCAAGTTTCAAAAGCTATTATCTCCAATAATACTCTTATACCAAATTAAAGCTTATGAAACGGAGAATAATAATCAATAATAAAATGAAATTTCAAAAAATGTGACTTCTGTCTCATTTTGCTGTGATGGGTCACATATTATATCCTGCTTTTTCGTTTCATTCTGCATTATTAGAGCAAATAATAATATTTTTCCTAGAAGTACTTGATATATGAAGATATTGTTGTTAAAGTCATCTTGACTCTGAATTGGTACCTGTTTGAACGGTGACCAGAAATGAGCATGATCCCTGGTTGCCAGCTTGATCTTGATAGGTGAAAATCACAGGTGTTCCACCAACTGGGAATGAGGTGCCAGATGCCTGGGTGACACTCACAAATGTTGCAGAGCCAGAGTTATCCACAAAACTAGGATTATTGAATGTAACAATGGTTTGTGTGTTGCCAAGCTCAATTGTCATCAGGATAGGGCCAGGACATGTGAGCTCTGGAGGCAGTGTATCAACTGAAAAAAAGAACAATGACATACATGAATTCAAAAAGCCTTGATTGCTATAATCATTACATGGCATGAAAACAGTTTTATGATCCCCCAGATTGATCCAACTATAGTTTGGAGGAGTAACAGCTAAAATGTTATGAATACTATTTCTGCCAGAGCTCCATGGTACACTGACTATTTTTGAAGTTGATATATGTACGTATAGATGTACTTTTCATAGAGAACAAATGACACAATTACATACAGTAAAGCAATATGGCATACAGTCATGTGTGCTGTTAAACAATGCACCAAACGACCAACATGTTGTGAATAGTGAAAACGATATCAACTAAAATCACATATACATGTAAATACAATAAACACAAAATGCATGTACATGCATATGAAGGGAAGGGAATGTTTGTACAACTTGTACTCCAGCGACAATTTTTCCTCAACACTGAAAATCCCTGTGACCAAAAATACAAATGCAACCTTAGAGGTAACCCTCTTACATGTATCTTGATGAAAAAAAGCTCTAGTAAATGCAACAAGAGCAAATTTCAGGTGTTGCTATGATTGACTGTAATCCATTGAAAACTGAGCTCAAGATAACTGGGGCTGAAGTCTATAAAAACTATGCACATCCTACAAGATTCACAATGACATAAGAAATATAATCACTTATACATTATTTTATGTTACATTAAACAAAAAAATACTGTGAAAAGGAAATGTTTTTCATATATTGCCTAATCTAAAAAAATAAAAAAATTCATGAGAGGCCCCCTCCCCTACCACCAGAGCATTGTAGATGATTTATCATCTCGTCACCCCATAGTTCAAAACATGGACAATGATGAAAATTGTTCAATGACTGAAGTCCAGAAGGAGTAACCAAGCAAAGTTTGGTTACCTTTTCATTGAAACACCTTGCATATACATGTAGAGATGTTAATAGATGAAGAGTGGTCTTGTTTTAAGAATCACCCATCTTCAGATATGTTTTTCCCCTGAGTGCTTTCCATACAAGTTCAAGTACTTAAAGGGTAATTAATTTCACATATGATTAGCTGACTTCTGAGAGGAAAACATTTCATGAAGGTCTACACATATTGTACGAAACATAGCAGAGCTACATGTACTGTCCTAAACATTACAATATCATAATTTTCTGCAAAAAAACCCCAAACAATTACTAACAGTAGTTTCTTGACTGCCAGTTCTATGAAAAAATATAAATTCAGAATTCTTCTCAAAATTACAGTGTGAAGTTTTGAAAATTATTATTACTTGTCAGGTGAACAATATGACAAGACAGGAATTGATTTTCTTATACAGCATCTCTCATAAATTCATGCCTCATATAAATATTATATTTCTATCTCACATTGTAATTGCTTAGATACATTCAAGACCCTTGATAATTATCATGATAAATTCTATTTCTACTTGCATTGCCAAAGGCGGAACTAAATTACATGTACTTTTGTTGTGATGCCTACTCCAGGCATGCACTAAGAGTTTTCCTGGATCAGCTGACGTGTCTTAGTCCAGAACAGGTCCAACACACTATTGCAAAGTGATATAAACATTGATTTTAAAGGGTGACTAAAATAGAAAATTAATTGTCTATTTTTCGTAGGAAGGAGTCATCAGGAGCCAAAAATATCTATCACACACTTTTTTACGCTTTCAGTCGCATTTCATAATCATTTGAAAAGTACACTTTTGCTGATTTACACAGTCATAAGCCCCGCCCCTAAAACAAAACCATCGAAGCGATATCGTGATCACGTGAACTGTGACGTACGAGAAGTAAAGGAAAATATTCCACCCACCTCTATGCCGTGCAGGCCTGGCAGGCCCAGCCCGGTACGGTGCTTGAGTGCGAGCATGATATTCACCGCATCGACCAATTGCATTGCATATTTTCGTGTTTAATTCCTCACAATAACGTTGATTTGGGAGCACAGTTTCATCAATAATGCCAAATCAGTGTATAGTTGCTGGCTGTAGCAAGAACCCTAAAGATGATGTAAGCCTACATCATTTTCCTAAAGATGAAAATCTACGGAAATTGTGGGCGCAAAGGTAAAGCTCACGCGGGCAGAGTGGCAAGGGCCGGCCGAGTGAGTGGAGTACAATTTGCTGTGATCACTTTGCCGAAGATGATTTTGAGGATCCTGGCCTGTACTCCAAATTTGGCATGAAGAAAAGGAGAAGCAAGCTAAAAGATTCAGCTATTCCAACGATCAGACTTGGATTCAAGTCTTAATTTCAATCTTTTTTTTTAACGACATTGTCTTCAGCAACTGCAGCAGCTTCACCCGTAACTCCAGGGAGCTCCGACGCGTTGGAGCTCCCTGGAGTTACTTCACCCGTGGCCCCTTCACCAGGCTCCGGTGCGTCTTCTGCGAGGGGTTCAAACATATAATATGGTCGAATTCCCCTTGCCACTTAGCTTCTTTGCCTTCGGGATCTGATAAATCAAAATTCGTATTCGCTCAATAAAGTCCTCCAAATCGGAAATGCGGGGTCACTTTTCATCTCTCTATATCAGTTACTCGAATTCAGCCAAAATCTAAGTCAGTACTACCGTAGTATGTAAAACGAAGTAAAAAAAAAAGCCCAAAGTGAAATAAACAAACAAAAGCGTTCACCAGTAGCTAAGTACGAGGGGAACATAGTTGCCGTACTAAAGATGTGTATTACATTGTACAGACAAATAAAACGGCTGTGCACGCATTTAAGTCCAATGGAGGAGAACATTGTTCCAAAAAAGTTAAAAAACAAAACAAGAGCTGTATATTTGGGCAAAAGTGTTTGCTGATCTTGTAGAAAATATATTTATAATGATTATTCACTCCTAAGACTATATTGAATAATTTCCCTTTTTCATAAATTGTCCGTTGAACAGAGGGGTCAAATACCACAATGTTATATGCTGCAGCCTGCAGATCTTGTGCCTCTTACTCTTCATACGTCACTTGGGGGTGTGACGTCAATTAGCCAAACAGCTCACAAGTTTTAAGGAACGGTCCCAAAACCTCTACTTTTCCCCCTTTTTCGCCAAAACGAGACATAATTTGGACAATCAGTTGCCAGATTCGTGATTGGAAGGCAAAAATTCATGGAAACAGCACCCTTTTTCTCTCTAATTTAGTCAACCTTGCAAAGCAACGATGTGCTGGTCATTTGGTCTAATAGCCATTTGGTCTAATATTTTTTTTGCCAATTGGTCTAATTACCACATGGTCCATTATCAATTAATCCAATACCCATTTGGTCCATATTACAGTTGGTCTTACTTCTTTTGGTCTAATGTACATTTCGTCCATATTACAGTTGGTCTTACTTCTTTTGGTCTAAATGTTATTTCGCCTAATAACCACTTAGACTAACTAAACTTTGGTCCAATTACTGTTTGATCTAATTACTGTTTGGTCTAATAACCGTCTGGTCTAATTATCATTTGGACTTAAAACCAAATGGTCGAATAATAAGCACAGGGCAAAATTAAGCTACCCATCTACGACCCTACTGGGACGTCCATGTGTGTTGCATTGTTTTCAATTTAAGATCGAGATTTTGTACGACAATCAAATTAAGTTTCTGCAGTTAATTTGTATCTATAGAGCTAGCGTCTAGATCAATTTACATGTCATGAAGGTTTTTTCCACTAAATGTGGAAAAAATGCCTTTCATACCCTAAATATTGGAGTATTTTAATGGTAATAATAACTAGAAATGTCCATTTCCGCGCAATGCGAATGTATCCCCCGGCACTGGCAGCAATTTGAAGGAGGGACAAAGAACCCCCCCCCCTCCCTCAAACAAAAGGATGGCATAGAGATTGCCACCAGTGGCCCAGACTATTGTCAACACTAGGAGCAGCATCACATTAGAGTATGATGATCTCTATAGAAAATTCGAAAGAAATCTGTCAAGAAATGTGACCTCCGAGCGCACACAAGATAACCACTAAAATATGACCTTTCACCCTATGAAAGATGGAACACTTGGGGCAGCATCACCAAAAACTGTAGAGGTCGAGAGTAATCTATGATGGACCTCCATACAAAATCTGAAAGAAATCAGTCAACAAATGTGTCCTCCAGATTGCACGTAACTAAAATATGACATTTGACCCTATAAAGAGCGGAACACTGGGGGTAGCATCAGCAAACACAAAAGATGTGTAGATTTCAATAAGACACACCTCCATAGAAAATTTGAAAGAAATCCGTCAAGAAATGTGGATTGATTGAAGTTAGAGCGAAAAAAGACATATGACCTTTGACCTATAAAGGACGAAAAATGAGGGCAGCATCACCAAAAAGGAAAGACGTGTAGATTATACCAAGTTACATCTCCATAAAAAATTTCAAAGAAATCCATAACGAAATGTGGCCTGCAGAGTGTACTCATGCCATCCTCCAAAGTATGACCTTTGACCCTATAAAATCGGGACACTGGTGGCAGCATCGCCAAAAACTATAGGTGCATACACTTTACCAAGATACAAATAATAATAATAATAATAATAATTTGTAAAATCAGCACTGATTTTCTTATTTACTAGATAAATCTATATACCTACCTATGACCCTCCCTCCTTCCCCTCGCCTTGCAAGCAACATGTTTTACTCTTGAGGTTGCTCGCAATAGAGGAAGATGGCCGTTGTGTATTCATGCGGGTGAGGAATGAGGGGGATAACAATGGGTTGCGGGGGGTGCGCACAATATTGTGACTTCTTTGTGTTAAAAGTTCTCGATTGGGTAGCGTAGTCAGGAGACTAGCATAATAGGTAGGTATATAGATTTATCTAGTAAATAAGAAAATCAGTGCTGATTTTACAAATTTACTGCAATAAATCATATATACCTACCTACTATGCTAGACTAACACCCATTCAAAACCGGGTGGCATGTTTTAAGTGAGGAAGGAAAACAGGGTTACAGGGAAGACACTGCCGCCTTCAACGTGGTTGATGAAAAAAATTATGCTCCTGCAGGAAAATCCTTAAGGTAGCATGAGATGAAGGAATTTGACCGCCAATAGGCAGCCCTCGAAAAATCATCCAGCGTCACCCCTTGAAAAAGGGCCCAGGAAGTGCTAACACCACGAGTGTCATGAGCATGGAGCTTATACTATCTGATAATGGAGCCTCCAGGCCGGCGGCCCAAATAGCTTCGACAATTCTAGAAAAGAAATCAAGAGAAGCTGGAGAAAAGGGCTCTCAAGTGATCAGAAACACCTGATCATCTTAGCGACATATGTCTCAGTCTTTAATATCAATATACCATTTAAGAGCTCTAATAAGACACCAAACCTTGTCCTTGCGTACTGACGAGATGTCAGATAATGGACCAAGAAAAACCTTATCAGGGCCAGAAGAAGCCATCTGGTTCTTGGCAATGAAAGAAGCTTTAGAAATCAAACTAAGTTAAACACCTTTTTTCTCCCAGCGAACATGACCGGGAGTAAGAGAGAGGGTGTGAAGGGTGTTGCGCCTCTGACCAGAGGCAAAGGCTACCAAAAAGCGTGTCTTCACCGTAAGATGGTGGAGCGAAGCTTTACCAACGGTTCGAAAGGAGGTTAAGCCAGGGCTTCTAGAACCCGAGGCAAACTCCAAGACAGGACTAACTGAGAAAGAGAGGGACGTTTCAGAATGAACGTCCGAATTAATCCACTCGAAAGCAGGGAATTGGAAATCCCCAAAGACGGGAATTGTAATTTTCCCTAGTAGAGTCTTTACGACTGGACATTACAAAGTCTGCGGCCCTTTCAGAAAGACCTGACTGTCTTGCAGATTCCCCGAAAGGGGCCAAACAGTCAAATGAAGGGACGCTGGTCTGTGAAGAATCCCCGAAAGGGGCTGCAACACCAGATCCTTCGTCAACGGAAGAAGAAACGGTTGAGCCACCAGAAGGCTCACTAACTGGCTCACCAACTCCGGGAACCAATTCCTCCTGGGCCAAAAGGGAGCTATCACAAGAACCCGAGCCCGATCTGCCTGATCTTCTGCAAGACTCGCGGAATCAGCGGGAAGGGAGGAAAAGCAAACCCTCGAAGGCTCTCCCAACTGAGGGAGAAGGCATCCAGGGCCCAGGCCTCCCGGCCCCTGGCCCTGACCCTTCTGGCAAAAAGTAGCTTGCGAGCCGCTGCGACAATTAGAGAGTATCCTGTCTCGACTGGGCCGAGCTAATTGGTTCTGAATATCTATCACTACCCCCAGAAAAACTGGTCGGCGTGTAGGAATCAATTCTGACTTTTCCCAATATATTAGGAAACCTAAGTCTTGGGTGACCTTGACGAGCATGCGTGCTCCGTCTGAAAGACGAGCGTCCGACTCCGCTAGGAGGAGCCAATCGTCCAGATAGCAAAACAGCCGAAGGCCGCGGCTCCTCAGTGAGGTTACCAAGGCAGCCACTACCCGTGTGAAGCGGGATGAATAGGGATATGGAAATACGCATCTTTGAGATCTATCGAGATTGCGTAATCCTTCCTCTTGATCAGCGGGAGAATTGAGGCGATAGTTTCCATCCGAAAATGCACCGGAGGAATGAATTTTTTTATCCTATTCAAATTCAAAATCAATCAGAGTTTTCCCGAGCGCTTGGGAATAACGAAAATCGGAGAAAGAGAAAGACGCGGCTGGTCTTTCACCTTTCCTATAGCTCTTTTGTTCAAAAGAGATCTGATCTGCGTTGAAGCATAACAGCGAGCCTGGGCAGACATGGGAGGTAAACGAGATCTTATAGCCGATATGTCAGTCTCCTTAACCCCGAGGGCGGAGAGGGCCAACACCCTACGGCGGTTCGTAACAGAAGCAGCCGCACTAGAGAGTTGTCACCACTGCAGACCCGATAGAGTAGGCAGCAGGTCATCAATAACAAGTTTATCACCTTCGGTGACATTCAACTCGTCCGCCCTGGATCTGAGGTCGGAAAGAAAGCCTTGAAATGCGGCCAAGCGCATACCGGCTCTGATTTGACCGCCGACATTGCCCCAATGACTATCCTCAGCCTTAAAAGGGGAGGAAGTAAGCGGGTTGGGCGTACGCAGACGTCGACCCACCGCCAAAATCTCTGGAGAGAGAGACTTAGCTTTAGAAAAGCCATCCTGATCTTGGGATTTAAAGGCAAAAGCCTTACCCTTATCAGAGCGGGGCGCTTAGAAGGAAGCCCGGACTCTATGCAGACATAGTCTGCCATGAAAACCTCCGTGAGGGAAATACCCTAAGAGGAAAACCTGTTGTCTGAACCATTGAAAAATCAAACCCTGCGTGCGGGCTGACTGAAATTCAGGGAGATATTTGGCCAAGGCAGCAGCCTCCGCCCCGCAAAGGGAAAGCGATTGAGGCTCTGCCTGCTCCACCAATGCCGATTCAGAAACCGAAACTTGAGAAGCAGACTCAAATTCTGGCTCCGTTTGATTTGATTGGGACAATGGCCCGCAAACAATGGACGAATCAGGCGGATACTCCTATGGGTCACTATAGGTCTCCTCACCCCGGCGGAGCCCCAAGGGCTGCGGGTGGAGGAGACACGAGAGACCCCGGCTCACTCAGACAATGGGGTATCGAGCACACATGGCCGAGGTAAGTCGGGCCGAATAGTCTCGGTGTCAGACCCCCGAAGAGGAATAGAAACAGGGGCTGCGGTATCTGGTAAGAGAGACCCGCCCTGCCGCTGAGCGAAAACCCGCATCATGCTGAGTAGCTCAGATTGAGAAGGATCAGACGGGACAGCAATTGTTGGCTCGAGTCTTCCCATCAGCTGGCAAATGCAACAGCCCGGGTAGCACTCGTTCCCCCATACGGTTCGGAAGTCCGGGGGCTAGGGTATGAAAACCCAGACCAACATGGGCGGTGCCCGTGAGCTGCCCCGCAGTAGTGGCACGAATCTCCCCTAGCGGTTTTGTGCGAGTGCACGTAGCCGTTCGGGAAACAGACGTCCCTCCTTTTGGTCAGTACGACCGGGGGATCTGATTTATGATATCCAAACCACTAGAATCTGACGCCACCCACCCCGGTTGGCGTCCCAATCTCAACTAAAGCCACCCGCCCTGAAGCCGTGTGCTCCGAGGCTGGCAAACTCTGCGGGATAACACCACTGGGCAACTTACCTGCAGCCCTCCTCCCCCCCATGTAGGAAAGTACTAGGGAGAGTTCTGGAAAGCCGAGTCGTCTTGCTAGACGACTCTTCGGAAGAAGCAGGTCTCCTAGACCTTACTGCTTCTTCTTCCGAACTCATATTGCTGCAATAAAACAGACAATAAAGGTATACAAAAATATGAAATACATTATTTTTTTAAAAGCAGGCAATTTATTAAACCTAAAAATTTTGGGGATACGCACAAAATTCTACAAACAAACACCGTATTTCAAACACCGAAACTATAACAGGATCGGGGCAAACGGAATCACCAGCAAGACACACAGAAATAACTACGTGGGGCTGGTCACTAAAAGGAAAATAACTGCCTGCAAAGGAACATAAAATATCCCTTGCAATGGGCAAAAAGTGACATAAAAACACAAGAGTACTATAATCTAGAACGAAAATAAGTACAGAAAAGTGCTTTTAAAGGCGTAAAAGCGTGCTGAAAAGATACAAATTGACCTGAATTCAGGAGCGCCGTAACTCGACAACCTAACTCGATTTATAGCCAGGACTAGCTAGAGCGCACACAAGATTGTGACACGAATGTGGCGGCGGCAGAAGGCTGCTAAATCCAAAGTATCCTACGGCATTCTGCCGGGGGATACAATTATGTTTCTTAATGATAATGCTTATATTGTCAATTTAAAAAATATTATCATTACCATGTATCATTTCAATAATTTAAAAAGTCTGACTAGGCCTATTATCAAGGGCGTCGATCAGGGGGGGGGGGCAAGAGGGGCTGTTGCCCCCCTCATAGAAAACATTGGGAGGGCAAACATATCTTTTTGCCCATCCAATAAATCTGGAGGTGTAAATTAAATAAGGAAAAACTCGGGAAATGAAACCTTCCAAAAAATAAAATACAAAATGTATTACATGATCGAACTTAAATTTCGTTGCTAGATCTGCGCGCAAATTATCTATTTTCCCCCACTTCATGTAACCATGGAAGCTGCTAATACATGTACATGTACGTGGAGAAGGTTTACGGTTCACCATGTGTTAGTCTTGATAAGGACTGTTGGGGTATTGAAATGAGGGTAAGAGAATGAGAGAAGGGGAGAAAATGAGAAACTGATAGTCGAGAGAGAAACAAGGTATAGGAAATTATCTTTCGTGAGAGTGAAGTCCTTAGAAGGACTGTAAACCAGATGAGAAAGGTGGCTGGAAGAGAAGAGTAGGTGAGGTGACGAGTCTCGGCGGTGGAGAGTAGATCCGGTGAGAAGTCTCAGCGATGAAGAGTAGGAGAGATGAGGCGTCTCGACGTTCCGGGCAGGTTGTCATCTCCTGATGACGGGCAGTCAACCTGCCCGGAACGTCGAGACACCTTATCTCATTTTCTCCCCTTCTCTCATCATTCTCTACCCTCATTTCAATACCCCAACAGTCCTTATCAGGACTAACACATGGTGAACCGTAAACCTTCTCCACGTCATCTATTCCACCATGCAAACCTTCAAAGATCATGTACATGTAGTCTGGGAGGCTGTCTCGAAATAATCACCCCATTTTCCATATGAAATTTGACCCCTTAAAGTTACTTGGACCATCCATGTCATTCACAAAAAGCTTGTCAGCTCGAATGAAGCCACCAGGTTTGGTCCCCAGAGCCCCAAAAAAGGGCCAAAAAGTCGGGTCAATTTCAACCCATCAAACATATGCTCCAACTTTGTCAGGAGGGAGGTAAATCACTATACATGTACATTACCAAAACACAAAAACTGACAACATTTTCAATCGGGATGGGTTGTCAGACGGCCCCTAAATATTGGGGCAAATTTCTCCCCTTAAGGCCCATGGACCAAATTTTGTCTGAAGGAATAGGTATGGGTGTACATTACAAAAAATAAAAACTGACCAAAATTTCCATGGGGAAGGGGGTGTAACATGCTCCTGAAAAAAAATAAAATTAATTGCCCCTAAACTATGCTTTGCTGCTCAAAATGCTTCGGATGTAGCGAAAACCATTTTTTGCATTAAACCTTAACCCTTTGCCTACGGGAACCGGGTGGTCCCTGTACACAGCCTATGGGAATGAGAGAATTCAGTTGTTATCGGGTTAATGACTCCAAAGTGTGTTATTCAATTCAGGTCAAATTTTTGAGTATTGTAACTTCTTGGGGTGCAATTTGGTGTCAAATGATCATTTCAGTAATAAGTTATTAAATTATCATGATAATTGTATTGTTTTGCAAAGTAGTCAAACGATATTGTCAGGATCATGTAAACACACCCATTGTCCATTTGCACCTGTTTGACAAGGCATGATATAGGAACTTGCTAAGTATCTGGGCTATGGGGCTGCCATTCATGTGTTTACATAAATGCCTTGTCAAACAGGCACTTGGATCAAATGAGTAATAGACCAATCGGTCATTAGAAAAACTGAGACATGGACCAAATGATTATTAGACCAACTGGACATTTGATGAAATGATCATTAGACCTATTGGTTGATGATGAAATATTGATTAGACAAAATTGTAATTGGACAAATTGATAATTAGTGGATATTATACCAACTGGGTTTAGCCAAAAAGGGTACTGGACCAAGTGATTATTGGACAAAACTGATAATTAGACCAAGTGGTATATGGTCTAAAGGGGTTTAGACCAAATGGCTGTTAATTAGACCAAATGGTTTTTAGAAAAAATGATTATTGAACTACATGTATATTGAACTAAATGGTCATTGGACGAAATGTTAATGGACAAAATGATATAAGACCAAAAAATGTTAGACCAGCTGACAATTGGACCAAATGGCATTGGACCAAATGGCAACTTACCAGACAGACAAGCTCCACTTTTCATTTGCTGGTGCATGTTACACCTTTCTCTGATAAGAACTTACATGTATGAAGTTGTGGAACAGTCATCTTCT
The DNA here is from genome assembly GCA_025617745.1 of Heliocidaris erythrogramma. Taxonomy (NCBI): domain Eukaryota; kingdom Metazoa; phylum Echinodermata; class Echinoidea; order Camarodonta; family Echinometridae; genus Heliocidaris; species Heliocidaris erythrogramma. The sequence continues at coordinate 24,943,031 of CM046866.1, forward strand.
AAAAACCTTTGTTCTCAGCACTGTCTATTATGACTGATGAAATGATAAAAAATATCATCAAAACTCGATGAATACATGTACTTTGTGTAGCTGAAGTAAATTCACGATCATGCATAGATAGAAATGTACTGAAAGTGAAATGACTGGAAGAGAAAAACACAAGCTGGACCAACTGCTCCCGTAGCGTGTGTCAACCAATCAAAATCTGTTGATGCCCTATAGAGGCTATAGTTTTTCCTTTTGCCCATCCCTCAAATTATTTGATAATCATACCAATACACTACATAATCACCCATTCTGAATACGTACCTGTGTTCACTGTAATTGTAAAGCTGCATGAATTCGCATTTCCACTATTATCACGATATGTGTATGAAACAGATGTAATTCCAACTGGGAATAGTGCTCCAGAATTGTGGGTTTGAGTTACCAGGAAGAAAACTCCTGAGAGGTCTGTAACTACAGGATCGATGAATAAAACAGGGAGACTATCTGTTCCTAGTTCTACAGTTCTGACTATGTCTCCTGGGCATTGCACATTAGGAGGAATGGTATCCACTAAGAAAATGAAAACAAAAAATTGTACAATTCAATAAATTATAAGACGTGTTGAAAAAAATTGTATCAACGAATGAGAACCAAATGTAAACTTGCTTCAGACATTAACAACAATAACAATATTAAACCGTTCATGTATAGTGCATATCACATTATGATATAATGTCCCTGTACACTTCCAAAGAGGTCTGGATATTATTACCCTAGCTTTAGCTTCAGAAGCTGTAATCAGCGCACAGTGAAGTTCAAAGTATATATCTGCCAGGTACCCATTTAAAAGAAAAATCCACTCTAAAGTTGATTTGAAGAAACTAAGAATAACAGATTAGTAAAAGTTTGAGCAAAATCCATGCATGATTGAATATTTTCTTAAGAAAAAATGGAAATTTTATTTCTCATCATATTTTGCTCAAACTTTCACTGATCTGTTTCTTTTTTATTCTGCTTCTTTTAAAATCAACTTGTAATCAGGATGGACTTTCCCTTTAACACCTGGATGGATAGAGATATCTTATTTTTTTTACACAAGGCATGTGTTGTTATCATAATTGTTTTTAATGCTAAGTATTCATTTCATCAAGAGAATATATTGACAAAACACTGGTTTTCAAGCATTTTCAAAAAGCTATATATTTTCTAGAAAAAGTAGAGCGAGTTATTGCAATCAAACAAGGCAAAACTCTTAGGTAGCTTAGCAAAACATGAAGGCGCATAAGAACGCGGGAAAGACACATATGACAAAATTATTCAAAATCATAATTTTATTCTATAGAGGCAGAACCCAAATATTAGGATGTAGAATTAGTATATAACTTTACGAACATTTTAAGCAAAATGAAATAAAAACTTTTATTCAGATAAGTCTGATTGTGATTTTAGATGCACAGACAAAACTAGCGATTTCGCTCTTTGCGTCTTTCCCTCTTCTTTACGCGCCATTGCATTACACTAAGTTAACTTAGTTCACCTACAAAAATAGAAAGCATTGATTCAGTTTAATATGTCCCATGTACTTGCTGAATTGTACCTTTCATTTATGTATGATTTATGATTTATTGTCCTTATATGTATTTTGTCTATTGAAATGAAGCAATAAAATCAATAATAATCAAAATAATAATGATAAAAGATATTGCTGGCTTTTACAGATGGCCCACAAGACTAACAGCCACCGAGACGAACTTCCCATAAGACCTACCAGCCTATGAGACCAACAATGATGCCCTTGTAGGCCTTCAGACAACTTCTTTGATGGTTTGCCAGACCAACAGCCCACAAGGCTGGCATTGGCCTTCTCACAACTTTGGAGGAAACACTTGACAAACAGCACAAGAGACTAACAGCACACAAATCAACACTGTTCTATCTTCCCTGAAATATTTCTTTGTTTTTTCTGACTCATGGGCCATCAGTCTCTAATGATGTCGGTTTTGCTAACCTTTTGAAGATTTCTTCTTTTACATCTTTCTTTGTTTCATTGGTTTCATAGTAGGATTTAGGTAAATATATATTAACATAAATCTTACTTAGGGTGAAGTTCCGTGAAATTTTTTTGATCAATCGGGAAATTTGGTGGAAAGGAGAATTTTAGAGTTGAAGGATGTAAAAATTATTGGGAGCAAGTTTCATGACATTTCTCTGAATACTTTTCTCAAAATATTGCTCTGAATATTTACATTTGCTGATTGAAATTAATTTATTTTATGCTGTTTAAGTTCGCGAAAGTGTCCCCAACAAATTTCATCCAAAAAACAAAAAACATGAGGTAAAAAAAACAAATACATAAGAAATTTAAATACAATAAAATACATAAGAAATCAATTTTGATACCAAATATTTTTCAAGTATATTTACTAAGAATACTGGAAAGAGTGTCTATAGACCAAAAAATTAGCATATTTTGAGCTTTGTTTAATGATTTATTTGTTGCTGTAAGAAGTTTATATTGTTACTTCATATCTCTCTTATCAAACAGGGCCTCATGGAAGACAAAACACTATTGGTGAAAATCAGCTACCCTGTATAAATATCAGAAATAAATAAATAAATAAATGAAAATAAATATTATAAGAGAATTATTCAGAGAAATGCAATGAAACGGCTTGCTCCCAATAGATGCTTCAACTTTACAATGTAAAACCCTCAGTCCCATATGAATTTTAAGTTATTAACAATCAAAACTTTTTTTTAAAACACCTACTTACGTATAAATCTGTGGGACCTAACCTTCGAGGTTGGACTTTGGGTGAAGTGACTTTTTTCTTGATCATATCAATAGCTTGGGGATTTACTAAAAATACATTATTGCACACAAAAGGTAGTTATGATTCTTTTTGCCATAAATGCAAATTTAATCACATTAATTTTAAACATACATGTATATTAACATTTAGAAATCCACTAATTCATCAGTTTGCGCTGATACAGTATATATACTGTAAATGTAGACCAGCTCCATTATGGGGTACACATGTATGAGTAGTGTTAAGTCCATTGTCTATGGAAGTACATGTAGGAAAATTATTATCAACAGCTAATTCATGGACTACTACTACTACTACCTAGAACACTTTCCCCTATGGCAATTACCCCCAAGACATTTACCACTAGGACAACTACAGCCAGGACAAACTGTCCCCGAAAATTTCCCCAGACAATTGCCATACCCTATGAGAAAGAGTTTTTGGACCACCTAATAGACTATAAATGTCTGAAAAGGATGAATTTCAAGTGTTACTTCTCTTGGTCTGAGCACCATGGCCTACTTATTATTTTACTGAGACCATTGTGTGTGACATAAGAATTGAAGGAATTAATTAATTAGAACATTAATTTTATGAAACAAGAAAATCTTCTTGCAGCAAGAATGAGCTGCTGTGAGGAGAAAAACAATGTAACACCTTGCAGACAGCATGCCACAAGGCATGGCCACTATCATCAAATGTTGCAATTTTACACCAAGAACTGGAAAACTACCTCCAGAGGAGTGAACATGGCTTTACCAGACAATCGGGCATACATGTACCGGGTACCTCCTGGACAATTATCCCCAGACCACTATTTTCCAAAACCCCTACCCCTGGAGTATATCCCCGAGGACAGTTAGCCTCTAGGATATTGTGCACTTTGTTAGTGTTCTGAACTATCTATCCGTTGGGGTGCCCTTTATAGAATGTAATTGTCCTTCAGCGATAATTTGCCAGGGTTAATTGCCCTGGTGGTTATTTTCCGAGGGGTTAGTTATTGCACAGGCTAATTGTTTTGGGGAGTTTTTTTTTAAAAGCGTGTCAAAATTGGACTGAATGGTGTTCAGGAGTCACTTTCATTCATTGTGAGTGCGTTCAACTGGAATGGAGATCATTCAACCAACCTTGGGTTGACGATACATTTCATTCAAAACTTGGGCAGAGGCAAATTTGACATGAATCGGGAAAAGTATTACTGTTCAGCTGTCCAATGTCGGAGTTTATTTCTCAAGGTATCAAATTAAAGGAAACATGATAGGCTACAATGTGAGTATCTTTGATCAATTCTATATGTACTGATTACAACAGTATTTAGGGTTGAATCTGGGTTTCCTTTTCATTGACTCACACTGTATACTAGCAAAGCAGCAAGTGGACATCCACTGTGATATGATTAATTATCAAGGTATATTAGCCACAATATATTCAACATTTCAACTGAATAAACAAACAATAATGATCTCTGTATGGCATTTTTGACCAAGTATGTATATATGCGAGTATGTGTTAATCAGTCAAAACTTCTGTGAGCTTCGAAGAAAATACCTATTCATCTTGATGGAGACTAAATAATGATTGTTTTAGCACTGAATTACGAATGAACCCTAATACTCTGTAGTTATATTTGTAACATGTATGTTGGCCCTATGGCCTATGGACAACCAACAAACTCTTACTTCACTCCCGGGCAAGATTCTTGCACTTTTTGAGGAGCGATTTTATCTTCCCTTGTTTCTTTTGTTCTTACTCAGATAAAGGCTATGAAAGCATAACATAAACTGGTGGCCCCTTATGAAGAATGAATTTTTTAAAAAAAATTGTTTAGGGCTGTTTTCTTTTAGGGGGATCCCAAGGTCCCCTTACTTGTTTCGAGAGGACCGACGAATTGACATTTTTTCTTCTCTCCTCCCATCCCCACTGGCCCCCTTCCGCCCCACCCCCAGTGCAAGGGAGGACAGGATTCATAATCCTATTCGTATAGTCATTCTCATATCAGAGCGAAAATATTTCGAGGGAAATATTGGTTGGAAGTGGAGATCCTCCTATACCCCCCTCCCAAACCCCCGAGGACTGTGAAGGTTAGACTGTAATACAGGAACAAATATAATTATTTAAGGTGAATAACATGTTTCCCATAGTATGATGGCCATTTGCCATATTCAGAAAGATACATGTACATTTGTACATGACTTCTTTTTTCTTGCTTGACATATGGCTGTATATTTCCCATCTGTGGATCTGTATATGCTACTATTAATATAGGTTTTCCCGGCCAATTTCGTATTGTTGTCAGTCCATTTGATAGAGCATTCATTCAATTTAGCCAAATTTAGCCAAGAGGACACGTTCGGTATTTTAATTTCATTATTTATTCGTTCAAATTAATTTTTGGAGTATTCAGATTACATTTAACCTCATTCTAATTAATACTTTTTCAACTGAAATTCATTAAACAAGCATGAATTCGCAAATCGTTCATTCAATTTAGAATTATGTAGTCACGTGATCACAAAATATAGTGCGCTCATTCATTCGAATTCATTTCTCGGCATCCAATTTAACACGTACTTAAGTCAATTTAGCAGACGTCTTTAAGCGTTTATTCTTCTACTTTTTTTCATTGTTTTGTATGAGCATCAGAATATTTCAAATTTTCGGATTATTCTTTATTCCTGTATCATCTTGGCAACTTTTCTTTCAATGGTGTATTGTGTGTGGAGGTTTCAATTTACATCGCGATTATTTCTTTCATATGTCTTTCATTATTTGCATTGGGTGGGTGTTACATTAATGCTAACCATCATGAGGAATAAAGCATACAGTTCTTAGATCAGTTCTAGCCATCAATTTGTTGGTGGGCCAGGCATCTTTGGGAGGTATGTCTGGGAGTGGTTAAACCACCGGATGGCTTTCTCTTGCGTTATTGCGTCCGTATTTCGTTGAGCTGCCTGCTGAACAAGGTTGATTCTCCACTCCTGCATGTTGACCCCAGCTTCTTGTGCTTCTTCTCTGTTGCCTACCCTCTGCTGCAACTCTGGGCGGGCCAGATCTCGTTTGATGGCTGCCTCAAACGCAGAATGGGCCATCTCCACGCAGTTGAGAAATGGAGAATACGCAGGAAGAAACTTCAAATGAATCCTTGGGCTTGCATCACCAGGTAGCTGAGCTCTTACATGAGGACGTGCGTTGTCTAAAATCAGGTACACGTCCTCATCAGGGGGGAAGACATTCTCGCATTCATGAGCGGTGGTAGCCAGGAAAGCCTTGAAAGTTTCCCTCGTCACCGTTTCCACTGCAATAGTGTGGTGGACGAGCCCAATCTCACTTGAAACTGCAAAAGTGACATTGCACTGCCGACCGCGTTGGCCATGTACGACCCGACGTGCAGGGACCCCGCGTGGGGCTCTTCCAAAAGAGCGTCTGGTCCAGAAGTTGTAGCCGGTCTCATCAATGTAGACACAGTGTGCAACGACACCCTCGGCCATAAACCACTGTGCGTACTCCATGCGCGTGTCTAGGATTCTCGGTGAATTTCTAGCATCTGGGACATCCTCGGCCAGTTTCGTCGTGATGAGCATTCCGTCAAGTGCTCTAGCAATAGTAGAGACGGATACCGGGGGCTTCTGCGGAAGAGCTGCCCGTAGATCTATCTTCAGTTGCTCAAGGGTGACTAAGGGGTTACTGCTTACAGTGGCTTGGAGACGAGCTCTCATTTCGTCATCCATCTTCACGTTTCGCTCGCCTCCCCTTGGCAGCTTGTTGCGTCTCCCGGTCCGGAGATATGTGGCCACAATTGATCTGGCCGTTAAGCGCTTTATTCCGAGCGTGTCGGCCAGTTCTACGTAGTCAAGGTTATGTCCCTCAAATGCTTCTATAAGTCTTTCTCTATCTTGTTGAGATATGCGCCTGTATCTAACTTGTGCTGCCATGACTGTACCGAAGAAGATGAAGGGGCTCTGTCGTACTGGTATATATATGCCTTATGGCATGTATGAAAGAAGAGGGGCGTTACAAAACAACAAATTCAAGTTATTTACTGCTTAACAGTGTGTGGCCGAAACAAAAATCACATTTAAATACATATGTTCTCACCTTTTAAAATGGAAATAAAAACTATGAGGTAATTTGACTGAAAATGTTGGGAATTTGGATGCCCATCCACGAAATTGAATGACTGAAATAACCCCTTCGACCGGTGTTGGCGAATTTGACTGAATATAGAGCATGTGTCAATTTGAAGACCACTTTTATGAATTCGAAAGGCACATGTGCAGATTTCATTGTTCGAAATGTTAAATTGAATGTACAATTTGCAATTTCGAAAGACAGAATGCGCCGTAACGAGGATTTTTGCTAAATTCAATGAACTTTCTATCAAACACCCTGACAAACGTGCGAAATTGGCCGGGAAAACCTATATTAATCAAAGCAAAAAAAAAAAAGAGGAAATAGAGAGAAATGGGGATAGAAAGAAGGTAAAATGTAAATCAACAGTGAGAGGCTGAGTAGAGGGGGGTAGAAAATCTGACAGACAAACAGAGCGAACATGTTACTTGTGGATATAAAAGCTGAAAAAAAGCATACTCATTCAGAACATCCAAGGACAGCCATGTCAACGAACGGCATTCTGAGTTCTGTACAGGCAAAAGACAACCTTGATCCCCCCACCCTCAAATACCACTTTAACAATCAGTGCTTGTGAAGTTTCCATGTGTAGTGGTGAAGTTTTAACATGATGAGAGGGCCGATTAATTAAAACACTGACGTCCACTCAAATGCAGCAAATGTACACACACGTACACCAAGCTGATCGAGAAGCGTGTAACTAGGAATATGCAATGAATCACTAATATCCTTTGGCAAGACATTAATCTACATTTCCCACTCTCCACCCAGGTGTAGTAAATGGGTACTTGGGAGGAATTTATTCCTTGAATGCTTTCAGCACCTTAGGACAGCTCGGCTAAAGCCAGGGTTATAATAGTACTTTGTAGTTGCCTTGAGCATCCCCTGGGATGGATACGAGTGCAATATAAATGTAGCCATTATTATTGTTATTATCAAATTTTCTCCCCTCGTATGGGTTATGTTATGAGATGCCCCACCAGCTGAACTGTTCCCCTCTGCAAATTAAAATTTTAAAAGTGTGTTATGAAATACAGACGGCACTGTGACCCTTAAGAATTGCCTCAAACCATATGAGAATCATTCCTCCCCCCTATGGGTACAAAATTGAGGGTACCAAAAGAGCCTGAGGAGATGCCTAATCGAACCAAAGAAAACACCACAAAATCCTTAGCGTATCATATATATAGATGCATGTATGCATGTAGTACAAGAAGAGAATAAATGGATAGTGCTGCTCCTCAGTGGTGTAGGTGGGGCACGGAGGTGGGGAAAGCTAAAGCCAGTTTGAGATTCAAATCAAATGGTGGAAAAAGTCATTATGATACAAATGTTTTAGGATAATTGGAATAATGATATCATCTCCATTTGGGAGATGTGCTGTCTGTGCAGTATCTGCTCCAGCCCTGCATGCACTAGGGAGCTTAATCTTTCACTCAAAACTAAACAATGACAAGGCCTGGCTGAAGAGTATGTAATCCATGCTTGATTGATGAAATTCCACTAAACTATAGCAAAGAAATCATTATTATTATATTATTTTTGAAAGTTTGAAACAAATGTAAATAAGTTCTCGAATTAGTGATGTGAAGTGTGCCGATTGTGATTTATGCATCACTTTGTCTGGAGTGTGATTCCCAGGCTTCCTCTTATCGGTGCAGTAACCCAAATTTTTAACTCACCAGCTACGAGAGTAATTGTGAATTCACACTGCGCTGTGTTACCAGTATCATCCCTGTAGGTATAAGTAACAGTGGTAGGTCCAAGGAAAAACTGGCTTCCAGATGCTGGAATCAGACTCACAAGAATGGGTGGAACGTTTGAATTGTCTGTAGCTGTGGCTGCTGGGATGTCAACTTCTCGTGACGGAGTTCCAACTTCTAGAGTCAGAGTTGTGTCTTGTGGACATGTGACTACTGGGGGTATTGAATCAACTGCAAAAGAATAAAACTGAAACGGTAAGCACTGAGTATGAATAATCTTGTCAGCACCATTCATATCTAGAAATAATTCACAGTAAACTGAAAAATCAATAATGTATAAGATATGTTTCATTTTATTAAAATTGTAGAAATCCTTGTGATTCTGGGTTACCTCCTGGATATCTACACCTGTTTAATTATGCAAACTATTTTGTCATGGAGATATTTAACAGTACTATCTAGCATAAAATAAATAATTCTTTCCTGCTGTTAATATTACAGATTCAAATGAAGGGAAAGATCAAATACAGTATACATGTACATGTAATATACATGAAACCGACAATGTTGATCCAGTGAAATATATTTAATTTTTTTCATGCATTTCTTGAATTGATTTATGCTCTATATACAATGTGTTTCTTTAAAAACGATACCCATATATTATATCCGGGTTGACTCATAATATTCGTGTGAAGGTTCGAGTCATCCTCTTTCACATGATACCAAACATGTAATGATATCATGCAAAAATAAATTTGAAAGGTATCAAGTGAGTGACATCAAGGTGTAATTCCATTAGGTACAATGCAATGCCACAAAACAAGTTATAAAGATGCATAGCAAAGAAAAGTGATATTTCATGATGTTTCCTTATTTCTATTTCAACATGTATGCAACCTTGCATGAGATATGAGTCCAAAATTAACGCAATGTCCTTCCAAATGACTGCCTTGTCTGTCTAAGCATGTGTGTGCTCGAGAAAGCAGAGTGAGATTTAATGAATGGCTATTCATTGTGTAGATCAAGGGGGTCCGCTTGATAAGAACCACTATTCATAGAAAGCCGCTATACATTTAAACACGCGTTATGAATAGCGAGGTACATGTACATGTAATTTGTCCTATGGTTTGCTCGCTATTTAGAAGGACCACTATTCATTTAGTCACGTGTTATTGATAGCGGTCCTATGAATAAGTGGTCCTTATGAATAGAGGTTACCCCAGATGAAGTGATTCCACTCTCATGCGCAATTTTTACATTGCTGGTTTAAAATTGTTTTAGTTCAATTATCCCAGGCTCTACCATCACAAAAGTGGTAGCATATGAACAGGATAAAATTCCTCTTTTTATGATGTATTACAAAAAATCAAGTTGTGTTTATTTGACAAAATTTTGCTAGAGAGAGTTGGGTTTCCTTTTTAAGAAACAAATTGTATATCATTTCAAAGTCTGTTCAATAGTCTTGTTATTGCATTTTGTTACCTATATATTGAGTAATTTCTTATCCTTTAATTTTCTCAGTTTTCCCTTATATATATATTACTCTGAAGTTGTTATTTCAATACATGTCATCTTTCTATGAAAGGTTATCCCCTCTATAAGTTTATTCATTCACAGTGCATTTATCGAAAATTATAATTTGGAAGATTGAGGGTTGTTTTCTCAGTTAAAAAAAATACTTTACTTTGGCTTTATACAAAGATGATCAAATCACTGCCTGAATATGAAGTGACTCCAAAGTATAAAATTTTGGCAGGGAGAGAACTCCATGCTTTTTTATTTCCTTTAAAATTGAATTTTATTATTTTACTTGTATATACATCTAGAATGTTAAGATTTATTAAGGAAAATTTTCAGTTAAAAGTCACAGTAGAAAAAATATTTTTCTCTTAAATGATATGAACCACCAAAGAATATTTTGCTCTGTATGTTAGGGCAGGAAATCCTATCTACACTATATTCAAAACGTGAGCTTCAAATAAAGGTACATGTACGTGCTAAGAAACAGGGTCGCCGAAAACACGCTCAAAAATCAAGAAATCAGGGGTTTTGTGATACGTTTTTTTTTTGGCTTTATCGTATGGGCGAAATACAAACTGAAAACCAATCTCCCCGTACCGGCCAATGCAGTAAAAACTTCATGTAGAAAGTCGTATGCAAGTCCTGACATGCTATAATTCAACCCAAATGGGAGCACTGACGGGCGCCACAGCTTCTCCGATGCACCACAGCAATCATGCACAACAGACATTACTAAAGTTATCAAACGGAAACCAGTGTTCACAAGATTTGTTACGGATGGATGGACGGCAACGTTACTACAACGTATATCCTCCTCTGACTTCATTAGCGAGGGGATAATAATGATTTTCAACAATATGCACTTTGGCCCAACTTAACAAACAAATTCACAAAGGAGGTTTGGTTTAAACCCCCTCCTGGGTTTTTAAGCATACATGTACATGCGCACAGAATCCGATCCAATCATATATTTTCTTTGAGTGCGCGCATGGGCAATGTGCGCTTATTTACGCCTATTTCAGTACGCTTACGGAGGTTTAAACCATGGTTTAGGTTTAAACCTCCTTTGTGAATTCAGGCCTTTGTGTTCAGGACGCTTCTTTTTGCGCCACTATGTTTTACTAAGCTACATGTACCCGATGTACAGTGATATTACAAGATTAAATACTTTCTATAAATGAAACGAACCAAAAATAAAATTTCATACATTCTTGCTACGATACACAAAGTATTTTTTAAGGTGAATGAAACACTTCAAAGTTATTTGTGTAAAGATATGCTCTGTGATGAAACCCTTCACTTGCATTAATGTACTTATACTAACCTGCTACAACATTGACAGTAAAAGTGCAGGTTGGAGCAATATTGTTTGAAGCATCTCTAAATACATAGCTAACTGAAGTTTGACCGACAGGAAATAGATCCCCTGGTGCAATGGTGCGGCTAACAAGGAAGACTGTACCACTGTTATCCATTGCAGTTGGTTCGTTAAAATTAACTGCTGCAGATGTTACACCGAACTGGACAGTTTGGGTGAAATCCGCAGGGCAGGTTACCACAGGTGGAGTGGAATCAACTGAAAAAAAATCAATCATAAAACACCTAGAAGGTGATATAGCAGTAGAAGGAAATGAACTATTGGAATTAATTTTCAAGCCTACTAATCATAGAAAATATAATGAAAGTTTCTTTTGTGACAATCATGAAGTATTATAAGAGCGCCATATTAATCAGTGGTTACAAGGAGTAATTCATCAATTGGGAGTGCAATAAATGGGAACTTGGAATATGCCGTAAGGGAAAACTCTGGGTCACGTATGACTTTCAGATTTCTTTCTTATTTGTGACCCAACACCACAAAATCACTCAAAAGTCCCATGATGTTTTACGTTATATGATAATAGAAGGACTACACAGGTAACAACCAGTATTATAAACAGGGAACAAAGAAAGACACCCCGATGGAGTGAATAGGCATTGTCTTGTGCACATGTCAGGCCACTGAGGTGCGCTTAATCTCCCATTAGAACACTCCTATTTGCATCATAATAACTTTTGAATGACTCAAGTTCACAATTTGAAGTCTTGGCAATAGAATGAATAAACTATGTTTAACACTCCTACCAAATATCAACCTAGTCCAACAATTCATTCATAGTGGGTGCTATGGCCTTTTGATTCACTCTCTATCGACTTTCTCTCTCATTTTCTTACTCCGCACGCTTGAATAGGCCCCAACTTTAGAGCTCATTTCCTCTTATTTGTGAAAATTCAGGTTTTTTTTGGGGGGGTTGACTATTACTTAGTTGAACTTAATTCTTTCTGTGCTACAATTTCTTTTTAGTGGGGGTTGATGTTCGATGAGACAGGGTGAAGGGGAGGAACATGTAACTGTTAAATGTAAAAAAAAAAATAAAAAAAAAAAGGAGGGGATTTCTGCCACTTCATATTTTAGGACTCTTTATTTCAATTTAATTTATTTCTACTTTTTACTTATATCATCCTTTTGCAACAGCCTCCCGCAATGAAAACAATATACATGTATAGGGATAGGATTAGAGTTGGGGTTAGGGTTTAGAGTTCAGGGTTAGGGTTTAGAGTTCAGGGTTAGGGTTCCGGGTTTACGTAACCGCACACTTGGGTGGCTGTCGCATAAGTCATTCCTATTATCAACAACTAAATTGACATGAAGGGGGAAAATGGCTTTCATACCATGTTATTATGTTATTATTTATTGCCTCAAATGTATTATTCATTCCCTTATGACAGACTAAACCGATCTGTAGACATCATTCGGGGAGGGGAGGTGTAGGAGATCACGTCACTTAGGAATATCGGTTGCCACGGTGTACAGTAGGAGCCCCTTTCCCACAACCAAACCAACCAAAATTTCCCTCAAAAATATTTCCACTATGATATGGATACGTATATAGGATATTACTCCCGTCTCCCCTCGATGGGGGTGACGGGAGGGTAGTAGGGAAAAGTCAATCCGTCGGTCCTCCCAACCCATATAAGGGGGCCATAATCCCCCTGAAAAGAAAATGAAAATAAATTCCTTTTTTCCTCATTTTTGCATCCTTTACAAGGGACGCACCGTTAATTATGCACGTTATGTTTTAAACCACAGAAACATGGCAAGATCAAATCGCTCCCTCTAGGTCTATGCATGGATATTCTACTCGAATGGAATTACATCCATATCATTTAGTCTTCATCAAGATGAAAATGTATTTTCTTCAGAACTCATGCAAGCTTTGGATAAATAACACATACTCACATGTTGTAAATACCTCTTGGTAAATAATAACTTTACCCGGCATTTTTTTAAAATTCACTTGATTATTGTGACAAATATACGGTACGGTGATTAACCATAAACACAGCTAGCGCCCGTGGATGTCCACGGGCTGCTTCTGCTAGTATATATATATATAGTGTGAGGATTGATGAGACAGGAGACAAAGGGCGTACCGAGACGCTGTCGAAAAGTTAAAATTGGATATCTTTGCATCTATATATATATATATATCCCTATTTCCGATCATAGGCTGGGGGAATCCTAACAATGCGGTTTATTCCGTCACAATAAAAATTGGGGGTTAAGGGGAATTTCGACGGGCGTTACGGGGAATGATAACAATAGGCCGAGATAAAAGGATTCCCCCTATGGACGCGAATAGAGTTATATATATATAGATTCTGTGTCTCTCTCTACTTTTTAAACTCCGTCGCAGAACTTTTGAACTCTATATATATATATATATATACTGACCCACAATAAAAAGTACCCATATGTTTTTTTGCTTTTTTTGTCGTAAGAATGCTCCCTGTTATTCAAGTAAACTTATCATTGCAAGTTTGTGTCTTTGCTACTGATAACTCAGTCACGCATGACCATATGACCTTGGCAATGGTCCTCACAATGCCCCAGCTGTTGAACACCTGAATGACTGTTCTGCCAATTGTCAAGGGTTGTGGAATGATTTTAATGGTTGTCACGTGATGTCTGGACATCGGCCTTCAAAAGGCCAGTGCAAATTTGTTCATTCATTCAACATGCCACGACTGTCAAGAGACGAACGTCAGCGTGCACTTGGCATGCTGCAAGGTGGAATGACTTTGCGTGAGGTTGGTCGTCAACTTGGCTGGACACACAACACCATTTCGCGCCTGGTTGACAGAAACACTCTGAATAACACTCCCGATGACACACCATGACCAGGGAGGCCAAGATGCACCACTGCCAGGCAAGACAGGCAGATTGTCCGGTCTCATGTGAGAGACAGGTTTCGCCCTGCAACACGTACTGCAGCCATGACACCAGGGGTTGCTAACCCTCGCATCTGTGCAGAGACTGTCCGGAGGAGATTGCGTGATTCAGCATGATAATGCCCGGCCTCATGCTGCACGGCTAACCACTGCATTCCTGAGGGGTCAGAACATTAACACCATGGAGTGGCCGGCGATGTCCCCTGACCTCAATCCCATTGAGCATCTGTGGGATGAGCTTGGGAGGCGCATTGCTGGCAGGGTCAGGACTCGTGCACAACTGATCCAGACTTTGCAAGATGAATGGAACAGGATTCCACAAGATTTCATTCAAAGACTGGTGCGCAGTATGCGTCGCAGATGCAATGCCTGTCTGCAAACAAATGGTGGCCACACACACTATTGATCTGTGACTTTCATTTTTCAACTTGTTGTGTTCTGCGCTGTAATGCGCGCTGACAAGAGACAGGATTGTCTTCCGAAATTAGTGAAATGTTTCAATAAAAAGTCAATCTTTCCACCCTGGTTAATTGTCATTCTGTGTCTGTCAATATAAATATGATATACCATTATAAAGTCGTGGGTACTTTTTATTGTGGGTCAGTAAATTGGAATTCTTTCATCTCTTAACGGTTGTCTCAAATAAATTGAAGTCGCTTTGAACTTTGATCCAGAGAAAGGAGCAGCCAACTGTAAAAGCGCCCATAGATTGCGACTTGTCGCTACCTTTAATGTATAATATAACTTGGGAAATCTGTAAACATGTATAACTCTTGGGGATCTAACGTCCTAAGGCTGGACTTAGTGTGAAGTGAGTTTTTCTTGATTATATCAATAGTTTGGGGATTTACTAAAAATACCTTATTGCAATAAAAGGTAGTTATTTTACGATTCTTTTTGCAATAAATGCAAATTTAATCAAATTAACAAATATTAACATTCTGAATCCATTAATTCTCTCTAACGTCAGTTGTGTGCTGATATGCACACATATATATAATAAATAAATATAATAAATAGAAAATTTGCCCCTTTGCTTCTTTCCATATACATGTACATGTATATATATATATATATATATATATATATATGTTTATATTTCACATATTGTGGTGACTGGGTGTGTTCACCTTTTTGTTCTCATATAAACATGTGGTTACTTTTCATCAATCAACAACACAATTTCTCATGAATTTCATGCTTAGGAAGTATGGCACGACAGCACAGCAATGGAGCGGTGTGTCTTTCGAATTTGAAAACTGAAACATTATATATGCTACCTGTATTTTACTCTTCTTCTTCTTCCTATACTTGGGGCATAAAACTACTGAAACATGTTCAAGGGATTTAGCAAGGCAATCAAAAGTCCAAATTTCTGTCGAATGTTGAACCTTTGAAAATGCTACTTAATGCACTTTATCTGTATAAGGGATGCAGCGTTGAATGAGATCCTGGAGAACCTTATGTGCTACTAAATCATAATCATAGTCGGGTAAAATTATTGGAAAAATCAGAATCACTGCTAGGCAAACAAAACAAAATTAGAATTGCAATTAAGAATTTTGCTAGTTGATTGGTACCCTTTAAAGTGCATATTAATGTAAAAACATGTTCTATGATGAAGCCCTTCACTCGCATTAATGTACTTATACTCACCTGCTACAACATTGACAGTAAAAGTGCAGGTTGGAGCAATATTGTTTGAAGCATCTCTAAATACATAGCTAACTGCAGTTTGACCGACAGGAAAGATATCCCCTGGTGCAAAGTTACGGCTAACAAGAAGGACTGTACCACTGTTGTCCGTTGCAGTTGGTTCGTTAAAATTAACTGCTGCAGATGTTACACCGAACTGGACAATCTGGGTGAAATCCGCAGGGCAGGTTACCACAGGTGGAGTGGAATCAACTGAAGATTAATATAGAAGAAATTGAAAAGGAAGCAAATTGTGACAGGTGTTACACCCACTGGGAATGAGGTAGGCGCCCATATGACATCCACGGGCACTTGCTTTGTTCATGACTCATCATCATATTTGTCACACTACATGTAAGTTCAAATAAAAAAAACCCAAACATTGTTTATTTATTTTGTCCACTCTCCTCGATATATATACACTCAACCAAAAAAGTAAGTTCCCCCCTAGCATTTTTGGATATATCTCAAAAAGTATTTTACCGATTTTCATAATTCAAACGGGAATGGATAGGGAATTTATTACTCATAACATGAATGGCATATCATTGCCACCAGATATCATTATTGGTGTGAAAATGCATTTTATGTCAAAATGCATGGAAAAAAAAAAGTTGCACTTTAGTGATTTGGATTGACTTTTACACAAATAATCAAACAATCGCTCATGATTCTGAACTTTTAAGCATGGTTTATTGCATATTTCTCTATCTCTTTCTTTTCATGAGCATACAGTTTAATAGGGAAGCATATCGTACCTGAAGAAATTCCTGAGAATTACATAACAATTTAAAAAGGTCAATTGCTAACTTGCAAAGGAAATGTACACAATATGCTTCATATATTAAACCTTAAGTGCAACTTTTTTTCCCATGCATTTTTTACACCAATAATGATATCTAGTGGCAATGATATGCCATTCATGTTATGAGTAATAAAATTTCCTATCCATTCCCGTTTGAATTATGAAAATCGGTAAAATACTTTTTGAGATATATCCAAAAATGCTAGGGGGGAACTTACTTTTTTGGTTGAGTGTATATATATATATATATATATATATCTTTATATATGTTTATATTTCACATATTGGCATTGTAGTGACTGTGTATATACATGTACATGTACTGTATACCTTTTTTTTTCTTATAGAAAAATTGTTGGGCGATGATTTAGTTAATCACGCTCTTGATAGCACACTGAAACGCGAGTCAAAGTAGACATCAAAGCAATCTACTGTAACCGTCAGTCAAAGTGTCCATGAAAAGGCAGTAGATGAAGTAGAAAGTAATAGCTCGTGGAATAGAATTAAGAGGAAAATAAATAGTAGAGGATAATTCCACTGAATACTGGAAAAAGAAGATCGAACCACTCCTTTGTCAAGGAAAATTCTCAGAGTTATTAATCCTTGAAAATGAGAATCTTACATGGAGGTCAAACATGTTTAATCTCCCTCGTAAAGTATTAAAATTTGCAGTTAATGCATGCATAGACTCACTTCCCTCTTACTCAAATTTATCCCGTTGGGGAAAAAGATTGAGTAATAAGTGTCCCTTTTGCCCAAACATGACAGGGACCCTTCGCCATATTCTTTCATACTGCCCGTCGTTGTTAGAAAGATATACTTGGCGACACAATAATGTTCTTAAAGTAATCTATGAGACAATAACGACTACAGGAACTGGACACTTTAATATGTATTGCGATATTGGAGGTAAATTAATCGCAGGGGGAACGATTCCACCACATATTCTGGTTACTAACCAACGCCCAGACCTTGTTATTGTATGGAATGATCCTAAACAGATTTTAGTAATAGAATTGACAGTCCCTTTTGAATGTAATGTAGTAGATACCCATAAACGAAAGTTAGAAAGGTATAAAGTATTAACTGAAGATTTAAATGAATCTGGTTTTGATACTATGTATGAAGCTATTGAAGTTGGACAGAGAGGTTTTATTGATTATGAAAATAAAACCTGGATTAAGAAAATTCTTGCAAGGTGTGGCTGTAACAAACGACCAAAGGACATGTTTAATGATTTAAGTAAGGCTGCTCTGCTCGCATCGTTTATTATATTTTATAGTAGGCATGAGCAGACATGGTCCAATTAATGCAGCATACATGCTCATTTGATAATATGCAGTAGGATACTAAACTCTCCCGTTTATATTAATCATCTCAATTTTTTCCTCTGTTTGCAACTATCTATCGTGAGATTAAATATATCAGTGTTAATTACTCAATATACCCAATACGTACAGTTGTAGTGTCATGTAACCCTATAATTTGATATTATTGAAAATGCTACTTTATGCACTTTATCTGTATAAGGGATGCAAAGTTGAATGAGATCCTGGAGAAACCTATGCGCTACTAAATCTTAATCATAGTCAGGTAAAATTATCGGAAAAATCAGAATCACTGCTGGGCAAACAAAACAAAATCAGAATTACAATTAAGAATTTT
Source organism: Heliocidaris erythrogramma (assembly GCA_025617745.1). NCBI lineage: Eukaryota > Metazoa > Echinodermata > Echinoidea > Camarodonta > Echinometridae > Heliocidaris > Heliocidaris erythrogramma. The sequence goes on from CM046866.1 coordinate 24,961,624, forward strand.
GCTAGTTGAATGGTACCCTTTAAAGTGTATATTAATGTAAAAACATGTTCTATGATGAAGCCCTTCACTTGCATTAATGTACTTATACTAACCTGCTACAACATTGACAGTAAAAGTGCAGGTTGGAGCAATATTGTTTGAAGCATCTCTAAATACATAGCTAACTGCAGTTTGACCGACAGGAAAGATATCCCCTGGTGCAAAGTTACGGCTAACAAGAAGGACTGTACCACTGTTGTCCGTTGCAGTTGGTTCGTTAAAATTAACTGCTGCAGATGTTACACTCAACTGGACAATCTGGGTGAAATCCGCAGGGCAGGTTACCACAGGTGGAGTGGAATCAACTGAAGATTAATATAGAAGAAATTGAAAAGGAAGCAAATTGTGACAGGTCTTACATCCACTGGGAATGAGGTAGGCGCCTATTGACATCCACGGGCGCTAGCTTTGTTCATGACTCATCATCATATTTGTCACACTACATGTAAGTTCAAATAATAAAACCCCAAACATATGGCATATTTGGGGGGGGGGTAATTTGGCAGTTTTTTTTTTTCATAGTCGGGTAAAATTATTGGAAAAATCAGAATCACTACTGGGCAAACAAAACAAAATCAGAATTGCAATTAAGAATTTTGCTAGCTGAATTGTACCCTTTAAAGTGTATATTAATGTATTAAAAACATGTTCTATGATGAAGCCCTTCACTTGCATTAATGTACTTATACTAACCTGCTACAACATTGACAGTAAAAGTGCAGGTTGGAGCAATATTGTTTGAAGCATCTCTAAATACATAGCTAACTGCAGTTTGACCGACAGGAAAGATATCCCCTGGTGCAAAGTTACGGCTAACAAGAACGACTGTACCACTGTTGTCCGTTGCAGTTGGTTCGTTAAAATTAACTGCTGCAGATGTTACACTCAACTGGACAATCTGGGTGAAATCCGCAGGGCAGGTTACCACAGGTGGAGTGGAATCAACTGAAGATTAATATAGAAGAAATTGAAAAGGAAGCAAATTGTGACAGGTCTTTATACACCCACTGGGAATGAGGTAGGCGGCCATTGACATCCACGGGCGCTAGCTTTGTTCACCACTCATCATCATATTTGTCACACTACATGTAAGTTCAAATAATAAAACCCCAAACATATGGCATATTTGGGGGGGGGGGGGTAATGTGGTATTTTTGTTTTTGTTTATTGCCTCAAATATATTATTCATTCCCTTATGACAGACTAAACCGATCTGTAGACATCATTCGGGGAGGGGAGGTGTTGGAGATCACGTCACTTAGGAATATCGGTTGCCACGGTGTACAGAAGGAGCCCCTTCCCCACAACTAAACCAACCAAAATTTCCCTCAAAAATATTTCCACTATGATATGGATACGTATATAGGATATTACTCCCGTATTTTACTCACTTCTTCCTATACTTGGGGCATAAAACTACTGAAACATGTTCAAGGGATTTAGCAAGGCAATCAAAAGTCCAAATTTCTTTTGAATGTTGAACCTTTGAAAATGCTAAATGTACTTTATGCACTTTATCTGTATAAGGGATGCAAAGTTGAATGAGATCCTGGAGAAACCTATGCGCTAATAAATCTTAATCATAGTCGGGTAAAATTATTGGAAAAATCAGAATCACTGCTGGGCAAACAAAACAAAATCAGAATTGCAATTAAGAATTTTGCTAGTTGAATGGTACCCTTTAAAGTGTATATTAATGTAAAACATGTTCTATGATGAAGCCCTTCACTTGCATTAATGTACTTATACTAACCTGCTACAACATTGACAGTAAAAGTGCAGGTTGGAGCAATATTGTTTGAAGCATCTCTAAATACATAGCTAACTGCAGTTTGACCGACAGGAAAGATATCCCCTGGTGCAAAGTTACGGCTAACAAGAAGGACTGTACCACTGTTGTCCGTTGCAGTTGGTTCGTTAAAATTAACTGCTGCAGATGTTACACTCAACTGGACAATCTGGGTGAAATCCGCAGGGCAGGTTACCACAGGTGGAGTGGAATCAACTGAAGATTAATATAGAAGAAATTGAAAAGGAAGCAAATTGTGACAGGTCTTACATCCACTGGGAATGAGGTAGGCGCCTATTGACATCCACGGGCGCTAGCTTTGTTCATGACTCATCATCATATTTGTCACACTACATGTAAGGTCAAATAATAAAACCCCAAACATATGGCATATTTGGGCGGGGGGTAATTTGGTATTTTTTTGTTTGTTTATTGCTTCAAATAGCAGTTAGCGGTCGAAACGTTGCAACCCTCGTTTGCTCCTTCGTGTGACAACAGATCAACTTATACTTTTATTGTACTACCACGATGATCAGCATCTTCCGCACTATTGCCTCAAATATTTTATTCATTCCGTTATGATAGACTAAACTGATCTGTAGACATCATTCGGGGAGGGGAGGTGTAGGAGATCACGTCACTTAGGAATATCGGTTGCCACGGTGTACAGAAAGAGCCCCTTCCCCACAACCAAACCAACCAAAATTTCCCTCGAAAATATTTCCACTATGATATGGATACCTATATAGGATATTACTCCCGTATTTTACTCACTCCTTCCTATACTTGGGGCATAAAACTACTGAAACATGTTCAAGGGATTTAGCAAGGCAATCAAAAGTCCAAATTTCTTTTGAATGTTGAACCTTTGAAAATGCTACTTTATGCACTTTATCTGTATAAGGGATGCAAAGTTGAATGAGATCCTGGAGAAACCTATGCACTACTAAATCTTAATCATAGTCGGGTAAAATTATTGGAAAAATCAGAATCGCTGCTAGGCAAACAAAACAAAATCAGAATTGCAATTAAGAATTTTGCTAGTTGAATGGTACCCTTTAAAGTGTATATTAATGTAAAAACATGTTCTATGATGAAGCCCTTCACTTGCATTAATGTACTTATACTAACCTGCTACAACATTGACAGTAAAAGTGCAGGTTGGAGCAATATTGTTTGAAGCATCTCTAAATACATAGCTAACTGCAGTTTGACCGACAGGAAAGATATCCCCTGGTGCAAAGTTACGGCTAACAAGAAGGACTGTACCACTGTTGTCCGTTGCAGTTGGTTCGTTAAAATTAACTGCTGCAGATGTTGCACTCAACTGGACAATCTGGGTGAAATCCGCAGGGCAGGTTACCACAGGTGGAGTGGAATCAACTGAAGATTAATATAGAAGAAATTGAAAAGGAAGCAAATTGTGACAGGTCTTACATCCACTGGGAATGAGGTAGGCGCCTATTGACATCCACGGGCGCTAGCTTTGTTCATGACTCATCATCATATTTGTCACACTACATGTAAGTTCAAATAATAAAACCCCAAACATATGGCATATTTGGGGGGGGTAATTTGGTATTTTTTGGTTTGTTTATTGCTTCAAATAGCAGTTAGCGGTCGAAACGTTGCAACCCTCGTTTGCTCCTTCGTGTGACAACAGATCAACTTATACTTTTATTGTACTACCACGATGATCAGCATCTTCCGCACTATTGCCTCAAATATATTATTCATTCCCTTATGACAGACTAAACTGATCTGTAGACATCATTCGGGGAGGGGAGGTGTAGGAGATCACGTCACTTAGGAATATCGGTTGCCACGGTGTACAGAAAGAGCCCCTTCCCCACAACCAAACCAACCAAAATTTCCCTCGAAAATATTTCCACTATGATATGGATACCTATATAGGATATTACTCCCGTATTTTACTCACTCCTTCCTATACTTGGGGCATAAAACTACTGAAACATGTTCAAGGGATTTAGCAAGGCAATCAAAAGTCCAAATTTCTTTTGAATGTTGAACCTTTGAAAATGCTACTTTATGCACTTTATCTGTATAAGGGATGCAAAGTTGAATGAGATCCTGGAGAAACTTATGTGCTACTAAATCATAATCATAGTCGGGTAAAATTATTGGAAAAATCAGAATCACTGCTAGGCAAACAAAACAAAATCAGAATTGCAATTAAGAATTTTGCTAGTTGAATGGTACCCTTTAAAGTGTATATTAATGTAAAAACATGTTCTATGATGAAGCCCTTCACTTGCATTAATGTACTTATACTAACCTGCTACAACATTGACAGTAAAAGTGCAGGTTGGAGCAATATTGTTTGAAGCATCTCTAAATACATAGCTAACTGCAGTTTGACCGACAGGAAAGATATCCCCTGGTGCAAAGTTACGGCTAACAAGAAGGACTGTACCACTGTTGTCCGTTGCAGTTGGTTCGTTAAAATTAACTGCTGCAGATGTTACACTCAACTGGACAATCTGGGTGAAATCCGCAGGGCAGGTTACCACAGGTGGAGTGGAATCAACTGAAGATTAATATAGAAGAAATTGAAAAGGAAGCAAATTGTGACAGGTCTTACATCCACTGGGAATGAGGTAGGCGCCTATTGACATCCACGGGCGCTAGCTTTGTTCATGACTCATCATCATATTTGTCACACTACATGTAAGTTCAAATAATAAAACCCCAAACATATGGCATATTTGGGGGGGGGGGGTAATTTGGTATTTTTTTGTTTGTTTATTGCTTCAAATAGCAGTTAGCGGTCGAAACGTTGCAACCCTCGTTTGCTCCTTCGTGTGACAACAGATCAACTTATACTTTTATTGTACTACCACGATGATCAACATCTTCCGCACTATTGCCTCAAATATATTATTCATTCCCTTATGACAGACTAAACTGATCTGTAGACATCATTCGGGGAGGGGAGGTGTAGGAGATCACGTCACTTAGGAATATCGGTTGCCACGGTGTACAGAAAGAGCCCCTTCCCCACAACCAAACCAACCAAAATTTCCCTCGAAAATATTTCCACTATGATATGGATACGTATATAGGATATTACTCCCGTATTTTACTCACTTCTTCCTATACTTGGGGCATAAAACTACTGAAACATGTTCAAGGGATTTAGCAAGGCAATCAAAAGTCCAAATTTCTTTTGAATGTTGAACCTTTGAAAATGCTACTTTATGCATATCATCTGTAGAGGGGATGCAAAGTTGAATGAGATCCTGGTGAAACTCATGTGCTACTGAGCAAAGCATAATCATAGTCAGGCAAAATTATTGGAAAAATCAGAATCACTGCTAGGCAAACAAAACAAAATCAGAATTGCAATTAAGAATTTTGCTAGTTGAATGGTACCCTTTAAAGTGTATATTAATTTAAAAACATGTTCTATGATGAAGCCCTTCCCTTGCATTAATGTACTTATACTCACCTGCTACAACATTGACAGTAAAAGTGCAGGTTGGAGCAATATTGTTTGAAGCATCTCTAAATACATAGCTAACTGTAGTTTGACCGACAGGAAAGATATCCCCTGGTGCAAAGTTACGGCTAACAAGAAGGACTGTACCACTGTTGTCCGTTGCAGTTGGTTCGTTAAAATTAACTGCTGCAGATGTTACACTCAACTGGACAATCTGGGTGAAATCCGCAGGGCAGGTTACCACAGGTGGAGTGGAATCAACTGAAGATTAATATAGAAGAAATTGAAAAGGAAGCAAATTGTGACAGGTCTTACATCCACTGGGAATGAGGTAGGCGGCCATTGACACCCACAGGCGCTAGCTTTGTTCATGACTCATCATCATATTTGTCACACTACATGTAAGTTCAAATAATAAAACCCCAAACATATGGCAAATTTTTTTTGGGGGGTAATGTGGTATTTTTTTTTTTTGTTGCCTCAAATATATTATTCATTCCCTTATGACAGACTAAACCGATCTGTAGACATCATTCGGGGAGGGGAGGTGTAGGAGATCACGTCACTTAGGAATATCGGTTGCCACGGTGTACAGAAAGAGCCCCTTCCCCACAACCAAACCAACCAAAATTTCCCTCGAAAATATTTCCACTATGATATGGATACGTATATAGGATATTACTCCTGTATTTTACTCACTTCTTCCTATACTTGGGGCATAAAACTACTGAAACATGTTCAAGGGATTTAGCAAGGCAGTCAAAAGTCCAAATTGCTTTTGAATGTTGAACCTTTGAAAATGCTATTTTATGCACTTTATCTGTACTAGCAGAAATTACCTGTGGCACCATGGGGGGGGGGGGGGGTCTTCTCCTATGTAAAGCCCAAGTACCATTCACACTGAAAGGCAATTGTTTGTTGATGAAACATATATGAATAGTTGATTCAGGGGGGCACATCTGGCCCGTGCGCCCCCCCCCCCCTCCACCTCCCCCACTTTGGAAGAAAAGTATGCAATGTGCCCTCCCTCCCGTTTTAGAACGAAAACCTTTTTTTTTTCTTTTTTCTTTTTTTTTGTTGCTTGTCAGAGAATTATGGAGGAAAACTGGACCCCAATACCCCCCACCCACTCGATATCGAAGCCGAAATAGCGCCGTTCCCGATGTCCGATGTGACTGAAATTCAGGTGCTAGTTGTACTTTAGTTCTAGATTCAGGCGGGAGGTTCATTAGAACCGGCAATTTCTGAATGTTGAACAATTTTCAGATTAGATCTAACTACTTGTACAACCATGCCATGTAGATGTATTCACTGGACGTGGATGGGAAACACACGACTGAAGTGTAGATCTACCGTATACGCAGTGCGACGGTTCATTTTAGCCTTACCAGAGCTGCCAACCTCTGGCCAAGCTTTTCCGTACACGCCAAGCTGAAAAATCGTATTTTGGCGATAAAATCCATAATTTTTTGCAAGTCCCCAAATACCAAATTTTTAAACTGCACCTGCCACCAAAATTGTATAAGTTAGATCTAAAAATTTCCTAAAATTACTCTTTATTACACCTCAATAATTATCAATGGGAATAATATAATTATCTAGATCTAGAAACATAAAAAACCAGCTAAAAACTCACGTTCCCTATTCATCCTTTCGATTCCACTACGGAGCAGCTCCACATACTGCCGCCTTACACCAAGCAGCTGCCGCGCCGTGCCGCCCGCGGGCTAGGCTGGCCGGCTGCCTAACGCCTCGGTGTGTAAGAGCAGCTGCACCGCTAGCGCTTGAGCTCATAGCTTGAGTTAGAAGTTTGCGTGTGCAGTGAAAGTACATTCGCAGTCACCTTTCTGTATGCACTTTAGGTACGTACACAGTGCGGAGTTCCGGGAAGAGCGAAAACAATACAATATGAGTGTGAAAGTATGAGTGATAACAAATACATGTGCGCAACGTATAATACGAATAGTGCATAATCAGATTTCTTCAAATCCGTAATTTTTGGGCGACATTCCGTACTTCCGTAATGATGGTTAATTTCCGTACCAATTACGGAAAATCCGTACTAGTTGGCAGCTCTGCCTTACGTGTTATTACAGACGGTGCCTGGTGCAAGCGCTGTATCGCATTGCGACGGTTCATTCCTCAGCATACAGAATTACGTGTATTATAGATGGTGCCCGGTGCAAGCTCAGCGTAACGTGAAGCTATCTATGCCTATGTAATTTCGCTGACCCGAAAAAGGTCGAAAGGACTGGGAACTTCGAAGCTTTACTCGAGGCCTGCCAAAGAAAGTTACGAATTGTAAAAAACATTTAAATAATACAACAAAAATATCACAAACCATCCCCTTGAGGACAATCTGGGAACAATTTAACGACGTTTAAAAAAAAACCCAGCTCGATTGAGTGGAAAATCACGGAGAAAAGTGATTTCAAACAAACGGACGGACAGACAGACATTAGCCAAATTATAGTAAGGATAAGGGATGCAAAGTTGAATGAGATCCTGGAGAAACTTATGCGCTACTAAATCATAATCATAGTCGGGTAAAATTATTGGAAAAATCAGAATCACTGCAAGGCAAACAAAACAAAATCAGAATTGCAATTAAGAATTTTGCTAGTTGATTGGTACCCTTTAAAGGTTAGTTTTTTGTTTGTTGTGCCCACAAGGAAATCTGTTGCCACGGTGTACAGAAAGAGCCCCTTCCCCACAACCAAACCAACCAAAATTTCCCTCGAAAATATTTCCACTATGATATGGATACGTATATAGGATATTACTCCCGTATTTTACTCACTTCTTCCTATACTTGGGGCATAAAACTACTGAAACATGTTCAAGGGATTTAGCAAGGCAATCAAAAGTCCAAATTTCTTTTGAATGTTGAACCTTTGAAAATGCTACTTTATGCATATCATCTGTAGAGGGGATGCAAAGTTGAATGAGATCCTGGTGAAACTCATGTGCTACTGAGCAAAGCATAATCATAGTCGGGTAAAATTATTGGAAAAATCAGAATCACTGCTAGGCAAACAAAACAAAATCAGAATTGCAATTAAGAATTTTGCTAGTTGAATGGTACCCTTTAAAGTGTATATTAATTTAAAAACATGTTCTATGATGAAGCCCTTCCCTTGCATTAATGTACTTATACTAACCTGCTACAACATTGACAGTAAAAGTGCAGGTTGGAGCAATATTGTTTGAAGCATCTCTAAATACATAGCTAACTGCAGTTTGACCGACAGGAAAGATATCCCCTGGTGCAAAGTTACGGCTAACAAGAACGACTGTACCACTGTTGTCCGTTGCAGTTGGTTCGTTAAAATTAACTGCTGCAGATGTTACACTCAACTGGACAATCTGGGTGAAATCCGCAGGGCAGGTTACCACAGGTGGAGTGGAATCAACTGAAGATTAATATAGAAGAAATTGAAAAGGAAGCAAATTGTGACAGGTCTTACATCCACTGGGAATGAGGTAGGCGCCCATTGACACCCACAGGCGCTAGCTTTGTTCATGACTCATCATCATATTTGTCACAACAACATGTAAGTTCAAATAATAAAACCCCAAACATATGGCATATTTGGGGAGGGGGGGTAATGTGGTATTTTTTGTTTTTGTTTATTGCCTCAAATATATTATTCATTCCCTTATGACAGACTAAACCGATCTGTAGACATCATTCGGGGAGGGGAGGTGTTGGAGATCACGTCACTTAGGAATATCGGTTGCCACGGTGTACAGAAGGAGCCCCTTCCCCACAACCAAACCAACCAAAATTTCCCTCGAAAATATTTCCACTATGATATGGATACGTATATAGGATATTACTCCCGTATTTTACTCCCTTCTTCCTATACTTGGGGCATAAAACTACTGAAACATCATGTTCAAGGGATTTAGCAAGGCAATCAAAAGTCCAAATTTCTTTTGAATGTTGAACCTTTGAAAATGCTACTTTATGCACTTTATCTGTATAAGGGATGCAAAGTTGAATGAGATCCTGGAGAAACTTATGTGCTACTAAATCATAATCATAGTCGGGTAAAATTATTGGAAAAATCAGAATCACTGCAAGGCAAACAAAACAAAATCAGAATTGCAATTAAGAATTTTGCTAGTTGATTGGTACCCTTTAAAGGTTAGTTTTTTGTTTGTTGTGCCCACAACTCATAGTTAAACAACAATTTTATGCTTAAAGGTGTGGCGATGCTTCTAGCCTTCGGGCTTATTTCGTCATACCTCTGTATGTTATTATACATTCTATTACTGTATACGATTTATTATTCATGTCTATATATTGTGATCATATTTACTTTAAAATGTTAGTCTTGATTTCATTTCCATGTGATGTTCACACTATATCAGCTGTTGTACCATACAGGAAATAAATAAATAAATAAATAAATAAATAAAGTGCATATTAATGTAAAAACATGTTCTATGATGAAACCCTTCACTTGCATTAATGTACTTATACTAACCTGCTACAACATTGACAGTAAAAGTGCAGGTTGGAGCAATATTGTTTGAAGCATCTCTAAATACATAGCTAACTGCAGTTTGACCGACAGGAAAGATATCCCCTGGTGCAAAGTTACGGCTAACAAGAAGGACTGTACCACTGTTGTCCGTTGCAGTTGGTTCGTTAAAATTAACTGCTGCAGATGTTACACTCAACTGGACAATCTGGGTGAAATCCGCAGGGCAGGTTACCACAGGTGGAGTGGAATCAACTGAAGATTAATATAAAAGAAATTGAAAAGGAAGCAAATTGTGACAGGTCTTACATCCACTGGGAATGAGGTAGGCGCCTATTGACATCCACGGGCGCTAGCTTTGTTTATGACTCTTCATCATATTTGTCACACTACATGTAAGTTCAAATAATAAAACCCCAAACATATGGCATATTCGGGGGGGGGGGGGGGTAATTTGGTATTTTTTGTTTGTTTATTGCCTCAAATAGCAGTTAGCGGTCGAAACGTTACAACCCTCGTTTGCTCCTTCGTGTGACAACAGATCAACTTATACTCTTATTGTACTACCACGATGATCAGCATCTTCCGCACTATTGCCTCAAATATATTATTCATTCCCTTATGACAGACTAAACCGATCTGTAGACATCATTCGGGGAGGGGAGGTGTAGGAGATCACGTCACTTAGGAATATCGGTTGCCACGGTGTACAGAAGGAGCCCCTTCCCCACAACCAAACCAACCAAAATTTCCCTCGAAAATATTTCCACTATGATATGGATACGTATATAGGATATTACTCCCGTATTTTACTCACTTCTTCCTATACTTGGGGCATAAAACTATTGAAACATGTTCAAGGGATTTAGCAAGCAGTCAAAAGTCCAAAATTCTTTTGAATGTTGAACCTTTGAAAATGCTACTTTATGCACTTTATCTGTATAAGGGATGCAAAGTTGAATGAGATCCTGGAGAAACTTATGCGCTACTAAATCATAATCATAGTCGGGTAAAATTATTGGAAAAATCAGAATCACTGCTAGGCAAACAAAACAAAATCAGAATTGCAATTAAGAATTTTGCTAGTTGATTGGTACCCTTTAAAGTGCATATTAATGTAAAAACATGTTCTATGATGAAGCCCTTCACTTGCATTAATGTACTTATACTAACCTGCTACAACATTGACAGTAAAAGTGCAGGTTGGAGCAATATTGTTTGAAGCATCTCTAAATACATAGCTAACTGCAGTTTGACCGACAGGAAAGAAATCCCCTGGTGCAAAGTTACGGCTAACAAGAAGGACTGTACCACTGTTGTCCGTTGCAGTTGGTTCGTTAAAATTAACTGCTGCAGATGTTGCACTCAACTGGACAATCTGGGTGAAATCCGCAGGGCAGGTTACCACAGGTGGTGTGGAATCAACTGAAGATTAATATAGAAGAAATTGAAAAGGAAGCAAATTGTGACAGGTCTTACATCCACTGGGAATGAGGTAGGCGCCCATTGACATCCACGGGGCGGCGCTAGCTTTGTTCATGACTCATCATCATATTTGCCACACTACATGTAAGTTCAAATAATAAAACCCCAAACATATGGCATATTTGGGGGGGGGGGGTAATGTTGTATTTATTGTTTTTGTTTATTGCCTCAAATATATTATTCATTCCCTTATGACAGACTAAACCGATCTGTAGACATCATTCGGGGAGGGGAGGTGTTGGAGATCACGTCACTTAGGAATATCGGTTGCCACGGTGTACAGAAGGAGCCCCTTCCCCACAACCAAACCAACCAAAATTTCCCTCGAAAATATTTCCACTATGATATGGATACGTATATAGGATATTACTCCCGTATTTTACTCCCTTCTTCCTATACTTGGGGCATAAAACTACTGAAACATCATGTTCAAGGGATTTAGCAAGGCAATCAAAAGTCCAAATTTCTTTTGAATGTTGAACCTTTGAAAATGCTACTTTATGCACTTTATCTGTATAAGGGATGCAAAGTTGAATGAGATCCTGGAGAAATTATGTGCTACTAAATCATAATCATAGTCGGGTAAAATTACTGGAAAAATCAGAATTGCAATTAAGAATTTTGCTAGTTAATTGGTACCCTTTAAAGTGCATATTAATGTAAAAACATGTTCTATGATGAAGCCCTTCACTTGCATTAATGTACTTATACTAACCTGCTACAACATTGACAGTAAAAGTGCAGGTTGGAGCAATATTGTTTGAAGCATCTCTAAATACATAGCTAACTGCAGTTTGACCGACAGGAAAGATATCCCCTGGTGCAAAGTTACGGCTAACAAGAAGGACTGTACCACTGTTGTCCGTTGCAGTTGGTTCGTTAAAATTAACTGCTGCAGATGTTACACTCAACTGGACAATCTGGGTGAAATCCGCAGGGCAGGTTACCACAGGTGGAGTGGAATCAACTGAAGATTAATATAGAAGAAATTGAAAAGGAAGCAAATTGTGACAGGTCTTACATCCACTGGGAATGAGGTAGGCGGCCATTGACACCCACAGGCGCTAGCTTTGTTCATGACTCATCATCATATTTGTCACACTACATGTAAGTTCAAATAATAAAACCCCAAACATATGGCATATTTGGGGGGGGGGGGTAATGTGGTATTTTTGTTTTTGTTTATTGCCTCAAATATATTATTCATTCCCTTATGACAGACTAAACTGATCTGTAGACATCATTCGGGGAGGGGAGGTGTAGGAGATCACGTCACTTAGGAATATCGGTTGCCACGGTGTACAGAAGGAGCCCCTTCCCCACAACCAAACCAACCAAAATTTCCCTCAAAAATATTTCCACTATGATATGGATACGTATATAGGATATTACTCCTGTATTTTACTCACTTCTTCCTATACTTGGGTCATAAAACTACTGAAACATGTTCAAGGGATTTAGCAAGGCAATCAAAAGTCCAAATTTCTTTTGAATGTTGAACCTTTGAAAATGCTACTTTATGCATATCATCTGTAGAGGGAATGCAAAGTTGAATGAGATCCTGGTGAAACTCATGTGCTACTGAGCAAAGCATAATCATAGTCGGGTAAAATTACTGGAAAAATCAGAATCACTGCTAGGCAAACAAAACAAAATCAGAATTGCAATCAAGAAATTTGCTAGATGAATGCTACCCTTTAAAGTGTATATTAATGTAAAAACATGTTCTATGATGAAGCCCTTCACTTGCATTAATGTACTTATACTAACCTGCTACAACATTGACAGTAAAAGTGCAGGTTGGAGCAATATTGTTTGAAGCATCTCTAAATACATAGCTAACTGCAGTTTGACCGACAGGAAAGATATCCCCTGGAGCAAAGTTACGGCTAACAAGAAGGACTGTACCACTGTTATCCGTTGCAGTTGGTTCGTTAAAATTAACTGCTGCAGATGTTACACTCAACTGGACAATCTGGGTGAAATCCGCAGGGCAGGTTACCACAGGTGGAGTGGAATCAACTGAAGATTAATATCGAAGAAATTGGAAAGGAAGCAAATTGTGACAGGTCTTACATCCACTGGGAATGAGGTAGGCGCCCATTGACATCCACGGGGCCGCGCTAGCTTTGTTCATGACTCATCATCATATTTGTCACACTACATGTAAGTTCAAATAATAAAACCCCAAACATATGGCATATTTGGGGAGAGGGGGTAATGTGGTATTTTTTTGTTTTTGTTTATTGCCTCAAATATATTATTCATTCCCTTATGACAGACTAAACTGATCTGTAGACATCATTCGGGGAGGGGAGGTGTAGGAGATCACGTCACTTAGGAATATCGGTTGCCACGGTGTACAGAAGGAGCCCCTTCCCCACAACCAAACCAACCAAAATTTCCCTCGAAAATATTTCCACTATGATATGGATACGTATATAGGATATTACTCCTGTATTTTACTCACTTCTTCCTATACTTGGGGCATAAAACTACTGAAACATGTTCAAGGGATTTAGCAAGGCAATCAAAAGTCCAAATTTCTTTTGAATGTTGAACCTTTGAAAATGCTACTTTATGCATATCATCTGTAGAGGGAATGCAAAGTTTAATGAGATCCTGGTGAAACTCATGTGCTACTGAGCAAAGCATAATCATAGTCGGGTAAAATTATTGGAAAAATCAGAATCACTGCTAGGCAAACAAAACAAAATTAGAATTGCAATTAAGAATTTTGCTAGTTGATTGGTACCCTTTAAAGTGCATATTAATGTAAAAACATGTTCTATGATGAAGCCCTTCACTTGCATTAATGTACTTATACTAACCTGCTACAACATTGACAGTAAAAGTGCAGGTTGGAGCAATATTGTTTGAAGCATCTCTAAATACATAGCTAACTGCAGTTTGACCGACAGGAAAGATATCCCCTGGTGCAAAGTTACGGCTAACAAGAAGGACTGTACCACTGTTGTCCGTTGCAGTTGGTTCGTTAAAATTAACTGCTGCAGATGTTGCACTCAACTGGACAATCTGGGTGAAATCCGCAGGGCAGGTTACCACAGGTGGAGTGGAATCAACTGAAGATTAATATAGAAGAAATTGAAAAGGAAGCAAATTGTGACAGGTCTTACATCCACTGGGAATGAGGTAGGCGCCTATTGACATCCACGGGCGCTAGCTTTGTTCATGACTCATCATCATATTTGTCACACTACATGTAAGTTCAAATAATAAAACCCCAAACATATGGCATATTTGGGGGGAGGGGGTAATGTGGTATTTTTTTGTTTTGTTTATTGCCTCAAATATATTATTCATTCCCTTATGACAGACTAAACTGATCTGTAGACATCATTCGGGGAGGGGAGGTGTAGGAGATCACGTCACTTAGGAATATCGGTTGCCACGGTGTACAGAAGGAGCCCCTTCCCCACAACCAAACCAACCAAAATTTCCCTCGAAAATATTTCCACTATGATATGGATACGTATATAGGATATTACTCCCGTATTTTACTCACTTCTTCCTATACTTGGGGCATAAAACTATTGAAACATGTTCAAGGGATTTAGCAAGGCAATCAAAAGTCCAAAATTCTTTTGAATGTTGAACCTTTGAAAATGCTACTTTATGCACTTTATCTGTATAAGGGATGAAAAGTTGAATGAGATCCTGGAGAAACTTATGCGCTACTAAATCATAATCATAGTCGGGTAAAATTATTGGAAAAATCAGAATCACTGCTGGGCAAACAAAACATAATCAGAATTGCAATTAAGAATTTTGCTAGTTGAATGGTACCCTTTAAAGTGCATATTAATGTAAAAACATGTTCTATGATGAAGCCCTTCACTTGCATTAATGTACTTATACTAACCTGCTACAACATTGACAGTAAAAGTGCAGGTTGGAGCAATATTGTTTGAGGCATCTCTAAATACATAGCTAACTGCAGTTTGACCAACAGGAAAGATATCCCCTGGTGCAAAGTTACGGCTAACAAGAACGACTGTACCACTGTTGTCCGTTGCAGTTGGTTCGTTAAAATTAACTGCTACAGATGTTACACTCAACTGGACAATCTGGGTGAAATCCGCAGGGCAGGTTACCACAGGTGGAGTGGAATCAACTGAAGATTAATATAGAAGAAATTGAAAAGGAAGCAAATTGTGACAGGTCTTACATCCACTGGGAATGAGGGAGGCGCCTATTGACATCCACGGGCGCTAGCTTTGTTCATGACTCATCATCATATTTGTCACACTACATGTAAGGTCAAATAATAAAACCCCAAACATATGGCATATTTGGGCGGGGGGTAATTTGGTATTTTTTTGTTTGTTTATTGCTTCAAATAGCAGTTAGCGGTCGAAACGTTGCAACCCTCGTTTGCTCCTTCGTGTGACAACAGATCAACTTATACTTTTATTGTACTACCACGATGATCAGCATCTTCCGCACTATTGCCTCAAATATATTATTAATTCCCTTATGACAGACTAAACTGATCTGTAGACATCATTCGGGGAGGGAAGGCGTAGGAGATCACGTCACTTAGGAATATCGGTTGCCACGGTGTACAGAAAGAGCCCCTTCCCCACAACCAAACCAACCAAAATTTCCCTCGAAAATATTTCCACTATGATATGGATACGTATATAGGATATTACTCCCGTATTTTACTCACTTCTTCCTATACTTGGGGCATAAAACTACTGAAACATGTTCAAGGGATTTAGCAAGGCAATCAAAAGTCCAAATTTCTTTTGAATGTTGAACCTTTGAAAATGCGACTTTATGCATATCATCTGTAGAGGGGATGCAAAGTTGAATGAGATCCTGGTGAAACTCATGTGCTACTGAGCAAAGCATAATCATAGTCGGGTAAAATTATTGGAAAAATCAGAATCACTGCTAGGCAAACAAAACAAAATCAGAATTGCAATTAAGAATTTTGCTAGTTGATTGGTACCCTTTAAAGTGCATATTGATGTAAAAACATGTTCTATGATGAAGCCCTTCACTTGCATTAATGTACTTATACTAACCTGCTACAACATTGACAGTAAAAGTGCAGGTTGGAGCAATATTGTTTGAAGCATCTCTAAATACATAGCTAACTGCAGTTTGACCGACAGGAAAGAAATCCCCTGGTGCAAAGTTACGGCTAACAAGAAGGACTGTACCACTGTTGTCCGTTGCAGTTGGTTCGTTAAAATTAACTGCTGCAGATGTTGCACTCAACTGGACAATTTGGGTGAAATCCGCAGGGCAGGTTACCACAGGTGGTGTGGAATCAACTGAAGATTAATATAGAAGAAATTGAAAAGGAAGCAAATTGTGACAGGTCTTACATCCACTGGGAATGAGGTAGGCGCCCATTGACATCGACGGGCGCTAGCTTTGTTCATGACTCATCATCATATTTGTCACACTACATGTAAGTTCAAATAATAAAACCCCAAACATATGGCATATTTGGTGGGGGGGGGGAGTAATGTGGTATTTTTTTGTTTTGTTTATTGTCTCAAATATATTATTTATTCCCTTATGACAGACTAAACTGATCTGTAGACATCATTCGGGGAGGGGAGGTGTAGGAGATCACGTCACTTAGGAATATCGGTTGCCACGGTGTACAGAAGGAGCCCCTTCCCCACAACCAAACCAACCAAAATTTCCCTCGAAAATATTTCCACTATGATATGGATACGTATATAGGATATTACTCCCGTATTTTACTCACTTCTTCCTATACTTGGGGCATAAAACTATTGAAACATGTTCAAGGGATATAGCAAGCAGTCAAAAGTCCAAATTTCTTTTGAATGTTGAACCTTTGAAAATGCTACTTTATGCACTTTATCTGTATAAGGGATGGAAAGTTGAATGAGATCCTGGAGAAACTTATGCGCTACTAAATCATAATCATAGTCGGGTAAAATTATTGGAAAAATCAGAATCACTGCTAGGCAAACAAAACAAAATCAGAATTGCAATTAAGAATTTTGCTAGTTGATTGGTACCCTTTAAAGTGCATATTGATGTAAAAACATGTTCTATGATGAAGCCCTTCACTTGCATTAATGTACTTATACTAACCTGCTACAACATTGACAGTAAAAGTGCAGGTTGGAGCAATATTGTTTGAAGCATCTCTAAATACATAGCTAACTGCAGTTTGACCGACAGGAAAGAAATCCCCTGGTGCAAAGTTACGGCTAACAAGAAGGACTGTACCACTGTTGTCCGTTGCAGTTGGTTCGTTAAAATTAACTGCTGCAGATGTTGCACTCAACTGGACAATTTGGGTGAAATCCGCAGGGCAGGTTACCACAGGTGGTGTGGAATCAACTGAAGATTAATATAGAAGAAATTGAAAAGGAAGCAAATTGTGACAGGTCTTACATCGACTGGGAATGAGGTAGGCGCCCATTGACATCGACGGGCGCTAGCTTTGTTCATGACTCATCATCATATTTGTCACACTACATGTAAGTTCAAATAATAAAACCCCAAACATATGGCATATTTGGGGGGGGGGGTTAATGTATTTTTTTTTTTGTTTATTGCCTCAAATATATTATTTATTCCCTAATGACAGACTAAACTAATCTGTAGACATCATTCAGGGAGGGGAGGTTTAGGAGATCACGTCACTTAGGAATATCGGTTGCCACGGCGTACAGAAGGAGCCCCTTCCCCACAACCAAACCAACCAAAATTTCCCTCGAAAATATTTCCACTATGATATGGATACGTATATAGGATACTACTCCCGTATTTTACTCACTTCTTCCTATACTTGGGGCATAAAACTACTGAAACATGTTCAAGGGATTTAGCAAGCAGTCAAAAGTCCAAATTTCTTTTGAATGTTGAACCTTTGAAAATGCTACTTTATGCACTTTATCTGTATAAGGGATGCAAAGTTGAATGAGATCCTGGAGAAACTTATGCGCTACTAAATCATAATCATAGTCGGGTAAAATTATTGGAAAAATCAGAATCACTGCTAAGCAAACAAAACAAAATCAGAATTGCAATTAAGAATTTTGCTAGTTGATTGGTACCGTTTAAAGTGCATGTAAAAATTTGTTCTATGATGAAGCCCTTCACTTGCATTAATGTAATTATACTAACCTGCTACAACATTGACAGTAAAAGTGCAGGTTGGAGCAATATTGTTTGAAGCATCTCTAAATACATAGCTGACTGCAGTTTGACCGACAGGAAAGATATCCCCTGGTGCAAAGTTACGGCTAACAAGAAGGACTGTACCACTGTTGTCCGTTGCAGTTGGTTCGTTAAAATTAACTGCTGCAGATGTTGCACTCAACTGGACAATCTGGGTGAAATCCGCAGGGCAGGTTACCACAGGTGGAGTGAAATCAACTGAAGATTAATATAGAAGAAATTGAAAAGGAAGCAAATTGTGACAGGTCTTACATCCACTGGGAATGAGGTAGGCGCCTATTGATATCCACGGGTGCTAGCTTTGTTCATGACTCATCATCATATTTGTCACACTACATGTAAGTTCAAATAATAAAACCCCAAACATATGGCATATTTGGGGGGAGGGGGTAATGTGGTATTTTTTTGTTTTGTTTATTGCCTCAAATATATTATTCATTCCCTTATGACAGACTAAACTGATCTGTAGACATCATTCGGGGAGGGGAGGTGTAGGAGATCACGTCACTTAGGAATATCGGTTACCACGGTGTACAGAAGGAGCCCCTTCCCCACAACCAAACCAACCAAAATTTCCCTCGAAAATATTTCCACTATGATATGGATACGTATATAGGATACTACTCCCGTATTTTACTCACTTCTTCCTATACTTGGGGCATAAAACTATTGAAACATGTTCAAGGGATTTAGCAAGCAGTCAAAAGTCCAAATTTCTTTTGAATGTTGAACCTTTGAAAATGCTACTTTATGCACTTTATCTGTATAAGGGATGCAAAGTTGAATGAGATCCTGGAGAAACTTATGCGCTACTAAATCATAATCATAGTCGGGTAAAATTATTGGAAAAATCAGAATCACTGCTAAGCAAACAAAACAAAATCAGAATTGCAATTAAGAATTTTGCTAGTTGATTGGTACCCTTTAAAGTGCATGTAAAAATTTGTTCTATGATGAAGCCCTTCACTTGCATTAATGTAATTATACTAACCTGCTACAACATTGACAGTAAAAGTGCAGGTTGGAGCAATATTGTTTGAAGCATCTCTAAATACATAGCTAACTGCAGTTTGACCGACAGGAAAGATATCCCCTGGTGCAAAGTTACGGCTAACAAGAAGGACTGTACCACTGTTGTCTGTTGCAGTTGGTTCGTTAAAATTAACTGCTGCAGATGTTACACCGAACTGGACAGTTTGGGTGAAATCCGCAGGGCAGGTTACCACAGGTGGAGTGGAATCAACTGAAGATGAATATATAAGAAATTGAAAAGGAAGCAAATTGTGACAGGTCTTACATCCACTGGGAATGAGGTAGGCGCCCATTGACATCCACGGGCGCTAGCTTTGTTCATGACTTATCATCATATTTGTCACACTACATGTAAGTTCAAATAATAAAACCCCAAACATATGGCATATTTGGGGGGGGGGGTAATGTGGTATTTGTTTTTGTTTATTGCCTGAAATATATTATTCATTCCCTTATGACAGACTAAACTGATGTGTAGACATCATTCGGGGAGGGGAGGTGTAGGAGATCACGTCACTTAGGAATATTGGTTGCCACGGTGTACAGAAGGAGCCCCTTCCCCACAACCAAACCAACCAAAATTTCCCTCGAAAATATTTCCACTATGATATGGATACGTATATAGGATATTACTCCCGTATTTTACTCACTTCTTCCTATACTTGGGGCATAAAACTACTGAAACATGTTCAAGGGATTTAGCAAGGCAATCAAAAGTTCAAATTTCTTTTGAATGTTGAACCTTTGAAAATGCTACTTTATGCATATCATCTGTAGAGGGAATGCAAAGTTGAATGAGATCCTGGTGAAACTCATGTGCTACTGAGCAAAGCATAATCATAGTCGGGTAAAATTATTGGAAAAATCTGAATCACTGCTAGGCAAACAAAACAAAATCAGAATTGCAAATAAGAATTTTGCTAGTTGAATGGTACCCTTTAAATTGCATATTAATGTAAAACCATGTACTATGATGAAGCCCTTCACTTGCATTAATGTACTTATACTAACCTGCTACAACATTGACAGTAAAAGTGCAGGTTGGAGCAATATTGTTTGAAGCATCTCTAAATACATAGCTAACTGCAGTTTGACCGACAGGAAAGATATCCCCTGGTGCAAAGTTACGGCTAACAAGAACGACTGTACCACTGTTGTCCGTTGCAGTTGGTTCGTTAAAATTAACTGCAGCAGATGTTGCACTCAACTGGACAATCTGGGTGAAATCCGCAGGGCAGGTTACCACAGGTGGAGTGGAATCAACTAAATATATATAATATAGAAGAAATTGAAAAGGAAGCAAATTGTAAAACAACTGTCAGGTGGAAATGAATATTTTGACAATATTTTCAAAGCTATTAACCATAACAAGAATTAATGAAAGTTTCTATTTCCATGAAATAATTTAAGAGTGACATATTAATCGATGGTTCCTCGGGGGATTAATCACTTTGGGGTGAAATGAAGAGAATTTGGTATATGTCTGGGTCATGAATGTCTCATCTGTGAGCAAGCACCACAAAACCACTAAAAAGTCACCATAATTTTTTATTTAAGCTTTGAATTAAAAAAAAAGAGACTCGCAGTTCCAAACCTATCTCATCCCTGCTATCCTCTTTAACTTTTAAATTAAAATCTAATACATTTAATAAAAACACCAAATATTTAAACACCAAATATTTAAACCAAGCTGGATCTTGAAAGGTGAAAGTGACAGATCTTAATATTTACACCCACAGGGAATGAGGTACATGTAGGCACCCGTTGACATCCATGGGCGCTGGCTCTGTTTATGATTAATCATCATATTTGTCACAATACACGTAAGGTTAAATAAAAAAAAACCCAAACATAATCGCATATTTGGGGGGTAAAGTGGTATTTAATTCTTACCAAGAAGTATGTATGACATGCGATTATGTGTTATTCATCCAAATCCTGCATGAATTTTGAAGAAAATACCTTTTCATCTTGATGAATACTAAATTGCAATCATTGTTTGAGATGTAATAATTATGAATGGCAGCATTAGTTATTTATTTCATGTCGACCCTATATGGCCTGTAGACAACCCACGATCTTAGACTTCACATGCAGGATTCTCGCATTTTTGAGGCACGATTTGATCTTGCCTTGTTTCTATGGTTCTTATTCAGAGAAAGGCTATGAAAGCATGACATGGATTGGCTGCCCCTTATACAGAATGAAAGAATTAAAATAAAATTTGTTTGGGGCTCCCAACGGTTCTTTTCGGGGGATCACACGCTGGCCACCTAATGCGGGTTTTGGGAGGACTGCCTGGATTTATTTTTTTCTTTACAATAACCCCCTTTCTACCCCCCCCCCCTGCCCGAGGGGAGACGGGATTTTAATATCATTCTTGTATCATAGTGATAATACTTTTGAGGAAAATTTGGGGGGGGGGGGTAGAAGGGGGGTGAGCTCATGGGTACCACATGATGAACCCGAAACCCAGATTTGACATCTGAAGTTTGTCCCTATTGTACTCTTTGTCTGTTTGGCTAAAGGCTCAAAGACTTATTTCTTTAACAACCCAAGTGTATGTTTATATGCTCAGGGTAGTGTACATGTACCTAAATGTACATCAAAGCAGTATAAATATATTGGAGGGAGAATTACGTACTATTCTGATACCACAGCTACTTCGACTACTCAAGTCTGGGGATATAAACCCTAACCCTGGGCCAGAACAGGATGGGAAACTTTTGGATACTAGACACTTGCTCAAAGACAGTTCATCTACAGGAGTAAGTAAGCGAATTGTCTACAGCAGATCATTTCTTCTGCGATATAACCCAGCTTGGAGACATCATCGTATGGAAACTCTTGATTATGACTGTCTTTGAGCAAGTGTCTAGTATCCAAAAGTTTCCCATCCTGTTCTATACAAGATGTAATGTATGACGGAACGGGATCTAATATTCAAAGATTATCGGCTTCGGTATGGAAGACCATTCGATGCATCGGTATTAATTCGCGTCTACCTACGTATCGTTCGAACCGTGGAGGAAGGAGAAAGCAAAAGGACATAAGTGTTGTCTGTACGACTCCAAGGGAACACAATCAAGTCGATGCTGGACAGAATGGAGTTAATCATGGGAATCTTTGTCAGGTCAAGAAGCTCACCTCGAATATCAACTCAAAGATGTCTCTGCACTTATGGAATGCTAGATCTGTGCGTAATAAAACTGTGGGACTGTTTGACCATATTGTTGATAATGATGTTGACATCATGGTAATAACTGAGACTTGGTTGTCTAAGGAAGAGCCTGCAGTGATCCAGGAAGTGAAACCTCCTGGATTCTCCTTTTTCAATGTAACACATGAAAGGAATGCTCATGGTGGTTTGGGCATTTTGTTTAAGGCAGAACTTGACTTGCGCTGGAGACAGATGGAACAGTCGCCAGTAACTTTTGAATGTGCACATCTAACTTTATTGCTATTTACAGGCCACCACCATCGGCTGAAAATGGCTTCACGACAAGGGCTTTTCTCGTTGAGATTGATGAACTGTTTGGATGGTGTTCAATGCTCAGTGGTCAAATCATTATCCTTGGGGATTTCAATGTTCATGTTGATCGGCCTCAGCTTCCTGTTTGTCAACAGTTCCTGGGTATGGCTTCAGCAGCTGGGTTGCAACAGCTTGTCGAGGTTCCAACCCATATCCATGGACATACGCTTGACCTGGTGATTACACGCAACAGTGATACTATAATAAGTAGATGTGAAGTTCTTGACAAATCTATGTCCGATCATTTTATGGTGTGCTGTGACCTT
Organism: Heliocidaris erythrogramma; assembly: GCA_025617745.1. Taxonomy (NCBI): domain Eukaryota; kingdom Metazoa; phylum Echinodermata; class Echinoidea; order Camarodonta; family Echinometridae; genus Heliocidaris; species Heliocidaris erythrogramma. The sequence goes on from CM046866.1 coordinate 24,984,920, forward strand.
GACATCGAAAAGTCAAGTTATAGAAAGGTCACCATCAAATCAAGAAACTAACGTAACATAAATGATGAAACCTTCAGAGGTGATCTGGTAACTGCTCTAGATGACATGCCCCATAACGACGATGCAAATAGTCAGATTGAATACTTTCATGAGGCTGTCCAAAGTGTTCTGAATAGCCATTGTCCGATGACCATTCGTACCCTCAAGAAAAGGCCGTCTGTCCCATGGTATGACGATGATTATTCGAGCTGGAAGACAAGTTAAGAAAAGGGCAGAGCGAAAGTGGAGGAAGTCTGGTTGTCCTTGTGATTGTGATTTTTACAAAGACAAGAGAAATGCGCTTAACATCGCCATTCTAAATGCTAAGCGCAAATATTACACAGGTTTGCTCCTGGATGCTTCTTCTAAAGACATGTTCGGCACTATCAAGTCCTTGCTAGGATCTTCGAAAGGAGCTCTTCCGTGCTGTGACAACAATGCTCAGTTGGCGAATGACTTTGCCATTTTCTTTGAGGAAAAGATTACCCGGATTCGACAGATTCTTGAAGACAACTTAGATAGGGCAGCAGCTTCAGTTGATGACGATGGGTCGGTTCATAGCTGGAACGCATCACAATCCAGTAGTCAACATGGTGATATGCTGTCACACTTACCTGAAGTAAGTCAGACAGAAGTAAAGAGGATAATTCAGAGGTGTGCAAATAAATCATGTGTGTTAGATCCTTTGCCAACATGGTTAGCGAAAGCAAATCTTCCTCCTCTGATTCCTAAGATTACTTCTATTATTAACAGTTCGTTTAGGAGCGGTGTGTGTGTGTAATTGGGTTTTTTACAGACGTGTATCAATCAGATATGATTATTTACGTCTGGGACCGACCTTTAACGTCACCATCCGAAAGACGTGACTCAGTCTCGAACCTGGGTCCGCTGAACCAGTTTATAACTTCCACTGGCAGCTGGATTACAGGCGCACGCCACAACGCCCAGGTGTGTTTCCGGATAAGCCATAAGGAGGCCATTATTCGTCCGTGTTTAAAGAAATCCTTGTTGGACACATCAGAACTTAAAAATTACAGACCAGTTTCAAATTTAGCATTCTTATCAAAGGTACTAGAGATGGCAGTTTCCTCGAGATTGATGGTTCATCTCGATGACTGTAATCTGCACAAGGAGTTTCAATCGGCATATAAGCGATTCCATAGCACAAAGTCTGCCCTGCTACGAGTGAACAGTGATTTACTTCAACTAATGGATAGTAAACAGGGAGCTGTCCTAGTAATGTTAGACCTTAGTGCCGCATTTGACACTATAGATCATACTATATTACTTGAAAGATTGAATAATGAATTTTGTATATCCGATAAGGCTTTGGGATGGTTTGAGTCATATATCTCTGGTCGATCTTTCCGTGTATCTATAGCTAATGAGCTTTCTGATAAACATCCTTTGATATACGGTATTCCGCAAGGCTCGGTTCTCGGACCTACATGTATGCTGTTCACATTATATGTCAAACCATTGGGAGAAATTATTCGCCGTTATGGTATTCGTTATCACATTTATGCTGACGTTACCCAGCTGTACTATAGCTTTGATCCGAAAAAGCCAGATAGTGTTGTGGAAGCAATTGGTGTTCTTCAGAAGTGTATAACTGAAATAGGTCAATGGATGTCTCATAACAGATTGAAACTCAATGAAGACAAGACAGAGATGTTAGTGATTGTATCTCCTAAACTTAGACATTATCTTCCAGAGAACATTTCTGTATCTGTTTGTAATTCTCAAGTTGAGATGTAGACAAGTTTATACTTCTTTGAGTCGATCTCTGAATTTTCACCTTCATAACATCTCTAGGGTGAGAAAATTTTTAACAGAAGAAGCATGTCATCGTGCTGTCTGCTCACTAGTCCTTAGCCGGCTAGACTATGCCAATTCATTACTCGTTGATGCCCCGGTAACTGAAATCCAAAGACTTCAGCGAATTCAAAACCGCGCTGCTCGTGTTATTCTTCGAGCTAGGAAATGACCATGCATCACCCCTGCTTAGAAAACTCCACTGGTTACCTGTCGCAAAAAGAATACTATACAAGATCGCACTATTTGCTTATAAATGTAACCAAAATACTGCCCCCCAATACCTGTCATCATTGTTGCAGGGTCGTAGGCGGTCCATATACAAACTTCGCTCAACTACAGACACTACGGCCCCTTCAAGTGCCCAAAACAATTACAAAGTTAGGTGAGCGAAGTTTTGTATATAGTGGCCCCACAGTATGGAACAAACTTCCATGTCAGATGCACTCCAGTGCATCCGTGGAGTTGTTTAAGAAATGTCTTAAAACATACCTATTTAATAATTGATTTGTATTGGGCATCTATTTATGTACATGTGTCTAGGCTGTTAATGTTTGGCTATAATCATCTATTTATGTTATATTACAGTATAAGTTGTTAGTATTAATTGATTTATATAATTTGTAAAGCGCTTTGATCAGTTTGAACTGGATATGGCGCTATAAAAGAAACAATTTGTTATTATTATTATTATTATTAGAGGGGATGCAAAGTTGAATGAGATCCTGGTGAAACTCATGTGCTACTGAGCATGTACAAGTTGATTGGTACCCTTTAAAGTGTATATTAATGTAAAAACATGTTCTATGATGAAGCCTTCACTTGCATTAATGTACTTATACTAACCTGCTACAACATTGACAGTAAAAGTGCAGGTTGGAGCAATATTGTTTGAAGCATCTCTAAATACATAGCTAACTGCAGTTTGACCGACAGGAAATAAATCCCCTGGTGCAAAGGTGCGGCTAACAAGAACGACTGTACCACTGTTGTCCGTTGCAGTTGGTTCGTTAAAATTAACTGCTGCAGATGTTACACTCAACTGGACAATCTGGGTGAAATCCGCAGGGCAGGTTACCACAGGTGGAGTGGAATCAACTGAAGATTAATATAGAAGAAATTGAAAAGGAAGCAAATTGTAAAACAACTGTCAGGTGGAAAAGAATATTTTGACAATATTTTCAAGCCTATTAACCATAACAAGAATTAATGAAAGCTTCCATTTCTATGAAATAATTTAAGAGTGACATTTTAATCGATGGTTCTTTGGGGGGATTTATCACTTTGGGGTGAAATGAAGAGAATTTGGTATATTTCGTAGGGGTCAACTCTGTATGACATTCATGAATGTCTCATCTGTGTCCAAGCACCACAAAACCACTAAAAAGTCACCATAAATTTTTAGTTAAGGTTTGAATTAAAAAAAGAAAAGACTCGCAGCTTCAAACTCGCAGCTTCAAACTTATTTATTCCCCCCTTCCCTTTAACTTTTTTATTACTTTCTGATACTTTGATAAAAATAAAAAATATTTTAATAAAACAAGCTGGATCATGATAGGTGAAAGAAACAGGTCTTACACTAACTGGGAATGAGGTAGGTGCCCGCTGACATCCACAGGCGCTACATGTAGCTTTGTTTATGATTACTCATCATATTTGTCAAAATACATGTAAGTTCAAATGAAAACAAGCCATTAGCGATATTGTGTCTCGCCCACTTGCGATAACTAGAAATATTGCGATCTCTATTGCCATGCAACAGGTCCCCCAAGTGCATAAATCTGCATGACTGATGCTTGCATGAATTTACATTATTAATGGTTGGAAAGTGACGGTTACAAAGTTATTTGTCATAAGAGAGTCTTGCAGGGAAATTTTAACGTTTGACCTCAAATGACCTTTAACCTTATCATGTGATCTCCAACGTCACCATAACATGCAGGTCCCCTTAGTGCATCTACAACCCAAGTTTGGTTGAAAAGTGAGTGACGGCTACAAAGTTAACTGTCATAACATTTGTGACGGACGACAAAACATATGGCATATTTTGGTGGTAAAGTTGTATATTTTACCAAGATGTATGTATTCTTTTTTTCTTTTTTTTCTTCCAATATATATAGATTTATAAATATAAGTATATATAGATTTATATTTATAAGTAGAACACAGTAGAAATTCATTGATTGCCAACTGAAATTTATTAAATCCGATTTATATATATATATATATACTGACCCGTCTCCGTGGTCTAGTGGTTAAGGCATTGGCGTTCTAAGCCAACGACCCGGGTTCGATTCCCGGCGGAGACATTTTTTCGACCTTTGCAAAAAATTTCAAAAAAAGGGAGGACAGCTCTGGGGAACTTTGATTTAAGTTACGCAACCATTATTCTCTCATTTCCTTTCGCATTGTATATATTTCCACGAGAGTTGCCAAAGCTGTTGTATATGTTATTTCCTCACAATATATATATATATATAAGTGAAACGAACAAATGAATGAAGACACTCTGTGAACAATGTAGAAGTACAAATTTTCGCCCCCTCAGGTCTTTATCAAGTCTTCATTTGTTTGTTATTTACTTTTCATCTCCTAGCAGAACTTCAAGTTTTTGATCTATATATCTATCTAATAATATATGTTTATACTTCACATATTGGCATTGTGGTGACTGTGTGTATATATATACATGTACCTTTATGTTCTTATATAAATATATATACATATTTACTTTTTCACCAATCAATTACACAATTTATTATGCATTTTACCCTTATGCAGTATGGCAAGACAGCACAGCAATGGAGCAGCGTGTCTTTCAAATTTGAAAAAGGAAAAATGCTACATGTATTTTACTCACTTCTTCCTATAATTTCTCTTCCTATACTTGAGTGGGCATAAAATTACAGAAACATGTTCAAGGGATTTAGGCAAGGCAATCAAAAGTTCAAATTTCTTTTGAATGTTGAACCTTTGAAAATGCTACTTTATGCATATCATCTGTAGAGGGAATGCAAAGTTTAATGAGATCCTGGTGAAACTCATGTGCTACTGAGCAAATCATTCTGTTACGTAATGTGATGAAGAGTACAGCTGCAATCCAATACCATAACCTCTCATGCGAAGCTGCAAGGCGCTGACCACTCTTTAAATGAGGAAAACGAAATCGGGGTCTTGATACCACACCTGAAATACTAGGTTCCGGTGTTATAGTGGTGGGGTTGATTTTGATTTATTTATTTCTGCTTGATTTCTCAATTCATCAAATTATGGAATGCATCCGTTATACAAATTATGCGATATACAATACAATGGAACATCATTACATTAATATATCTTAAACTACAAGGCTAACAGTAGGATTATAGAAAGAGAAATCAAACAAGAGGGTTTTCATAATAAGCCGAGGCTTGACAGCATGAAAGCCCTTTGAGCTAAAATATAATGATAAAATAATGAGAGAGAGAAAGAGAAGAGGATACAGAGAGAAATAGGGATGAAGAGAGGAGGATAAAGTGAGGCAATTGTACCTTTCCAAATATTTTAAATAACAACTGTATTAACAATAGAGAGTTAATCATCCGGTTAGAGAGGCAGACATGATATTAACGTAATGAAAAGGAGGGGACCAAAAGAACCAGGGGAGGAGCATATTCGAACCAAAGAAAATACCCCAAATCCTCAGCTTATTATATATTCGATAGATACCGGTATATATAGATATAGATATATATATCTTTATATATGTTTATATTTCACATAGTGGCATTGTAGTGACTGTATATATACACCTTTTTTTTTCTATAGAAATATATATATGTATTTACTTTTTCATCAATCAACAACACAATTTCCAGTGCATTTCAACTTTAGGAAGTATGGTAAGACAGCACAGCAATGGAGCCGTGTGTCTTATCAAATTTGAAAACTGATAAATGCTACCTGTATTTTACTCACTTTTTCATCAGGCTATACTTGGGCATAAAATTATAGAAACATGTTCAAGGAATTTAGCAAGGCAATCAAAAGTTCAAATTTCTTTTGAATGTTGAACCTTTGAAAATGCTACTTTATGCATATCATCTGTAGAGGGGATGCAAAGTTTAATGAGATCCTGGTGAAACTCATGTGCTACTGAGCAAATCATAATCATAGTCAGGTAAAATTATTGGAAAAATCATTATCACTGCTAGGCAAACAAAACAAAATCAGAATTGCAATTAAGAATTTTGTTAGTTGATTGGTACCCTTTAAATTGCATATTAATGTAAAAACATGTTCTATGATGAAGCCCTTCACTTGCATTAATGTACTTATACTAACCTGCTACAACATTGACAGTAAAAGTGCAGGTTGGAGCAATATTGTTTGAAGCATCTCTATATACATAGCTAACTGCAGTTTGACCGACAGGAAATAAATCCCCTGGTGCAAAGGTGCGGCTAACAAGGATGACGGTACCACTGTCGTCCGTTGCAGTTGGTTCGTTAAAATTAACTGCTGCAGATGTTACACTCAACTGGACAGTCTGGGTGAAATCCGAAGGGCAGGTTACTACAGGTGCGGTGGCATCAACTGAAGATTAATATAGAAGAAAATTGAAAAGGAAGCACATTGTAAACAACTGTCGGAAATGAATATTTTGAAAATATTATAACGACTGATGGGGGAATTATTGTAGAGGGCAATTCTTTGATATACCATAACATTGTGGGCAATGTTTTTCCTCTTTCTGCAGGGGTAGGAGCCATTCTATATATACACACCTAGAGGGTGCCACATTACTTATATTGCTACAAAGTTTTGTTTGGTAGGGACAACTTGTATAATATAACGTGAAAAATCTATAAACAGGTATGTATAACACTTTGGGATCTAACGTCTTGAGGTTGGGGTAAAGTGAGTTTTTCCTGATTATATAAATAGTATGGGGTTTTATTAAACATACCTTATCGCACATAGAAGGTATCATGTAGTCTTAATATGGTTTCTGAACGATTATCATCGCAACAATGGGGGGGGGGGGGTAGGGAATGTACAGACATGGCACCGGAGGGGTGTGGGGTGCAAGTTCTGGACCCCAGGTTTGATTGCATTTACACTTTGCACATTATTTTTTACGTCTCACAATTGATCAACAAGTCAAAGTGGTCTTGATGCTATGGCAGCACAGCTCAGTGTGGGTCAAATTTTTCTCATGGGAATAGGCCATTTTCATAATGCATTCAAATTTAATGCTTACCTCTTTGTCAAACTCCTTGTAATGAACTATTACATACACCTGTTTCAAGTCATTGTATTTCAATAGTCAGAATGCAGATTGCATACATAAGTGTTGCTAGGTTGGGCAAGCCAACATGTTTGTCCAACCGAACAATGCCTAATACATGCAATTCACATTCTGACTATGAAAAAGAATACGGTAGGTTTTTACAGGTGAATTTAATAGTTTGTCACTAGGCAAATATATAAATTTGAATAAATTATGAAAATGGCCTATTCAATGCTTCCTGGCTGATGCATTTATTTTTATATCTTTCCGGAGAGCTGTAAATAGAAGGAGTGGAATCAAGCTGCTTTCCTTTGATTCCATGCTTGGAGCTGCCGAAAAGTTATGCGCTACTCCGCAACAGTACTGTTAACCAGGTGGTTAGATTAAAGAGCGCATGAATTATCAGGGTTTCAAACTCCTACATCAGAAAACGGTATCTCAGCAACTGTTCGCTGTCCCTTTCAGTGATTTCTCATCAATTGTCGAATGTGTAATGAGTTGAACGAGCGAACACAATCTTATGTAATTTCATACCTTTTTTGACTGCAAAAATATGAAAAGCACGTGAAAGCACTAGTGAAGTATTTTATATCGAAGATTGAAAATCATGGATTAAATGACGGGACATTAAAACATACGGAAATGATCGGAATATCCTAAAATATTGAGTTTTTGTCAGGATTTAATTTTCCTTTCACTGATGCTGGCACACAAATTATAGGAAGCGCAGAGTACTAAATTTGAAAAATTCTTTGATACATTATTCCCAACACAATCCCACACAACTTTAACAATTTACATTGAAACTGGTGCCCGGCCTCTGAATTTCCCCGTGTTGGAAGAGCAGCTCGTCGCATGGAACTTCAAAGCCAAGTGGAATATTACAGTACGCATCCATTGTTAAGCTTTAGAACTCACGCATACGTTTGCATAAATTACAAGAGTTTCCATTCCTTCTATTTACAGCTCCCTGATCTTTCCAAGGCTTTTATTTTTTCCACTTTCCCTTTTTTCTCTGTGTGTATATCATTCTATCATCTTGTCTGTTTTCACCTTTCCTTGTGTAATTCTTTGTTCTTATGATTCTATCGTCTTCTTTTTTCATCTTTTCCTTGTTTTTTCTTTTGTTTTTTCATCATACTAATCATTTTCTCTTTCTTTACCTTTTCTTATGTTTTTCTTTGTTTTCATAATTCTATCATTTCCTCTTTCTATCTTTCATTATGTTTTTCTTTGATTTTATCATTCTATCATATACTTGGGGCCATTCTCAGTCACGTGTGTGACCAAAATCCTGAAAAATAGTTCATTAAAACATAATTTTTCAGTATTTTGTCTTGTAGTAGAAGATTCTCATGTTTGATATTTGAATAACAATATTACCCCCATCAGATGGAGGGTAATTATTTTAAATGAGTTCGTTATCATCTCTTATTCCGTGTGACGGTCATTCATTGGCTCCCACCTGTTGGTATCGCGCTTCATGAAAGGTGTATACAATCTAAGACCACCTCAACCTCGATATACAAGTACACGGGACATGACTGTTGTCTTGGATCGTCTCCGAAGGCTCTATCCCAATTAAAGTATTCCGTTTGAGAATTTAACTCACAAATTTTGTTATGCTCATCACTCTCATTTCTGGCAGGCGGTCTCATACAATTGCTCATATTACTACACAAGACTCGACCGTGTCGAATTCATCAGTATCTTTTTACATCAAACAATTGATAAAAATCAGCACACCTGGTAAACCGGCTCCTGTCATCCACCTACCGGCCTATCCGGATGATGAGCGGATACATGTATGTGTTCTTCAAACTTTACACAAATACCTCAAAAGGACATCACACTGTAGACATAAAAAACTATTCTTATTCATATCAATGAATCGCTCTCCTCATCGCAACGTTTCACCACAAACTGTAAGCAGATGGCTGAAAAAGGTTCTGCATTTAGCGGGAATCGACACGGCAGTATTTAAGGGATACAGTTCTTGTTCAGCATCATCCAGTGCAGCCTTTCGAAATGGCATGGCGATTGACTCCATTTTGTCTATAGCAGGATGGAATTCTGCAAGAACTTTTGCAAGTTTCTACAATAAACCTCTGAACATAACGAGGGATTCTTTTGACATTGCGTCACTACAATGAATGGATTGGACTTTGGTTCTCTATAGTTACTTTTTTTTAACATTGTTTCTCATGAATCTTTAATTCTTTGTTTACATTTTGCATATATAAAGCTATATATGCTAATGTTTATTTTTTCTGAACATGTAGGGAAAGTTAGCCCATTAAAGAAATAAAGATATTAAAGGGAATAGAAAAATGACACAAGCCCCTTTTTTCTTTCTTACTCGTGTTTTTGCAGTCTCATTCGCTTTGAATTCCCAGACATGATTCTGAATAAATTAGGCGTTACGAAGTAGAATCATTATATTAAACGAGATTTAAATGAAATTTAATATTGAAGTTAAATTGTGATCCTACGAAGTATAAGCCTAATATGAGGAATCCCTATAGACCTGTTCAGTTCGGGTGCTGTTTTTTATGATAATGTCTAAATTGGGGGCTTCAAGCATGCCTAACAAAAGCATTAACTTGTATAAAAATCAGCACTGATTTTCTTATTTACTAGATAAATCTATATACCTACCTATTATGCTAGTCACTTGACTACGCTAACCCGTTCGAGAACTTAACACAAATGCGTCACAATATTGTGCGCACCCCCGTAATCCAATTGTTCTCCCCTTCGCCACTCACCCGAAGCAATACGCAACGGCCATCTTCCTCTTTTGCAAGCAACCCCAAGTAGTAAAACATGTTGCTTGCAAGGCGAGGGGAAGGAGGGAGGGTCATACATGTAGGTAGGTACATGTATATAGATTTATCTAGTAAATAAGAAAATCAATGCTGATTTTACAAATTTACTGCAATAAATCATATACACTGTATACCTACCTATTATGCTAGACTAGTGCTCATTCAAAAACCGGGTGGCATGTTTTAAGTGAAGAAGAGAACAGGATTACAAAGAAGACACAGCCGCCTTCAAGGAAGCTGACGCAAAAATTGCCTCTCCTGCAGGGACGTCCCTAAGGTAGCAAGAAATGAAGGAATTGGGCAAGCGCCAAAAGGCAGCCCTCAAAAAATGAAACAGGGCCCAAGAAGTGCTGACACTACGAGTGTCATGAGCATGGGGCTTACTATCTGACAAGAGAGCCTCTGGGCCGGCGGCCCGAATAGCGTCGACAATCAAGAGAAACAGGAGAAAAGGGCTCTCGAGTGATCAGGAACAACTGATCATCTTTGCGACGTGTCTTAGTCTTATCAATATAAACAGGACACCAAACCTTGTCCTCACGCACTGACGAAAAGTCAGATTGCGGACAAAGAAAAATTTCAACAGGGCCAGAAGAAGCCGTCTGATTCTTGGCAATGAAAGAAGCTTTAGGAATCAATCTAACGCCTTTTCTCTCCCAACGAACATGACCGGGAGTAAGACAGAGGGCATGAAGGGTACTGTGCCTCTGACCAGAGGCAATGGCTACCAAAAAGAGCGTCTTCACCGTAAGATGGTGAAGCGAAGCTTCACCTAACGGTTCGAAAGGAGGTTTAGCTAGGGCTCCTAGAACCTCGAGGCAAACTCCAAGACGGGACCAATTGAGAACGAGGGGGACGTCTCAGAAAGAAAGACCGAATCGATCCACTCAACAGCGGGGAATTAGAAATCCCCGAACCATCTGAGAACACCGAATGAATGGCCCCAATCGCCGATCGGTAGCCTCGGATAGTAGAGATGGATCTCCCTTTGTCAAATAGCGAGATTAGAAAATCCGCAATTGAACCAATAGGAGCCTTAGACGGGGTTTGATTTCGCTCTTTACACCAAAGGAAAAAGACCGAAAGACGGGAATTATAAATTTCCGTAGTAGAAACTCTACGACTGAACATTAAAAAGTCCGCGGCTCTATCAGAGAGACCCGACTGTCTTGCAGATTCCCCGACAGGGGCCAAGCAGTCAAATGAAGGGACTCCGGACTGTGGTGAAGAATCCCCGAGAGGGGCTGCAACACTAGATCCGCTCTTAACGGAAGAAGGAACGGTTGAGCCGCCAGAAGGCTCATTAGCTCCGGAAACCAACTCCTCATGGGCCAAAAAGGAGCTATCACAAGCACCCGAGCCCGATCTTCCCTGATCTTCCGCAAGACTCGCGGAATCAGCTGGAAGGGAGGGAAGGCGAACCCTCGAAGATTCTCCCAACTGAGAGAGAAAGCATCCAGAGCCCAAGCTCCCTGATCGCGAACACGGGAGCAATATTTCGGAAGTTGGTGGTTAAGGACCGACGCAAAAAGATCCACTTCCAGTGGTCCCAGGCAACTGCGAATGCGGCAAAAGACCTCTGGATGGAGCATCCATTCTGATGGAAGACACCTGCCCCGGGACAGAAAATCCGCAATGAGGTTTTCCTGACCGGGGATGAAAGAGGCCACGGGTGTGATCGCCATGCGATGACACCACCTCCACAGCTGTGCTGCTAGGGCATTCAGGGAAGCAGAACGAGTGCCTCCCTGCCGATTGATATAAGCTGCCACAGTGACATTGTCCGTGAGGATCAGAACTGAACGACTGAGAAGTCGACTTCTGAAAAGGAGCAGGGTTAAAAGAACTGCCATAAACTCCAGGACATTGATATGGGGAAGAGTCCCGAGAGGAGACCAATCCCCCGCGACCGTGCTGCCATTGCAATGTCCGCCCCACCCCAACCGAAAAGCGTCCGTCGAAAACCGAGATCGACGGAAGGGGGGTACGGAAGGACTTGCCTCGCGCGCAAAATTCCTCCTTTATCCAACGGGAGAAAAGAGACTTAATTCCTACTGGTACTGGAATCCAGACCATGAGGGAATCCTTGCATGGTTTGTAAAACCCGAGGAGATGCCTCTAAAAAGAACTCATAAGGAGCCGGCAATCCTCTAGAACATCGACTAGACTGGCTAGATATCCGAAAAACTGAAGCCACTATCCAGCCCTGCTGGCCAGAATGAGCTTGCGAGCCGCAGAGACAGTGAGAATCCTGTCTCGACTGGGCCGAGCCAACTGATTCCGAATGTCCGACACAGCCCCCAGAAAAACCGGGCTGCGAGTAGGAACTAACTCTGACTTTTCCCAATTTATTAGGAAACCCTAGTCTTGAGTAAAATTGACGAGCAAACGAGCCTCGTCTAACAACGATCGTGCGACTCTGCTAGGAGGAGCCAGTCGTCCAGGTAGCAAAAAAAACGAAGGCAGCGGCGCCTCAGCGAGGCTGCCAGAACGGCTACAACCTGAGTAAAAATCCAAGGGGCTGGGCGCAGCCCTAAGGGAAGAGCGTGAAAGCGGAAGTCTCTGAGAGGAAGGAAAAATCCCTGAAGATTGCGCAAAGCGCGATGGATGGGAAAAAGGAAATACGCATCCTTGAGATCTATCAAGATCGCGTAGTCCTTCCTCTTGATCAACGGGAGAATAGAGGCGAAGGTCTCCATTCGAAAATGCACTGAAGGAATGAATTTGTTTATTCTTTTCAAATTCAGTATCAAACAAAGTCTTCCCGAGCGCTTGGGAAAAACAAAGATCGGAGAAAGGAAAAGAGACGGCCGGTCTCTTACCCTTTCTATCGCCCTCTGTTCAACAGAGATTTGATCTCCGTTGAGGCATGAGAACGAGCCAGGGCAGACATGGGAGGTGAACGAGATCTTATAGCCCCTCCTGGGAGCAAGACGGATAGATCTAAGAAGAATCCATCTCGCACGACGGAAAACACAAATGCGTCCCCGGAGATGGCCTCCCAAGCGGGGAGAAAAGCCATCAAAGCCTAGGCTTAGTCTTGTGCGAAGCCGTCGCCCTGCCACGCAGAGAGCCACGAGTACCTCAGCTGGCTGAAGCTCAGCAGGCGGGCCCCCAAAAACACGACTGTGTTGCCCCGAAGTGGGAACAACAGGCCTCTGACGGACCGAGGCCCGCGTCAGTTTAAAGGGAGCGCGGAACTGCTTAGTCATCTCAGTGACCTGCTTCTGCGCATCAAACTCTCTCTGAAAAACTGTAGCGAATTGACCGCCAAAGAGCGAAGGACCCCGAGACGGAACATCCCAGAGAAGTGGCTCGATGACAGACTCCTTAACCCCAAGGGCAGAGAGAGCGAAGAGCCTGCGACGGTACGTAACTGAAGCAGCCGCACTGGAAAGTTGTGACCACTGCGAACTAAAAAGAGTGTGCAGCAGGTCATCAATAACCAGAGGCTTTACCCTTAATCGAAACAGGGCGCTTAACAAAAGAGCGCTGATTCAATGTGGTCAAATTACCTAACGCGAAGTCGAACCCTGCGCGCGGGCTGACTGAAATTCAGGGAGATATATGGACAACAAAGCAATCGCCTCTACCCCACAAAGGGAGAGCGATCTAGGCTCTGCCTGCTCCAACAATGTCGATTCAGAAACCGAAGCTTGAGAAACCACATCCAAAACTGGTTCCACTTGAATTGATCAGGACAATGGTCCACGAACAAAAACCAAAACAGGCGGACACTCCCATGGACCACTATAGGTCTCTTCACCCAGCGGAGCCCCGAGGGCTGGGGGTACAGGAGACGCGAGAGATCCCGTCTCAGACAATGAAGAATCAAGCACAAAAGGCTGATTAGACTCAAAGTCAGACCCCAGAAGAGAGACAGAAGCAGGGGTTGTGGTATCTGGTAAGAGGGACCAACCCTGTCGATGGGCAAAACCCCGCATCATGCTGAGCATCTCAGATTGAGAAGGGTCAGACAAACTTCGGGCGGTCCTCCGAAACAACTTCGGAGACACGAACCAAACCCTCAACAGAGGGATGCCCGCCCCCCCTCCAGGTGAGAAGTGCGCTGAGGGTATGTACCCAAAGCCGCGCGCAAACTACCCATACTGGCTGAGCAATAAGATGCTACAGCCATGGGCCGGGCGCCCGAGGCGCCCAGTGCGAGGGCAAACTGGGACAAGGTCCCAGTATTCGCCCACCGACTACTAATCGCCCGTGGGCGACAATAGGAGAGCACTAGCAGTCGCGCACTCAGGTGATTGCACCTGTTGCTCCGTAGAGCGCCCATAAATGTGGGCTCCAGTCTTCCCATCAGCTGGCAAAGCAACAGCCCGGGTAGCACTTGTTCCCCCATACGGCGTCAGCCGGGGGCTATTCGATAACCAGGTGCGAGGGCAGACTGTAACAAGGTCCCAGTATTCGCCCACCGACTACTAATAGCATGTGAACTCATTATTGTTCTGCCCGTGGGCGACAATAGGAGAGCACTAGTAATCGCGCACCCAGGTGACCTCAGGTCAAGCTGGAAGTAATCGCGCGCTCCGGTGACCGCACTTATGGGCGCTCCGTAGAGCGCCCATAATTGTTGGCTCGAGCCTTCCCATCAGCTGGCAATATAGACAGCCCGGGAAGTACTTGCTCCCCCACTGGCATCGGCCGGGGGCTAGGGTTTAAGAAGCCAGACCAACATGGGCGTCGCCCATAATTGTTAGCTCAAGCCTTCCCATCAGCTGGCAATATAGACAGCTCGGGCAGTACTCGCTCCCCCATTGGCATCGGCCGGGGGCTAGGGTTGAAGAACCCAGACCAACATGGGCGGTGCCCGTGAGTTGCCCTGCAGTAGTGGCACACGTCTCCCCTAGCGGATTTATGCGAGTCATCGCTACCGTGCGGGAAACAGACGTCCCCCCCCCTTCTGGTCTCAGCGACCGGGAGATTGGATTCGTAATATCCAAACCACTAGAGCTTGACGCCACCCACCCGAAGCCACGGGCTCCGGAGCTGACGTCCCAAACTCGCATGCTCCGAGGCTTTGTTTCGACCTAAACGAAATGGATTTCGTAGTGACGAAATACACTTTCTGTGGTACCAAATGAATTTTGTACCAGACGAAATGGATTCCGTTGCGACGCAATCCATTTCGTGGTCACGAAATACATTTCGTACCATACGAAATGGCTTTCGTTGAACGAAATCCATTTTGTGTGGTACCTAACGCAATTCCGTACACGAAATACATTTCGTACCATATGAAATGGCTTTCGTTGAACGAAATCCATTTTGTGTGGTACCTAACGCAATTCCGTACACGAAATACATTTTGTACCATACGAAATGGCTTTCGTTGAACGAAATCCATTTTGTGTGGTACCTAACGCAATTCCGTACACGAAATACATTTCGTACCATACGAAATGGCTTTCGTTGAACGAAATCCATTTTGTGTGGTACCTAACGCAATTCCGTACACGAAATACATTTCGTTGCAACAAAATTTATTTCGTGCGCTACTTAGCGCAATTCTGTACACGAAATGTATTTCGTGGTACACCCAAATTCATTTTGTCTGTGTCTGTCAAGTAAGGGCTATAAGAAGGTCGCTGATTGGCTGCCGTGTTGATCGTGCTTTGCTATGACCACGTGCCACTGATCTGTACGGAAAGATTTCTCTCCGTATATCATGCCATGTGTATCTTGGACTGGGATGCTACATCAAACTCGGATGCAAGTCGACTTGCCATCGAGTTGTCTCGGCATCCCTTAACTTAAACCATGAGGAGAGAGCGACAAGAACTGCGTTGTGGCACTATCAACACGGCAGCCAATCAGCGACCTTCTTATAGCCCTTACTTGACAGACACAGACAAAATGAATTTGGGTGTACCACGAAATACATTTCGTATACAGAATTGCGCTAAGTAGCGCATGAAATAAATTTCGCTGTAACGAAATGTATTGTGAAATGTATCGTGTACGGAATTGTGTTAGGTACCACACAAAATGGATTTTGTTCAACGAAAGCCATTTCGTATGGTACGAAATGTATTTCGTGTACGGAATTGCGTTAGGTACCACACAAAATGGATTTCGTTCAACGGAAGCCATTTCGTATGGTACGAAATGTATTTTGTGTAACCTCTCCAATACTGACAACTACAGAGGCATCAGCCTGACGTGCATCATTGCAAAGCTTTTCAATCGCATGATACTCAACCGGATAAGAGAGGCCATTGATCCTGACCTCACAGTCAATCAAAACGGTTTCCGTCCAAAGAGGTCTACGGTTGCCCAAATACTTGCTCTTAGACCAATCATTGAAGAAGTCAAATTGAATAACCTGCCTGCAGTGCTGACATTCATTGACTTCAAGGAGGCTTTTGATTCCATCCATCGGTACAAGATGATGAAGATCCTAAAGGCCTATAACATACCTATATCAAACCTACTCAGTGCCATCAATAATATGTACACCAACACAAGGGCTAAAGTTGTTACACAAGATGGAAAGACGGAGGAATTCAACATCGCTGCAGGAGTCTTGCAAGGAGACACCCTTGCCCCTTACCTCTTTATCATAGTGCTTGACTACGCACTTAGAAAAGCCACAGATGACAGAGGGAATGAGCTTGGATTTACTATCACACCAAGAAAGTCCAGAAGGGTCCCTGCCGTCAGCCTTACAGATTTGGACTTTGCTGACGACATCTGCCTGTTAAGCAATCAGATTCAAGAGGCTCAACATCTTCTCCTGAGGATAGAAGCAGAATGTGGCAAGGTTGGGCTCGGCCTGAATTCGAAAAAGACAGAGTTTTTAACATACAATGTACCAGAGCATGATCCGCTGAGAACCGCTCAAAGAAATGTCCTGAAGGAAGTTAAAGACTTCAGATACCTTGGATCATGGGTAAATTCGACAGAATGTGATATTAAGATCAGGAAGGCGATATCATGGCAAGCCCTGAATAAAATGAGTGCCATTTGGAAATCACAATTGTCTCGAGGAACCAAGATCGGCTTCTTTATTGCAACCGTACAGACCATTCTGCTCTATGGTTGCGAGGCATGGACATTACCCCTAAATTTGGAGAAGTCGCTAAATGGATGTTATACAAGAATGCTCAGGACCGTGCTGAACATTAACTGGAAGCAACATATGCCGAATAAGACCTTGTATGGAACACTAACCAAAGTTGGAGACAAAGTTGCAAGAAGAAGGATGCAACTTGCGGGTCACTGCTACCGACACCCGGAGTTGGCTGCGAGCGGTCTCATCCTATGGGAGCCCCTGCATGGAAGACGAGGGCGTGGCAGAAAGCGCAAGACCTACGTTGACAATCTAAAAGAAGATGCTGGAGTAGTTGGCGTAGACGAGCTGAAAGACTGCATGATGGGTAGGAAGAACTGGAGGATCCGTGCTAGGTCTCGGCAGCTTAGCCGACCTGGTAGGTACAGTAGGTAGGTTTTATATCATACAAAATATTCCATTCCAATTCTTGTTATCTTGAATGAATATGTTTTTAAAAAAGGCATAAAATGACTGTCTAGCTCACAAAATGCACAAGATGTCAATACAAATATTGATGATTCAAAATGGCGGTAAAGTGTAGCATACACTACGAACATGACACACAGTGGGTTTATGCTTAAACTTTGCGAAGGCAGTAAGAACGTTTTGAAACACTCATCTAAAATGCTCATGTAAAATGCAGTTCTATGGGGTACTGTTTATGCTTTTTTTTTCCAGGCCAGGTGAATTTGGGTTCTGCAGCTTGATTCACAAACCTGCGTTACAATTGTTCTACATTGACCAAGGGAGGGCAGGTCAAGTTGGGGTGCGCTTTAAAAAAAATGTTGAGTTCCCGTGCTATATACTGTATGCATGCAAAAGCGGCGTGCAGATTTTCACGTGAACCGGAAACACATTTATATGACGTCATTGTAAACGCGTTTACAAATGATTGTGCATTTTAATATGCTTCCCCAGAAACCATCTTTTTCGAGAGATGCCGATTCAAAACGCACCTTTTTGTGAGTCACATTTTAAATTGGCGATTATACGAAAATGAGTTCGGATGCAACTGTGTTTTGAACTAAACGCCTTTGAAAATGCTCAGTCTTGCCTGAATAATGTGAGCATAAACGCACTCAAAAAGAGTGGACAAAATAAACAACCCCTTATTATACCCTTCACAATGGTTCTGGTAGTCAAAAAAACATCCTTTCACTGCTATTCTGTAAAAATATGTAGAACAGGTGTCACATGTATATTCACCTGTTCTACTTATTTTACATAATAGTGAGTTTGTCCACTCTCTTTGTCCATCATACTACCCAATGCTAGCTGATTATTAATATCAGATGGCTGGCAACCAAATAAATTTCCAAAAAATATACTCACATACTGTTGTCCATGAAACCTCAAATCCCACGAGCTGAATATTTTTGTCAGTTTTCCATGTGATGAATGCAGAATCCGTGTTGAATAGGGTTAGCGGTTCAGGGGCAGTATTATTCTCAAAAAAATATATCTGACTTGATGGATTACCACCATCACGCAAATCAAGTGCATCACTATACGTTAGCCCTGCTCCAATAAAAAGTTCATCTTTACGAGATTCTACATCAAACAGATCATTGAATGTAAAGGTAATCTGAGCAGCTCCAGGAATGAATAGAAGGAAGACCCTCGTATCATCTACTATGTAGGATTGTGGGTAGTTTGGTGAAGAGTGAGTACCGCTTGCACATTGTGATCCGTAGCAAGTCTCCAAAAAAATGACGTCTGTATTTCAAAAAGAAAGGGGAAGAAGAGAATGATATGATACACAAAACAACAACAAAAACAAAAACAAACATTTAAAATCAATATTACGTTATATGCTTTTGTGTTTTTATGCATTCCTTCTTCCCTATGAGAAACGTTAAACACAATTTAAATGTACGCCTATAATGATAGTGTGATAAAACTTAAATGATTATTTCGAACTATACTATATCTATTGATGCTTTTATCCACACCGTAAAAAATTTCTGGAGCTTTGTTTGTCATGACAATGCAGTAGGAATGCAACAAATCATATCTAAACAAAAAATAAATAATATACTTACTGAGGCTGTCAGTGCAATCATATCCTCCTAGGAGACCTTGACAATCACAGGCATATGTTGACTCTCCAGAATCTGGTCTGTTGTAACATGTTTCACCATTGGGGCACATGTTGGTTGAACAAAACTCTGCAGAAAAACAGAAAAATACAAGGAGTTTCAACATGTGGAGTTTTATTCTAGCTGACATGTATTCAAGTTATTCATCATTAATATTTTCTACTAGTATTTTCACTATTTTCACTACTGGTATTTTCACTATCATATGACCTGTGTCCAAACTCGGCTCACTTTACCTCCTTTATATGATGCTGCATACCAATTGATTTACATCCCTTATTTTTTTTTTTTTTTTTGGGGGGGGGGGTTACACTGTAATTCATATACAAGACTAACTCATAATTATCTCTGAATGACCTTTGTGACCTTCGACCTTTACCCACTATCTTTTATTTTATCTCCCTGAAAGCTTGGTGATACATGCTGTTTGGAATTTGGAATTTATGGGTACACAATATTGAGATGAAGCTAAAAACTATGTCACATGAACTGAACTCCATAACCTCTTACCTTTGACTCAATAACCCTAAAATCTAATCATTTTTCTAGTACCAAGGTTCGGGTTCATTTTCTCAAAGTGTACAATAAGATATCGCTATAACGAGGCTAAAAGCCCAGAATTTTATGGAAATTGATACGGACGGATGGACGGATGGACCATCCCAAAACCATGCCTCCAACAACATCTTATGTGGGCCGATCGAGGCATACACAATTTTCAGCATCAAATGTCTTAAAATCTTTGAAAAACCAAAAGAAGTTTTAACACTTTCTCTAAATTTTCTGAAGCATAATTTACATCTCTGAAATTTCAGGCAAGCAACAAATAACAGAAGAGAGAAAAAAATATTCTCAAAATTTTGGATAGGGGGAGGGGCAAACAAGTACATGTTGGGCACATATTTAATTTGGTGTGTATCGATATGGGGTATGTGTCACAATTACTCTACAACTTTTCATAAGTCATTAGAATATCTAATTAGGTAACGACATTAGGCAGTGATTCAAGAAGTACATTTAGGGCCATCAATTGCATTGTATATTAACTAATTGTAGTGAAGACAGGTACCTACTACTCAACGAGATAGCAATTCAAACATAGTACAATGAAGCTTTATTACTTATGGCCTATTTCTCACATATATATAATGTTATACAAAATATGATATACAAAGCATC
The DNA here is from genome assembly GCA_025617745.1 of Heliocidaris erythrogramma. NCBI lineage: Eukaryota > Metazoa > Echinodermata > Echinoidea > Camarodonta > Echinometridae > Heliocidaris > Heliocidaris erythrogramma. The sequence goes on from CM046866.1 coordinate 25,005,221, forward strand.
CAAAGAGACTAATCAAAATGTTACAGGCAAAGACATTCACTTACCCCTTCTGGGCCACGTTTTCCTTTCAGGTGTAAAACGTGGACTTGAAAGGCTTTTTAATTGCATCATTGATAGATTGGGCATGAAAAATCTTTAATGAATGTAAAATTAATGAAGAAGGCAATTTTTTTGTGCATTTTTGAAAAAAAACATATCGAGTTAGGTAGCTGAGCGAAACACATTGGCCTGTCGCTTAAACATTTCATGGCAAGCGCTCAAATCACCTTAAATTCTTGTTACAAAAGGGGTAGTAAGAATTAAGAATAATGTCATTTACTCATATGTCTGTAGTATACCTTTAATGGAGACACAGTGGCCATATCAAATAAAATCACAATATGCGGAGAAACCTAAAAGATATGTTTATAATAACCATGTGGAGGTGTTGTGGATCAGTGGATAAGTCCCCGGACTGTGAACCACGAGGTCCGGGGTTCGAATCCCACCGCAGCACTAGCGTCCTTTGGCAAGACGTTAATCTACATTTGCCACTCTCCACCCAGGTGTTAAATGGGTACCCGGTAGGATGCGAAAGTTAATGTCGTTTGCTTAGCATGTGGCGCTTTATAGCGACTGGCTGGAATACTCCCCAGGGAGCGGATAAAGTGCACACATTGTGTGCGGTCATGTCAGAATCCAATGACCGGGGTAATAATATATCTGTAAAGCGCTTAGAAACACAATGTATTAGGCGCTATATAAAAGCGGAATATTATTATTATTATTATTATGTTCAGATATTCTCTGAGAATGGATACCATAAAATGCTTGATGTTTGTTAAATAAGTAATACAATTTAAAACAGTGCTTGTTTGTTTCTTATAGTATATTGCTCATGCCATAATGATTGAAATATAAATGAATTGAAAAAGTAAGTAAATCATCAGTTACATCAAATATTAATGCAATATTTTCTTTTGCTTCTTGTACATAAAAGATATTTTGAATGCATATCCATAGCATTTTAACAAATGAAATATTAACATGTCTAAAATGCGTCAGTGGTGATTTCACTGAGAAAAGATGAGTTAGAATGGCTTCCATGGAAAGGATTGCCATGAAATACAGAAAAGACAGTTTTATGCTTATTGTGCACTGATGCTATTCAACACGCTTTCCTTGTAAAATTTAAACTAGATGAATCTTTGACTGCGCGCGTTCGGAATTTATGCCTCCGCCATCACCAGATTGGAAATGTATGTCATACATGTACACTGTAAAAAGGATTGGTCCAACAAAATTACAAATCTTTTCACTTAAAAAGCACAGGATTTCCATCCCGTACAAATAAAAAACTTACCATTGATGACTTACAATCATCAAATACACCAAGGAAATAGATATTTTATAGCAAATAGACCAGTGTCCCCTTGACATTTCTAAAATAGGTAGGCCTAGACTCCATACATCACGAACCATTTTCATGCATATAATGACCTCTGTGACCTTGACCTTTGACCTTGAGACCCCAACATCTAATCAGTTCATCGTCCCTCCCATATGAATACATGGGCCAAGTTAGAAGCTGATCCGCCAAACGGTTCCTAAGTTATCACAAGAACGAACCATTTTTATGTATATAATGACCTCTATGACCTTTGAACTTTGACCTTGAGACCGTAAAATCTAATCAATTCATCGTCCCTCACATATGCATACATTGGCCAAGTTAGAAGCTGATCCGTCAAACAGTTCTGAAGTTATTGCGAGAACGAACCATTTTTATGTACATAATTACCTCTGTGACCTTTGACCTTTGACCTTGAGACACCAAAATCTAATCAGTTCATCGTCCCTCCCATATGCATACATGGGCAAAGTTACAAACTGATCCAAAAAACAGTTTTGAAGTTATTGCAAGAACGAAAAGGGGCCGGACGGACAGACGACCCGAAAACATAATGCCTCCGGCTACCACCTACGGTGGGCGGAGGCATACAAATGCTACGTTTTACAAAAACAATCATGACTTCATTAATTTTACTTAAATACTTCTCATATCCACAGAAAGGATCATCATCATTTAGGAATATCGGGAATACTGCCGACGCTCGGGGGGGGGGGGGGGGGTATAGGAGGAGCTCCCCCTCCAACCCAAATTTCCCTCAAATATTTTGCTGTGATATGAATATGCTCATGAGATATGAATATGAATAGGATATGAATATGACTATGAATCCCATCTCCCCTCATGCTGGGAGGGATTGAAATCTTTTTTTTTTCAACCCCCCCCCCCCCTTTCTCTATTTCTCTGAAGTTAGCTCACATGTAGTTATATGCGCTTATTAACAAGGTAAGGTATCATAATGATATTGTTTCCACATTTAGCTCAATTAAAATTATAATCATATGTGTCTCCTACTGCTTTTAATGTCATGATATCCTTGTGCAATTATAGGAAAATCAAAATTGCAATTCGGCCCTCAGGCCGTGAGAGAGTAAGACCAGGTTTGGGTTAGGGTAAAAACTTAATACACAAAGAAATATGAATTAAAAAAAGAAAATGAAAAACTAAGAACGAAAGAAGAAGAGAAGATGGAGAATTTGTCAGAACATAGAAACATATAATGAGAGGAAGAAAGAGATGAGGAAATGGAAAAAAACAACAAATTCAAATGGAAAGGGAAAGCTTACTGCTTGTTTTGGGGTTGCAGTGCTTGCCAGTCATTGAGTTTTTTCAAGTATGTGAACATGTGCACCAAAATTACTTGAAGATGTTAATTAATGCTGTTGTCATCACAAAGATTTGTAAAGATGAAGTGAGGTTGATGTTTGCAAGGGGACTGAAAGACAGACACACCGAATGAGACCATTATTGGCCCGACTTACAAAACACTTCTTGTCGCAAAAAACCGCTATTCGTTTAACATGCGTTATGAATAGCGGTCCTTATGAATGGAGGTCCCTATGAATAACAAGGTAATTTGTCTATGCTTTGCTCGCTATTTAGAAGGACCGCTATTCATTTAGTCACGCATTATGGATAGCAAGGTTACCCCCTACATACAGGGTGGCCAAGAAAGAATGCAACACCTGAGATTTGCAATTTCCATGATACCATTAACACAAAATTTGGTTAAGATATTTTGATTACCGTGATAGCTATTTTTGTGAGGCAAAGCCATTTTCAATATTCGCTACTTTTGCAACTGTAGTCATGCTTGAAGCAGCAGGAAATTCGCCCATGACAGCTTTTCACAGAGTCAGCTCTGTTGCCTTTCGGGATTTCTGTGGTTGACATAGACATGACTGCTCTTGCTTTGAAGATGAAGACAACATGAATGAAACAGAGATTGTATGGAAAGCTTTAATTAGAAAATTTCTCGCTGCTTCAAGAATGACTAGTTGCAAAAGTAGCAAATTTTGGAAATGAAATTGCCTCACAAAAATTGCAATAGAATCAGAACGCCTTACCCAAAATTGATGAGCTTGGTGTCCTTTTACTAAAAAAAGAATTTACCGTACTACCTAATGAATTAAATAAAGGATATTGTGCCAATGACGTTGTTGAAACTGCAGATTTCAGATGTTGCATTCTGTATGGGCCACCCTGTATAAAACGGTTATTAAAAGTAAATAAAAGTTTATCAAAACTGCAAACCCAGTAGAAAATCATTTTATAAAAATTTAAATGTAGTTACCTTGAGCTGCAACAACATGAAAAGTCACCAAAGCTATGCAGGCTACCAGGAGTCCCCGAAAGTGGGGCATTGCCATATTTGTTGGCGGCAGACCGCGGCCCGGCCGTTACCAAAAGCACAAATCAGATAAATTGGATTCCAGTTAATATCCAGCAAATAGATGTTGAACCAGTACAATCAGTCTAGGAATCCAAGTTCAATAATCAAAGAAAGAAAAAAATAAGACAGAAAAATTGGTGTACTCTATAAGATCTGAATAAAACATAAATCAGGGTGTGAGCTAGAATGATATAGAATATGCACTCTCCGACAGCGCAACCTGTCTGCTGGGAAAAACTTCTCCTCAATGACTTTATATTATATGCTTCTCTCTCTTCGTCTGCTCTTTCTCTCTAATTCAGGATAGGAGTGGTGGTGCATCACAATACAGAATTATGTGTGTGTGTGTGTGTGTGTGTGTGTGTGTGCCCTGTAGCTCCTTTACTCAGGGGAGCACAGAGCCAACACCCACTTTTGTCAAAAAAGCCCCCAACAAAACCTCCTCTCTCTTTCTCTCACTCTTTACTTATTTTTCCTTTCTTCATACATATATTACCTCTGTTGGCATGCCTAACAATAGGGAGGAGCGCTGATTGGTTGATATCAACAAATCCCCAAATATTGCATACCTCTTGTTGAAGGCCACATGAACAATATGTGGGAACCTGCACACCCTGACACTCTATCAAAATGGGTTTGATATTGATGGACCTAAGATATCAGATAGGTACATTTTGTATCACACTATTTACATGATTCAAGACTGGAAGTTAATACAGAATGGCTCATTTAACCTTTACAAGAACATGTAGTCTTTGAATATGAGACATGAGATAGTGAGATGATAAAAATTACATGTATATCGAAACATACAGAGAGCTTGAAATCAAATAGAATTATCCTGTAGAAACTTTGATTTTGATTCATATTAACTAAAATAATTTAGACCATTCAAGAAATTCAGTTCCATTTAATATTTGTATGTACACATAGTACACATTGACCAATTCCAAAGAAAAGTGATTTGAGTTGTATGTCTTCTCTAAACAGTATCCCCTGCAGCTGATGTTAAAAACTATTTAATGTAGGATGTTAAAAAATCAAACAATTCATTTCTGAGTAATAAAAATTATTTTGTGTTGCCCTAGCTGATTCAAAGAGTAGTAGATTCGTATTTCATGAAAATATGTTGATACAACACATAACTTCTGATTTCATCATGTCACTCACACTCTTCAACCTTTCACTTTCCCTCATTAAACCTAAAAAGACATACTTCACCATTAATATAAATTCTCTGTTGACCCAATGTGCGTTTATGCTCACATTTTTCAGGCCCAAATGAGCGTTTTGAAACGCGTTTAGTTCAAAATATGGTTGCGTCGTAAGTCATTTTCGTATAATCGCTGATTTAAAGCGCTAATCTAAAACTACAAAAACATGCATTTTGAATCGGCGTTCTCCAAAAAGACGGTTTCTGGGGAAGCATAATCGCACAATCATTTGTAAACGTGTTTATAATGACGTCATATAAATGTGTTTCTGGTTCACGTGAAAATCCGCTGGCCACTTGCACAATGCTTGTTTGTTCTTTTCTCATTGCATGCATGCATAAGCAGTCGGCATCTGAGACTAACTGTTCACTTCATGCTCCTTTTATAATTATATTATTGAGTTGAAGTCTATAATTATGAGTGTCAAGGTCCCAAATTATAGTGAAGATGAGCTACGAGCCCTTCTCCTAGCAGAGCCTGAAATACAACAAGAGTTGAATGGATTGACAAGAAATAAACCCATCTACGACTGGTTGGCTGACCGGCTTGTCGCTGCAGGTTTTGCTAGAAGAGCAGGGCAAGCAGTACATCGAGTACCTCAAAATTTTCAAAAAAGCGTGCGCCCAACCTGCCCTCCCTGGGCCAGCGTAGCATATGCAGTGCAGCTTTGCGAAGCCAACTGCGGAGCCCGAATTCGCCTGGAGAAAATAAACATAAACAGTACCCTGTGAAACTGACTTTTAGATGAGCATTTCAAAACACTTTATTCTGCCTTCACAAAGTAACACACCCTCAATCAACTTTCCATAAGTGAGTGACTGCATACAATTTTTTTTTAATCCAAGCCTGTACAAGTCTTTGCTAATTGCATTGAAAATAGGAAGTCAATGTTCTTTTATTTTCAATTTTCTCCATATGTCAATACTTGAGTAGGAAAAAAAAACAAACACAAATATGCAAATGCATGGCTGCTCAGAAATACATTGTCATTTAAACATCTTCATCTTACAAAAGTGACCTACTAATTGACTTGACATTTTTTTAACCGCGAAATGTTCTTTCCACTGAAGTTTTTTCAAGTTGTGCTCTCATTTTGTCTCCGAACAATATTTCACCTTTGTTGCCAAAAAAGCAACTTCGGGCATTTTGCACAGTGTGCATAAATCCAAATGGCCACATGCATATTAGAATTTTAAATAGCGCAATACAAGTTACGCACAATATGCGCGCTGCACACAACCCTAATATTGTGCAATGCAACTTGTGATACAATACCATTCCCTGACATAAAGCGTTGGTCACAAATTGCTGTGCACCTCTCTGCGTGTCCTCTACGACAGATTTCACAGAAAATCCTTGTGTCAGATGCACAGGTCTGCAATTTTTTTGTTTCCAAGCACACAGGAGCATGCAAGACAAGGAAGCTGTAGCGCATGTCAAACATGCAGCCACCGTAGTTCTTGCAAACATTGCACAGGCTTCCTGTGGAGGTCTCACGAAACCTGTGCTTTACACAGCCATACAGAGCTGCAGGCGCCTGGGAACGATTTTGTTACTGGGGGTGCTGTGAGCCAAAAAAAAAGGTCCTCAGCATTTTAGTGTCTCTGATTTTTTCCATGGGGTGCTGCAGCACCCCCGCACCCCCGGCTCCCAGGCCCCTGCAGAGCTGTAACATATCGCTGATCAATTGCACAGTACATGTTCTTGCATGTAAGAGGAGGGTATGTTTTTGAGGAAGGTGGAAGATGCGCACAATAGATTGTAACAAGGACCCCATTCTCATTATGAGATTGGAAAGTGGATTGCGCTATCGTGGAGCACGCCGGGGAGGTCCCTTGCACGTCGCGGGTTCACACCTGCGGAGGGAAGCGCGATCTATCTTAGCACTCTCTGCACAGTAAACTGTGAATACATGTAGGTGTGCTCTAGATCATGGTCCGGTTTGGGATCGCGCCGAAACGACGTCGCTGCGTTCTCACCTAGAGGTGGCGCGATCTAGCACGTGCTAGAGCACGCTATCCCTTGTAATGAGAATGGGGTCTATGTTGTACGAATCGCAGGAGTTGGCCGACAACTGAATTGGTCACAAATTGCGGTGCACCTCTCTGATTTCTCAGAAAATTCTTGCATCAGACACACAAGTCGATCTGCAGATGCAAAATTAGGCACAATCAGTTGTGACCATAGCGTAACCTCCATTTGTTGAATCGCAGGTTGCATTCCATAAAATGAACAACACAATGGATTTTAATATGCAAATTATGCAAATTGCCCAAAGTTGCCTTTTCGGCAACAAAGCTGAAATTGCTCGGAGACCACATGGAGTGATAACAAGAATGAAAAGCCTACAATTACATGTTAATTGACCTCTTTAAGATTTGACCTTACACCTTACAACCCAAACCTCTGATCACTTTATTTCCTCCTAATCATGCATAAAAAAATAGTTGATACGGTGCATAATAAAAGTCACCTTTGACTACGTGAACAAAAATCTAATCAGTTTGTTTCACTACGGTGATGCATACTAGTTCCAAGTTTGAAGTTAATAGGTTTAATTGTTCAAGAGTGATGACAAGGCAAAAACCTGAAATTTCATGGTAAATAACCTCCATAACCTTTGACCTTTAACCTACATTTGCCAAAATCTAATCAGATCATCTTCCTATGGTGATACATACAAGTACAAAGTTTGAAGTTAATTGATCAAATGATTCTTGAGAAATAGTGTTAACAAGGCAAAAACCTACATTTTCAGGACTGACCTCTCTGACCTTTGACCTACATTTTCCAAAATCGATTCAGATCATTTTCTTATACTGATACAACCAAGTACCAAGTTTGAAGTTAACGGATCAACTGGTTCTCGAGATATTCCATTAACAAGGCTAAAAACTGCAATTTCAGAATTGATCTCTGTGACCTATGACCCATTTACCCCAAAAGCTAATCAGATCACCTACATGTACTAGCACCACAAGTTACCAGTACTTAAATTCAACAATCTGCCCTTGATATTCAAACTGTTTTTTTACAGCAATTCACAAAAACACTAAATTGCTTGAAGTGTTTTTTTTCCATTACCAAAAACCTTACCAAGACAAAGTATGCTGTGTAGTGACACAGCATACTTTGTCTTGGTAAGAAAAAGTAGAAATACTGAAACATCATGCGCTATTACGATAATAATAGCAATATATATTATGAAAGGTATGCCTCACAATTTTTTTTTCTTCAATGAAAAATGAAATTGGCTGAATAAATATTCTTTTTTTTTAGTTGAAAATGTTCTATTAAAAAAACAATGTGGCACAGGGGTATTTCACATGTGGCAAATAATGGGTTAAAAATAAAAAAGGGTACTTAAAGGGCAATCCAACCTTGGTAATAAGATGCTTTGTGTGAAAGCAGAAAAATAAGAAAAACAGGATGGTGAAAGTTTGAAAGTAATCGGACAAGGACTAAGATTTAGTTATGGATGTTTGAAAAATGAGATCTCTACATCTATGCGAATCTCAAATTGGCAATTTGGCGAGTCGATTGTGACATTTTTGTGGATAACTCTCCCGTTTGTCATACACAAAAAGATCATTAATTTGCGGTTTTCTTTGAAGCGCTTTTACCTCGGGGCAGTACTCAAAATATATTGGAGATAGCATATCGTTATAGGTCCTCATTAAAGAAAAAGATCCTACTGAGTAATACATTTTGATAAAAGTTACATTTTGATAAAAATGACATTTTTGTCATTTTGTGTGTTGGAGTGATGGGGGAGTTGTCCACAGCTACATCACAGTGACATTATCTATTCGGCCAATTTGAAATTCCCATACGTATAGTGATTACAAGTTTCAAAAATTCATAACTTTCTTATTGCTTGTCCGATTTTGTTCAAACTTTCAGCAATCTGCTTCTCTGATTTTTCCTCTTTCTTTCAAAGCAACGTGCCATTAAGGTAGGATTTCCCTTTAAACATGTAAATGCAGGTGCTTTCTTGACATTGGCTCTACTATCAGAACCACAAAAATTAAATACTTTAAAAAGTCTTTACTTTGTCATAAACATTTCATAACATTTAATGCAATGGACTTGAAAAACATGATTTTATCTTCAAAGTAGCTATTCAAAGAAAATCACAAATATGGCAATTAATGTATCACTAGAAACTGGGAAGCTTACAGATGGCAATCGTATAAGTTTTATGTCAACTGCGTATCTGATGATTATAAAAACAACACAAATAAAAGCTCTTCTCAGCATCTGGAATATCCGAGGATTCGCCAGAAATATAGCGATGTTTTGATGTCGTCACACTCGGGATCGATCCTGCTTAAGCAGACGACGTCCTATAATTGTAAAATCAGCACTGATTTTCTTATTTACTATATAAATCTATATACCTACCTATTATGCCTGTAGTCTTGACTACAGGACCCCTTCGAGAATTATCACACATGAGTCACAATATTGTGCGCACCCCCCGTAATCCTATTGTCCCCTTCGCCACTCACGCGCGTCAATACGCTACGGCCATCTTCCTCTTTTGCGAGCAACCCCAAGAAGAAACATGTTGCTTGCAAGGAGCGGGGAAGGAGGGAGGGTCATAGGTAGGTATATAGATTTATATAGTAAATAAGAAAATCAGTGCTGATTTTACAAATTTACTGCAATAAATCATATATACCTACCTATTATGCCAGACCAGCGCCAACTCAAAGACCGGGAGGCATGTTTCGAGCAGAAGGAAATAGGATTACACCAAAGACTACAAAGAAGACACAGCGGCCTTCAAGGTGGCTGACGCAAACAAAGCTTCACCTGCGGGAATATCCCTAAGGTAGCAAGAAATGAAGGAATTGGGCGAACGCCAATAAGCAGCCTTCAAAATATCAACAAGCGCCACACCTTGAAACAGAGCCCAAGAAGTGCTGACACTACGAGTATCATGAGCACGAGGCTTACTGTCGGATAAAAGAGCCTCTGTGCCAGCGGCCCTAATAGCTTCAACGATCCATCTAGAGATGGAATCAAGAGAGGCAGGAGAAAAAGGCTCTCTAGTGATCAGGAACAACTGATCATCCTTACGATAAGACTTAGTCTTATCAATATACCATTTGAGAGCCCTAACAGGACACCAAACTTTGTCCTCACGCACCGAAGAAAAGTTAGAAAGCGGACAAAGAAAAATCTCAACAGGACCGGAGGCAGCTGTCTGATTCTTGGCAACGAAAGAAGCCCTAGGAATCAATCTAACACCTTTTCTCTCCCAGCGAACATGACCAGGAGTAAGACAGAGAGCATGAAGAGTACTGCGCCTCTGCCCAGAGGCAATAGCTACCAAAAAGAGCATCTTAACCGTAAGATGATGAAGCGAAGCTTCACCCAACGGTTCGAAAGGAGGTTTCGCCAAGGCCTCCAGGACCTTAGGCAGACTCCAAGACGGCACTAACTTAGAAAGAGAAGGTCTTTTCAGAAAGAACGAACGAATCAAACCACTTAGAAGCGGGGAATTGGAAATCCCAGAACCATCTGAAAAACCCGAATGAATGGCCCCGATCGCCGAACGGTAGCCTCGGATAGTAGAAATAGATCTCCCTTTGTCAAATAACGAGATTAAGAAATCCGCAATTGAACCAATAGGAGCCTCAGAAGGGGTTTGATTTCTCTCTTTGCACCAAAGGAAAAAGACCGAAAGACGGGAATTGTAAATCTCCCTAGTAGAAACCCTACGACTAGACATTAAAAAGTCCGCGGCTCTATCAGAGAGACCCGACTGTCTTGCAGATTCCCTGACAGGGGCCAAGCAGTCAAATGAAGAGACTCCGGACTGTGGTGAAGAATCCCCGATAGGGGCTGCAACACCAGATCCGCTCTTAACGGGAGAACAAACGGTTGAGCCCTTAGGAGACTCATAAGTTCTGGAAACCAATTCCTCCTGGGCCAAAAGGGAGCTATTACGAGCACCCGCGCCCGATCTTCCCTGATTTTCCGCAAGACACGCGGAATCAGATGGAAGGGAGGAAAGGCGAATCCCTGAAGGTTCTCCCAGCTGAGGGAGAAAGCATCGAGAGCCCATGCTCCCTGATCGCGAACACGGGAGCAATACTTCGGCAGCTGGTGATTTAGCACCGACGCAAATAGATCCACTTCCAGTGGACCTAGGCGACTGCGAATGTGGCAAAATACCTCCGGATGGAGCGTCCAGTCCGATGAAGCCACTGTCTGGCCGAGACTCTTCTGGCCAGCAAGAGCTTGCGAGCCGCAGAGACAATGGTGAGAATCCTGTCTCGACTGGGCCGAGCTAACTGATTCCTTATGTCTAACACCGCCCCCAGAAAAACTGGGCTGCGAGTGGGGACTAACTCTGACTTTTCCCAATTTATTAGGAAACCTAAGTCTTGAGTAAGAGAGACGAGCAAACGAGTCTCGTCCAACAAACGATCGCGCGACTCCGCAAGGAGAAGCCAATCGTCCAGGTAACAAAACAACCGCAGGCCGCGACGCCTCAGAGAGGCCGCTAGCACTGCTACAACTTGAGTAAAAACCCGAGGGGCCGGGCGCAGCCCGAAGGGAAGAGCCCGAAAACGATAAGTCTCCGAGAGGAAGGAGAACCCCAGAAGATCGCGAGATGCGCGATGAATGGGAATGTGAAAGTACGCGTCCTTGAGATCTATCGAGACCGCGTAGTCTTCCCTTTTGATCAACGGAAGAATGGAGGCAAGAGTCTCCATCCGAAAATGAACCGGAGGAATAAATTTGTTTATCCTTTTTAGGTTCAGTATCAAACGAAGTTTTCCCGAGCGCTTGGGAATAACAAATATTGGAGAAAGGGAAAGAGACGGCCTGTCTCTTACCCTTTCTATAGCCCTCTTTTCCAGAAGAGACTCGATCTCCTTTGAAGCATGAGATCGAGACAGGGCAGACATGGGAGGTGACCGAATTCTTATAGCCCCTCCGGGGAGCGAAGCGCAAAGATCTATGAAGAATCCGTCTCGCACGACGGAGAGAACAAACGCGTCCCCGGAGATGGCCTCCCAAGCGGGGAGAAACGCGTGAAGACGGCCACCTACCACATTCTGTTGAACAAGCGCTCGGGGAAAAACATCAAAACCCAGGCTTGGCCTTCTGCGAAGCCATCGCCTTACCACGAGTACCTCTCGAAATGCCCCTGCCACGACTCCCTCTCCCACGAGAAGGAGCTGGCTGTGGCTCAGGAGGCGGGACCCTAGACACGCGACTGCGTTGACCCGAAACGGGACCAGCAGGTCTACGCTGAACAGGGGCCCGCGTTGGCTTAGAGCTAGTGTGAAACTGCTTAGTCATATCCGAGATCTGCTTACGCGCATCGATCTCTCTCTGAAAAACCGTAGCGAATTTACCACCAAAAAGCGAAGGACCCCGAGACGGAACATCTCGGAGAAGTTGAGCAATACCCGACTCTCTAACACCCAGTGCCGAGAGAGCCGAGGACCTGCGACGGAACGTAACCGAAGCAGCTGCGGTGGAAAGCTGCGACCACTGCAGACAAAAAAGAGTATGCAACAGGTCGTCAATAATCAGCTTGTCACCATCGGTAACATTCAACTCCTCCGCCCTGGACCTAAGGTCGGAGAGAAACCCTTGAAACGCCGACAAACGCATCCCCGACCTAACCTGGTTTTCAATATTAGACCAGATCTTATCCTCCGCCTTGAAAGCGGCGGAGGTAAGCGGATTAATCGCCCGTAAGCGACGACCAACCTCCAAAATCTCAGGAGACAGAGTCTTAGCCTTAAAAAAGCTGTCTTGGTCCTGAGAACAAAAGGCAAAGGCCTTACCCTTGACCGCATTAGGGCGCTTAATCAACAGCGCGGCCTCAATGCGGTCATACTCCAGCTTGAAAACCTCCTCAAGAGCGATACCCTCAGAGGAATCCTGCTGCTTAAATTTCCAACGCGAAGTCGAACCCTGCGCGCGGGTTGACTGCAATTCAGGGAGATATTTGGACAACAAAGCAATCGCTTCTACCCCGCAAAGAGCGAGCGATTGAGACTCCGCCTGCCCAAGCGATTCGGGAACCGAAGCTTGAGAAGCCACATCCGAATCTGGTTCCACCCGAGTGGAATGAGACAAAGGAGCACTAACAAAGGCCTCCGCAGGCAGAGCCCCGCATGGTTCAACAAAAGTCTCCTCGCCCGGCGGAGCCCCAAGGGCCGCGGGAATAGGAGGCACATGCGAATCCGACCCAGACAAAGAGGAATCAATCACAAAAGGCTGATTAGACTCAAGGCGAGATCCCTGAATAGGGACAGAAGTCAGGGTTGAAGTAGCCGGTACAAAGGACCAACCCTGATTCTGAGCAAAAGCCCGCATCATACTGAACATGTCAGCTTGAGAGGAGCTAGCTGGGTTAGCCAGGCCAGACGGGCAAGAGGCCGGCAAAGCCTTGCCACTTTTTGCCTTCTTCTTGGCCTTTTTCTTGGCTGGCTCGACAAAAGTCGTAGCCGAAACCCTTTTCTTAGAACGCTTAATCGGATTCGTTCGGGTCCCCGAAGCCTCTTCGGAAACACAAACCGATCCCTCCGCGGAGGGGCGTTCACTTCCCATAAAGGGATTGGAGCGCTCATGGCGTAAGCCTAGAGAATCGCCCAAATCACCCATATTGGCTAAGCAAGAAGATGCAGTAGCCTTGGGTTGGGAGCTAAAAGCTCCCAGTGCGTGGGCAGACCGAGATGACTCGGTATGTGCCCGATGACTACTAAAGGCGTGTGAACCCACTATTGGACCGCTCGAAAGCAGCAATAGGGGAGCACTAGTAGTCACGCACTCAGGTGAAAACACCTGTTGCTCCGAAGAGCGTCCATAATTGTTAGCTCGAGCATTCCCATTAGCTGGCAATGTAGACAGCCCAGGAAGTACTCGTTCCCCCATATGGCGTTTGCCGGGGGCTAGGGTTTGAGAACCCAGACCAACATGGACTAAGCCCGTGGGCTGCCCTGCAGTAGTGGGGCGCGTCTCCCCTAACGGATCAGAGCGAGTGAACGCTACCGTACGGGAAACAACAGCCCCCCCCCTCTGGTCTCAGCGACCGGGGGATTGGATTCGAGATATCCAAACCACTAGAATCTGACGCCACCCACCCCGAAACCACGGGCTTCGGAGTTGACAATCCCGATTCAGTTAACGCCACCCGTCCCGAAGCCGCAAGCTCCGAGACTGGCAAACTCTGCAAGGAAACACCACTAGGCAACTTACCCTTAGCCCTCCTCCCTCCCCCGTGTACCGCAGTACTCGGGGGAGTTCTGGAAGGCCGAGTCGTCTTGCTAGACGACTCTTCGGAAGAAGCAGGTCTCCTTGACCTAGCTGCTTCTTCTTCCGAATCCATACCACTGCAATAAAACAGACAATAAAGTATACTTTTTCAAATTAAGAAATACTTCAACTGAATGCAGTAAATAAGGGTAAAATTATTTGGGAGATACGCACTAAAGAAATTTTCACAGCCTAAAAACCGTAAGAATAAACGCCGAACCCGAAGGCTCGGTGACAAACGGAAACACCCGCAAACACGGAAATATCTACGTGGGGCTGACCGTGAAAGAGAAAAATAAATGCCAAGAAAGGGAATCAAAAAATCCCTTGCAATCGGCAAGAGTGACTAATAAAACACAAAGTACTATAATCTAAACGAATATAGGTACCTAAAAGTGCTTTAACTATGTGAAAAAGCGCACCAAAAAGATACTATACGACCTGATTTCAGGAGCGCTGTGACTATACGTCCTAACTCGTCGGGGGCGAGCAAGAAAGAGGAAGATGGCCGTAGCGTATTGACGCGCGTGAGTGGCGAAGGGGACAATAGGATTACGGGGGGTGCGCACAATATTGTGACTCATGTGTGATAATTCTCGAAGGGGTCCCGTAGTCAAGACTACAGGCATAATAGGTAGGTATATATGATTTATTGCAGTAAATTGAATGAACGTAATTGCAATGCAATTATTTATCAAATTATAAAGAGTTTGGTGTATTTAAACATGACCTTATTTCACACCATTATAAAGGGAAAGTGAAACTGATTCTGATAGCTAAAACCGTTTGATTGTAAATACACAGGAGAAGGGTCAATGATCAATGAAATAAACCCCACTTTCAAATTGAAAAGCCCTCCGAATAATAGCAGGATGGTATTCGTTCCCTCTTGAAACGCCGAACATGCCCCGCTGCAAGCAGCTGAAAATACAATGGCGTCTTATTTTGTTTACAAGTGACTGATTCCTTTATTTTTTTAACGCTGCATTTTTCATCAAAATAATACCATACACGAAGTTAAGAGTGAGGCAACAGACTAACATTAAGACTGACGCTAGTGAAGGAAGAGAAATAAGTGAAGAGGAGATGACAAAATAGGCTCTGAAAAATGTGTAAGATGTTATGGGACATCGTCTGCTTAGACAGGACTGGTCCATGGTGTGTCGTCACATATCTCAGCAGCGTTCGAGGAGCTCTTCAGCTGCTATATCGGGGGCTGTATTTTACCGTTATATAATTGATAATAATCATTACTTCAAATGTTTCCAAGCGTTGAATTTGGATAACCTTGTTTAATTTATGCCATCTATGCAATAATAAGTATTAAGCCAATACATGTATTTAAAATTAAACCTTCAAATGTTGTTATCCAAGTAATTCCAAACTGAAGCTTGGAACACAGCTATTACTAAGATGAATAAAGTCAGAAATTTAAACAGAACAATATACTAAACACAACAAAAAAGGAAGTTCCCCCTAAAATGGCCTAACTGTTTAATGAAAAGGTTTTGAGCAAAGTAACTTGGTCGGAGTGTTCCTACACTTATATTGACTTAGTTTTTCGACCTGCACTCATCAGGTTATCACGCAGGTATATAACAAATTACTTGAAATCAACTATATTAAACTCGATGAACCCGGATGCAACCCAGACGCCGTAATTTCAGAATAATCGCAAAGCTTGGACGTACTCCTTTTGTCTGCACAGAAGGGGTTCGTGCGATTGAATGTAGGCGGCTTCCAGAAAGCGTAAATGCGCTGCACTTCTGGCCCGGGACATAATTGAGAATTGATCGTCGGCATAGCTTTGTGTGTAAGCTGGCCCGTACTTCTCAGCGGTTGGCTGATCGCATTAAACAACACGTCCCCTCGACTATTCAGAACCGTACAACCAATCAGCGCACGCAGCCCGTCCGTGCCTGCAAATCTGAAATGCACGCTAACAGACCAAAGATAGCCAAATGCGATTCAGCGATTGGTCTCCATTTGCTGAACAATCCAGCTTGCGCACAAAGCTATGCCGACGATCAATTCTCAATTATGTCCCGGGCCAGAAGTGCAGCGCTTTTACGCTTTCTGGAAGCCGTCTACATTCAATCACACGAACCCCTTCTGTGCAGACAAAAGGAGTTCGTCCAAGCTTTGCGACTGTTCTGAAATTACGGCGTCTGGGTTGCGTCCGGGTTCATCGAGTATAATATAGTTGATTTCGAGTAATTTGTTATATACCTGCGTGATAACCTGATGAGTGCAGGTCGAAAAGCTTCGTTATCATATCTCTTTTTCGTGCCATATTGAAGTGTTGTCAATTGTTGTGTAAACACAAGAGGTAATTGTCGTGTCATGGCTGAGTGAGCACACTGTAAAATAAAGCAAGAAATGCTAAAATTCACTGTTAATATGGTATTAAAAATTGACTTTAGAAAAGTGACAATTTTGCCTTTAATGTGTGCTCACTCATGCAAGACTCAATGGATCAACCTCATTTTCACACAGAAGTTCGTCAATAAGTGTAGGAACACTCCGACCAAGTTATTTTGCTCAAAACCTTTTCGTTAAATAGTTACGTCATTTTGATTTAAGGGGAACTTTTCTTTTTTGGTGTTTATATTATACAGTAGGTCTGACATTAAACATTGAATGCAACAACAAAGAGTTCATCCAAAATATATTTTTGAAGCTAAATTTAGAACACAACATAAAAATTTGTCCGTCTCATTGGATAAATGTACCTGGAAAGCATCATTCAAAGATGAACTTTATCAGAACAATGTAGTAATATTTGATATCAAGATCAAACTATTTTGCTGGTAAACCATTCTAAGACTGACAGTAAGCCTGAATACTACTTCATGCAAGCAGAATAAAAGGGAAATTTTAAAAATTCTTTATGAGAATAGGACTGTATACTAGGATGAATGTTAACTGTAATTCTCATGAGCAAAATATATGTCATTGGCAGTGCTAAAGGAAGAAATAATATAGAAGCTTGAAGTTGGAATTTGAAGTTTGTTCACTCTTGTATTGATAATAGATTAACTCATTACTCTATGATATATTTTTTTGCCAAGGATTATGCAACAATTTATTGTTGTGTGTGAGGCCAGCTAATTCCTAATCTCTCCTGCATGCTGTCATGGGCCGTCTGGTAAAATTCTTTGATGTGAAGTGAACCTGCATTTACTTCATCCAAAGTCATTGCTATGGTCCTGTGGCAGTTCTAGCTGCTTTCTGTGTTGGCGAGATATGAGCCCTTCATTTTTTGCAAGGTGTAATGTTCAGTGTTTTTGGTTGTTGCAGTTTTTTTCTCCAATTTCTGTCATATTTCATTGTCACTGCTTGGGCTTGAATTATAATCAGTGGATGAGCCATGTCTTTTTTCCCTCCCCTTGGAAGACTTGTGATGAGAGTGTTTGTGCCTACCTCCATGTCTGTGTTTTGACTTCTTTATCTGCAGAACAAATGAACAACATTCAGAAAATTATGGCAGCCATTAACAATTAAATCAAGGTCTATTAAAATCATATTATACTTACACTGATTCTAACTTTGAATTGTTTTGAACAAATCTTTGAAAATGCAAGGCGTGCGCCTGTAATCCAGCTAACAGTGGAAGATATGAACTGATTCAGCGGACCCAAGTTCACGACTGAGTCACGTCTTTCGGATGGTGACGTTAAAGGTCGGTCCCCAGACGTAAATAGTCATATCAGATTGATACACGTCTGTTAAAAAAACCCAATTACACACACACACACACACACACACACACACACAGAGTCTTGTATTGCTTTACTTCCGAGGACAAGTATTGTTCCTCTATTGTTCCTCTGTCCTCGGACAGTCGACGGAATAAGGCACAAATTCATTGTTCGACGTTCGAGGACTATTGTCCGGCTTCCGAGGACCAATTGTTCTCATTTTTTTTTTGTTCTCTGTCAGAAAATGTCCTCGGACATACGGCTAAACACGCCCACGCACACACACACACACACACGTTTACATGGCTTTACTTCCGAGGACAGGTATTGTTCCTCTATTGTTCCTCGTCCTCGGACAGTCGACGGAATAAGGCATAAATTCATTGTTCGACGTTCGAGGACTATTGTCCGGCTTCCGAGGACCATTGTTCTCATGGTTTTTTTTTTGTTCTCTGTCCGAAAATGTCCTCGGACATAATGCTAAACAAACGCACACACACACACACACACACATGGCAAGAGGCTTTGAAGGACAGCATAAAAGTCAGAGAAACAAACTGGTGCAAGTATGAAATACAAATCAGATGAATAATAGGAAAGTCATGAATATGTAATATTTGACATAACTGTATTAAAATTTCAAACTGGCAAATTACAAATGAGTGAAGTCACTATAAATGTTAAGACAACTGCACTGCTTGTTAATCTACACCAAATAGATAAGAATATATACTTTCCTCAATTTTAAAAATGAGAAGGCACTTTTCTGTATTTCAGTACTTACAACAATATTCTACCCATACTGAGTGAGGGGATAAGTTTGTAAAATCAGCATTGATTTTCTTATTTACTATATAAATCTATATACCTACCTATGACCCTCCCTCCTTCCCCTCCCTCCTTCCCCTCACCTTGCAAGCAACATGTTTCTACTTGGGGTTGCTCGCAAAAGAGGAAGATGGCCATTGCGTGTTGCCGCGCGTGAGTGGCGAAGGGGAGAACAATAGGATTACGGGGGGTGCGTACAATATTGTGACTCATTTGTGTTAAGTTCTCGAACGGGTTCGCGTAGTCAAGTGACTAGCATAATAGGTAGGTATATAGATTTATATAGTAAATAAGAAAATCAATGCTGATTTTACATATTTACTGCAATAAATCATATATACCTATCTATTATGCTAGACCAGCGCCCATTCAAAGACCGGGAGGTATGTTTCAAGAGAAGAAGGGAACAGGATTACAAAGGGGACACAGCGGCCTTCAAGGTAGCTGACGCAAAAATAGCCTCACCTGCAGGGACATCCCTAAGGTAGCAAGAAATGAAGGAATTCGACGAACGCCAATAAGCAGCCTTCAAAATATCCTCAAGCGCCACACCTTGAAACAGAGCCCAAGAAGTGCTGACACTACGAGTGTCAGGAGCATGAGGCTTACTGTCTGACAAAAGAGCCTCTGTGCCAGCAGCCCTAATAGCCTCGACAATCCATCTAGAAATGGAATCAAGAGAAGCAGGAGAAAAAGGCTCTCGAGTGATCAGGAACAACTGATCATCCTTACGATAAGACTTAGTCTTATCCATATACCATTTGAGAGCTCTAACAGGACACCAAACCTTGTCCTCGCGCACTGACGAAAATTCAGAAAGCGGACAAAGAAAAATCTGAACAGGGCCAGAGGAAGCCGTTTGATTCTTGGCAATGAAAGAAGCGTTAGGAATCAATCTAACGCCTTTTCTCTCCCAGCGAACATGACCAGGAGTAAGACAGAGGGCATGAAGGGTACTGCGCCTCTGCCCAGAGGCAATGGCTACCAAGAAGAGCGTCTTAACCGTAAGATGGTGAAGCAAAGCTTCACCTAACGGCTCAAAAGGAGGCTTTGCTAGGGCTTCTAAGACCATAGGCAGACTCTAAGACGGGACTAAATTAGAACGAGGAGGACGTTTCAGAAAGAAAGACCGAATCAAACCACTCAACAGCGGGGAATTAGAAATCCCCGAACCATCTGAGAACCCTGAATGAATGGCACCAATCGCAGATCGGTAGCCTCGGATAGTAGAGATGGATCTCCCTTTGTCAAATAGCGAGATTAGAAAATCCGCGATTGAACCAATAGGAGACTTAGACAGGGTTTGATCCCGCTCTTTACACCAAAGGAAAAAGACCGGAAGACGGGAAATATAAATTTCCCTAGTGGAAACTCTATGACTGGACATTAAAAAGTCGGCAGCTCTATAAGAGAGACCCGACTGTCTTGCAGATTCCCCGACAGGGGCCAAGCAGTCAAATGAAGGGACTCCGGACTGTGGTGAAGAATCCCCGAGAGGGGTTGCAACACTAGATCCGCTCTTAGCGGAAGAAGGAACGGTTGAGCCACCAGAAGGCTCATTAGCTCCGGAAACCAACTCCTCCTGGGCCAAAAAGGAGCTATCACAAGCACCCGAGCCCGATCTTCCCTGATCTTCCGCAAGACTCGCGGAATCAGCTGGAAGTGAGGGAAGGCGAACCCTCGAAGATTCTCCCAACTGAGAGAGAAAGCATCCAGAGCCCAAGCTCCCTGATCGCGCACACGGGAGCAGTATTTCGGAAGTTGGTGGTTCAGGGCTGATGCAAACAGGTCCACTTCCAGTGGGCCCAGGCAACTGCGAATGCGGCAAAAGACCTCTGGATGGAGCTTCCATTCTGATGGAAGACACCTGCCCCGGGATAGAAAATCCGCAATGAGGTTTTCCTGACCGGGGATGAAAGAGGCAACGGGCGTGATCGCCATGCGACGACACCACCTCCACAGCTGAGCTGCTAAGGCATTCAGGGTGGCAGAACGAGTGCCTCCCTGCCGATTGATATAAGCCGCCACTGTGACATTGTCCGTGAGGATCAGAACTCAACGACTGAGAAGTCGACTTCTGAAGTGGAGCAGGGTTAAAAAGAACTGCCATAAACTCCAGGACATTGATATGGGGAAGAGTCCCGAGATGAGACCAATCCCCCGCGACCGTGCTGCCGTTGCAATGTCTGCCCCACCCCAACCGAGAGGCGTACGTCGAAACCGAGATCGACGGAAGGGGGGTACGGAAGGACTTGCCTTGCGCGAGAAACTCCTCGTTTGTCCAACGGGAGAGAAGAGACTTGATTTCTACTGGTACTGGAATCCAGACCAAAAGAGAATCCTTGCATGGTTTGTAAAACCTGAGGAGATACCTCTGAAAAGGTCTCATAAGGAGCCGGCAATCCTCTAGAACATCGACTAGACTGGCTAGATATCCCAAGAACTGAAGCCACTGTCTGGCCCTGACCTTTCTGGCCAGAATGAGCTTGCGAGCCGCAGAGACAATAGTGAGAATCCTGTCTCGACTGGGCCGAGCCAACTGATTCCGAATGTCTAACACAGCCCCCAGAAAAACCGGGCTGCGAGTAGGAACTAACGACTTTTCCCAATTTATTAGGAAACCCAAGTCTTGAGTAAGATTGACGAGCAAACGAGCCTCGTCTAACAAACGATGGTGCGACTCCGCTAGGAGGAGCCAGTCGTCCAGGTAGCAAAATAGCCGAAGGCCGCGGCGCCTCACCGAGGGGCTGGGCGCAGCCCGAAGGGAAGAGCGTGAAAGCGAAAAGTCTCTGAGAGGAAGGAAAACCCCAGAAGATCGCGCGAATCGGGATGAATGGGAATATGGAAATACGCATCCTTGAGATCTATCGAGATCGCGTAGTCCTTCCTCTTGATCAACGGGAGAATGGAGGCGAGGGTCTCCATTCGAAACTGCACTGAAGGAATGAATTTGTTTATTCTTTTCAAATTCAGTATCAAAGTTTTCCCGAGCGCTTGGGAATAACAAAGATCGGAGAAAGGGAAAGAGACGGCCGGTCTTACCCTTTCTATAGCCCTCTTTTTCAACAGAGATTTGATCTCCGTTGAGGCATGAGAACGAGCCAGGGCAGACATGGGAGGTGAACGAGATCTTATAGCCCCCCTGGGGAGCGAGGCGGATAGATATATGAAGAATCCGTCTCGCACAACGCACGACGTCCCTGGAGATGGCCTCCCAAGCGGGGAGAAAGGAATGAAGTCAGCCAACTACCATGTCAAAATGAACAAGCGCTCGGGGAAGACCATCAAAGCCTAGGCTTAGCCTTGTGCGAAGTCGTCGCCTTGCCACGCAGAGAGCCACGAGTACCTCTCGAAGAGCCTCTGCAACATGCCCCTCTTCCACGAGAAGGAGCTGGCTGAAGCTCAGCAGGCAGGACCCCAGAAACGCGACTGTGTTGCCCCGAAGCGGGAACAACAGGCCTCCGACGGACAGGGGCCCGCGTCGGCTTAAAGGTAGCGCGAAACTGCGTAGTCATCTCAGAGACCTGCTTCCGCGCGTCAATCTCTCTTTGAAAAACCATAGCGAATTGACCACCAAAAAGCGAAGGACCCCGAGAAGGAACATCCCGGAGAAGCGGCGCGATGTCCGACTCCTTAACCCCAAGGGCCAAAAGAGCCAAGACCCTGCGACGGTACGTGACCGAGGCAGCTGCACTGGAAAGCTGTGACCACTGCAAACTAAAAAGAGTGTGCAGCAGGTCATCAATAAACAGCTTGTCACCATCAGTGACATTCAACTCCTCCGCCCTGGACCCGAGGTCGGAGAGAAAACCTTGAAAAGCAGCCAAGCGCATACCTGCTCTGACCTGGCTTTCAACACTGCTCCAACGCCTGTCCTCTGACTTAAAAGAGACAGAGGTAAGCGGATTGGTCGCCCGCAAACGACGACCCACCGCTAGAATCTCCGGAGAGAGAGACTTAGCCTTGAAAAAGCTGTCTTGATCTTGGGAATCAAAGGCAAAGGCCTTACCCCTAACCGCAACCGGGCGCTTAACAAGAAGCGCTGATTCAATGCGGTCATACTCCAGCTTGAAATCCTCCGCAAGAGAAATACCCTCGGAGGAATCCCGCTGCCTGAACCAACGCGAAGTCGAACCCTGCGCGCGGGCTGACTGAAATTCAGGGAGATATTTGGACAACAAAGCAATCGCTTCTACCCCACAAAGGGAGAGCGACTGAGGCTCTGCCTGCTCAAACGATTCGGAAACCGAAGCTTGAGAAGCCGCCTCCAAATCTGGTTCCGCCTGAATTGATTGGGACAAAGGACCGCAAACAAAAGACGAAACAGGCGGACACTCCCATGGACCACTATAAGTCTCCTCGCCCGGCGGAGCCCCGAGGGCTGCGGGAATAGGAGGCGCAAGCGATCCCGTCTCAGACAACGAAGAATCAACCATAAAAGGCTGATTAGTCTCAATGTCAGACCCTAGAAGAGGGACAGAAGCAGGGGTTGTGGTACCTGGTAAGAGGGACCAACCCTGACTTTGGGCAAAAGCCTGCATCATGCTGAGCATCTCAGATTGAGAGGACTCAGGCAGGTTAGACGGGCCAGACGGGCAAGAGGCAGGCAAAGCCTTGCATCTTTTAGCCCCTTTCTTAGGCTTCTTTTTAGCTGGCTCAACAGGAGCCGAAGCCGAGACCCGCTTTTTAGAGCGTCTATTCGGTTTCGTACGGATCTCCGAAGCCGCTTCGGAAACACGAACCGAACCCTCCACGGAGGGATGCCCACCTCCCTCCACGGGAGAAGTGCGCTGAGGGTATGTACCCAAAGTCGCGCACAAATTACCCATACTGGCTGAGCAAGAAGATGCAACAGCCATGGGCCGGGCGCTCAAGGCACACAGTGCGAGGGCGGACCGGGAAGAGGTCCCAGTATTCACCCACCGACTACCAATAGCATGTGAACTCGCTATTGTTCCGCTCGTGTGCGGCAATAGGAGAGCACTAGTAGTCGCGCACTCAGGTGACCGCACCTGTTGCTCCGTAGAGCGCCCATAATTGTTGACTTGAGCCTTCCCATCAGCTGGCAATGTAGACAGCCCGGGCAGTACTTGTTCCCCCATTTGGCATCAGCCGGGGGCTAGGGTTTGAGAACCCAGACCAACATGGGCGGTGCCCGTGAGCTGCCCTGCAGTATTGGCACGCGTCTCCCCTAACGGATTTAAGCGAGTCATCGCTACCGTGCGGGAAACAGACGTCCCCCCCCTCTGGTCTGAGCGACCGGCGGATTGGATTTGTGATATCCAAACCACTAGAACCTGACGCCACCCGCCCCGAAGCCGCATGCTCGGAGGCTGGCAAACCCTGCTGGGAAACACCACTGGGCAACTTACCTGCAGCCCTCCTCCCTCCCCCATGTACGAAAGTACTCAGGAGAGTTCTGGAGGGCCGAGTCGTCTTGCTAGACGACTCTTCGGAAGAAGCAGGTCTCCGCGACCTAGCTGCTTCTTCTTCCGAACTCATAACACTGCAATAAAACAGACAATAAAGTATAACAAAATATGAAATACTTTAAATGAGTGCAGGTAATAATAAAATTTGGAGATACGCACTAAAATTTTCACAGCGAAAACACCTAAAAACAAACACCGAACCATAAAGGCTTGGGCCAAACGGAAACACCCGCAAACACACAGATATAACTACGTGGGGCTGACCGTGAAAAAAAAGAAAGAAAGGAATCAAAAATCCCTTGCAATCGGCAAGAGTGACGTAAAAAACACAAGAGTACTATAATCTTAGACGAATATAAGTACAGAAAAGTGCTTTTAAGATGCGAAAAAGCGCGCTGAAAAGATACAAAAAGACCTGATTTCAGGAGCGCAGTGACTCGTCATCCTAACTCGACGGGGGCGAGCAAGAAAGAGGCAGATGGCCGTTGCGTGTTGCCGCGTGTGAGTGGCGAAGGGGAGAACAATAGGATTACGGGGGTGCGCACAATATTGTGACTCATTTGTGTTAAGTTCTCGAACGGGTTCGCGTAGTCAAGTGACTAGCATAATAGGTAGGTATATATGATTTATTGCAGTAAATTATCAATGAGACACATGAAAATTGATATCGTAGGTTACAAATGGGAGAGTCATTCCACATTACATCATAGTCGCATGACCAATTCACAAACTTGAGATTCTCATACATGCTCTCCCAAAATGACGGTGTTAATTCAACAAATTTAAGACCTAGGAAGTTTTCAAAATGGTAGATTTAACACTTAAACTGCTGGAAGCATTCTTTATACATGTAGCTTTGAATCAACTATAGGTAAAATATAACATTTTGAAATTCTTTCGCACCTATACCACTTTAAATTGTGATACATAATTTAAGCTTTAAGCGTTTGTGGTGATTTTGACTTCCAAGCATTCAAACATTTTCTCTGTCAGATATTTTTCACCAACTTTTTTCTCTTACTAATTACTTTCACCGAAATGAAGGTTGGGTTGCCCTTTAACATTTATACTATATAGATTATCAAAATCTTACATCTGAACAGTGTTAATATTTCAGTTATGTCCATAGTGTGATTAGAGAATTCTGTAGAAAGTAGTATGATACAGATCAGAAAAATGTACAAACATTCCTTCAAAAATTTGTAGAACTAAACAAATCAAAACTCAATTATTCAGTATAATGTAATTTGTCATTTTCCCTTCCATTTACCATTAAGTCAAATTCTACTTTGATTACTATTTTTTCTTAACGTATGATGGTTGAAAATCAAAATTGTATGGCAGTGAGGTATAACCATATCATCAAGACATAGAGTTGGTATATACCTCTCCTACTTTCTTGATTAGGCATATTATTGAATACTTAATAGCCTCAAATCACAAATCCTATTCAAAATCAATACAGTAAAATGATAAAACTCTTAGCAATTCAGAAATTATGTGTCATATGAAATACTATTTCCAATTGTAAACAAATACACTTTGTCACATTATCTTTGTCTAAAATGAGAGTTTGCCCAACCCTTTGGGAATGAAAAGGCCCTTTCTTTGAGAAATAAAGACCAAAATATCAGTGAGACAGAAAAACTGAACACGAAAGAAGATAACTGTACATGCTTCCCAGGACCATGGCAAAGAATCACACACTACTATTTCCTCTTTCTGCAGTTCAATCTTTTCTATGCCAATGCTTTCAATATTGCACTGAATAGAGATTAGTTCTCCCCTGGATGTTCACAATAGCAAACAGTTGTCCAATAGATGGCAATTCTAAAATGAACAAATATGATTATAATGTAATCCATACTACTCCCCATGTAAGTACTCTATTTAGAGCAAGAAATTCTACATGTACATTGATGTGGAAAGAGACCTCGGCTCCTGTAACCAGAAACATTCATGACATGAACTTTTGCAAATTGTCAACGACTGCCATTTTCACATTAAGAAACTGTCGCGAATTGCAAAACTTCAGCATTTTGTCAGTTGTAATTTTGTGGCCTGAAACTTTAACAAATCTGAACAACTCGCAGAATTCACGAACATCAAATGCACAAAATTTTCTGGTATTACAGTATTTATTTCTTGTTCTTTTTTTCTAAAATACATAAATTCAGAAGATATTTCATCTGTAGTTCCTCAAATTTCATTCTTCTTCTGGTTCAATTGTACAATTAAGGACAACATGAATGTGACTGCCACCCAGATTTAGATATGTCTATATTAAATTAATTTTAGTTCATTTTGCCACTTCAGATTTATTCTTTGTTCAAAATAGAATAATATTAGACGCTTATTTCTACCACATGGCATCAATAGGGCAGGTAGAAGCATTACGAAATGAAATTCCCAAAGCCTTTTAAATTTTGAAATAAGAATATTATGAACACTATACATGTAATAAATATCTTTAATGGTATAATACATGTACATAAACTAATATGAGGTACTTCAGCAACTGCTGAGTTTCCCACCAACCATTCATCAAATTTATGAAATACATGTATCAAATTTTACATATCTTTCTTACGGAATGACAGAAATAGGACATGACTTTTCATCTGGAATAGTCTAATGTTAAAACTTTTTATTTATTATATTTTATCATTATTATATTTGAAATATGATGTGAAATATCAAATGATACAGCACTACATTATAATGTATGAAATTAATATAGTGTGAACAAGTACATGTAGTTTTATACTTTGGAACAATATTCAACCAATGATTTGATAATCGTAGATGACCTTGGATATCTATCTAAAAATACCTCTGTTTATAAATGTGTGCAAATTTTGAGCATGAATAAATATTTTCGTTAATAATTAGCTTTTTTTAATTCTGAAGAGTAGCTTTCTGTGGAAAATGCTTGTTACAAGCTGCGAGACCTCCAGTGCAGTAAGAATCAAAAACTAGTTAGCCTGAGTATGAAAAACATGTAACCGAATGAATGCTCTTTTAATCACTGGTGGCCTCGTGTGTTTTCACCCATGGAATAGTGTAATAAAGACGTAATATACATCCTTTCATCATTATGGATAATCCGCACCCATTTCTGAGTTTGGGAAAAAAATTACTTAGTCATGTTTAAAAGGGATTCATTTGTGTGAATCATACATGTAAGTTGACTTAGGGGGTATGGAAAGGACTCACCTTTTCATGCTGTTTATGTCTACTAGTTGATGATTCTCGAGCATGCTTCTCTCTATCCTTTCTTCTGTTTCTGCTTCTGCCTCTGCTTTTGTGTTCATTTTTTCTCTTCTTACTCTTCTTTTCCCTTTTATCCCTCTTCTTTTCTCTATCTCTCCTGTTTGTTTTCTCTGTAACACCCTCATGCTGACTTCCAGTGTTCTGTTTTTTACTCTCTTGGGTATGGTGTAATGATGGTGGAAGCATGGGTCCATATTCTTCTTCTTCCTGTTCTTCCTCCTCCTCCTCCTCAACAGCACTATCCTCCTCATCACCATCTATTTCCTTGCCTTCACCTCTAAGAATTCCTAGACTATCACTTCCAAACTGTCTCATCACTTCATAGTCGTCAAAACCTTCTTGCCTGTTCATACCCACAAAAGCATGTTTATTCTCTTCTGAAACCTCAACTCCAACCATCTTCTCTGGATTTTCACCTCCCCTTGAACTTTTCAGACCTGTGTTATAAAATATAAATTAAGTATTGTTTTTATCGTAATGTGCCAACATAATCAATATCGGCATTGAACAAACATAGCAAACATAGCAAACACAGCAAACAAAATGAATGTGACTGCATCTCCTATATGCCTCTGCCTAAATTCAGTTAAAAAAGTTCATGACTCAAACTGTTCTTTAAATATTGTGATAACCAGAAACATCAAGTTATTTGACCTCTTTGATATTTGACCTTTGACCTAACAACCCCAAAATCTGATCACTTTATATCCTCCTAGTCATGCATACAAAATAGTTGAGATGTGGTGATAACAAATTTAACAAATATATAATTTCATGCATATTGACCTCAGTGACATTTGACAAAATCGAATTAGATCGTCTCACTATGGTGATGCATACTAGTACAGAGTTTGAAGTTAATAGCTTAAATTGTTCAAGAGATATTGCAATAATGAGGCTAAAAACCTGAAATTTCATGGTAAATAACCTCTCTGACCTTTGACTTATGCCAAACTTGTGCCAAAATCTTATATCAGTTTGTCTTACTATGGCAATGCACACTTATACCTGAAATTTCAGAAATTGACCGCTATGACCTTTGACTCACATACCCCAAAATCTAATCAGATCATCTTCTATGTGATAAATACTAGTACCAAGTTTGAAGTTGATACCTCAAATGGTTCTTAAGATATCTGGTTGATGAGAAAGTGGGATGAATCAAGGGACGGACGCACAACCCCCAGAAAGTGGCCTTCAAAGTTAAGCCATGCCTAACTTAGGCCACTGATTTATGGAAGGCCTTCGTCAACGCTTATAAGTCCCATATAAATTACTATCACATTTATGTAACAAAATAAAGAAACAAAATTATTTACTGACATGAAATGAGCATAAGAAACCAATTCTATCATGTGTTTTTGTATTTGCATTCTTTTCAGCTCGAGGACTAGAGGGAGTCTATGGTGATTTTGTAGGATTAAAAGTGGGTGACATTTGGCTCTCCATAATTCAGTGGCCTAAATCTACACACTTAGGTGGGGGCTTAATGTTAGGCACCTTTCAAGAATACGGGCCATAATCCCTCTGGCACCATCTTCGGTTGGCAGAGGCATAAAAATAAATATTAGATTAATTTCAGTCATAAAGCTCAGATCGATTAGACATACATGTATATGTACTGAACATACACAACTATATAGTAGCTATTATGAGATACAGTCATTATGAGATACAGTCGTAATGCAGACTCAATTATTTTATCCACATGACTGCTAGGACCTATCAAAAATAATATGTTTTACAATACTAAACAACACAAGGCATTAGCAAGATTGTGTCTCGCCCACTTGCGAAAACTGGAAATATCGTGATCTCCGTTGCCACGCAGAAGAATTGTATCTCTGGGTATCTGCCACAGAATGTAATATCCCATTAATGAGAAGGACTATTCACAAAATACTATTTGTCACAAGAGAGTCTTGCAGGTAAACTTTAACGTATAGCCTCAAATGACCTATAGTCCCAGGTGATGAGAATATAGACCTGTCCAATGCACAGTGTCACAAATTTTTTGCGCAATGAGACAGATTAAACCTTGTGCAATGTTTGTGTTGGGCAAGATATGGTACAATGCATCTTTCACATTCCTTATTTCTCACACCTCCAACCGCTAAAGTACACTTTTAAGAGACTTCATCTAGCCAACTTAGGTCAACATCCAAATTCATTATGACAAAAGGAATGAGAGAGAGAGAGAGAGAGAGAGAGAGAGAGAGAAGAATGGCAGAAAATAAAACCTGTAGTGCATCTCATGTTGACTTAATCAAACATCTCAGAATTGCAGTGATTTTCCTGTTGTTTTGTTATATTTAGATTTCATGCTGTTTCGAGACAATCGGTCACACACCCATTAACATGGTAAATTAAACATTGATAGATATGTATTAAAGTACACATCTCTTTCCTGTTTTACACTTAAAAATATCATAATGGCTTTCTTGGGTGTGCCTTGGTTAATGACATCATCCTCCATTAAATAGAAAACAATGTACAAATACACAGATTGTCAAGTCTGCAAGATGAATCATCTATTCTTGACATCCTAGAGTTCATCCACTAATTTTGGAACTACTGTTGTACCGCCCAATGACGAGGGTGAAATAACTGGGAAACACCTTCTATGGAAGTGATGCATATTGAGTTTTCTCTCAACTGTGAGATTCAAAAGATCTTGAGATAAAATAATTTTTGATAGTCCATTTGACAGTCCTTTGTAGCCTGCAGTGAAGCTAGGAAAGATCTTTCCATTGTTGTTGTGTTTTTTTTTTTTGAGATTTGTGGTCCCTTCTGGTCTCAATCAATTTCGGCTTTGTTGCAGAAAAGGCCATTTTGGGCAATTTGCATGAATCTAAATGGCCAATTTAAAGCAATACTTGACAGTATAAGGACACCTCACGCAGAATGAGTGAATCAATCTACACACTAATTATATATGCGCCATGATGCACAACTGCAATAGTGTTTTTAATGTTGTGAATGCTACCTTTAGATTTCCAAATTTTTAAAGTGTATCTTTAACACTTTCAGTGCCGATGTCACGTATATGTGACAGATAGACTTGTCATGTTCATTCACAAATTGCTCGACCAAAGAATGGTATATGGTGGTTAATGTATATTACAATTTATATGATTTTATGCTACTGTAGGAATTTTCAGAGAAAACTGCAGATTTTTGGAAAGATATTACCTTATTTCAACATTAAACAATAGCAAACAAATGAGAAACCAACAATTAAGGGGCAAAAAAAAACTCAAATGTAATTTTCAATAATTCTTATGCATAAAGTTGGGTAAAGTAATAATGTTTGGTATCATAAGAAATGATAATAAATTTCCTACAATTTATGTACACAACATTTTATGAAATAATAGATGTTAATGAAGTGCAGACATTTGAAAAGTAAACATTGATCATATTTTGGTAAAATTTTGAAGAGAGCTAAACCCCTTGGCACACTATGAGTTAAGACCTTTTTCCTGTATTATTTGTCTTATAATGTCTTTTGTAAATATGCCTGAGAGCCCTGTCTGTATAGGTATCATATTGCAGTCTTTATGTACTTGTGTCATGATTGATTTATTACCATGTGCACTACTAAAGTATTTTACATTGAATTTGAGTTTCCATAAATATGAAATCAGAAATGCATCTAATTACCACCTACCACAAATTAAAACAACTATAATGAAAATTCCATTCCCATTGCTATTAGAAATTGTCGAAGTTTTCAAACTTTTAAGAAAAAGTATAAAATGCATTTGATTGAATTTTACAATGTGCAATAACTCACCAGGCTCTCTGTTTTTTGTTTTCCTTCCTTCCCCCCCCCCCCCAAATGTTTTGTTTAAATTTCATACATCAGGGATGGGTTCTTGTATAAGCTAGGACTTAATTCCTTTTAAGCTCTTCCCTTCACACTCATTTATGTTTGGTTTGGATGTATGTTCCCTTGTATGTCTATTATTGTACCGGTATATGGAAATGCAATCATTGTAAAAAAAAAAAAAAATTAATGAGTGTAAATAAAATGAACTTTGAACTTTTGAAAAAAAAATGCAACCTGTGAGACACAAATTAGTTACATAGTATGTCTTATGATACCTCTATTTAGGGGTCTTGGGGCCTGCAGAATCTATTTTTAATGTATTTTTTTTTGCAATTTACAGTCAGGTGTTGGTACTTAAAGTAAATACCCACTTAATTATGTGTGAACAACAGAAAGTGTATGTTTTACTTCTATAATCAATTTGCATCTCCTCCCAATTAGTAAAATAATGTAAGTAAAGGGGGTTAGAATGCTTAAAACTATCTAAATGTTTCTCTTTGTTTGACCCCCCCCCCCTTTTTTTTATAATTTGCTGTCAGTTGCAACCAGAAGAGGAGATTAAGCCTTCATGGAAACTTAGATTGAGTAGATCATGGCAGAAAAGTCAGAGGAGAATAATACAATTTTGAGAAAACTCGGACAAAGAATTTTTCGAAAGCTGTGATCACAATTAAATGATATGGAGAATCTCCTTTTGGCAATGGGATCAAGATGTGTGATGTCATAGATGGAGAACGCTTTATACGTACAAAAAATTATTCCATTACCTCTTGTCCATTTTCATGATGGAACACACTTTTTGTCCATAATACATTATGGGTATCACATGTCCTCCCATGAAATATATCATATGTCTTTCTCCTTATTGAAAAGCAATACTTTGAGTAATTTATGTAAATAACAAATGGAAAGTTCTCCATGTATGACATCACAAATGATGACCGCATTGTTAGTGCAAAGACCGCAATATCACTTGTGATCTCAACTTTTAAAAATTCAGAACTTCCTTTTTCTTTGTCTGATTAATCTCAAACTTTCACTAATATGCTTCTCTGCCCTTGTAAAAAAGTACCATAGTACCCATGGTAATTTGACCAAATTAACATCAAATCATGCAAAGTACTAGATCAAATTACCATGATTTGATGGTAATTCAGACAAATTACTGTCAAATTACCATGGATACCATGGTACTTTTTTACAAGGGTGATTTTCTGATCTTCTGGTTTCATCCAAGCCTTCTTAGCAATCAGGTTACATCAAGCATCACACCAACAACAGTAATTATTAAGCGATCCCAGCCAATTTTCTATGAAATGGTAAATTCCCCTTTAAGTAGACATATTTAAAAACTCTAAAACCCTTTCACTTACATTATTTTATACATTAGTAGTAGGTGTACTTTCATTCAAACTGTAAGAACACTTGCAATTGTTCACACATAATTAAGTTGATATTTACATGAACTTTACATGATTTTCAAATAAAAAAATGACATTGAAAAGGATTCTATGCCCCACAAAACCCCTAAATTGAGGTATAATAACAGTAATACATGTACATCATTATGGAACACTACAGTGTAAACTCCTTTTTTTGTCTCACAGGTTGCATTCACAAGATGAACAACACAATTGCTGATGAGTATTAGCGTGCATACAGAATAGTATGTCGATCGGTTTACACATTCTACATAAGTCATCTTGCACTGCTAATATTGCTTTGACGGGGCCATTTGATTTTATGCAAATTATCCAAATTGCCCAAAGTTTTTTTTTTTGCAACAAAGATGAAATTGTTCAGAGACCACATAGGATCACAAATTAACAAAGAAACTTCAAAAGGAAAGAACTTTTCAACATTGTAGGTTCATAAAATGTCAAATCAACTAATTTTAATTGTTTCTTTGGTTTGATTTGTTACTTTTGTCTTACATGATATGGTTTAGTTATTTATCTTGGTCTAACTTCAAGATGTAATACATGACTAATGTATATGAATATAGGTGATAGTAAACGAGATATACAGTTATTTTGGCTCACTCACAACCTCGGTGCTTCTTGAGATTGATACCAACATGCAATTTTGCATGTACAGTATTCTGTTTATGGTAATAAATATCTTTCTGAGCTGAACTGCACTGAACTAATTGTAAACTTGGAGAATGCATCAATAAAACCATGTTGCCTTTTTATGAGATTGTAAAGGAATTTTAAGTAAGTATAGCTCTTATGATTATGATGCTTTTCTTATTCTATCGATGTTTGATGTCCTTTAAATCCCCAGCAAATTTAAAAGTGGATTGCTGAATTGTATGTTAGAATATGAGTATTTTTCATTTTAATTGGAATTACCTTTTGCAACTGTTTATTATTTTACATCTGCTGTTCAGGTAAATGAGCTTGTGTCGGTATTTATCCAATGACTGATGTTACTTCCATAAATTGCATTTTTCCAAGGCGAAGGCGTGTACATTGATATGAAACGGACATTTGAAAACAATGCTTGTTTTTTCCTCCAAACAGTAATTAACCTTCTCTTTTAATTATGCACATTTAAATTGTTTGCTGCAATTTAGTAAAAAATTAGAGTGCACTAAGAGCGCAGGTTTAGTTTGCTCCAATGGTTTCTCAAAGCAAACAACAAATGCATACTCATGCTGTATTGTTATCAAATTCACGACAAAGCATGCACATTTCAAATGACGCTATTCAAATTGAGTGCGTCATGCTGCTCTATGCATCCAAATCAAGTTCAATTCTTACAAAACTTTTCAGTACATTTACTTTTGAATCTCATGTACCACTGATAACACTGATAACATTGATACAAGGATTTCTCTTTTTTCCAAGCTGTGGAAAACTGTCACAATGAATAGGGGAATTTTAACAACTAGTGATTGAGAGCTTGGCTCCAAGGACAGCAAGACCATCAAACTCCATTTTAATGGTAGTACACCACTCCTGGGCCATCTAGATTTTGAACAATTTACTTAGGTACACAGACGGGGAAATAGTGTTCTCTTTTTTAAACATAAATTCCTATGCAAAATTTAATGCTGAAAACGATGGTGTCGACTGATTTTTGATAAAAAGTGCCCAAAGTGCCCAAATTTTATGTTTTAGTGGCCCGCCATTGTTTTAATGCATTTCAAAGCCAACCTTGGTGCTAGAAACGTCCATTTGGTGTTGAAAACCCACTATAAACAGTAAAATGAAATATAATAATGGTTTAAGAGCCACCAAAGACCACAGGGACCCGGCATTTGGTAAAAAAAAAGGGCCCAAAGGACCAGCTACTCACTAGAGTCGAAAAGAGTGCCTTAAAGGTCATCTTGAGTTCTGGGAAAGATGAAAAAATAATTTGTGAGCTTTCTTATTCTTTTTGTGTCAGTTAGGAAGAATATCACAATAAAAAAGGTCCCCTAAAAAGGATTGCTCTTCAAATGCCCTCATATTATAAATATGACAAGAAATAGCTAAAAAGTTCGGGCACAGCATTCACACCAGATTTGTGTCTGGTCCCATATACTTATTTCTGTGTCCAGTGCTAGAACCTTTTGGCGACAGTTAGTGAATTTCTTATCAATTCGATAATCCCTAAATCTCACACTAGATACATGTGTTTATGTACAACTAGTCTAACTTTACTAATCACTTTGGGACAGTTTCTTTCCCATTATAAATTCTTGACGAGAACTCAAGATTACCTTTAAAATGCTTTTCTCAAGGTAATAGAAGCTCAGTAAATGGCTATTTTGATATCAAAATACAATGATACATTATGGGTTTGATAATATAGTAGCCAAATATGTGTCAGGTGCCCAAATTCTGATTTTAGAGGGCCAAATGTAACATAAGGGATTATAGAGCATTAAACTATTATAATGTTAATACATGGTTGGGAGTGCGTTGGTGCGATCTGGCAACACACTCTTTTGTTTGTTGTAGAAGGCTGAAATTTTGATCTGTGATAGCTTGTATATTTCTTTGTATTGAGACCAGTTTAAAGATCAATATTGTTAAAGATCATTGCATTATTTGAACAAGACTGTAGTCCCTTTGATTGGCCCTTATTTACGAAAATGGGCCCGAAACCTTTTTTAATGAAAGTTGTAGATGCCTGCCATGTATTATTCATTAAACATGACTAGTAGCCCCAATAAGTTTGGCACATGATGTGCATATGTTTTGATATGTTAGTCAGTGAAATATGTATTTTCAATTGGCCGTAATGAAGAGATTCAGGGCTCCCATGTCCTTTCAGCTGCCCCCAAAATGATTTAATCTTGATTGATTTGATGAATACTGTTGGTAGAACACATTTTCAAATATCTTTAGAAAGAAAATATGTCATGCCACTATTGTATAATGCTCTACAATCACTTATGTTACATTTGGTCCTCTAAAATCAGAATTTGGGCACCTGACACATATTTGGCTACTATATTATCATACCCACAATGTATCATTGTATTTTTATAGCAAAATAGCCATTTACTGAGCTTCTATTACCTCAAGAAAATCATTTAAATCATTTGTTTGTAGCTGGTTCTTTGGGCCCTTTTGGAACAAATGCCAGGCCCCTGTGGTCTTTGATCGGTTTTTGATCGGTCTCTGATCTGTCTTTGATCGGTCTTAACCATTATGATATTTCTTTCTTTTTTTCACTTTCAATACCAAACGATTGTTTCTATCCGCAAGGTTGGCTCTGAAATGCATTAAAACAATGGCGGGCCACTAAAACATAGAATTTGGGCATGGGCACTTTTTATCAGTCGACACCATCGTCTTCAGCATCAAATTTTACATTGGAATCCATGTTGAAAAGAAAGTGAACACTATATCCCATGAGGAGCCATCTGTGTACCTAACTAATTATCATACGAAATGAACTTTCAAGTGACATTTTGAGATGATTTTTTAAAAATTATTGTTGCTAAATTTGGAAGAAATATATCTCTCATTATGAATGTCACAATACACTGAAAAAGTGTTGTCCTTTGTCCAGGCACATTAAATGGTACAGTTCACAGGTGGGATTTGCTATCATAGGCATGGCAGGTGTTAATACCATCTTCTGTTGGGATGTTGGGATGTTGGGATGGGGTGTCGGACGGCCCCTAATAATTGGGGTAAATTTTTCCCCTAGAAGTCCAGGGACCAAATTTTGTCTGAAGGAAGAGCTATGAAAGTACATTCCAAAAATATAAAAACTGACAAAATTGTCCATCGGGAAGGGGGTGTCAGACCCCCAGAAATGAAAACGCCAAAGTGCCCTCTGACAACGCTTGCCCTCCAAAATGCTCTGTATGTAAAGAAAAACCATTTTCTTAAACTCTATGATAACTCAAAAGTGTTTTATTCAATTCAATTCAAACTGTCATAATATAATTTTGAGTATAATAAACTTGTTGCTGTGAAATTCTGTTGTTAATTGGTCTTTTGATTAATAAGTTATTAAATTGTGAAAAATGTATTGCTTTTTTGTCAATGACTTAGATGGTCTAAGCAACTTATAAGGGTCAAATCTTATGAGTAAAAACTATTTCGGGACAGGCTCTCAGACTAGTTGTCAATGACATAATTACACACCCACACTAAGGAGTGATAACAGAACTCCTTGCGTAAACATAATATTATCTCAGCCACCAGCTTTTGGTGGTAGAATGCAAAGTGATTTAATTTCTACAAAACTGACTGATTTCTGATTTTTTTTTTCTTTCAGTCCTGTATAATACTGGAAACTGCAATATAATACTAATACTTATATACCGCCATGGACAAAATTATTAGATCAAGAATGGTTAGTGATATTTTTGTAGTAAGAAGGAAATAAAATTCATAAAAGCAAGGTATAATTGCTGGAATTTGGTATTCATTCAATGAAATACAAAGATAAATCATTTTTATAATTTTGTTTGCATATTATAGTACCCTTTTTACAGAAGCTTGGTCTAATAATTTTTTCCAGGGCTGTAATACTAATGGTATTCAGTAAAACACAATAAAAGACCAAGTTCTACATGAGCCACAGATGAACACACAGTGCGCTGAAAGACTGGAGTGTGATTTCTTTTCAAGAGGTGAATTTCTGTCTCAAAAGATAAAATTCCTACCGCACCTTTTCTTGTCACTGTAAAAACAACTCTGAATAGTACCTTCCTGCCTGAAACCAATTCATAAGAGGATTCCATACATTGACCTAGTTGTTGGTCTTCATACCTCTTCCCTATTATTCCACCAGTTAAACTTACGCAAATTTGATTCCCAACATACTGAGGGTTTGCAGGGAAATCAGGTTCGACATCAGGAACATTTTAATAGAATTAATCTGACTTTATAAAGATGATAAATGGATGGAACCCAGTGCATAAATATTTAGTTTTATAGTTTAACAGCTAAAAGAAAGATGACTCACTTAGTGAGATCTTCAGACTATTCATTTTAAAATCTCTTATAGATATTAGAGAAGAAAAAAATGCCAAGCTAATATGACAGCACTACAATCAAGTTGACAAATATCAAACATTTATTTTCTCGAGAAGAAGAAAAAAAGTAAACAAAATAAGTGCGAACACAAGTGAGGAAGTATAGAAGGGTTTTAGGTACAGAGGAACTTCAGATAAGGACTTGAGTTAACAGTGGTAAATCATTTGAGCATTTAGTCAGGGATTGCCCATTAAAGCCCTAACACTTTATTCTTTTCCAAGTTTCTATTTCTACTTTGCAACATTCTGGTCGTTTTTCTCTCTTTCTAATTGCTTACACTCTACTCTTTCTACTGTTTTCTGAATTTCTGTCTCTACTTTGCAACATCTCTTTGCTCTTTGCTATTGCTCTACCATTTTCTATTTTTCAAGGTTCTATTTGCAATAAATGTATTTATGTCTTCTTTTCTCTGTTTCTAATCAATATCACTCTAACCTTTCCTCTTTATATTCAAAGTCTTTATCTCCATGGTTTATCTCTAACCATGATCTAAACCATGGTTTAAAACCCCACTGTGGACTAAAATAAGCGTAAATAAGCATATTTACATGTAAGCGCATTACTATCCTCCCATTGGATAAGAGGACATGAGCGCATAACGTTTATGGAGGTGTAAACCATGGGTTAGATAAACCTCTTTCATAACATTCAGGCCAAAGGGTTGGAGTTGGGGTTGAATTGGGTTTGAAGTTTGATTTAGGGTTGAGGATAGGGTAGTGTATGGTGTTAGGTCAGAGTTGAAGTGAGGAATTTGACTAGTGTAAGAAATTGACTACAGATCAGTTCTCGCCCAAATATGTGTCATACAATCACACTACAATACCACCTCATCTTTCAGGGTACTACAAAAAAAAACTGCAGATGGGACAAAAATGCTTAAAAGTCCCTCAACTTCTTTGCATATCTTAGTGATTATTTTCATTTATAAAGCCTGTCATACCTTGCGTTGCCTGGAGTTCACTTTGTAAAACATCGTCAGATTTCTTCTGATCATTATCCTCATCTTTTTCCTCCTCATCACTGCTGCTGCTGTTGCTGGAGTCAGAGTCAAGAAAGATGGCTTGGAAGAGATCTAGAGGAGGGCGGGCCTTGTCATCACTATCAGTGATAGAATCCTGAGATGGACCATCATATTCTGCAATCTGCATTTGGGAAATATGGTTCAAGAAATAACAGGACAATCCCAGCACATAATCATGGACTTTTTCTCTTTTCCTTTTCAATGAGGTGTGGAAACCATTAGAATATTAAATCAAGCTAAAGAATTTATCCTAATTTGCGATTTCCAGATTTTATTCTCATCATGTAGATTATTGCATAAAACTCATAAGATAAGATAAGATCAGAAAAGATAAAATATATTGACTCTATCAACCCCCTCTTGGATATGAGAGAACAAACAGAAAGATATTTACAATCATTATACACCCATTATAAGTGTGAATATATAGTAGATAAAACATTGTATAAAAACATTTTTTACAAGACTAGCCATTCTGGCTGTTTGACTATTCTACCATTACAAGCACAGTTCTATTGCTCTTACTTTCTGTACAATGGCATTCTTCACTCTTCTATTTGGGTGTCTGAGTAAATTGCATCATAATAGTTCTGGCAAAATTTGCTATTTTCTTAAGCTAGCATGTATTAGCAGAACTGAATTTAAAAAAGGGCATCTTTCAATTTTGAGGTCATTTAAATTATAATTTGTATCGACAAAGGAATTGTATCTATTTCAATCCAGGATTATCAGTGTTCATCCATCAGATTCAATATTGGTTTTATAATAGTACTATAGTGTATATTTACTAAGTAAACCTGTAGACCAGATGTGAGGAAGGATAATTATTTTTTTTAGAAAATATATTTATCTATATGCTGAAAATTTACACAAATTATGTTCTCTTTCTATCAATTATTGCAGAAATCATAATATTTTTTGAATAAAGCCTGAAAATATCGTAGCGCCCCGACCGGGAATCGAACCCGGGCCACTGGCTTAACGTACCAATGCTCTACCACTGAGCTACTGAGCAGCTCAGTGGTAGAGCATTGGTACGTTAAGCCAGTGGCCCGGGTTCGATTCCCGGTCGGGGCGCTACAATTTTTTTCAGGCTTTATTCAAAATATATTATGATTATTAATTATCTCCTCTTCATAATTACAATTTATTGCAGAAATCTACACACTACAGAGCATGTCAAAAAGCGTGCACACTTTAAAAATATCTTTATAAATGATAATTTCACAGTATCAATAAGACTTTTTTCTCATAAGATTATTGGTGAGTGTCTGTTTACTTGGATGACACTAGTCTGAGTATTGACAATATTTCGTGCTTAAGTGAGTACTGGCTAATTTGGGAATACTCACACAATTTGGTTTACACCAAATGCCTCAGTCTTGAATTTGATCAAAGTACATATCGGGCATTACCTTAATGTGCTCTGTTAACTCTCAATAATTGATTTGGACAATCATTTAATCCTTAACCCTATAGCTACAAGTAGCTGCTCACATGCCACCCATCCCCCCCCCCCCACACACACTAACTCACCCACACACAACATTGCAGATTATGTCTTTTCTGTACACAATTCCATTGTTTTGTCTGAAGCATGTCGAAAGGATGCAATGCAATAGAAGATGAACCTAAAATGTTCAGTTTCAGACTAGAGAAGAAATCAAATCTGTTTTTGAACATTCAAACGGGGTTCCTTTCTTTGCCCCCATCTCCTTTACCCCCATCTCCTTTACCCCAGTTGCAGGATGCGTTTAATAATGTCTGGAGCATGTGGAGAGGAGGAACTGTAACGCACCTTGATGTCTTCCACAACCTTCATCTTTCACCTTTCATAACCTTCAATAACTTTGCTTCCTTTTTAAAATTCTTATTCATCCTACAAGATGTTGTTTCTGGGGCCTTGTAAATTTAAGATGAATTAGAAATTTGAAGAAGAAAGCATGTAAATGTTTGGGGTCCCCTCCTGTTACTGCATTCAATCTTTCCAACACTCTTCATGCAAAAATGGGTATTGATGAAGATGATTTGTGTAGGAAAGATGCCACCTGCAATGGTGGTAGTGGTGGTCAAGGTGTACTTGTGGGGGGGGGGGGGGGGGGGGGGGGGGGCTTTCCAGCATTGGCCCTTAACTCAATGAAGCTGATGTAGCTCCTTCTTGAAGAATTTAACAATATAACAATCTTTAAGAATTT
This sequence comes from Heliocidaris erythrogramma, assembly GCA_025617745.1. NCBI lineage: Eukaryota > Metazoa > Echinodermata > Echinoidea > Camarodonta > Echinometridae > Heliocidaris > Heliocidaris erythrogramma. Next base: position 25,046,281 of record CM046866.1, read on the forward strand.
CTGGATACGACACTATGGGCATGCACGGCTAGGCATGATTGTTCAAATCAATTATTGATACAGTGTAGTTAACAAAGCACATGCAGTTAATGCCCGATATACAGTTTGATCCAATTCAAGACTGAGGTACATGTACATGTATTTTTGAGCAAAACAATTTCCCTAAAGTAGCCTGTACTCATTAAAGCAGATAGTATTGTTAATCAATACTCATAGTGTCATCCGATGAAACAGACCCTCACCCACAATTTGATAAGAAAAATATCACATCAATATTGTTAAATTATTGTTTTTGCGGATATTTTCAAAGTGTGTATTTTTTTTAAATACACACTGTATAGCATCCATGGTCTTCCCATGGGCACATGCATCTCAAACAAGATAAAAAAAATAAAAAAGATTATAGACACTACAGATGTCTGCAATAAAACATTATCTTTCCAAGATTGTGAACTACAATTAGGGAAGGTACATGTAGGGCTGTACAGGCTGCTTGTCTTCGCATCAATCCATGTCAAACCATTGATGCAGATTGAATTAAGAACTATCCCACACAGAAGTATGACATTTTCACAACAACGGCACATACATTACAGAAGTCTACATGGTAACCATCATGACCCCCCCCCCCCCACCCCCCCCCCCCCCACCTGAAAGTGCACATCAGAGAGGTTTTTCAGGCTCTAAAATTGCCTAGCCCTAACATCACTTCAGGTCAAAATAATTTGATTGCCTGATGGTGACAATGAAAATGAAACTATGTTGATGAGTCTACTGAAGTTGCTTATCCTTTATTTGCACAGCTTATTCAACGATACTGCACCTGCATATTTCATGATGAATGTAAAGTATTTGTATGATTTCTTCTACACCCATAGAAATAAATGATCCAAAATGGATTGCTTCAATTAGTCATACTCATAATAAAAGCTTGCATGATACCTGAATTTTTTTACTAGAATAATGAATAAAGTGTACTCTGGGTGCTGCATGAGCTATCCATTGCTCTTGCAATATTAATTTGCGTAAGGCTTGATTTCATCAAAGATACAGGAGTAGGGATTTGGTTGTGATTGATTTTAGGTCAGGCTTAGGATAACCCTTAGGGTAAGGGTTATGGTTAGTGTTTCATACATGTATTGTTGGGTCCAAGAGTGAAGTTAGGAATTTGTTAAGTGTTACAGATTAACCACAGATCAATTCACCTGATTAGATGCCATATAAACTTCTTTTGGTATGGGTATTGGAATCAAACTGATTTGATTTGATTTGATTTTAATAATTATTTGCAACAGTGAACATGAATACATATATTTGATAGCTTACAAAAGATATTGGTTGATAAAAGTAGCTAGTGTACATGTATGGGAGAGCACCCAATCTGTTTCAAGGAAATAATAGGTATTCTTAATATTCTTCTTCATAATCTGTTTAAATCAGTGGAAAGAGATGAACGTCAAAATGTATTTCATCTGCTATTCAAGTTGAATCCTCAGTCACACACCACAGCAATCCCTTTTTATGCTTATTTAACAACCCCAGTCCATAAATGGAGAAAGAAATAACATTTCATTCACCTTGAGTGTAGTGACAGTGATTTCCGATGTAATTCATGAGAATGCCTCTAGCATGAAATTATCTCTTGCAATCTTAGAGAAAAACACTCCCAGTATTTGTGTTTGGGGTGATCTGTAAATACTTGATGCCTTAAAGCCAAACAAGGTCAAGTAGAGTTGAAGAAATTCATGCATGACATTTGAAGGCAAAATGAAAAACTTGTAATTGTACAAATCTATCATACTACAAGTCAACAGAAATTGAGCGTGTCCGTATTTGCGTGAGGATGTTGATGCATGGGCGGGTGTGTGGGTGAGGGAGTGTGGGTGAGGACAGGTGTGTGTGTGTGTGTGTGTATGTGTGTGTGTGATGTATGCTCTGCATAGATGGAGGTTACGTAATAGACATTGGAACTATATCTAGATGAAAATATTTATCTTAGGGGAAACGAGATGAATGCGTCTGTGTCTCCTAATGCCTCTGCCTAAATTCAGTTGATGGTTCAAACTGTTCTTGAAATATTGTGATAACCAGAATAAAAAGCCTCTAATTACATGTTAACTGACCTCTTTCAACCTCTTAACTGGGCGTTGTGGCGTGCGCCTGTAATCCAGCTACCAGTGGAAGTTATAAACTGATTCAGCGGACCCAGGTTCGAGACTGAGTCACGTCTTTCGGATGGTGACGTTAAAGGTCGGTCCCCGACGTAAATAATCATATCTGATTGATACACGTCTGTAAAAACCCAATTACACACACACACACACACACACTTTGACATTAACGTTACACCTTATAACCCAAATGTCTGATCACTTGATCTCCTCCTAGTCATGAATACAAAATAGTTGAGATGTGGTGATAAAAAAGGTAAAAAAACCCATTTATTTCACATACATGTACACCTGTATAATAACCTCTATGACCGGTCACCTTTGACCTACATGAAAAAAAATCTAATCAGTTCGTTTCACTCTGGTAATGTATAATAGTTCCAAGTCTGAAGTTAATGGATCAAATGGTTCTTGAGATATCATGTTAACGAGGCTAAAACCCCAGTGGAGCCACTCTCCCGCAGAGGGAGACACGTATGACCGTTACCACAAATGCAAACCCTCTTTTGCAGTCCATTTCAAGGACATTTTGTGAAATTTAACCCCGCCCTTTTTTACGTCAAAACAAGGACAAAATGGTACTTTGAAATGCCCCTTTGTTTAAGATTGTAAGGACACTTTCGCAAACTTATCCCTATTTTACCATATTTCAAGGACAAGACATTTATAATAATAATAATAATAATAATAATATATAAAAAACCACTGAACTCTATGGTTATTTGAAATAACCATTATGACCACTCACAAATAGGCGAGGTTAAATAACCTCATACCCACTTATACATGTACAAGCTTATCTGCAGATAACCTTGTACTCCAGACTAGCTTTTACGGGTGAACAGGCTTCAATAGCTTTTGTGTGTATCAGCAGGCCTTTTTCCAGTCTAGACAATTCATACATGAGAGGAAAATAATTATTTAAAATTTCATTTTCAATTCTGAATCCCCAAACTTGTGGCACAGTAAGAGTTGAACAGTTCCTGAATCAGGTAATCTAGCACACTCTTTTTGGGGTCACTATTTAGAATCATAGGTTGTCCTTAATCCTGATGTAATTAATATATGTATATATGCCTAAATTTGCAGCTCCCTAGAAATCCTGTTAACCAGTACATCAGTACGATTTAAATTAAGCCTGAGTCGAATCGATTGGTTAGCCGGTGTTCGATCGAAGACATCGAATCCCGAATTCGTTTTGGCAAATCCGGTGCATCGATTTTTGACTACCGTAGCCACCATGAAAAAAGCAAATAAAAAAGAAACTCCGTAACGTACATACTACATAACGTACACTAGCAGAGAACGTGAAGGCGACTTCAAACTGTTGGCTAACTTTCGCTAATTCGCTCGCGGAGGACGTCGCGCTTTACCTGTGCTTTCTCTATGGAAAAATCGTTTCGTCGTTACGAACTGAAGTTTACGATAATATTCTTGCACTCTCTCTGCATTGTCAATTTGACAATTGTATAATTGAACATGATAAATACGGGCATGAGTACGAGTGTTCCTACTTAATTCGCAATAACTAATGTCACACTCTCATCAAATTGGCAATTACTTCTGAATGAAGTCTAGTCATGAGCGACGAAAAGTTTATTTCGTATTGTTTTTTGTTTTTTGCATCGAACAAACGTGTTCCATTCAGCTCTCCAAAGACAAAGTAAGATTATTAATTCGTTGAATTTGAATCATTGTCTGGTGTGGCGACAATGAGCATCGCTTTGTGCGACACTAAAGTGATATTTTGACTAGCCATACGGACTAGAAACTTTTGGCTAGTCCGCTGTGATTTTTACTAGCCATTGGCAGCGAGAGCCCATACATATGCCCTCGATGCCAGCGGACCGGTCACCGATGCATGGTGCATGCACTGCGTGCAACTGTGTGCAACTCTGTTTTCACCGCCCATTATTTATCGATGCACCAGTATTCGATCGAATCAAAGCCGTCGAATCCCGGATTATGAAATATTCGATATGACTCGGGCTTAATTTCAATGCCTCTTTATCCAGGTGAAAATCTAACAAGTCAAGTCACTTTTACCTTTTTCCATCTTTTAAGTGCTGCATGTACAACATGTCTCTCTTCCTTCCTCCTCCTCCTCCTCTTTATTTTCCGTTTCATTCTCTCTCATGAACTGGTCTTGTCATTCTCAAACACTTTCTCTATTTCTTAGTCTTAGCACTAATCCTCTCCCTTTTGATGCTATCTTTCCATTGATAACTCATCTTTACAATCCTTTTTGTATTCTTTCACAACCAATACTGAGCATGATCGGTTAAGAGTGAGCATTTTGTTCGTCCGTGACACAAAATATATTTTATCATAAAATAAATTGAAAGACTATCATTTCCAAGAAATACATCAAAAATTAATAGAAATTTGCTTCTTCAAAGGGTTCCAAGACACCCAAGTTCTTGGACCAAACTATTATTAAGCAGGGGTGTTGTGAAAAAATGACTCTTTTAGCAAAATTTCCATCTATGATGCACATATTTCACATCTCTTAAATGGAATCTAAAGCATGTTTTGAAATTCCAAATGTCTGATAGGGAACTTTAATAAGCCAATTTATCTGACTAACATTTGCAAGTCAGAGTACTAGACAACATCATGTTCTTCTGATATTAATAGAAAGAGAGATGAGAAGTCCACACAAAAATCTCCCACTCTAAGAATAGAGGATTTTATTGATTCTCATTTAAATAAGTAACCATGACAACAAAATGTTATAATTTTTGCAGTACACCTAGTGATACCCTCAAAAATAAATCCTAAAGCAATCTATCACATCTAATCATTTATTACAGGCCTCCCAACTTGGAAAATTTTGAAATGATGTCCGTTACGCGAACTGATCACACTCTACTATGTTACCTATCTGAGTGTATTATCATCCCTTTCCCTCTTTTAGTACTTTTGTCATTTGCCTGAAAAAACCAATGTTATGATTCCATATCGGAGTATTGTTCATTGCAATCATTGTTGATATTCCCCCCCCCCCTACATTTTAGGTTTAGATTGATATGTGAAACTCCAAAGGTTGGTTTATGAGGATTAATACAAATTATGATTGTTTTTAACTGTTGAAAAATAGGGAGAGATCATACATCCCTATTTAAATTATTGCAAATTATAATGGTTTATCTCATGGGTAAGTACAAGGTCTTTGGTCATTTGGTGTCCCAAAAGTACTAGGTAGAGATGGGTATGGGGATGAAGGTTAATGCTAAAAAAGGAGGTAAAGAAAATACAGTTATGTACTATTAAGAACACAAATATCTAATCCCCTGAACTTGGATCTAATGTCAGACCCAGATATGCTAATTTTTTCCTCTCCCTCATTCTTGTACATATACATGTACTGGTCAAAATTTTCTGTACACCCTGGATTTTGATCCCAAGTAATGAGCTTTTGTGGGCTCTCAAAAGCACTGATACAACTGTACATGTTTGGATACAATATGAAGGTAAACTAAATGGTTTAACACTTACAAGTGCAATTTTCTTTGTTTTGATGTATAAAAGACTCAAACTGGCAAAACAGCAGCCAAATAATAACATACTTTTTTGTTCAAAATTGATAGAAACATGCAGCATACGAGAGATCCCACAACTTTGTTATGGCTATTACTTTTTAAATTCAATATATTTGCCATGTTTGCAGGCCTCGAATTAGTGGACGTCTGCTGACAGTCATGGCCGTCGGTACCCGTCTTCATGTCCTTGGTGCTTCTCCAAATTTAGGTGGTACTCATACAGGTACTTGCCAACATTTGGAATTGAGAAAAAGGAATGCATGCACACACTGGCAGGGGGTCCAGTAACTCCAGGGAGCTCCACCGGCGGTGGCAGAGGTGGTGGCGGTGGCAGTGGTGGGGCTCCCTGGAGTAAGGGTCCAGCGGCCTGCCTCAAGGTCCCAGGCCCTGGATGACACTTTTCCGCCCATGGTTACTTTTATTTTGACAGATTTTCCTCCGAAATCGAACCAAATCACAAATCATGTAAGACTATTTCCGTGATACGTGATACGTGATACGTACCAAGTACTGCGGACTCAACTTGCGGTGAGCGACTCGCGATAGCGCTAACGTATAACTACGTAAACAGTATACTACATGTATACTGTATGTACGTAGCGAATGCACGCATGCTGTGCATATGGCTGAAGGATATGCATAGCACTATACACACAATCGCGCTCATTATTACAGCGTGGTGCACAGCAACACGCCGCACGCACGCTGTGCAGTGCAATCCTCTCGGCACTCGGATGCTATGGAAAGCCGAATGGTATTAATACTATTTCCCCAGTTCCGTTAAAAACGGAACGGTTGGTATGTATGGGTACTTACAGACATAAAAAATGCCCTTTTTATATTATGATTAATAATAATAATGATAATAAACCGTTCTTGTACAGCGCATAACAAGTTATGATATAATGTCCCTATGCGCTTCCAAAGGTTTGGATATTATTACCCGGCTTTAGCTCCGGCGGCTGTAATCAGCACACAGTGCCTTTCGAGGAATAAATCTTGCCAGGTACCCATTTAACACCTGGGTGGCAAATGTGGATTAATTTCTTGCCAAAAGACGCTAGTGCCCTTGGATTGAGATTCAAGTGAATGAACCACTATACCACAACACCACCAGGCATTTCCCTCACTCCTAACTCAAAGGGGAATGATGGGATGACGTGGAACGTGGAACTTACCAAATAACATCTTGGGTTATTACGTAATTGCCAGCTGCAATATTGCTGATATGGCGATATATCGTCAAGGCCAGTCTCCGACCACCCTGCTTCAAAATTAAATTTCCCACTGTATTTACATAGAATTAAAAAATTATGACAAAAAAATGACATCAATTTTAATGACAAAATTGTTATTTATTGCTCTTAAAATGCAGGATTCAAGGGAGAAGCCAAGCTTTGTCTGCAGAAACACAAGTCTAACAATATACGAGTTTGTCTAACTACAGTCATTCAATTAATGCCAAGATAAACTAATTTAAATTTAATATGGATGGGGGTATTCATTCATTCATTCAATAAATGTAGTAGCCATAGGGATGAATTACACAAGTTTTTCACATAATATCCTTGGCACAGAAATTAGAGGAGATTAGTACTGATGGTTAGCCTGGGTTTATAAATCAAGCGCCTCAATGCATGGTTGGGTTGCACAATTTCATGGTTACCTGGCAGAAAGGGACACTGAACTATTTGCAGTGAAAGGTGCTTGATCTCAGCACTGGTTGGTACTGACCCCAATTCTACAGCAAATAATAGCCTCATAGAAAAGACTTATTTGCCCCAAAGCACAAACATGAATACCTACAATAGATTCTGTGATATTTATTCATTATCAAGAAAACTACCTTCCTTTTCTGGTCACATTGTCACGGTAACTTGAGCAAGAATGCATCAACCTGCTGATGATCTGTGCATTCATTTTAACGAAGTATTTTCATATTTGTATTGGAATGGCCAACCTTATACCAGCTATCAATGCAAGCACAATAGGGCTAATTCACCAGATTCCAACGAGGAACCAAACAGGTCAAATTTACGGTTTTCATTCTCTAAGCCCATATTTCATTCATTCAAGTTATTATGCTTGTACTTAAAGCTGACAAAAGATATTCGTCTTTGCTTAGAATAAAGGTCGTCCTGAATTGCTTGTTTTTGATACACCTCATCCTGCCTTATTTTCCTCTCAACTGGTCACCAAATACTAAAATTATTTGCACAGTTTATTTCATATTTCGTTTTTGCTCATGCTATACAACCTCACAGCAACCTAGTGCAGTTTCATTATATGCATTGAGCAAAAAAAGGACAGGATATACATGTATCTGGAATTTAAAGGGAAGCACTGTTTTCATGAATGGCCCCAAAAAATAAAAAATTAATACATAAATAAATACTAAATAAATATATAAAAATAAGTAAATAAATATTTTGGGTGCAATCCAAAGGTATTTCATATTATTGTCACCATAATCTTTCTTCCCATCACCGTGTTGTATATATATATATATATATATATATATATTATATATATATATATATATATATATATATACAGTCAAACCTGTCTATAGCGGCCACAGAAGGGAAACGGAAAAAAGTGGCCGCTATAGACAGGTCGGCGGCCATTTTTAATTTTTGCACATACACACGCAACAACATCACTTTAATAGTGTACATGAATCCATATATATCACTTAGGAAAACAAGCTATAGATCTACAGATTTGACATATACATGTCATATGATATATAAAATGCCAAAATAATGTGCTTTGTTGTCAATAAATGAGAAAAACAATAGATATACGAGCAATCTGTGTAAAATGAATTTTCCCTCATATTCATCGAAAGTGCGAACGTCGACAATGGATCGCCGGTGGACGAGTTTTCCTGACGTTTTTCAGCAGGACAATCTCGTACATGAAATCGTTATTATTGATCCTTAAAAAAATAATAGTTGGGTAGTATTTTATTACTTTCACTTTCTAAAAAAAATCACTCCTTTATTTTTTTCGAAAGCTTTAACCCTTTAAATTATTTTTTGCTAAATCTTTTAAAAAATAAAAATTAATATTGTAGTGTACGAACCTGTGCTATTGCGCAATGGCGATCGCTATCAATGTCGACCGTGATAGCTTAAGTCAAGAGAACAATACAGGTGCAGGGGATTGCACCTGGATGGAGCGAAGATTACGTAAACGAACAATACTAGTGCTTAATTCTTACTAAAAAGACTTTTAATCTCTAATTAGTCGGCAATGTGGTAAAACTTTTAGATCTTCTTGGCCATTGTAGAATCTATTCACGACGTTTGTGTGAGAGTGTGACTGAGCTAGGACTCGGTAAAAACATCGCGGCTTTATTATGCCTATGGCAAAAACTACTTTTTGTGCATGAAGCTACGGCTCGACTCGATATTGGTGGCCGCTATACGCGGTCAGGCAGGTGACCGCTATATGCAGGGTCTACAACACAGTAATTTCCTGCGGGGGATTTTTGGGTGGCCGCTATAGACAGGTGGCTGCTAAGACAGGTTTGACTGTATATATATTATAATCTTCAGAACCTGAAGAAGGCTGTGAAGGCTAGACCCAACTAGAAATGTGCATTGCTGGGGCCGCGCAATGCTAAATGTATCCCCCGGCACTGGCAGCAATTTGAAGGAGGGACAAAGACCCTCCCCCATCCCCTCCCTCAAACAAAAGGATGGTGTAGAAATTAGATGTGTAGGTTTCACTAAGACACATCTTCATATAAAATTTGAAAGAAATGTGTTGAGAGATATGACCTTTGACCCTATAAAAGACGGAACACTGGTGGCAGCATCACCAAAAACTAGAGGTTTTTAGATTACACCAAGAGACACCTTCATGCAAAATTTGAACGAAATCCGTCAAGAAATGCAGAAGTAAGAGTGCAAGAAATGGAAAAATGACCTTTGACCCTATAAAGGACGGAACAATGAGGGCAGCATCACCAAAAATTAAATATGTGTAGATTATACCAAGATACATCTCCATACAAAATTTGAATGAAATCCGTCAAGAAATGCAGAAGTAAGAGTGCACAAAAGGGACAAATGAGCTTTGACCCTATTAAGGACGGAACAATGAGGGCAGCATCACCAAACAGTACAGATGTGTAGATTATACAGTAAAGATGTGTAGATTATACCAAGATACATGTCCATACAAAATTTGAAAGAAATCCATCAAGAAATGTGGCCTGCAGAGTGAACTCACGCCATCCCTTGAAGTATGACCTTTGACCCTATAAAGGACGGAACAATGAGGGCAGCATCACCAAAAAGTACAGATTTTTAGATTACACCAAGGGACACCTTCATGCAAAATTTGAACGAAATCCGTCAAGAAATGCAGAAGTAAGAGTGCAAGAAATGGAAAAATGACCTTTGACCCTATAAAGGACGGAACAATGAGGGCAGCATCACCAAAAATTAAACATGTGTAGATTATACCAAGATACATCTCCATACAAAATTTGAAAGAAATCCATCAAGAAATGTGGCCTGCAGAGTGCACTCACGCCATGCCCTGAAGTATGACCTTTGACCCTATAAAAGACGGAACACTGGTGGCAGCATCACCAAAATCTATAGGGTTCCAGATTTTACCAAGAGACACCTTCATACAAAATTTGAACAAAATCCGTTGAGAAATGTGACCGCTAGAGCGCACACAAGAGTACACACAAGACATCTATCAAAATATGACCTTTGGCCCTATAAAAGACGGAACACTGGGGGCAGCATCACCAAAATCTATAGGGTTCCAGATTTTACCAAGAGACACCTTCATACAAAATTTGAACAAAATCCGTTGAGAAATGTGACCGCTAGAGCGCACACAAACTATCCCCAAAAATATGGCCTTTTACCCTATAAAAGACGGAACACTGGGGGCAGCATCACCAGAAATTATAGGGGTCCAGATTTTACCAAGATACACGTCCACAGGAAGTCTGAAAGAAATTCGTCGAGAAATGTGACCGCTAGAGCGCACACAAGAATGTGACGCGGCGGCGGCGAAACGCTGCTGAATCCAAAGTATCCTCCGGCATACTGCCGGGGGATACAATAAAGTTGAAGTTCAGCTACATCCTTTGTCTCCTGTCTCATCAATCCTCACGCTATATATCTAATGCCTCATCACGCCTCAGTTTGTTAGAGCTCACCGGTTATGACCTAAACATGTCTTTAACATGTTTAATCTATATGTTTTATAATAATAATAATATTGGATATTTATATAGCGCTCATATCCACCATGTATGGTGCTCAAGGCGCTCCAATATTACCCCGGCTCTAGCTAGGCTATACCGATTTCGGTGCTCACAGCATTCAAGGAATTAATTCCTGCCGGTACCCATTTAACACCTGGGTGGAGAGTGGCAAATGTAGATTAATGTCTTGCCAAAGAACAGTAGTGCCGCGCCGGGGTTCGAACCCACGACCTTCCCATCTCCAGTCAAGTGTTCAAACCACTCGACTACGACACCTCTACAATGTTTATGTTTTATGTTTTATTTATTATGCACTTTTCATTTGCATATATTATTGCAGCATAATTGAACTTTTGTCTTTTGCGCTCATGAGAATTAGCACAAAACAAGCCATACGGCAAACCAATCGGTTTTGTTTTAAACGTGCTTTTAACTTATTTGTCTTTTTTCTCACTCTTCATTTTCAGATATTGCGTCTTTTAGGCCGTAAAAATTAGCACAGAAATTTTGATCGAGCAACCACGCGTGTTGCTATGTGATTATGTCACTATTTATAGCTTGTTATTATGTCACTATTTATGAATTTTGCACTCCTCGACAAATAAGCGCTCAAACCTTTACCTAGCAACTAAGCGCGTTACCATGGTATTACATTGTCAACTTTTTCTGAGTAGAGCTTCACATACACATTTCACTTTGTTCATTACCCCGAGGAAGATCTGTGAGGATCGAAAATTTGGTTAAAATAAAAAAAGTTGAAATTCAATGCATTACCAATGTCTTCTCTGGAATTCATTCATTGTATCTCTCTTCATGCTTTTCCAACACACGGTTATGAAATATCATCATGTATATATATTATTATATCCCTTCTATGAATATTCATGAGTATTCTAAATACATGATTGGTCAATTGGTGATCACGTGATAAAATATAATTTAACTAGGAAAAACAAATCTGTGTCAGAGCTCCGAATATCTTTAACTATTTTTTCCTGGGCAGAACTGCACATGCTCTATTTAATATTTTCTTCCAAGGCGCTACTGCGCATGCTCACTTAGTCACTGTTCACTGAAGAAAAGTTGTGTCAAATTCGAACGCTCAGCCTCAGACGACCCGCCCGCTAAGCGAGTCCTTGACCTTAATTTGTACGGACTGCTCATAACCTTGCCGCCTGCACTATCGGCGCAAGTCACCGGTACTTTAGCCCCGCGCCTGGATCCGAATCAGCTACTGGCGTATGTGTAAGTAACATACCAAGTATGTTGTAAGTAACATACATGTACTTGTAAGTAACATACCAAGGTCAAATAGTTAACCTGGTTATACTGGTTTTCACTGGTCTAAGTGATTGGACTTGTAGAAATCGGTTCGGATCGGATATGTAAGTAAGCAAACATCATACATGGCGGCCTAGCCTCCGAGGAAGTTCGCTTTTAATTGACCTCTTACAAGGGGCTAATATCGACGATTTTATTGCTTCCACTGACAGTACGAATAAAAAGAAATGTGGGAAACGTCGTGCATACACCATGATCATGTAGATTATCATGTACATGTAGCAATAATTTTATTTGTAGACTTTCACCGTTCACCCTGCATGTTTTCGTCTACGACTAACTTACGTCTAGGACTAGGCCCTAGGGCTAGGCTACTCTAGGCCTATCGAGCATTCGAACTCGAGTCGAAGGCCCGGGTCGAAGGTTCGATCAAAGAGCTAAGGCAAGTCATGTAACGTAGACCGTCGAGTCTATACAAGTTACATATAGACAGTTGTACGGTACTATGGATAAGGTTCGTAAAAATATTGTTTTATGTTTTTTCTTTTTTTTTAATTAGTTGTAAAGAAGGGATATAAAACAAATATACCAAGCATTTAGTTCGAAATTATAGTGGAATTATATATCTTCGGAGGGACTGGCATAACTATTTTTTCCTTGGGGCTTTGCCCCTCGGAAAAAATAGTACTATGCCAGTCCCTCCTCAGATAAATAATTTCCACTACACTTTCTCACAGCTTGGTATATTTGTATACTATTTCCGATCATAGGGGGAATCCTAACAATGTGGTTTATTCCGTCACAATAAAAATTGGGCGTTAAGGGGAATTTCGACGGGCGTTACGGGGAATGATAACAATAGGCTGAGATAAAAGGATTCCCCCTATGGCTGCGAATAGAGTTATATATAAAGTATATATATAAGAAAGTATATATATAAAAAAGTATGTATATATATTAAAAAGTTGAATGGCTCCCTTCTGAAATACATACCCTAATTTAATTCAAATATTACATATAAAAAATACAAAAGTACATGTACCTACATGTAAATTGTGCTTAAAGATACATAAAAAATCAGATACAAAAGAGGCTTCAGAAGGTCACCAACAATTCACCCCAATAGGCCGCTTCTGTAATGTATACAAATTTATGCACATATATTCACTGAGTACCTACACTATGAACACGATGACAAAAGAGAGCGGACAAAATATACAGCTCCTCATTGTACCCTCCACAATTGTTCTGGTAGACAAAAGAACATCCCTTCATTGCTATTATGTAAAATAAGTAATATAACAGGTGAATATGCATGTGACACCTGTTCTACATATTTTTACATAATAGCAATGAAGGGATGTTCTTTTGTCTACCAGAACCAGTGTGGAAGGTACAATGAGGAGCTGTATATTTTGTCCGCTTCTTTGTTTGCCATGTTCATAATGCTAGTGATGAGCTATTCCATTAACCTGCTTTTTATAATTGAGCTTCAATGCTTGGAATCCAGTTTGCATACATTATTTGTTGCTATGTCCGCCAAGCCTCCGGCATGCTTTCAGGTTGTCAAGAAAAACCTTTGTTTGAAAGGTATGTATAAAATTTGCATACATTACCGAAGCGGTCTATTCAACCAAGACATTTTGGTGACATTATGTTTGATTTCTTCCCTAAATCAATAGGGAAGCAAAGAACAAACAAGATGAATGCGACTACGTCTCCTACATGTATATGCCTCCGCCTAAATTCAGTTGATGGCTCAAACTGTTCTTGAAATATTGTGATAACCAGAATAAAAAGCCTCTAATTACATGTTAATTGACCTCTTTGACATTTGACCTTACACCTTATAACCCAAAAGTCTGATCACTTTATCTCCTCCTCGTCATGAATATAAAATAGTTGAGATATGGTGATACAATAGGTAAAATAATTCCATGTAATTTCATGTAAATTGACCTCTGTGACCTCTGAACTTTGACCTACCTACCCCACAATCTAATCAGTTCCTCTTTCTATGGGGATACATACTGGTACCAAGTTTAAAGTTCTTACCTCAAACAGTTCTTCAGAAATCGCGGTAACGGTGCTAAAAACCAAGAATTTCATGTAATTTCATGAAAATTGACCTCTGTGACCTCTGACCTTTGACCTACTTACCCCAAAATCTAATCAGTTCATCTTTCTATGGGGATACATACTGGTACCAAGTTTGAAGTTCTCACCTCAAACAGTTCTTGAGATATATCGCTTTAACGAGGCTAAAAACCAGTAATTTCATGTAATTTCATGTAAATTGACCTCTGTGACCTCTGAACTTTGATCTACTTACCCCAAAATTTAATCAGTTCCTCTTTCTATGGGGATACATACTGGTACCAAGTTTGAAGTTCTTACCTCAAACAGTTCTTCAGAAATTGCGGTAACGGTGCTAAAAACCAAGAATTTCATGTAATGTCATGTAAATTGACGGACGGACAACCCGAAAACATAATGCCTCCGGCACCCACCTTCGGTGGGCGGAGGCATAAAAAGGAAGAGAACATTAAGAACTAAAGTGAAATAACACTACCAGATTGCATTAGAATAGCAAAGAACAGAGAAGTGTGGAAAATGTTGCAATGAACTTCCAAACTGAGAAAAGATACCATGACAGATAAATAGCTTTCATGAAGCTATTAAATTATCCTTTTCAAAACCTTGCTTTCATTTTTTTTTCTCTCCAAACTTTAGATGCTCTTACCTTGCTAGTTTCTTGGCTCTCATCACCTTCGACCTCTTGCTTGGATCCAACATTGGCAAGGATACCAGGATGTTGATCCCATCTTGACCTCTTCAGAGATGAAGATAACATAGATGATGGTCCCTGCTCTTCCAGTTCTTTTGGTGCCACTGTTATGAAGAAAGCAGTCAATTAATTGGTGCAGGTTAAGTTTAAAAAAGAGTTGAATATGACCAACGTCAAAGGTAATCAAAATAAGGGCAATGTATTTTTTCTTTCTCTTCTTTCATTGTTAAAAAGAAAGTCGTCAAATTCAGTTGGTGGCAGTTGTAATTCTAACATTCACAATATCTTTTTTGTCTTTAAATGATGTAAGGAACTGCAAAAAAAAATATATGAATACAAAAACATAAGTGATAATGTACATAGCCATGTGAAAATATACTATATAAATAAACACATTTACAAATCAAGGCGTATAGGACGTTTAACTACTCTACCACTACGTGTACATGCATTCGTCTCCATTTTACTTTCAAAAAGAAAACTACTGTCTTTCTCCTTAGGCGTTGAAGACAAATGTAACATAATTATTCTGACAAGTATCTGATTGGAAAGAGTGTTCATAAAAAGCATTGTGTGTTACTCTTTAAAAGACTATTTACAACACTATTTACAACAATGTTATGACTTTGTTAAATACCTTTAGTCCACGTAAGATGTACAGAAATCGTACAGAAAATAATGTTCTTTGTTAGCTTTGAGATATGTCAAAATATGACAGGTTAACAACTTGTAGTACGTACATGAAGTATGAACATGTACCATATATATATAAGAAGCTGCATATGGTTAACATTATTCATAGCATGCTACAAAAATCAATATAATCCACGCTTTATAATTATGTTTAAATGAAAAGGAGCCATTTTATATTTCAAGGCTGGTATACCTCAAAAACAATTTGTAAAAAACGGTTACTTTTTATGTAGTTAATAGAAAGCCACTCCCAAATCTAAGCTGTTATAAAAACTAATGCAGTTAAATAAATGGACATTTCCTCCATTGTATTCCATATTATCTTAACGCTTGCCATTACTGTAAATGGCCTTTTAAGCACAAACGATCTGCATCATTCCACATTCATAACCATAATAGTTTATGAATGAATTGGCAATGAGGAGTGTACAAACATTGTTCATGCAGAAAGCCACACATTTCCAGTCTTGTACATGTATGGGTAGTTTCATCACAGAACATGTTCTAACATTAAGTTCTGGACAAAGAACTGAAAGAGAAACCGGCTGAAAATAAATACAAATATGTTTTAGTGACGGAGGCAATTTTATCCGAACTTATTTTGGGACCTTGAAAACTTTGTCTTTTTCTTGAAGATTAAAACAGGCTGCCCGCTGCTCTGCAAGGAATAGGAGGAAGTAAGTCTAAGTAAGTAAGATCAGTATTACGCATAAAGGATAAATGAACCAAGATTACAAATTTCCATCATAAAATCTTAGTTGTACATGTAGTACATATTTGTAACCTTGCTAACACTGAAGGCTTCATTATTTACCATGCAGAAGATGTCCATTGTACAGTGTGTATCAAAAAAAGTACACACTTTGAAAATATCCTTGAAATCATAATTTCACAATATCAAGACAATTTTTTACATACAAGTATGGGAGAGGATTTGTTTTATCGGATGGCACTTAGAGAATTGACAATATTTTACGCTTGAGTGAGTACTGGCTACTTTTGGAAAACTCGCAAAAATGCCTAAGTCTTGAATTTGATCGAAGTACGTATCGTCCAGTATTGCATGTTCTCTGTTAACCATCAATGATTGATTTGAACAATCATTTAATCCTTAAACCTATACATAGCAGTGCACATCACCAGTTTGTTATGATCCAAAATCCACAAAAGATAAGAATCAAACAAAAGATATTAGCTTTAGATGATGTATGGTTTAATTTAAATATTTACCAACACCAAATATAACAGAATTACAGATTCTAGTTACAAATACACTACATGTACTTAAACTGGTAAAGACTTACAATTTCTCAGCTGGGAAATTCCTATTAGTCCAGAATGTTCCTGAAGTGTAGAGTGAGCTGGCTGCTAATCCACAAATATTGAATCCAAACGGTATGTTGTCCAACTGGCAAAAGAAGATTCCAGATCCAGCCGAAGAATGTCCAAAATAATTCAGGAGGTCATCGATGTCGATAATGATGTCGATGACGATGTCCAAGACGATGGCAATCACAATGTCAATAACAGTGTCAGCTGCAATCTCGATAATCAATGTCAATGACGATGTTGACCACAATGTCAATAACGATGTCGAACACGACGTCAAATATGTCAAGGATGAGGTCCAAGATGAAGTCCAAGATGAGGTCCAAGATGATCTCCACAGGTTGATATCAATAACAGATGGTGTTAACTGAGAACTTATGCAATATATGCTCCACGATGTATTCAGGGTATAAATTCTGAAATTCCTGTGCAAGCTCCCAGCTTATATACAATCTCACCCTTTATTAGAATTTTCTACATTCTACTACAATATTCATGAAGGTTTGGAACTCTCTTGTAAGTTCTATATAGTTATAGTTGTAACAAACAAAGGAAGGGGATTCCCCTTTTCTATAAATAGACCCATTGCAATGTTACACTCTTACTAAGAGGTTCATGTAAAGGTCAGGATACATGTAATCAACACATTCCAACATGTACATTGTACATTATAATTATCCTACATTACATCACACACAATGTAAAGATCTAGAATGTTCTCTCTACTGGATGTGCATTATGATTATTTCACTGCTACACATTATATTCACTTTTCACATATGAATAATACTCTCTCTTCTGGAAATTTCTATGTTCATAAAATCATATAGAAAACTGGAAAAATAACTTCCTTCTAGAAGATTCCTTAATTATATGGCACCTCCCCCACCGGGAAAAAGAAAGCTTTACCGTAGTAAAGGTTTCTTTAAGATTCAACCTGTTTCAAATTATCCAGATAAGCCTTTCATCCTGTACAAAGGCATTACATATCACACATGTATTTAAGGATCATCAAAAAAGAAAAATGCAATTATAAATGACAAACTTTGTCCACAAAAAGTAATTTCTCTCTTTACATCCTTGAAAGAGCATCAGCAATCACATTATTCTTTCCACGAATATGTACAATTTTCAAGGGGAAAGGTTGGAGCATAAGGCTCCACCTGTACAGTCTTTGGTTCTTTGTTTTTTAATTTCTCCAAGAACACAAGAGGGTTATGGTCTGTGTAGACCATGATATCACCATTACTGTTGGTTAGGTACACCTCAAACTGCTGGAGAGCGAGTACAAGACTCAGAGCCTCTTTTTCGATAGTTGAATACTTCTTCTGATATTGGTTGAGTTTCTTTGAGAAGTAACAGACTGATTTTTCAAAGCCTTCCTCATCCTCTTGGAGCAACACTGCTCCCACTCCAACATCACTGGCATCAATAGCCACCTTGAATGGCTTTGTGAAGTTTGGAGCTGCCAAAACAGGCTCATTCACCAAAATGGCCTTCAACTTCTCAAATGATCTCTGACATGCATCAGACCATACATACTTCACTTTTGCTTTCAGCAAGTTTGTCAGTGGACTAACCACAGTACTGTAATTTGGAACGAACTTCCTGTAGAAACCACTCATACCTAGGAATCTGAGCAACTCTTTCTTAGTTGTGGGAATGGGGAAGTCTAAGATTGCCTGAATCTTTGCTTCTCTCGGTAGCACTTGCCCCTGACCAACCACATGACCAAGATATGTGACCTTTGCCTTGCCAAACTCACTCTTCATCAGATTAACTACTAAGTTGGCTTCATCTAATCTGTCAAACAGTAATCTCAAATGATTGAGATGGTCATTCCATGTATCGCTGTACACTAAGATGTCATCTATGTACACAACACAATTGTCAAGCCCAGCAATTACCTGATTTGTCAATCTTTGAAAGGTTGCTGGGGCATTCTTCATTCCAAACGGCATGACTTTGCATTGAAATAAGCCATCTGGTGTGACAAAGGCTGATATTTCCTTGGCTCTGTCAGTCAGTGGCACCTGCCAATATCCCTTCAGCAAGTCTATCTTAGTGACAAAGGCAGAGTTCCCAACCCTATCGATACAATCTTCCAACCTAGGAATTGGATATGAGTCGGTCTTAGTGATTGCATTTACCTTGCGGTAATCTATACAAAATCTCTGAGAGCCATCCGGCTTTGGGACCATTACAATAGGGGAACTCCAACTACTCTGACTTGGTTCAATTATGTCATTATCTAACATGAACTGGATTTCCTCATTCACTTTTTCCAACTTGCTTGGATTAAGTCTATATGGGTGTTGTTTGATAGGTTTTACATCACCTACATCTACATCATGTACAGTCAAGTCAGTACGACCTGGTCTATCTTTACACACATGCTTATAATCTTTCAACAAGCCAGATATGTCAATTCTCTGTTCATCAGAGAGATGCTTCAGTGCATCATCCAAATTTTCTAACATTTCTGAGTTAGACAATTTCACTCCACATGGTTCATTCGTAGACACATCTGTGTGAGACAATTCACTCTCTGTCTCTACCTTGCCTTCATTTACATCTTCTAGCTTCTCTTCTTTTACAACATGTGCTACACCTACTGGCTGATTAGCCTCACGTTCAAAGTATTCTTTCAGCATGTTTACATGACATACTCTTTGACTCTTTCTTCTGTCAGGGGTACTGATCACATAGTTGACATCATTCAGTTTCTTTTTGACAGTGTAGGGACCACTAAACCTAGCTTTCAAGGGCTCACCTAGCAAAGGCAACAACACTAACACCCTATCTCCAGGCTTGAAGTTGCGCTCTTTTGCATTTTTGTCTGCCTGTCTTTTCATTTTAGCTTGTGACACTTTCAAGTGTTCTTTGGCTACCTCACAAGCCTTTGAGAGCCTTTCTCGAAACTTTGACACAAAGTCAAGAAGGTTTACCTCGTCATTCTGACCCATGAACTTTTCTTTGATCAGCTTAAGGGGACCCCTAACCTCGTGACCATAGACCAGCTCAAATGGACTGAAACCCGTCGACTCATTTGGGGAATCCCTGGTCGCGAACAGCAAGAATGGGATACCTTTATCCCAGTCATCAGGATACTCTTCACCATAAGCCCTAAGCATGGTCTTCAGGGTCTGGTGATAGCGTTCTAATGCACCTTGGGACTGTGGATGATAAGCAGAGGACTTGATCTGCTTTATCCCTAACTCATGCATCACTTGCTGAAACACTCCTGACATGAAATTCGATCCTTGGTCTGACTGAACTTCCTTGGGCAAACCATACCTAGTGAAAAACTGCACTAGCGCCTGTACTACTGTCTTTGCAGTGATACTTCTCAACGGTATTGCCTCTGGAAAACGTGTAGACAAATCCATAATCGTAAGAAGATACTTGTGACCCGACCTAGTTCTGGGTAAGGGTCCAACACAATCAACAAGAACCCTAGTAAAAGGTTCATCAAATGCAGGTATCGGTATCAAGGGAGCAGGCTTGATAGAAGGCTGTGCCTTCCCAACCACCTGGCATGTATGACATGTCTTACAGAACCGCACAACATCCTTGTGCATCTTCGGCCAATAAAAATGCCTCATGACCCTATCCTCCGTCTTCCGAATACCTAAATGACCTGCCATAGGCAACTCGTGAGCCATCCTCAGAATCTCGGTGCGGTAACAGGGAGGAACAACAACTTGGTGAACTACACACCACTCTTCATCAGCTGGTCTCCGGGGAGGTCTCCACTTCCTCATCAATATGTCACCTTTGACATAATAGCACTCAGGAACCTTATCAGCCTCAGCCTCAGAACATGCCTTCTGTGACAAGCCTTTCAATTCTGGGTCCGCCTGTTGTGCCTGTACAAGGGAAGATTTGCTAAACAACCCATCATTGTCTGCAACAGAGCCTTCAACATTATCCCCATCCAAATCCTTGAAAAAGGTTTCAGCTAACCAGACATCAGTACTCTCCTCCACATCAATAGAATCCGCATCTTCCTGTTCAGCCCTACGAGCCTGAGACCTAGTAACAACACAATCCGGGAAAATTCCAGGAAAATCCTCCTGCAACCGTTCAGTTTCAGCTACCTCAACCGGCTTCTCTGAAACCACTGGAGATGCAACAACTTTCTCTCCAGCCAAGTCGTTACCCAACAAGAAGTCAACCCCGTCCACGGGTAATTCCGGTACGACACCAACAGTTACAGGACCACTAACTAGGTCACACTTTAAGTCGACCTTATGCAAAGGAACGGACACATAATCCGGACCAATGCCTCGAACCAAAACTTTGGCATTCTCTGAACTCTCTGGTGGGAGAGTTAAATGCCCTGACATCATCAGGGACTGAGCAGCCCCTGTATCTCGAAGGATAACCACTGGCTTACCTACTGCACCAGTCGAACATGGGGATACCTCACCATCATGCAAAAAGCTTCTAAAGCTCTCATCAACCTTCTTGACCTTATCGGCAAATACTAGAGAAACACTCTCAACATCTTGGACTGATTCCAACTGGACAGACTCCTTGGGTAGCACACTTGATTGCTTGACTAAACCCACATCTTTCTTAATTTTGGTCGGTTTCCCAATCAATTCCCAACAGGACTTTTTCAAATGTCCTGGCTTATTGCAATGAAAACAAACTTTGGAACTTTGACCAACAGATCTTTCATTTGATTTTGCGCATCTATCTGCCTGAGACTTGTCAGTGTCATTCTCCTTGCCAGCATTTTTTCCCTCACCAAATTTCTTGTGGGATTCAAATGCCCCTTTACCCTTCTTATTCTGAAAGTTTTTGAAAGGAAGCCTATCCCCACTACCTCTGTGTGTGACCTCAAATTCATCAGCTACCACAGCTGCCTTACTCAATTGAGTAATTCTTTGGTCATCTAGGTGAGACTTAACGCCAAAAGGAACACCCTTTTTGAATTCCTCTAAGAGGACAACTTCTCTCAGCTGGGCAAAATCTTTGTCAACTTTCAATGATCTGTACCACTTGTCAAACATCATTTCTTGTTCCCTAGCAAACTCAACATAGGTCTGGCCTGATTGTCTTTGCATATTCCTAAATTTACGTCTGTATGCTTCTGGGACCAACTCATATGCATTAAGAATAGTATTCTTCACTGTAGCATAGTCACATGATTGTTCTTCAGAGAGAGATGAGTAGACTTTTGCAGCCTTTCCCACAAAAACGCTTTGAAGAAGCAGAGTCCAGTATTTCTGAGGCCATTCCAACCTCTTGGCCACTTTTTCAAATGATACAAAATATGCATCAACTCCCTCTTCATCAAATTTTGGCACAAGGCGAATGTTCTTCGCTACATCAAAACCTTGGGGAGATTTCTCTTTGGTAGAGTTAGTATTTGCATGTGCTAACTCCATTTCTCTCAATTTCAACTGGTACTCCCTTTCTTCTCTTTCTCTTTCCATCTCGATTTCTCTCTGTTTTTGTTTTTCGTCCATTTCTCTTTGTTTTTGTTTTTCTTCAAATTCTAATTTCATTCTCTCCTTTTCCATCTCAAGTTTTGCTAATTGGAGTTGAACATCACTTGAAACATTGGAAGGAACCTCACTTTCTTTACTGAGCTTCATGTGACTAGCTAGCAGATCAATAATCTCTGCCTTCTTTAACCCAGGGGTAAGAACTACTCCCAAATGCTGACAAACAGCTCTCAAGTCATCTTTTCTTAGTGACTTCAACTGACCAAGGGACAAATCTGTCCTCTTAACAAACACTTCAACATCTATTGTTGTCATGATGAAGCATGTAACAAACAATTACAGAATTTAAGGTCTTATCTGCAATATGTATTCTAGAAGTTTCCAGAGATTTCCACAATTTCTCTCTAAATTTTGTTATTTTTGACTTGTTATATTTGGCTACGTTTCCCGGACAAGCCCCCAGTTTGTTATGATCCAAAATCCACAAAAGATAAGAATCAAACAAAAGATATTAGCTTTAGATGATGTATGGTTTAATTTAAATATTTACCAACACCAAATATAACAGAATTACAGATTCTAGTTACAAATACACTACATGTACTTAAACTGGTAAAGACTTACAATTTCTCAGCTGGGAAATTCCTATTAGTCCAGAATGTTCCTGAAGTGTAGAGTGAGCTGGCTGCTAATCCACAAATATTGAATCCAAACGGTATGTTGTCCAACTGGCAAAAGAAGATTCCAGATCCAGCCGAAGAATGTCCAAAATAATTCAGGAGGTCATCGATGTCGATAATGATGTCGATGACGATGTCCAAGACGATGGCAATCACAATGTCAATAACAGTGTCAGCTGCAATCTCGATAATCAATGTCAATGACGATGTTGACCACAATGTCAATAACGATGTCGAACACGACGTCAAATATGTCAAGGATGAGGTCCAAGATGAAGTCCAAGATGAGGTCCAAGATGATCTCCACAGGTTGATATCAATAACAGATGGTGTTAACTGAGAACTTATGCAATATATGCTCCACGATGTATTCAGGGTATAAATTCTGAAATTCCTGTGCAAGCTCCCAGCTTATATACAATCTCACCCTTTATTAGAATTTTCTACATTCTACTACAATATTCATGAAGGTTTGGAACTCTCTTGTAAGTTCTATATAGTTATAGTTGTAACAAACAAAGGAAGGGGATTCCCCTTTTCTATAAATAGACCCATTGCAATGTTACACTCTTACTAAGAGGTTCATGTAAAGGTCAGGATACATGTAATCAACACATTCCAACATGTACATTGTACATTATAATTATCCTACATTACATCACACACAATGTAAAGATCTAGAATGTTCTCTCTACTGGATGTGCATTATGATTATTTCACTGCTACACATTATATTCACTTTTCACATATGAATAATACTCTCTCTTCTGGAAATTTCTATGTTCATAAAATCATATAGAAAACTGGAAAAATAACTTCCTTCTAGAAGATTCCTTAATTATATGACAAGTGGCATATCCACAAATTAATAAAGGGGAGGGGAACGGGATGCTCCCAATACAGGGGCTGAATGAATCTGGACAGCTTTGTTCTTGTACAAGAATACTGAGCATAGTACATGTATTTTCCCCTGGGCCTTTAAGAAGGAGCTACACCAGCTTAACCCACTGCTGGATAGGGCACTGCCCCAAACCACAAACGCCACCACCATTGCAGGTGGTGTCTTTCCAACACATATCATCTGCGTCAATACCCAATTTTGCTTGATGAGTGTAGTAAAGATTGAATGCAATAACAGGAGAGAACCCTAAATTTTACACATTTTCTTCTTCAAATTTCTTATTCCTCCTAAATTTTACAAGACCCCAGAAACAATGTCTTGTATGACGAATATAAATTTAAAAGAGAATCAAATTTATTGATGAAAAAAAAATGTTTTAACATTTCTTCAACTAAACTTTTACATGTAAAAGATATCGTCATGGAATACAGTGCATTCTTTCCATGCCCCAGACAGTAACGCATCCTCAGCTGGTTCGAATTGATGGGCCAAAGAAAGAAACAACATCAAATGGTCAAAAGCAGATTTTAAGATCTTTTTTCTTGAAAATGGAACCATTTAGGTCCATCTTCCTGTAATGCATTACAATTTGCATCCTCGTTTTGATACGCACTGTAGACCAGCAAAATACAAATTAAGAAATTACATTTTCTGATAAAAAAATGAATAAACTTGAGTACAGGGCTGTCATCAAGTATCTGCAGCTGAAAGGCATGAACCCAGCTGAGATCCATAAGGACATGACAGACACGATAAGGGAACATGCCCCTTCATATGCCACAGTGAAACGGTGGGTAAACAAGTTCAAACATGGCAAAGACAACGTTGCAGATGAACCAAGGTCAGGGAGGCCATTGACAGCAACAACTCCACATAACATTGATCTTGTCCTTGACATGGTCATGGAGGATCGCCGGATCTCAAATTATCAGATTACCAAGAGGTTGGGCATCTCACAAGAGCGAGCAGATCACATAATAAGAGGCGAACTTGGAATGTCAAAGGTGTCTGCAAGATGGGTACCACATCTTTTGACTCCAGAACAAAAGCACACCAGACGCAGAATGTCAAGAGAAAACTTGACACTCTTTGATGATAACCCATCCAATTTCTTGGAACAATTTGTGACTATAGATGAGACTTTGGTTCATCACTATCAGCGTGAGACCAAGGAGCAGTCACAACAGTGGAAGCATCCCATGTCACCAAGCCCAAAGAAGGCCAAGGTCACTCCCTCTGCTGGCAAGGTCATGGCCTCTGTTTCCTGGGATGCACAAGGAGTGCTTACAGTGGACTACCTCCATAAGGGTTCTATCATCAATGGACAGTACTACTCTGGCCTACTGAAGTGTCTAAGCGAGAACATCAAGAAAGAGGCCGGAAATGATCACGAAAGGTGTCTTGTTTCACCAGGAAAATGCTCCAGCACATTCATCATTGGTTGCGATGGCAACGATCCGGGATTGTGGCTTCCAAGTTGTTCCTCACCCACCATATTCACCAGATCTAGCCCCGCCGGACTTCCATCTCTTCCCGAACCTCAAAAAGAATTTGGCTGGACAGCACCACACCACCGATGAGGTCATTGCTACCGTTGACTCCTACCTGGAGGACCAACCAAAGGACTTCTAGTGCAGTGGTATTGAGGCACTCTGTCATTGCTGGAAGAAGTGTGTGAACTCACAAGGGGACTATGTAGAAAAATAAGGCAGTAAAGTACTTCCGACTCTAACCACCTCTTGGAGGCTCAAAACTTTTCAGTCGCCCCTCGTAAATCATTTTTCACCTCTAAAGTGTATAATATTCTACTTAAGCAGTTAAATGGATAGTATTTTAGTATTTAGTCATTTTAGAATTATCAGTTTATCAAAATATTTGTATTAATTTATTTATTATCATTATTTCTATTTTATTTTATTTTATTTATTTTTTATTTTTTTATTTTTTGTCATTTATTTATTCATTTATTTTATTTTACTTTATTTTATTATTATTATTATTTATTTATTTATTTATTTATATATATATATATTTTCTTTTGGTGTTTTTTTTTTTGGGGGGGGGGGGGGGGGCTTACCAAAACTATTCTTAAGCTCACAAGTACCTCAAAAGAATCAGCTCCCAAGTGGTTTTAATAACTGGGGCCTTATTCTTGAAAGTCCCCTTACTTTGGACTAAAATCTCACCTAAGTGCTGAGAGTAATTCCACTGATTTATGGAGTGCCATATACAACTCTGTATAATTCTGTAAATACATGTAAATAAAGACATACAAATTAATTTCTCATTTCATGATCAAGACAGTTTACTTTCTTTACTTGATTACATAATTACAATAACCTATACATAATTCAGGGGCTGACACTTGGCCTTCCTAATCAATGGACTAAGTTAAACCAGGCTTAACTTACGCCACTTTTGAGAATATATGTGCCTTAGTGTTGACTTTTAGAAGGATTTATGGTGTCCAACTGATACATACCTTTAGCTAACCCTGGTTGGGTAGGGTAGATTTCCATCTGGGCACTGGTTGGCTGCTGAATCTCTAAGAAGTTAAAGACAGAGAACTTATCCTTCTTCACCATGGGAAGGCCAACAATAGAGGACCTGTTCACAAGAACAAGGAGAGGACAATAGATATAAAATGACTTCTAAATAAATAAATAATAATTGCACACAAGGATTTTGACAATGGTCATATACGTAGTTTAGCAGAACTTTTATCCATTTGTCTCAGAATGTAAGAAAATTTATCAGTGAAAGTCGTAAGATAAACTGATAAGGGGGAAAAATCAATATTGATTTTCAGTGAGAAAGAAATCTAGACTGCATTAGATACATGTATACCTAGAAATTACAGCATACATCATATGACCTAATAAAGCACTTTCAAAGATATTCCATTCTCTCCATGATACTGTATAATATTATATGTATAAATTGCATCTCCATATAATCTTGAATTGGACTAGTTTTCAACATTTATGAAGTTAAGTATTATCTTTAAAAACCATACACCAGCTTAATTACCAATAGGTAGAAATTTAATTATGATTGGGAATAGTGGTCATAATGACAACAAATGAAATAATGATGCATGAAAAATCTCCCATTTGACATATTTCTGCGGGGTCCATCCAATTTTCCCCATCACTTTCCCCATCTATACACGGATTCCTATTTCACACATTGTCAATTGCCCATGTAGCAAACCCTTGTGGGAAAAAAAATCCACCCTCACATCAAATTGCTTTTAAATTAATGCATGACAATAACTAACAAATATGGAAGGGACTTCAGTTAGTCTGTATGTACCCCCATTTTATACCAATTGCAGTAACACTGATGTGGTCAAGCATTTTAAAATTCCTCTTCACTCTATTTTATTTCATTCACCAAGTATAAATACATTTAGAACATGAAAAATGTAGAACAATGAAAGGATGGATACCTTGACAACTGGGATAATTAACCCATGAAAGCTGATAATTAGCTTATTTCCAGTAGTCCTAAGACTGTATGTATTTAGGCATTAATAAATTCATAGAAATTCTACTTGATTTATGAATATAATGGAAATGCTATCAGCAAAACAATATTGAAAAAAAAAAACTATAGCAATAAATAATATTAATAAACTCATTCAACCCTAAAGACTTAACTAAATACACCAAGATTTCTGTTAAGTTTGATCTTGTAGGCAAGTGGACTTAGCAAGTTGCATTTATATATTTAGTCCTTCTCTGCCATTTCTACGTAAATTGGACACTTAAAGGTCTTTTCAGTGAGTGAGAAAAACCTGAGATTTTACTATGATTTCAACCTTGACTTCACACAAAGGGGTATTGTTGTCTCAGTTTTTATCTAACCAAATTTATCCGTGATCAAAATAACTTATGTATTGAAATTTCATAATTTAATTTTTGTTATTCAAGAGAAAAAAAACAGTAAATTTCATAATCACTACTAATGGCTAAACCAACAGTTTGTGGGGTCATGGAATCATGATCAAAATAACCTATTTATTGCAATTTCATAATTTAATATTTGTTATTCAAAAGAAAAACCAGTAAATTACAAAATCACTACTCATGGCTAACCAACAGTTTGTGGGGTCATGGAATCATGATCAAATAACCTATTTATTGCAATTTCATAATTTAATATTTGTTATTCAAAAGAAAAACCAGTAAATTACAAGATCACTACTCATGGCTAACCAACAGTTTGTAGGGTCTTGGAATCACGGGAAGTACATTTTTTCTTTACCTTCCATAGGCAGATACATGTAGTTGTATGCCTAAAACATGCCAGAATTGTGAGAATTTTGTTACACATGAAGTAGAATTTGTTTTTAATCTGATAAAAAAATAAGGATGGAGGGTTACGAAAACTGTACAAGAGCTGTAACCCTTGCCTTTAGCTGCTTCAAATTATGTGCACTGTAGTCATATACTCACTGAAAGAAACTGTAAATTGTATAAAATATTGCATCCTTTCAGATATTTCAAATATGTTATGTAGATCACTCTTTTCCTGTTGATATTTTTCAAGAACAAGTTTTATTAGTTTCTATAGTGAACTTTTGGCCTTTTCAAAGAAAATGATTTCTGGATCAGCTCACTCCCATAAATGCTTTGCAAACAAGTTTGTGAGCCATTTCAGTCTGACTTAGCAGAAGCGATTAGCAAAATGGAATTTTCAGATTCACAACATCAAGCCTCAGAAATAATTGTTTTTGCACATTGATACTAAACTAAGCTAAAGTATTATGTGCAGCCATTTTACTGAATCAACCTTGATACTCAGTAGACCATCTGGCAGTATTAACTCTCTGCTGTAAGCAAAAGCTTTCCACAAGTAAGGCATCATTTTGGATGCAGATTCTCAATGGGGAATACCCATGAAGATAGCACAGTTGAAAATTTCATCATCCAAAATTCCCCTACTATTGATGTAACAGCGTGTCAACGATCTCAGGTACTTAAACGAGTATAGAAAGGGCGTGCCCTGGTGGTTCAGTGACTAAAAGGTTTAGACATAATAGATCGTTCAATGCTGATCATCCCCGAAACAGAGAAATACCCACCCTGTCTGAAAACTTGTCAAACTTTCTACTTGCCATTCCTGATCTATTCCCCAATACATGCATCATTCTCTCTCAATTATTCAACCTACATGACTACATAGCATTTTGCCATTTAACCATTCTTTGGACATAATAATTCTTCCCTGATGCATATTCCAGACTAAATACAACAAATAGTTGGGGATGATTTCCACCATAAAAAACACCCACACGAACACACATTTGCAGCCAAGTTACACAAATACAGAGTCTCTTTTATTACAAAACTTAATAGAGGAAGCCCAAGATACACAGGCTGGCAAATATATAACATGTTCCTCAAACTTTTGAGAAGGTGTTGCTGTACAAACAAAGAGAACAAATATGCCAGAAGGCGGCACGATCATATTTTCATGTCTT
Organism: Heliocidaris erythrogramma; assembly: GCA_025617745.1. Lineage (NCBI taxonomy): Eukaryota > Metazoa > Echinodermata > Echinoidea > Camarodonta > Echinometridae > Heliocidaris > Heliocidaris erythrogramma. The sequence continues at coordinate 25,075,855 of CM046866.1, forward strand.
TTGTAATAACATGAACTCTGGAGAATAAGAGTATAGGCAGACTGAAAAGAGAAGTGTGTTTGCTCACGGTTCCTTTCAAGAAGGAAAGGGTTGGAATAATCACATACACATCAGCATTACCTCATCCCAAAATTATTCTTGTAATCGTACTAGACACATCAGTGTGCAATGTAGAAAAAATCTAAAAAGCTATATAAAAAAGTTTTTGAATCATACTCTGATTAGAAAGTCATCCCCCTTCTACAGTAATTTCTTATAAAATTAATCTACACACAGTGAAAAATTGACAGAAAGCAAGAGTCGCTCCCCTTAACCCTTCTCTCCCCCCCCCCCCCTTCTTAAAAGAGCAACCATAAATGAAAGGGAAATTACACATAGAAACGATATGTTAAAGTAAAATTGATTCATACTTCCTCTTCCTGATTTTGAAAATATAAGAAAGGGGCTCATGTATTTTTCAACTCTTTCCTGTACTAAAAAATGGGTAAATAGTAGGGCGAGTAAATATATTGGTAAAAATTGAAAGAGGTTAGAGTCTCTTTAGAAGTGATAAAAAAGTGTAGAATAAGAGAGGTGCATTGTAGTAAGCAAATAACTGAAATAGAAATGAACAATAAACTGCACCAAGAGTTACTAAATCACGTGCCAATCTGTGAGATTGCAGCATGATTTCCATGTGTGCAGAAAAATTACTTACATGAGTACAGCCATAGAATTGGGTTTATAACAAAACAAAATGTGCAAAGAACATTCAGATTCAGAAAAGGAAAATAAATCTACAACATAACTGAACATCTCTTGATAGCCCTGTAAAAATCCAAAGGAGTTGCCCATTTACATTTTTAATTTCATTTTAATTCAATAAGCTCATCAAGCTAGAGACTTAACAAATACTCCAAGCACACAAATTATGTTTTCATTTTTTTAATGGTGCTGTATATATCATACCTAAAGTTGTTCACCCTCTCTCTCTCTCCCCCCTTACATTTTCACATGTATTGACCCTGTGCTTGGAAAAGAGCTTAATATTTTGAGGGTGCAAATTCAATAATATAATGCTTTTGTGCCCACACATATGTTCCATTTTACTACCTTTGAATAATGATTAACAATAGAGACAACATTTTTTTTCCTTAAGTTTCAATGACCTACATCCTTCCTTTCATAGCAAAGTCCAGATTCTCTTTGCTTTATGTACATCAAGTCTTCCATAGTTTGTCAACTTTGCAACAAAACTCATCCCTATAAAACCCATTAAAAATATGATTTTAGTTTCAACTCTTTTGCCCGTTCTTCCTATTATGCTTGTCATCTTCCGAAATACATTTGCTAGTCCAGCAGACAAACACGGTCCCTCAAATATGTCAAAATATTGACTCCAGATCAACAGAAAATAATTTTCATATATATGGGAGGGACCAAAAGCATTTATTACCTGCCATATTGCACTCCCCCCCCCCCCCCTCTTTTTTGTCATTATTTTTTACAAAAATATAAAATGTAGTACTGCATCCGCCATAAATTTTCACAAATTAGACTAACCAGACTATATTGTGAGTGGGTGAATTCACGATTAGGAAATTCTCAAATCTTCAAATAGTGATGATGATGTACTTTTGCGAAGTGATGTGGTGAAATTCTGACCAGGAGACAATTCAATTGACCATATTTTAGCCTGTTATTAAATTCGCGACCCATTCGCGATTCACGAAATTTGCAAAAATAAAACCCCCGCAAAATATATGCTGTATACAGTCTGTTACAATGATTACAATATCATTAGTATAAAAATAAAATTGCATGCCAGTGATATTTGGTATTCATTTCAACAGTTCTAAAGATTGTTACATTAGAAAATAGCCCCTATACAAATTTAAGCATGCGGCAAGCTTCTAATAAGCTTGTGGCGCACTTAACAAGCATGGTTTTTTGCAGAAAATAAGCCTGCGGCATACTTGTAGCAAAACAATATTACAAAATGACAGCAAGCTTGCCAAAAGCTTGCACAAGAATTGCATACCGGTACATTTTTGTAATGTGTATTTGTTATATGGTCCCAAGGCACAACTGTAGCAGGACTACCCTGTTTAAAGAATACCTGTACCAAATGAATGAATAAATAAATAAAGTGATTAATTAATTACGTAATAACTAAATAAATAAATAAACAAACATAAACACATTTCTTCTATATCTTGAATATATAGAATTTAAATATAATTCTGCGCTTGCAAGAAATGTGCTGAAAATAAAGATGGAGAAAGGGACAATTTTTCTTTCTTTATTATATCAACTGACTATCTGCTTTACACTGTCCAAAAGTTTTTCTAGTATTTTGAATGAAATTTATTTCAAATACGTCAAAAACAGAATACCTACCCTTAGATATCATCTGTATTGAAGTAAACTTTGCCTTCAAAAAAGCTTTTTTTCTACTGTAACATGATGATGTTTCAATGGTCACCGTTTTATACATCATGTAAAATGACTGGCATCATTCCTACAATGTACGATGTCAAAAACATCACATCCCACAGGAGGACCTTTCGGCTTGATTTTTCAGGGATTGTTGCTAAACAACTTCCACTGTAACACTGTCAAGTTAAAAATAACTTTTGGATCGCAGTGTAAATGAGCCTACGGGCGCACCTTGCTTCTATATCAAAAGCTTTGTACCAAACAACATCTTAGCAGCCAAGGACAACTCTTATTGATTTTGGAAATGCTCTTACACAAACAGTTTAGGGATTTATGATTCATCAAACCATTTCAGATAACCAACAAAATTTCCCACTCCGTCAAGCATATCGAAGCAATATGGCTTTTCACTGATAGAACATTATACAAGCTTTATCGGCAAGCTTCAATTGATCTGAAACACGACTCCAATTGCTTCAAAAGATCGCTTGTCTTGCCTTGCCTCACAGCAAAATTAATTCATCGGATGACCCCATTCACTGATATCACATATACATGGTAGGCATGAAATTTGTTGTATTTGTCACAATACTTACATAATGTGGTTCTCATAAATGTACAAATTTATGATTCATCACCATCACACTATTAATCTATAATTTTTCACCATCACACTATTAATGATTTTTCACAATCACACATTAATTTATGAGTTTTCACTATCACACTATTAATTTATGATTCATCACCATCACAATGTTTCAAATGAAAGAGATATATCTAGGAGTGAATTTCTCACTCCATCAAGCATATCAGAGCAACAGCATAGATAATTGCTTTACACATAGAAATACAAGCTTCATCTACAAGCTTCAATTGATTTGAAACACGACCACGATTGCTTCAAAAGATTGCTTGTCTTGCCTCACAGCACAATTAATTCATGGGATGATTCCATTCACTGATATCACATAAACATGGTAGGCCTGAAATTTGTCACTATGTGTCACAATACTTACATGTATATGATGTGGTTCCGATAAATGTACAAAAGTGATTTATTACTGTATCACCTCACAGCATTTTCATTACAGTACCGGTAAGTGTTAAAGTCATTGTGAACCAACTGTAGATTCCTATTAAAGTACATAGCAAAATGCTTAAATTACATCTAAAATCCAAAAACACAAACTTGTCATCACATTCAAGTATGAACATTTGATTTATTTAAATTAACAAAACGCACAAATATCTTTCACCAATAGTGATAATCTAGCAGTCATGCATAATTTACATTGTATATGCCTATAATCACTATTAAAACAGAGCTGGTGCCAGAGAACCAACTAACCTAGACCCATGAAACAGACCAAAATTTAATCAAAATATTGCCATTTTCATTTAGTAAATGAAATTTCATAAGTGCCTGTCCTATACTACCCGACCACCAGTACTGGAGTCACTTGGCTGCCCACATAAAAATGAAGGATGTCACAGAAATGAAGGAAAAATAATCTTGGAAAAGGGTTTGCACTTATAGTAGAAGAACATTATGTTTGGTCACATGAAGTGCTCTTGACCACTCTATGAACAAAAATTTTTTCTGGATGGAATAACTGCTTCATAGTTTTTTTTACCAGTTTAACACTTTTTTCGTTCAATTTCTTCCCAAAACTGTGTGATCTTCAAACTTTGTCCAATCAGTTTCATCACTTTGCATGCAATTTCTTCACAGTCAAATCAATTTCATCATTCCTGCCTCCCTTTCTGTCAACGTAAGATTGCATGATTCAATTTATCATTATGCTATCAATTTCATCCAAGCATCATCCGAGTTTTGAATGAAACTCTTTTGAAATCGATTGCACAAAGACGAATTTGATCATTACATTCTGCAGTGGATTATCACGTGAGATGTATTCAAATGAAATCTGACAGAACTGAAGGAACAAGCGTTAAAACGGATTCCAACTGAAGAACTTGAATGACAATGTCTATAAAATGAAAGGGAGAGTCCACCCTGGCATTTAGTTGATTTGCATAAATGCAGAAAAATGAGAGAAACAGATTGGTACAAGTTTGAGCAAAATCCGATTAGAAATAAGAAAGTTATGAATTTTTGAAGTTGTAATCAATCGATCACAAATTGGCAACTCCGTGACATATCTTGTGAGTTCTTCTCCCATTTGCGCAATACTGAAAATTTCATAAATTTTCATTTTCTTACTTTCTAATGAAGGAAAAGATTTGCTTCATACAGGTTTTGTGAAAGATATGAGCAATGATTTTATCTAAGGTGCATGTATGTTTGAATATTTTCTTTAGAGAAAATGGAAATTAATGAATTTTGGGTACAGGGCAAATGGGAGAGGAGCTCACAAGATAAGTCACAGAGTTGCCAATTTGTATATGATTGTTTACAATTTTAAAAACTCATAACTTTCTTATTTTTTATCATATTTTGCTCAAACCTTCACTGATCTGTTTCTTTAATTCTTCTGCTTCTTTTAATCAGAGTGGACTTTTCCTTTAACTTTGACATTTGCACATTCCAGGATTTTCAGGGCACTATGGAAGTGTGGAATTGAAAGGGGGAAAAAAAGTGCTTAAAATGGACAGCAAAACCTACATTTCAAAAAGGGCACCTTATTTCAAATAAAAGAAAAAAAGAATACTGATGATGTACAAATTTACTTTCTACAACATACACCCTGTATCTCTATAGTGGACATGGCTGTTTCAACACACTCAAAATATTTTCTTTCTCATGATTTACAAAATGCTTACTTACAAAGCACAAGATCGATATATATGATGTATAAAAATGTTTCATGTTATCTTATCTTGGGCTTTGACCCTAAATCGATCCAATGTGTTGTTACTGGCCAAAAAACCAAGAGAAAGACATGAGAATTTCTACCCAACCCCTGTCCTTCAAACAAGGCAAACAAACTAGGTTTGTGGATGGTGACAGCGATGTTTCATTCTAAATCTTTTTTAATTTGCACTAACAAAAGAAAGAACAATAAAATGATCTTCTAACGAAGATTAAACAAAAAGGAATAAGTTTATTGAAACTCAATTACTGAATTATCACATTTCTGGGGTTCATGCTTTATTCAATGTACATGTATAATCAACCACTCCAATTCATTTGTACAATTTATGGAACATAAAGGCACCTGAAAAACGAGTCATTATGGGTAATTTCTTTGCCACTGACCACTGAATCATGTAATTGCACCTGGCTCATTGAATTTCCATATTTATTTTGGATCATTACATAGGTACACACAGCTTGTATTTCAATAATATGGCTCCTACTATAATGATAGTTTTAGAATTAAAGGGGAAGACAACCAAAATTTTAATAGACATTTTGGATGGAACCAGTCCACCCTTGGGACAATTGCTCCGAAATATATGTTCTACATTATGTTCTAATTGAACTCCTAAATTCAGCCCTGGCCTGAACACTACATGTACATGTATGCCTAGCCCTTGAAAGGGGAAGTCCGCTCTGGTATTTACTTGATTTGAATGAAGGCAGAAAACACATTAGCAAAAGTTTTAGCAAAGTCTGTCAATAAGTAATAAGAAATTTATGAATTTTTAATGTTGTAGTCACTCAGCACAAACTGTCAACTCTGCGACGTATCTTGCAAACTCCTCTCCCATGTGCTTGGTACAGAAAATGTCATACACTTTCATTTTCTCAGTTATTTATCTTGCAAGATATGTCACAGAGTTGCCAATTTGTGTTTGATTGATTACAACTTCAAAACTTCATAACTTTCTTATTACTTGTCCGATTTCCTTCAAACTTTCATTAATCTGTTTCTTTAATTTTTCCTTCAGACCAACTTGCCATTAAGGTTGATTTCCCTTTTTCGTCATGTCTCAAGTTTCATTGACTTCACCTCAAAAATATTGTATGTTGATAGCCAGAAGGCCGTTAACTCTATGTTATAGTATATGGCTAGTGCTTAAATAAAATGGTCCTTGATGTATCGCAATAGCCAGAAAGCAAGAGGAACATACATGTATAGATGGACACAGAGAGGAATGAGCGGACAGATGGATGGGTGGACAGACGTCCAGAAAACAATGAGTCCCCAACACCACTGGCATCTAATTACATCACACCCCTCACTGACAAAGTAAAAAAAAAAAAGGACACACACTATTTTGCTGTCCTACTACATGTACATGTATTAATGTCCCTATGTTTGTTTCATTTACTGAAAAAATGAGAAATCCCACCTCAACATAAATATTTTCCCCCCAAAAGTTGGAGTCTACATCTAATGTACACATGAATGAAATTGATTTGGTGCAATTCCAGATAAAAATATAAAGTTGAGAAACTGGAGGGTATACATGTGTAGCATGCATAGCCTCATAAATTCAGAGTAGCTAGTTATAAAACATATCTTGCAAAATACTTTTACAAGAGCTTCTATGTCTAAATGGATTTATATGATGAGTATTGAGACCAAGAAAACGGGTAACTAGTTTCTAGGTCCACACAGTGATAACAGTAAATATCTGTATTCAAATGTATATACATTTTGAAATGCATAAATGTATGCATGAATATTTCAATTTATGGCAACATGTACACGCACAGTTGGTTAGCACTGATAAATTAAGAGACCTGTTCTTGCCACTTAACACAATTTAGCACTTATATAAAGTATGAAGACTTCAGAAACAGAAATAGCAAGGTTAAAAAGTTTCCCTGACAAGAGTATGAGCAAAGACAAAAAGGATAAGAATTGTAAGAAGTTATCCATATGTATATGTATGTCATACATTACACATCTATTCAGACACAGAAGAGTTCTCCTTAACTTGTTGGAATATGATGAACGAAAAGTAATATTCTCTAAGCTCAAGATCTCACCTCTAGTTGTGTGAGATACAGAGAGAGAGAGAGAGAGAGAGAGAGTGAGAGATATAATAGAAAAAATGGGAGAGATAACAGAAAAGAATCCTATCCACGGATCTTACAAGTTGACCTGCATGAACACCTACATGTACATGTACCTCCTATTCACTCAAACCTTTTTTTTTTATACAACACTGACTCACAAAAACTTCCATAAAATATTTCATTCATCCCTGAAACCTATTATGGCTTCCGCACCCTAATCCTGGGCTAGAGTTTCCTTTTTCTTTTTTTTCTTCTTTTTTATGTGCACAATATGAGCATATTCAGTCCTTGAACTTTTTTTTTCTTACACAACGCAGACCTTAACAAATTTGCATACGGCATTGATAGCTGAAGCATATTGTACTATCTACACCCCTGGGCTAAACTTAATAAGTAAGCTTCTGTATTTTAGCTTGCTTTATCGACCTGGTATGCTGCAAGAAAAGAACCCATCCCAACCCCTAGAAATCTTTGTACATGTGTGAAACAATCAATTTACACCTGAATACCCAGAGTATTGAAATTCACCAGGGTATGGAAAGCTCTTCCTGTTTAACTGTTTTCATCACCTTCCATCCAATTTCTGGTATTAAATACACTACGATGAGAAAACCCTGACAAGACAAATAAATAGGTATTTGGAGTATGTTACAACATAAAGCTTATTACAAAATTTGTTTTTATGAATAATGAAAATGAAAACAAGAACACAATTTCTTGTTTCACACCCTAATTCCCAGAGTAATTGCAATTCACCAGTGTATGCAACTATGCATGGACTGCTCTTTCTGTTCAACTGTTCTCATCAGATCACCTTCCATCCAATTTCTAGTAATATTTACGTAATGAACACCCTGACAAGACAAACATTCAGAGTATATTACAACATAATTCTTATTAGAAACTTTGTTTTTGGAATAATGAAAAAAAGAAAATATCAAATTCTTGTTTGATACTTTGAGGAAACAACTGCTATCGAAATAAAATGGCACAAAACATTACCATCATTTTTAAAGTATTAAAATTTAATTACATTTGCTTTCTGTCTTCCCTCTTTCTTAAGGGGGAAGGTTTATATTTGTAAAAATAAAAATTTAGACGATAATATACTATTTTTAGTTACCTTTATTATCACGAGACAATGAAAATGTTCATGAAGTATAATGACTGGGACTATATATTTTACACTGAGTTGCCAATTCCAAGACTGTAATGATTAGTGTCAATTAAATAGATCCGATAACGAATTGAACAATGTACTGCACTGCAAAAATTAAAAATGGTTATTAAAAGAACCAGTGTGTATATAAAATTGTAATTCCTAGCAGTCTCTATCAAGAGATTTCCAAAAACCTCACGAAAAGGAGACACTGTACTAATCCACTCGATCCCGAAAAATCATGAAAATGAACGAAGAATTGATGTGTGAACAATGATTAACTTTGGTGTAAACATTGGGTAAATTGTTCGTGAATCAGACTTGCCCCCCCAATTCGGTGATGACCACTCAATAGCATGCACTGGTACGCAATAATGCGTGCCTGTGCGGGAACAAAATGCGGGCAAGTGTAAATGGGGCATTAGCCCCTGACTATTTCAATTCTGTTCTCACTTGAGTGCTTATAGTGCTAACTTTTTATGCTGAGCCCCAAAAGGTGGAGCTTTCCCTTCTTGTTTGTTATTTAGGGCCAAGTAATCGTGTACTATCAGTGAAAAGGAAGTGGTTAACCTTAGTCCACAGAGGCTTATGACTCCCTTAGCCTCTACTTTGATAGTACAGGACTAAATTTTGTAAGTGTGAAAAGGGCAGTTTTTGATAATCAAAATGTCTATCAATGACTAATCTATTTAGAGGGTTTTTTTAGAGGTTTTTTTTTAGAGGGTTATCTGATAGGAATTGAAATGACCTACATGTAGTCCTAAGATTACACATTTTGGAAATTACATGTACATTTACTTGTGTACACTCTCATACTGACAAAGTCAACTGCAAATTCATTTTCCATGCACCCTGTAAGCTGACTTCATTATCACACAGCAATAACAATTTCCTTGTATTTACCACCATCTCAAACATGACAATTGATCAGAGAACTGTTCTTTGGAATAATTTTATACAGTGCACCTGAAAGAATATAATTTCTTTACAAAGGTGGTTAGTGATATATGCACATTGCATGTAGATCTAATGAGACAGTGAGAGAAAGAGAGACAATGAGTGAGAAAGAGAGACAGAGAGGGGGGGGGGGGGAGAGAAAAGACATCTTCTGAAACAGAGGGAGAGAAAGAGAATACAAGAGTTAGACTGTCACAAAGAAAGAACCGCACGATAATGAGAAAGCGAGGGATACGCTTATTAATCCTCAAATGGAAATCAACCTTACAGAATACATGTATGTGCCCTGGCTCTTAGATATATCTTTTTCCTGGCCCTGGCCAACTGCCAACCAATTGCATAAACCAGCATCTGTGTACATGTATAATGGGGTGCACAGTGCACCTTTTGCAGAAATAAAATACCACCTGAGTTTCTCAACATGTTTTATCCCGTAAAAAGAAGAAAAAATATAGAGGCTAGAAATTGTTCTTTTTTGTGTAACTACATCATTCATGACTTGAAACTGAATCAGTAGCAGAACAGGGATATTCTTTTTTGTTGGTTTATTATATATCTTGTTTTTTATAAAACAAGGATCATGCAATACTGATAGTACTGCTAATCCATAACAAAGCTTGTAATATTTTAGACATTTTGTAAAAAGGGATACAGATTTTCTTTAAATAATTATGATAATGATTTCAAATGGTAAATGTACATCTATAGTTTCTCTTTAATCGTGTACATAGCATACATGCATAGGCATAAGGGCACATTTTTTGCTCGAATATCAAATAGAGTTTCTAAATTTTCATATTGAAATTGTATAGAAATTACACATTTGGGCACCTGCTTGCTTGAATATGAGAATATTGCCCAAATATCACCACTTTCAGAGTTGGGGGGGGGGGGGGGGGAGGGGCTACAGCCATCCAGCCCTCGCTCCCTGCCTCATATACCTATGCATACTTGTGAAGAATAAAACATTTGCAGGTTTAAAAGATAAAGATCCTTTTGAGAGTCTATTTAAAGGAACAATGTGACTCTTTGTTTCTTTGATTTTTGACATAATCAGAACTTTTCTCACACTCTTCCTCTAGTAAGCCAGTGATCTGTTTGCTCTAACAAACATTTGCAGCACTGCTGCTTTTTGTCAAAGATAACAGGTTTAGGCCTTTGATTGTGATCGGGGTTGGATTTAGGTTTAGGGTTACAATAAGGGTTAGGTTTAATGTTGGGTCTAGAATTGAAAGAAGGAATGAAAATATCAGTTACATGTATTGTCCTAAAAAAATTGAGCTGAAATATATCCATTTTAAAATGGTTCTTACAAAGTTTTCCCAGGACTTACCAGTAACCGGCTGAACAGTTTCAAGTATTAATTTCCAACAAAACAAATATTTTTTCCCACCATGAATTCTTTACAATCCACTTCTGATTCATTACTGTAATGTTAAATAATAGGGGAAAACATACACCTTGCCAACCCATTCTTCTTGCAAACCCAACCAAAGTAGGTCAACCATTTTTTTCCCTGTCCATTTTAATCCACTATATATTTGCAAATTTGTAACTAGTGTACACCACAAACAGGACAGAAAATTTGGGGGATACCATGATATTGAATTTGACTCCTATGCAATCATGATGGGTAAACAAGTCTAGAACACACAGGTAAGTCTTGAATGGATTCCATTTCCTCCCGGCTTTGCAGGTTTGATAGTATGACAATGGAATAAGATATTCAAGTTTGAATAGAAATGAAGTTAGACCTTCTGTTGAGCGTTCTGCTCTGAAAGAGGGCAGCATAACTCTGATCTGAACAGTGTAACTCACCACGCCCATTTTTAAAGAGAAAAATTAGTCCTGGTAAAGCTGAAATACGGGCCCCATCACGTCAACATGAGACAGAACTCAAATATGATTTTTATGATCAATTCTTATTCTCTGTTTCTTACGCTTTAATTTGATATATAACTCAACTCAACAGATGGAGTATTACTGGAGATAATAGCTTCTGCAACTTGAGAAAGAGTAAGGCTTCAAAAAAGAATTTCTATGAGAAAAACATTTCTAAAATTTGACTTCCGTTCATGCAATAGCAAGTGTTTCTTAATTTTCATGGAAGCTAGTTTTCCTCCTTCTTTAGGATCTCTTCTAATAAATTACATTTAATTTATTTCAGTCAAAACAAGATGAATGCCATTGCGTCTCCTATATGCCTCCGCCTAAATTCAGTTGATGGCTCAAACTGTTCTGGAAATATTGTGATGACCAGCATAAAAAGCCTCTAATGACATGTTAATTGACCTCTTTGACATTTGAACTTACACCCTATAACCCAAAAGTCTGATCACTTTATCTCCTCCTGGTCATGAATACAAAATAGTTGAGATATGGTAATAACAAAGGTAAAAAAAACCATTAATTTCACATACACATGTATAATGACCCGTCACCTTTGACCTACTTGAACAATAATCTAATCTGTTTGTCTCCATATGCTGGTGAGGCATACTAGTTCCAAGTTTGAATTTCATACCTGAAATGGTTCTTGAGATATCACGTTAACAAGGCTAACACCTGCAATTTCAGAAACTGAACTGTGACCTTTGACCTATAACCCATGTACCCCAAAATCTAATCAGATCGTCTTCCTATGGTGATACATAGTAGCACCAAGTTTGAAGTTCATACCTCAAATGGTTCTCGAGATATTGCGTTAACAAGGCTAACACCTGCAATTTCAGAAACTGAACTGTGACCTTTGACCTACATACCCCAAAATCTAATCAGATCGTCTTCCTATGGTGATACATACTAGCACCAAGTTTAAAGTTCATACATGTATCTCAAATGGTTCTTGAGTCATTGCGAGAATGAGGCTAACACCTGAAATTTGAGAAATTGGCCTCTGTGAACTTTGACCTTTGATCTACATGTACGTACCCCAAAATCTAATCAGATCGTCTTCCTATGGTGATACATAGTAGCACCAAGTTTGAAGTTCATACCTCATGTGGTTCTTGAGTTATCGCAAGAACGATAAAGCGGGACGGACAAACTGAAAATATAATGCCTCCGGCACCACCTTTGGTGGGCGAAGGTATACAAATTTTGTGGGTTAGCACAGCAAGTAGTTTCAAGGCACTGAACATACTTCCAGCAACAGCTACATGTAGTGCGGTCTCATCATACTTTAAAATTTTTTATTTCGTTGAGCCCTCATAAGCCGGTATGCTTTTCTTTCTCTTCTAAACAAAGGGTTGAATAACCCGGTTTATTCAAGCAAGGTCAAAATGTTATTAGTTCTGACATTTTTGCAGTGTAATTGTAGTTCACGCTTTTTATAGAAGTCTAGGTATTTTTTAATGATTGGACTGAGTTTGTTCATGTGATATTCAGAATGACGTATCACAATGAAGCTTCAAATCCATGTTTTTTTCAGTAAAAAGCATGTGAGAGCAGATCTCATTTTTTCACAGGTAGATTTGGCTTGGTGAGATGATATACATGCAGAAGCAAGCTGGGAAATTGTTGAATAGACCAATAACGCATGATATCAACACAGTTCGTTCCTGTATAAATATAAAGCTTACTTTCTTTTCTTTTCAAACTTCAGAAGAACTTGCCACTAATCACATGTCCTCACAATGATTGATTTTTCTTTTCTCTCTCTTCTAGAATAATTTCTATACAGTTTCCTTCACAATGAATCACATGACCTGTACTCATATTTATCTTTGACATGATAACCCAAAGGCAAATTATAAATCACGCAAAATGATTCAAATTGTCAGATCATCTACATTAAGTCATCTATGAATGCTTTACGATGAATAGTAAAGTGATTCATGCATACATTACATTTACTGACATAGTCTGAAGAAGTAGGACATGAGGGAGAGCAAATTTTAAAAAAAATGGGAGAGGGAGAGAGACAGAGACAGACAGACAGACAAACCTGCAAAGAAGAGAGAAAAACAAGAAAGGAGCAGAGAGGCACAGAAGGACAAATGGTACTGTACATGTAATCAATCCTCCAAAGAAACCCTATAATACAGGTGCATTTCTTTAAAAAACCCCTATTGATCGAAATTTCATAATGCAAAATAATATTCAAAAGAAGAAATTGTAAAGATTGCACTACAAAACATTGTGGTTGTATTCAACTTTTGTATTCTAGCTGCCACAGGGAGAAAAACAAATGTGACAAAAGCAATGTACCATATCTTTGTAGTTTTAGAGAATCACCATGTGCAGTGAATGGGAAGTTAAAGTCATTAGGTAACTTTGTGGGGGCCTGAGCTGTCTGGCCTTACATGCTATCAGTGTATGTAATATGGTGTAAAAATGAAGCCCATGAGTAAAAAAAGCACTTCAAAATCATCATGTAAACATATATGCAAGTGACCGGAAATGCCAGACTCACTTTCCCCCATTGACTCAGTGTTAAACTAAAGCGTAGATATCTGAATAATAGCATTATATATTAGAAAACCTTTCTATGCATGGCTATTTATTTAATAATAATAATAATAATATTGGATATTTACAGGTATATTGCGCTCATATCCACCATGAATGGTGCTCAAGGCGCTCCAATATTACCCCGGCTCTAGCTAGGCTACCGATTTCGGTGCTCACAGCATTCAAGGAATTAATTCCTGCCGGTACCCATTTAACACCTGGGTGGAGAGTGGCAAATGTAGATTAATGTCTTGCCAAAGAACAGTAGTGCCGCGCCGGGGTTCGAACCCACGACCTTCCCATCTCCAGTCAAGTGTTTAAACCACTCGACTAAGACACTTCTGAACATCATTATATAAAAGAGATATCAAAATTCAATATATTAAATCAAGCCTCCACAAAGTTAGCGAATCCCTTTAACAATCTCTAATGCCAGCAAGTTCTAAGGATGAAACAACTCTACTAGAATTATTAAGAATGATCACATTGAACTTCCATCTACATACAACATGTACAAATGTACATGTATGTTGCAATCTTTTTAGTAAAAAGCTTTTCAAAGCAGATCTCACTACTTTGCCACAAATTGTCTCTTTATTATGCAGGGTCATCAGATACATGCACACGTACATATGACAATATACATAAATATGGCTTTCGATGTACTTTATGTATACAAACCACAATGCCAATAAATGTCAGTGGGGTTTATAAACAAATATTTTGTTTTTTTATTTTTTAATATAAGGATAGAAATTACCCTGGGATAAATATGACATTGGACCTAACATTTTCAAGATTTCACAAATAGAATGGCATGAGGCCGGTAAAAGGGGGAGGGGGTATTACAGAGGTGCCTTCCACCCAATGTAGTCAAAATAGGTAATGATTTCTATCTTTTTCTTCCTTCTAAAGCTGCCTTCACATAATGCGGAAAACCGCCTGAAAATGCTGCCCTGGCAAAATAAGACTATTTTACATGTAAATAAATGACAAACATGTTAGGTAAAAAACAAGTATTTGTGTCCAACACAGGCCCCCTGAGTGTTAACATACATGTATCTGCATTATAAGATACACAAATATGAGGCAAACTATGCTACATGTATCATATGTTGTCATATTTTATCATGCTCTTTTTAAAAACCACTATTATGCAACAAAACTAGTACCTAAATGTACATGTCAAATTTCCCTCTTGAAAGTTCATATTTCAAAACTGTCTGTAAAGATGGTGGCAAAGAGGGGGTGAAATACACACCTTCAAGTCTGGCTCAAAAATGATTACACTAATGTACATCCCCATATCTGGCAAGTGACTGAGTGCATCGTCACACAGAGCTAACCAAGCATTGAAAACTTCCCACAATATATTTGCTTTCTCCCCATGCCTCATTACACAATCAGAACATATTTAAAGCTCTCCTTTCTATGGAACAAAGAACTCTAAAATGCGAAAGACATGTCCACAAAAGTGGACATGTCTTTCGCATTTTAGAGACATTTAGAGATCACACTTAAACCACCTGACAAAGCCGGTGGTGAAAAAATAAAAACATGTTACATGTAAATGTGTCACATGAGGAACCATTGTGGGGGAAAGATAAAAGCTGAAAACTCTCAATTGTGTATGAAGACATTTAAATATGTGATGTACAGTATGCAAATCATTACATTTTTTGCAATGGCATTTATCCCTGTTTACAGATTATATTTCTGAAGAAGGCTTAATGATTGCGGAAAAATAAATAAAGGACCTTACATACAGATATACGCGTTTCACACCAAAAGAGTGGTGCATTCATCCAGAATAACCTTGCACTGAACACAGCTGGACTTTGGTGACTTACCACAATATACGATGTGTGGATTAGCAAAGGACTGGGCCAGGGTACATTATACTTGAGGAAAGGGAAATTGAGCATTTAAATACTTCATTTTCATCCTAGAAACCCCAAATTGTAGCAGAGTCCATGTATATATATATATAAAAAGACCATGAATCAAATCACTCAGCGATTGTAGTTAATCTTATCCTACTTAAAGAGAAGGTTGAGTTCTGGGAAAGGTAAAAACTAATTTGTAAGCTTTTCCAATCCTTTTATGTTAGTTTGGAAGATTATCATAGTAGATATGTCCCCTGAAAAGAATTGCTCTTCAAATGCCCTCACATTCAAAATATGACAAGAAACAGCTGAAATGTTCGGGCCGAACATATGTGTGTAGTCCCATATGTGTGCAGCGCATGTGACTCTCAGCAGGATTGAGTCAATTTCTTATCATTTTGGTGATTCCAAAATCTTAAACAGCATATACCAGTACTATGTGCTATATAATCAACCTTTCCCAAATGCTTTGAGACAGTTTCTTTGACAATCCAATCTCATGACTAGCACTCAACTTTACCTTTAAATTGATAAGAACTATATGTCTGTTTTTGTTACTAGCACAGCAGTGAATGTTCTACATATCACCCATATAGTTATGGGTTTAAATGCATGAGTGAGATTTGCCTTAATTAGAAGGACTTCTGTGGATAACTAAATTCTTGAACTTCTTTTAGTTTTGAGCTTGGTCATTTTGGTTGCCTTTGGCAGGTGAATTTGTACCATCTCATTTCCTTTTGGGACCCTACAACTACAGGCTTTGGGGTTCAGCATTCACACTCACCCTGGGTATGGATCAGCCACATTGAAGCGTTTACACAGTAGTTTATCAGGATGCCATTCCATTGTGTCTCTGGTCAGCTGACCAAACATCTTCATATCAGCTGCCTTGCGCTGATCGTCCGCATCCCCCTGATGAGGAAACGTTAAAAAAACAGTATGTCAGCATGAATACATCCCCAAACTTCATCATCACATGGCAGGTACCCCCGAAGGACCACTAGTCAATACCCCCCAACAACAACTACCTTCTTCAAAACTACATTTACATTTTACCACATTGGACGAGTAGCCCCAGGAAAATATCCATGTCACAACTGCCCCCTTAGACGAGCACCCCCTAGAACAACAACCTCCTCAAAAGTTTACCTCAATTAGACAACTACCAATGGAGTTCTTAAATGAGATGGAAGTTGTCCGGAGGTTACTGTCGTTATGTAAACCATTAATAAACAATTATGGCATTTGTCCCAGTAAGAATTAACTCATTCAATGCTGTATGCATTGACAGCACCCTAATTTGTATATTGATCTAATGTACAAAATAAATGAACAAATTGATAAGCTGGTTTTTTTTTTTTTCTTCTTGAAATTCAAATCGAAACTTCATTATTTATGAAACAACTTTTCAATTTGGTGTACTGTACGGGTTAATCGGTGTTGTTTTGGGAGGCATTGATCATATAATTGAATTATAAAACATAATACGATTTGATCACATATGAAAAATATACAAGATTTTTGACAAATAACTTTGCACTATATACATGATTGATATTAAAACAATACCAGTTTTTATGCTGCATGAGACACACATCCATATCAATATTTAAGGAAGCAACAAAATGAAACTCACAAGCAGACTTTGTAGGCTTTTTTATTGTTTGAAAACAATTTTCAAAAAGGCGATTAAAAGCAATATATTGGCATGTAAATCAGTGACTGGAATCTGTATATCTTTTTCTCTTCAAATCCTAATAAATACAAGAGCCCCAGGGGGCACGACTCTCACCTGAGGTGGATCAATTCACATCTGGTGCATGTTCTCTCTAGCACATGAACAACTTTCATTCTTCATCTATAGAGGTATCTCTATACACAATACCAAGTCTGAGCTTTCTACCAAGTTCGGTTAAATTCCAATCATGGGTTTTGGAGAAGCTGAAAATGTAAAAAGTTTATGGATGGCGGACAACTTGCCCCCCCCCCCTTCCAGTATGTTACCCCCACAGACCCCCTATAGGGCCACCCAGAAAAAAATCTCCATACACAATACCAAGTCTGAGCTATTCCTGGTTCTGGAGAAGATGTTTGAAATTTACATAGCTTTTACACTTGGGGGCTCTCCCCCTGGGCCCCCTGGGCCCCCTGGGGGCCACATGTACCATTTTAGCACCTTTGGATCCCCTACCCCTAAGGATGATTCCTACCAAGTTTGGTTGAATTCCGATCATGTGTTTTGGAGAAGATCAGAATGTACATTTTGCCTGGCAGCGCCCCCCCCCCCCTCCAGTATGTTACCCCCACAGGGCCCCTACAGGGCCATTCAGAGAAATTTCATGAACAACATTCATTCTTCATCTATAGAGGTATCTCCATACACAATACCAAGTCTGAGCTATACCTGGTTCTGGAGAAGATGATGTTTGAAATTTACATAGCTTTTACAATTGGGGGCCCTCCCCCTGGGCCCCCCTAGGGGCCACATGTACCATTTTAGCAACTTTGGGTCCCCTACCCCTAAGGATGATTCCTACCAAGTTTGGTTGAATTCCGATCATGTGTTTTGGAGAAGAAGATCAGAATGTACATTTTGCCTGGCAGCGCCCCCCCCCCCCCCCTCCAGTATGTTACCCCCACAGGGCCCCTATAGGGCCCCTATAGGGCCCCTATAGGGCCACTCAGAGAAATTTCATGAACAACATTCATTCTTCATCTATAGAGGTATCTCCATACAAAATACCAAGTCTGAGCTATGCCTGGTTCTGGAGAAGAAGATGTTTGAAATTTACATAGCTTTTACAATTGGGGGCCCTCCCCCTGGGCCCCCCTGGGGGCCACATGTACCATTTTAGCAACTTTGGGTCCCCTACCCCTAAGGATGATTCCTACCAAGTTTGGTTGAATTCCGATCATGTGTTTTGGAGAAGAAGATCAGAATGTACATTTTGCCTGGCAGCGCCCCCCCCCCCTCCAGTATGTTACCCCCACAGGGCCCCTATAGGGCCCCTATAGGGCCACTCAGAGAAATTTCATGAACAACATTCATTCTTCATCTATAGAGGTATCTCCATACAAAATACCAAGTCTGAGCTATGCCTGGTTCTGGAGAAGAAGATGTTTGAAATTTACATAGCTTTTACAATTGGGGGCCCTCCCCCTGGGCCCCCCTGGGGGCCACATGTACCATTTTAGCAACTTTGGGTCCCCTACCCCTAAGGATGATTCCTACCAAGTTTGGTTGAATTCCGATCATGTGTTTTGGAGAAGAAGATCAGAATGTACATTTTGCCTGGCAGCGCCCCCCCCCCTCCAGTATGTTACCCCCACAGGGCCCCTATAGGGCCACTCAGAGAAATTTCATGAACAACATTCATTCTTCATCTATAGAGGTATCTCCATACAAAATACCAAGTCTGAGCTATGCCTGGTTCTGGAGAAGAAGATGTTTGAAATTTACATAGCTTTTACAATTGGGGGCCCTCCCCCTGGGCCCCCTGGGGGCCACATGTACCATTTTAGCAACTTTGGGTCCCCTACCCCTAAGGATGATTCCTACCAAGTTTGGTTGAATTCCGATCATGGGTTTTGGAGAAGAAGATGAAAATGTAAAAAGTTAACGGACGACGCACGACGCACGAAGCACGACGCACGACGCACGACGGACGACGGACAAATTTCCATCGCAATAGCTCACTCGAGCCATAGGCTCAGGTGAGCTAAAAAAGCCTCCTTACCTCTGTCTCTGCAGGGATATCCACCATGTCATCAGGATCATCGGTGTGCTTGGCTCGAACGAACCTTGATGCCATGAGATCAGACATGGGCTTGTGATAGAGGGACGCAGCCCTAGAGAACTCTTCCAGCTCCTGCTGCTTCTCCCACTCTGTTCTGGAATCCCCCACTGCCATCTCTGACCCTGCATTGTAAAGGCATCAAAGGGAACAAAATGTGAAAAATAAAGAGGTAGAGTCTCAGGATTCATAGCTTTAAAGGGATATGGTAGTCAGTTTCCATGTGCAGTAGGTCATAAAATCGCTGACACCAGACTTGGTGGAAAACACTGGAAATACCAAGTGTTGTTCAAGTCTCGCACACAGCAAACCTGTGGTCCCACCAAGAATAATACCCTCTGTTCTCTCGGAGTGTCGTCGGGTAAGGGAATGTAAGATAATGACTTTACCATATGGGGTGATGGGTGGAAAATGCAGAGCATTACGTAAGGCCTGTTCGTCCACCCTTGGTGCTAAACAACACCCGTTATTGGGTAGAAACCCGAATGGTATCAAAGTCCACAAAAAAGCCCACCACTATGGGCCTTTAACATATAAGCAGATATTGAGGAATAGTACAAAAAAGTGCACATATTATACCTTTAAATCATAACATGAACTGGAAATGGTAAACTGATTAAAAACACAATAACCGTGCTCCATATTGGGCTATATACAGTTAACAACACAATTATTCATAACCTTTTTGTTTTGTGGAAAATTGGTTGTCGTGATTTATGTTACTTAAGCATGCTACAAATCAATTGTTAAAATAACTACACAAGACAATTTACCAAATTTTCATGGTTCAGAGGTTTATTCACTTTTTTTTTAAAGATGGCTTGTACATAACTTTTCTTACCCTTTCTTGAATAGTTTCAAAACATGTACAGAATCTGAGGAATGTCTGACACATGTGCATTTTCATAAAAATATGCCTCGATGCTATGACATTGCCTGGACCAGGATATGAATATTTCTAGAAACGCCAGGAAATTAATATATTAGCATTTCCATTGATATGCAAATGAGGTGAAACCACAATTATTGTTCACCTCAAGCTAACAATTAAAAGTATTCAACCAGTGCCCAAATTCCACTAGTCCACCTTTCATTCTTAAGAAAAAAACAAAAGACTTCAAAATTACAAGGGGTATGAATAATTTTGTAGTTACTGTACATGTATATATTACAGAAAAGAAGATATCATCCAAATAAAATTAACTTTATGAATTAATATATGATGCAATATGTATTCCATTCATAATCTTGATTTTGACATTAATCATTTGATAAGTATTTTTATTGTTATCAAAGTTGTATGTGTTCTTTGTATTTATTTTTCTGTTGTCATGTACTCTGATAAAAACATTGAACCTGGGTTTTTTTAAACCCCATTTATTAATATGAGGTCAGTTTAAAAAATCCAATTGGCTAAGTTTACATGTACCTCTTTAAATCATCCAGATCAAGAGCAATTCATCTTGTGTAGAAAATACATGGGTCATTCCATAGGGTTGGGGCAATTTTTGTGACATGGAAGCTCAAAAATAAAAGTGTTTCAATTGAGATAAAATACTCATTGAAAGATACCTACATTACCACTTCAATAAATTCCATTTGAATTTTGTAAATAGATCTCTCCATTCTAGAGTAATCAGAGGTACCAGATGTGATAAAATACCACCGTTACAGTGGACATTTTTTTTCATCCTTTGCTTCATTTCTCTCTCCCAGCATCAATTTCAAGTCCCAAGTCTTCATCATATTACACAAGCATAATCCATACAATATTTCTACTAACTTTAATGGTCATTTTTGATAATTCAAAGATGATTATGAAAGCGAAGTGTATGTTAATGGATTCCAAAATTGTTTCTATCCCTCCATGTTGTGACATCCCATTTTTACTTTTTCCCTGAATTCTTGAAAATGAGTTTACTGACGATTGCAACTGGTAAAGGAAGGGAAAGGATGTCTTTTCATATTGAAATTGATTTTAGTTGGAATCTTCAACCATTTCTGTTGAAGGTTGCCCCTTCTTAAAAGAGTACCTCCATTACAGGGACAACATGTCCCTGTAACGGAGGTACAGTACATGTATGATCTACATGTAATATACCATTTACACTGTAATTCAGAAACCATTATAATTTGTTGAAAATATTGTATAAGTTTGTGAAAATCTGTCTTCTTTAATAAATTGTATGAAAGCAGTGTATATTACTTTTTGCAGGTAAAAGGTGTATGTACATGTACATGTAAATGGTTCGAGAATTGTTTGTTTCCTCTTATAGCGATTTATCCTAAAGTTTTATAATTTCCCTGAATTCTTCAAAGTAAGTTTACTGAGCTGATTGCAACAGGAAAAGGAAGAGGTTGGTTTTTTGTTCAAGTGGAAGTTGATTTCAATTGTAATCTTCAGCACTATCTGTTGGACATAGCCCCCTTCTTAAAATAATACCTCCATTACTAGGACATCATGTACCTGTAACAGAGGTACTGTTTGATCTATACATGTATCTTTTAACGTAAAAGTCATCCTAATTCTGGGGAAATAATTGTTCTGTGAAAATGTTTTATGCAGACTGTACCATCTACATGTATTCAATAAAGGCATGGTTTCCTAGCACATTTCCTTTTCTACGCGAGACATCTCTTATGGACAAATTTTAAGGAGCCAGTTTTGTATTTTTTAAAATCACATGTGATATAAGGTAACCAGTTAAAATACTCAAATGATTACTCTAAGTCTAAGTAAGTCTTTATAACTTGACTCACATCTCCAATTGACATCAGTCATACAGTGCATATCAATAAATATGTTACACTTTTGAAAAATCTGTCACAAATACATTTCAAAGGATATATAAGATTTTTTCATGTTAATTGATCTTCCATATATTTTGAAATGTAGTTCTGACGGATTTTTCAAAAGTGTAACTTTTTTTTTTTTTTTTTTTTTGGGGGGGGGGGGGGGGGGGGGGGGTATACGCACTGTATAATCTGCAGCAACACTTGGGAACCTGAAACTTGAATTCATGCCACAAAAATAACTACATGTACGTACCAGTCTAAAAGTTTTCCAGAGTAGATAGGCCTACATGTAGGCAATGAAGAAAAAGATAATTCTGTTTTTAATCTTTCCTTTATATGGAAATTAAGCCCTTGAATACACAACTGTTTAACTTAGTTGTTTAACTTATGTACATTTTTACACAAAAGACAAAAAGCAGCATTTGAAATCATGCAGCCGTACAAGAAGAAATTCCGGGGGGGGGGGGGGGGATCTCAAACCTCACAAGTGGAAATTAATTCATAATGCATTTTCAAAAATTATTGCAATCAAGTTTCTTTGAAGAAATGAAAAATGAAACGTCTAAATATCAGCTTGCAACGACCTTGAAGACACAGAAGCAATATGAAAAATGGAAATAGATATTTATATGTACATGTTTATGTTATTTATATGTTATATTTATGTTCTGAAATAAAATCTCTGAAAGTATGCTTGTCTTTCTTTTGTCTATGTGAGAAATGTGTGAAAGCAGTTCAAATGATCTGTTCATCAATTAATACTTTAAGAATAATTTTTTCATTACAAAAATATGGATTGATTTTATTTGAAACCCCCATGTAGCTGAATAATCTGCTGTCAAGTTTCTTAAAAATGAGGGACAGTAACCAGAGGCACACCCCGGAAGTATTAAGGCATGAAACCTTCCGCATGAATCCAGTTAGATATCATTCAAGTCATTGAAAGCAGTTTATTGTAGGACACGACTTCACATCTAAAATTAAAGAATTTGGATCACAGAACTGTTTAAAAACGGGACAGAGACGACTCATATGTGTTTCCATTGATACTGGATAATAAATATAGTTTTGATATTGACGAGGGGCCCGTAGGAGAAAAGCAAACCGTTTTTTCATCACGATCATGAAATGTTGTCGTTCCAACATGAAAATGAGTATATGGGAACGTAGTGTAAATTAAATGCCCCATTCGCCAATACTTTGAACAATAAAATCAATCAAAATCGATATTGTATCACAACGAGTCTATAGGGTAATTACACAGACTTTATTTCTTTAAAATATGAATAAATCACGTGCTCACGCTATTACAAAGGAGGAAATCGTCTCATTGTTTGTACCACCGTTATGGTGGACAACGCCGGTAAAATGCTCCCCCCCGAAGGGCTGCTGATTTCTTTCATTTTCGATATCAGTGAACGAGTTACAACCACCGTTACAAAATGCAGAGGGACATCGCGATCAAATTTTAGGAGTGAAACATATTTTTCTTGTCCTTGTTATATATATCAGACCAAGATTTTCTATGAAAATATTTCTATCACCAATCCCTTTATTTCCCCGACTGCAGCATGAGATTAGGGCCTTCTATTTTTGAACAAAATGTAACTTTACCACCGTTACGATAAATCTGGATAGTGGACATTTCTTGTAACGGTGGTATGGCCGAACTTTGGATTTAATTTTTACGACCGTTAGCTTTTGCCAAAAAACATTCTACACTTTTAAACATCATATATTGCTTGGTAAAAAGCAACTACAGATTTGTGGCCAAGTCATTCAGTTTTGCTGATAATTATATCTGAAAATAGACATGTTTTCATGTCACACTTGGTACCCCCAAAAAATGAGTGGACATCGGCAAACAAAGATACACCAACACTTTTTTTTAAACATTGAATTTATTCATCATAAGATGAAATAACCACTTGCCTTCAATAAAAACCTCAATACAATAAACTTCATCAAACAACAAATTCAGGATAATATAAGATATGTCGGATATACACAAAAATATGCTGTTGCCCCAACCCTGTGGAATGACCCACGTGTAACAATTTCAAGTGCAATTATCTACACAAAGTTTGTAAACATTTAATGTATTTAAGTACATGTACTGTGTACTGCACAAAAGAGAGATCAACAGAAAGGCTAAGCATTATTCAAAACCCTTCAAGCTCAAATGCTCTGAATAAACATAACTGATTACAAGAATGTGTAAAATGAAATGTTACCTTGGTTCAACTTTTTGACAAGATTTATCAGAATATTACAGACATCAATCACACTACTGTCAAATGCATATCTATTGTGTTGTAAATGAAAAACATGCTTTGGTTAATGAATGTTATTCATGTATACCACAGCTGAATGAGTGAGGGCAACAGGGATAAACAAAGGAAATGCCGAGGGCAGTCTCGCCTGCATTGCAAAATAATCAGGGCAAAATTTTCACTTGGTGAAAAATCAAAGTTTGGGGCACCTAAGGGGTGTTGCCAGGGTACCCCATACATATAAATCAAATCCCCTTCAACTACGATTTATTGGACGGTGAGGTTCATTTGAAATCAAGCTGTGTGTTTTAAAGAAACAGAGTATGTGTACATAAAATAATTGCCATCGGGGGGTGTTTCATAAAGCTGTTCGTAAAGTTACGCACGACTTTACGAATGACTTATATATCAAAAACCAAATGAGATGCGCAGTAATTTTTAACTGCATCAACTGAAGTTGAACTGTGCAGATGTAGATTAACATTCTTATTATAATATACATTTTTAATGCAAAGTATATTTTTTGCCACTTTTTAATTGAGGTTATTAAAAATACAGTCACACTTTGTTAAAGCATCAGGAACAATTTTGGGCATCCTATCTGGCACTTCATATTCAATTCGTTCGTAAAGTCATGCGTAACTTTACGAACAGCTTTATGAAACGCCCCCCCTGGACACATTTGGGGTGATGCGCCTCTATCAGACCCCTTGATAATAATGATCTACTATACTTGAACAACTTGAAGTCTCCTCCCCCTATGAATGATTCCTACCTAGTTTGGTTACAATCTCATGTAGCAATAGGTTTTACAGAAGAAGAAAAAAATGTCAGATAAATGGACAGATAAATGAATGTCTTAACTAATGGAAAAAGTTTCACTTTGTATTCCTGTAATTTGATGTATAATTTATTGAGTTTTATTAAAGTCCTCTATGAAAAATCTGAACTTGAAAAGTGTTTACTTTCTTTTTGTGCTGAGTGTATATATGTACATGTCATTTATTATCATCATTATCATTCAGGTAGGACCAGCCATTAATGGTAGTAACATCTTTCAAGGAGCTCACCTCTATGTCTGTTGTCCAAGTACTGCTCGTACCTCTGCTGTTTCTCAGCATCCTTTGCAAAAGGTTGAAAACTAGACCCTCCCCCTTGAGTTGTAGCCTCTTGTGTGGGGGCAGACCAGTGGGGGGCACCCCTGTCCCATCTGGACTGATGCTGGGGACCACTCTGTTGGCTGGTGGAAGCTTTGTTCCTGGCTTCCTTGAGTAGGGCCAGGTCCCGACTGGACAACAGGTCATCAATGCTTGTAGGTCCTGAAACATTTCCAGAGAGGAAAAAAGAACAATTCTATTGTTACATGCATAGAATGATCATATCATGTTCATTCTTGATTCAGGTGAAAATTTATCTTCTACCTATTGTGCTGATTAATTGCTTTGTTGTTCTCTATAAATCATGGGATTATTCTAAGAATATAATGTGTAATGTGCTCAGAAAAAAGGGAGCATATTAATACTAATGATGATCATTATCATTTGTTACCATACATTTATGTTATATGATTCTCAACAGTGTTGTAGTCAAGAGCAGGGGTCCCAAGACCAAGACCAGGAGGTAAACTTCTGATTATGTTCATTTGATATATTATTACATAGTATATCAATGGTAGAAGCTTAAACTACAATTGTATGATTACCCCCAACCGATGAAAGTTTTCTGTATTATCAATATACTGCTTTTGGAGGACCTATAGCAACATGTTATCAATGATATATTTTGAGTATAGCCCCCGAGTATCAAAGGTGCTTAGGAGAGAACAGGAAATTCATGGTGATTCAGTGTATAACAAAAGGGAAGTTGCCCCCAATTTCAACTTTAAAACATTCACAACTTTCCTATTTGTCTGGTTTGTTCAGCTTTTTCCCCAACTTGTTTCTTTTTCTCTTTGCAACAACATCAAGTTGTTGTAAAGGTTGTTATTAGCCTCGAAACAGTTTAATCCTGATTGGCCGATACCAAAAGCTAGCAGCTACGTGTACTATAGGTTTGTTACCTGGTAACTGTTCCTCTCCAAGCATGGCAGCTCGCTGGTCAGCACTTAGGCTGAATCGACTGCGGGGTTGCGGTTCTGCCTTGGACTGGTCAGATGTGTTCAGGGCGGAGGTGTGGAAGTGATGAAAGGGTCGGAAGTCCCGCGGCAAGTTAGGGGGCTGAAACACCTGTTCGCAAGAAGTCAAAGCTTATACACACATACATGTATATTGGTATTTATATACATGTAGCACCGTTCAATAACATGCTCCGGGCGCTTTACAATAAGAAAAAAAAAATAAGACAAATTTATGTGGGGGATTTGAAGAAGAAGAAGAAGAAGAGGGTCTGACCTTGAGCGTAATGAATAACTTGATTGCTGGATGGGGCAAAACAGACTCGAAATGTAGTGTAGTTTAAAAATTATTTCTGAATAGATGTTGTTATTGATTAAATTGTTATTAAAAATAAATGAGATTTAAGTGGGTTCTGATAAGGTTTATAAGAGTTACATATCCCAAAGCTAAGAATGTCTAGTTATAGAAAATGTAAATACAGTCAAACCTGTCTTAGCGGCCACCAAAAAATCCCCCACAGGATATTACTGCATTGTAGACCTGCATTTAGCGGTCACCTGTCTAACGCGTATCCCTCGGTCAATATCTGACCGCGTATAGTGGCCACCAATATCGAGTCGAGCCGTAGCTTCATGCACAAAAAGTAGTTTTTGCCATAAAAAGTTAGGCATAATAAAGCCGCGATGTGTTTACCGAGTCCTAGCTCAGTCACACTCTCACACAAACGTCGTGAATAGATTCTACAATGGCCAAGAAGATCTAAAAGTTTTACCACATTGCCGACTAATTAGAGATTAAAAGTCTTTTTAGTAAGAATTAAGCACTAGTATTGTTCGTTTACGTAATCTTCACACGATCCAGCTGCGATCTCCTGCACCTGTATTGTTCTCTTAAGGTCGGCATTGATAGCGATTGCTATTGCGCCATAGCACAGGCTCGTCCACTTCAATATTAATTTTTATTTTTTAAAAGATTTATAAAAAAAAAATTTAAAGGGTTAAAGCTTTCGAAAAAAATAATAAAAGAGTGATTTTTTTTTTAGAAAGTGAAAATAATAAAATACTACCCAGCTATTATTTTTTTAAGGATCACGATTTCATGTACGATATTGTCCTGCTAAAAAACAGCAGGAAAACTCGTCCGCCAGTGATCCATTGCATTGTTGACGTTCGCACTTTCGACGAATCAAGCGAGCACCTTCTATCGCCTGTTCTCAAAAACAGTTAAAACTTCTTTTAAACCATTCAAAAGGCAAATATTTATTGAATGAAAATTGATTGCATGATTTTATTCAAAAGATAAATTTATTATTGTAATTTTTTGACAAGAAGCAAAAGCATGATTAGACATCGTTTTTAGACTATAAAAATCAAGAACAGCAGTCTACCGCGGGCGACTACGTACGTGGTAATTTGAGGGAAAATTCATTTTACAGAGATTGCTCGTATACATGTATCTATTGTTTTTCTCATTTATTGACAACAAAGCACATTATTTTGGCATTTTATATATCATATGACATGTTATACGTCAAATCTGTAGATCTATAGCTTGTTTTCCTAAGTGATATATATGGATACATGTACACTGACTGTAAGTGATGTTGCGTGTATGTGCAAAAATTTAAAATGGCCGCCGACCTGTCTATAGCGGCCACCTGTCTATAGCGGCCACTTTTTCCGTTTCCTTTTGGTGGCCGCTATAGACAGGTTTGACTGTAGTACAAAAAAGTTATCCTAGAGACCCACAAGTGGTTTAAGGTGGAAACACAATGGGAACACAATGGTTCTTCAAAATTACATGATACAGTAGTTGTTAAGGTACATGTTTAACAGTGGACCTCCAGATATTCATGAAAATGCAAGGTTTTACAAAAATATTACTTACTCTCTTGTTTGTTTTCAAATCCTTCAGCTCCCCCCCCCCACAGATATTTTATGGGCATGTAAACCTTTACTCACAGGAAAATAAAACATTAACAAGCAAAAGATACGACTGCATCTTCAATATGCCTCCGCTTGTATTCAGATAATTCCTGATCACCTACAAGTATAATATAGTTGATGCGCATTCATCAAATGGTTATTGCGAAATTGTGATTTAAAACACTAAAATCCTATATTACTAATTGACCTCTGACTATAAAGCAATATAATCAGTTGTTCTTGAGATATCGTGGAAATGTAGCCAAAAACTGTATTACTGTAATATCATGTAAATTGGCCGCTGAGACCTGCAACCTGTGACCTTTGACCTACTTACCCCCAAATTCTAATCAGTTCATCTTCGTATGGGGATACATACTAGTACCAAGTTTGAAGTTCTTACCTCAAACAGTTCTTGAGATATCCCAGTAACGAGGCTAAAAACCAGTAATTCCATGTAATTTCATGTAAATTGACCTCTGTGACCTCCTTATCCCAAAATCGAATCAGTTCATCTTCGTATGGGGATACATACTAGTACCAAGTTTGAAGTTCTTACCTCAAACAGTTCTTGAGATATCGCAGTAACGGTGCTAAAAACCAGTAATTTCATATAATTTCATGTAAATTGACCTCTGTGACCTCTGACCTTTGACCTACTTACCTCAAAATCTAATCACTTCATCTTCGTAAGGGGATACATCTGATTCTTCAGATATCGCGGTAACGAGAAATGGGACGCACGCACGCACGGACGGACAACCCGAAAACATAATGCCTCCGTCACCCACCTTCGGTGGGCGGAGGCATAAAAAATATCCCATTGAATTACTGAGTTGAGAATAGACATATACAGCTAAAATGCATAATGAATGAAATTAGTTTCAAACAGGATAACATACCTTTGTTGAAATCTTCTTTTGAGATGCTGCTTTGAATCCATCTAGAACATCTCCATCACCTACGCATGAAATATATCCAGGGATTGGAGGTAATAAACAGCACTGGTTGAGATCATGAGTTTTCTTAAAACATGTACTTCTTGGTATGTCCAGCTATTCTAACACCAAATTGGTAATTATATTGATTTAAATAGCTTTTAATCAGCATACAGATAAGACTAAAAAAAGCAATTCAACTAAATTTCAGGTAGTATTTAAACAACTTAATAATGGATATCCGCATAATTTGCATTTTAAAATTAAAGTGAATAAAAAGATAAGTATGACAAGTAATGCAATAGAGCCTTCCTTTCTCTAAATAATGAAAAGTAACTGAGATGTTAACAAAAGGTAAACTATGTGAGAAATCTTGCTATACCTTAATTTGCACACAATGTGAACTACATGTATGACTAATAGATAAAACTCATTAATAACATGATGCCCTGATAGTATCATAACCAAGCAAAAGATGTTGCTGACTTACTGGAGTGGTGAGAGGGAGGAGGCCCAGTCCATCCGTACATTCTTTTCTCATGTGTATCCTCCTCTCCTCCTAAAACACGGTCATAGTTTGACATTCGGTCTGCAGAGTAGATGTCATTCTCTTCCTCATCCTCGAATGCTCCTATTCCAAAAGCCTGTCACGGGCAGATAGAAGGAAATAAAAGTGAAAACAAAAATGATATTTGGTAAAGGGAAGAATCGCTGATATAAAAGAAAGAAGATTACATACATGTAGCATTTCAAAGAACTATTAGAGCATAATTACACACATGTTCCAATATACACACTGTACAAATCTCTAAACAGGACTTAATACGCCAATATACTTTATCTTCAATGTAAGATCCCATTCTATCAGTAACAGCTCCATCCACAGTCAGTCTTGTGCAAAAAGGTCAAAGCCATTGGGACTAAAGAAAATATTTAGACTTGCAGAAGTTTTAAACTTACACAGGGAAGTCAACAAACCTATTTCCAAATGGACTGGAAGCTTTCTTAAACTCAACCAAAATTTGACTCTTAGAACTGTACATCAGCAAAGATTTTTTTTTTGGAGCACTGACAGAGCCAAGTGACTTGTACAAGGTCACCTTATGACTGTACTACAGCAATCTGGTGAAGCTCGCAGAAAGTGCAAAAGGTGAAAGCTTGCTAAAAAACGGGTAAATTTCACTGATTGCGTCAAAAGAACTGTTTCACAAGTTGATCAGATATTGCTTACATGACCCTTGATGCCCTGTCTTCTGTTCTGCTTAATGATTGGCTCTTCAAACAGAGTCACATGACTGCCAAGTACAGACCTAGAATCCATCCCTCTGTAGCCGATCCCGTGCTGGTCATCCTTGGGGGCAAACATGAAGTCTTGAATGTCATCCGGAGCAAAGAGAAAGCCTCTCATGAAGTCCTCATCATCACTCACTTCATTTGAAGTGCTCTCATCATCCTCCTTTTCATCCTCTTCATCATCATCGTTATCACCTTGCTGTTCATGGATTGGGGGCCTGGTGCATCCATATACTTTCCCACCACCTAGAGGATTTTTTTTAATTACCAACAACATAATTTACACAGTTACAATGTAGATCTCTCCAAGTGACGATAAAATGGCCATCAGGGGAGCATTTTATCAAGCGTTTTGTCAGTGATTTTCACTGACAACTGTTATAAGCTACTGCAATCCTTGCATCTGATTGGCTGAGAGCAAATTTGTCAGTAAAAATCACTGACAAGACACCTGATGAAATACCCCCAGGTAGCTACATGTACATGTATATGCAGACTACATGGTGTATTTAAAAAGGAAAGAGTGAAAAATTACAAAGGAGTGTTCAGTGAATTTAGCTCTGGAATTACATAACAGAGCTCTGATACACTTTAAAAGACCTCTAGTGTAAAAAAAACAAAAAGGAAAAAAAACCCCATTAAAATGCCATTTTTTTTCTCTATCAAATAAAAATAAAACCCACTCGAATAGACAAAAAAAAAGAGATTTTGCCAGAGTTCAGGTGGGATGTGTATCATCAAAATTGGATAACAAAATTTGTTTTTCCAACAGACCATTAAAGAAGACTGTATACAAATCTTGTATTTGGACATCTAAACTACAGAAAGAAAGACTGATAGATATCTAAAATACTTCCTTCATATCGCAATTACCATCCAATACACACCTCCGCCTTTCTTCATCTTTCTCTTCCCTCTCTTCTTTCTTTCCATCTTTGGTCCTACCCCTTGGCCTGGTTTCCATCCCATTTTGCGGAGTAGCCTTGCACCTATTGTCTCACTGCATTGAACATGGAGAGAAAGAAAAGAACATACCATAAATTAATTCCTCATAATTTAAGTAATTCACATCTTTTTGAACTGGGCTATTTTGAGGTCCACCAGAAAGGGGTAGGGGACTCCTAAAGGATGCTTCTCCCTCCTGACATTATATGACCGATCCCTGCAAATCTTAGCATGGAACTAGGCAATCACGTCAAGAAGAAGAATGCATTTTTCTTTAATCCCTAATTTCTCTTTTAATGTACTTCACTCTGTTCAATAATTCATGCAATTTTTATAAATCTATATTTTCATTTGAAATAAAAAATATATATAAATATCTTGTAGATCAGATTTTAGAGCAAGAAGTTCCTATTAAACTTTATAAACTTTTATACATCATGAAACAAAAGAATTTCAACTAATTGCAATTCTATTATTCCAGTAGTTTACAACAACAAAAATTTTTTTTAACAGTATCATTTTATTAATTTATTTTTTCATATTTCTGTGGTTTAAAGGGGGTTTTAAAGAAAATTCAACTGATGTCATAAGAAAATAAGTATAACAGCTTCACATTCATTTTCTACATTTATAACAATAGGCAAGGGGAGGGGATTAAATTTCCACTCTTCTGTCTATGAGGGTGTTTTTAGTATCACTATTATTATCAACATTTTGTTGACTTCTATTATGATCAAGATGCAGATAAAACTTTGTTTTCTTTTAGTATATTGCATGTTTCTGTCCCATGATTTTCAATATACCTCAAATCCGCCTACCACTCTTACCTAAGCAGTTTGAAAGAACTGACAAAACACTGAACCGCCCCTCCCCCCCCCCCCCTAACACCGCAATGGTGTCAGTAAATCCTGGCTATATCTTTGGCTTACTCTGTGGGTTTAATGATGTCTTGTATCCTGCCATCATCTGGGATGACGCTCGAATCTGGAGGCCTTTTCTTGGATCCCACTTCTTCGCCAGCAAACCTAAGAGTTGTGACAAGCTTACGTGGAGCTATCCCATACTCTCCTTTGTCCTGTCAGCAGAATATGAATGAAAACAAAGTACCACACAAAGTTAAAGTAACTACTGTTACAATGTTATGGAGATTGATCCCTTATATACATCCATTGTGATTAAAAGATAAAACAGTAAATTTTTAACTTCCAAAAATAAGACATTCAAATGTACAAATCATTTTGTTACAGTCAATTCGCAATTCCACAATATTGAAGAAAGATTGCTGCAAGTGTTACACAAACATCTTTTCTTATAACTGATTCACGAAGTCAAAAGGGCAATATTCCTGGCAGATTTTGCAAAAAGAGTGGTATTTCCATTTCAAATTTTTATATAAGGTAACTCTTAGGAGCACCATAAAATGTTTCTTTTGTATTGGGTGCAATCCAGTATGCTAAGTACATATTTGAAATCAAACATTAAGATCTATATATATATGAATTTCTCAAATCAATTTTGAGTAAGAAAATCCTCAGTCACATTACACAGAGAGGTGCATCCACATGAGATAATGCACAAATGCGGTTATGCATGGACATTTCGGAGGAATTTCTTATCTTAAGAACAAGTATCAATACTATGTGATATTGATAATCAAGATGAATATGATCTGAAACAAAACATAATTTGTATTGTATTGCTGCTTTTGAATGGATAAGATTTTTAAAAATCAGTAGGTAATCAAATTGACGTAACTTCTTAACAAAAGGGATGTGAGCAAAATAACTGGGCAGGAGTATTCTTACCCTTATTGACTAACTTGCCTGTAAAAATGAGATTGATCCATTGAGTCATGCATGAGTTGGCAAACATTAAAGGCAAAAATGTCACTTTTCAAAAGTCACAAGGGTCATTCTTTATGCTGTATTAACAGTACATTTTAGCATTTCTTGCACGATTTTTAAAGTGTGCTCACTCAACCATGACACGATGACAACCTCTTATGTTCGCACAGCATGTGATGATACATTTTAGTAAAAATATCTGGAGTTATTTTATTTTCAATAAGCTGAATGGATTTTGCAATTTCAAATTCACAAGGGTTAAATTTTTAAAAAATTGTGCTCACCCTACCATAATAATGAGAAAAGTGTCGGGATAGGTGTGAGGGCTTCAAGCGATGGATAATAAAAAAAACATAAATATGCACCAGAAATCAAATTCGCTAAAATCACGTTTCACAGAATCCCCAAAATGACCATTGTGACTTTTGAAAAGTGACAAGATTGCATTTAATGTTTGCTTACTCATGCATGACTCAATGGATCAATCTCATTTTCACAGAAAAGTTAGTTGATATGTGGAGGAACACTCCTGCCAAGTTATTTTGCTAAAAACCTTTTCGTTAAAAAGTTACACCATTTTGATTGAGGGGGGGGGGAGTTTTTTTGTTGTTGTGTTTATATACAAAATTTGAAATTTAATGTTCCTTTCAAGGCACTGTGCCAGACCATACCCGAAATTCATATTGATAAAAATATATCCTACAGGATAAATATTTAACATCAGAGAATCCATCAGAATTAACTACATTATTCACAAAGGTATTTTCTGCCTTGTTTCTGCCAAATAAAATGGTAGATCATCAATGGCTATATATAAGCTTACGTCTTCATCCATGTAATCCTCTGGTCTGTGATCATGATGATCAGCCCTCTTTCCTCTTGATGAGACAAAGGTAGAAGGAGTAAATCCTGCAAATATGGAATAAAATATATTATAAAACGGGTTCAAGAATGTAGCCATCCTGATTGGGCAAATAACACCACGTGACCGTGCAATAAAAAGCACTAACGCATGGCAAAAAGGTACTAAAGCACGGCTGAGCTGCGCGTACGCGTACCTCTCGTGTGTGCAAACTTAAAACGCAATGAAATCGCGTAGTTTCATTGTCATTTTCGTGCAGGGATTACATGCGCGCACTGAAACGTGCATGACTTTTGTTGGCTGCGCTTATGTGATGTCATCCAGGAAAGCAAATGGCAGCCTCCATGACTGTGTGACTGTAGGCGTTTCTATGGGGTTCGTAACCATTTTATAGACTTCATAATCATATTGCCGACCTGTTTTTATAAAACTATTAATACATATTTGTGAGTTCGTACGTTATTGAGATCT
This sequence comes from Heliocidaris erythrogramma, assembly GCA_025617745.1. Lineage (NCBI taxonomy): Eukaryota > Metazoa > Echinodermata > Echinoidea > Camarodonta > Echinometridae > Heliocidaris > Heliocidaris erythrogramma. The sequence goes on from CM046866.1 coordinate 25,110,918, forward strand.
GGCAACACGCAGGTTTTTATCATGGTGTCCAACACACTCGGCTTGCGCCTCATGCGTATAGTACACCACGATAAAAACCTCTGTGTTACCAGATCACACCAACGCACTCCCAACTATGTATTAATAGTATACAGTATACTTTGATTGATGATGAACAACTTTGTATTGTACTTGAGAAAGGTAAAAAAAAATTGCTGTAAAAAGTGCTTACATATAGTCAGTCCAGTGACTCAAATTAGAGCAAGGAGCTTCATTGGTAAGTCATAAGTAAAAGTGAACACAAAGATAAATTTTTCTGCATACTTCTTCTTGTTGGTTCAACAAGAAAGAAAGGGAGTTCATGGAGTTATTTAGGAGAACAAGATTATCACCTTATCACAAAGTACTGCGAAAAGAAGCCAGCAAACATGGTTTGAGAATGTAACTAGATTGAAGAATGGCTTGGCAACACCATCTTGTAAATAGCAGCAGTAATAGGGGCAGACCAAGTATAACATGGTTTGATAATATCAGGCAAAGGACAGAAATGTATCAGCTAACTAGAAAAGCTGAAGACAGAAAGCTATATGGAGAACATGCGTCTCAAGATCCATCACACTGTCACACTAATTGCCCCATACATTGTGGGACACATACATGTAGATATAGATAGTTCCAACAGTTTGGATGTAAATCTAGCAATGTATCACTTTACATTCACCCATAGAAGAAATGATTTGTTCTCTGAATATGGTTTCTTGAATGTTCTTCACTCTTTCCAGCTTACCCTCTTTAGATCCGACAGTGTTGAAAAAGCCAGCAGAGAATCCTCCAGTAAATGCTCCATGGAAACGTTGTCGTCCCTGGCGATCACGAGCAACCTGGTCCTGCACTGATATAGGTTTTGGAAGAGGTTCATCTGTCAAATGAGAACATAAATGACCAACAATGAATATCAATGAGAAACAGTAACCAATCAGAGCCGTTTTATGCCATTCTACTGTGATTTGACATTTACTCCAGCAACGTAGCTGCTCCCTAAAATTGTGTCAAAGGTACGGGTATGCCAACAGCTTGAGTCGGGGGTAGGTTAAGGTTATGTTATAGTTCAGGGTTAGGTTTATAGTTAGGTGTAGTGTTGAGTCCACAGTTGCTCTTAGGAATTTGACTACCTGGGGGTCGTTTCATCAAATCAACTCCATGGCAGTCATAACTGTTGTCGGCGATCTACGGAAATGTCATGGACCTGAAAAACTGTTTCGCGAAGACATGATAAACGACAACTCAATGATATCGATACTCATCGGCGAAAAAACATAGCCTATATCACAGTCCATTGGAATTATCGTCAATTACCCAAACAGATTTTGAGGCTCAGTTTTCCCCAAACTATTCCAAAATGTAAAAAATGGCAGCGAAGATGAATGCTTGTGATACAAACATCCCGTTTACATGAAAAGATGAGTTTCTTATGGCATCTTAGAATTTATAAAATTGAGAAAACTCGAGGAGGCTTTTGCGATGTACGAATCTAGATTTGTAGGTAAGAGGATACCGTAATTGACTAATTACGGAAAGAAGACCCAAATCGTGTTCATTTTAAAGAAAATGATTAAATTAAGATATCTTATGGCCCAATTTTAAATATTTATTCATTAAAAGATACATATAATATCATTCATATCAAAGCATTGCGTGAAAACAGGGGAAAAAAGCGAAAATACATACATGATAAATTGTCGTTGTTCACATGGGTCTGTATATACAGACTGTTCCGTTTTCGATGCTGATTCTATGGTAGACGGATGTGGGCATTTTTAATATTAATCTCATTTACTTGTTGGGGGGGTCAAGAAGCCATAAGAACATATTGTTCGTCTGTACAATATTATAATACGGACATTAGTAATACTATCTGGTAAAGGAATGATAAAGGATAGTGCTTGGAGATCATGAAATAAATGTTCTCTTAATTTACATGTTATTTTTTCGCAGCCCATAGACTAACTAAAAGCTGGCTTGTGATGGCGTTCTAAAAAGATATGACAGGTCTGGAGAACCGAAAAGTCACTTGTCAGCAAAGTTGTCGCTGGTCTTGGCAAAGACGGCTTTGTGAAACACTTAGCGGACAAGTTGAGCGACAGTGTCGAGATGTCGCTGATCTTGTCGTTAAGACGGTTTGATGAAACGACCCCCTGTAGTATTACAAACTGACACCACAGAGCGTTGTATGCTGTAGTACAAGCCATTAAGTTAAAACCCTCAATACAATAGAACCCCTGTTGAGACACTGCAGTGTAAAAACACAAACAGAATTGTTGCCTGTGCTATACAGAAGGTAATTAGAAGGCACTGCATTTTTGTGAGACTACTTCGGGTGTTGGGTAGGAATAAAGGATGGGAAAACCTCTTAAATAATGACAGATTTTACAGACAAGTTTTGGGGTAGAAATGATATATGATATACAGGTATAGGATTTGAAGGTTTGCATGGTGAAGTTGTAATTCAGAAAAAGGTTTGCGGTACAACCATGTGAGTTGGAATAACTCCACGTTCCGGTCAGAATGCTCTGGCCGTCGTCAGGAGAATGAGAAGAGCGAATAAATCAGCAGAATTTATATATGAAGCAGCAATTCCATAAATAAAATGGATGCAAACACATAACATAGAAAGAAATAGTAACAGTAACATCAAAGTACCTACATTGAAAGGATAAATAACATCAAGGTACCTGCATTGAAAGGATAAGTGACATCAAACGAATCCTGTGTTGAAAAGAAAACATTGAAAGCAAGTGAACAATAGGACTAAGAAATCAATTAACCGTCTGGATAAGCTGGAAACAAAAGGGGGATTGGGACCGTAGGTAATCTGTGGAGAGAAACATGACATCCTGTTGGGGAAAGAAATTAAGGTTAAAACATACATATGGAAAAGGTGAAATATTGACAACAGAATGAGTATACTAATAATAATTGTTATGAAAGAAATTAAGAGAAAATGATAATGAACAAATTGAGGAGAGAAACATGAAATCCTGTCGGAGAAAATCTGAGGAGAGAAACAAGTCATCCTGTTGAGGAAAGACATTAATTTAAAACATACCTGTGGAAAAAAGGGTGAAATAAAGACATCAGAATGAGTATTCTAATGATGAATATAATGAATGAAACAACAAAAACAAAGGTAATGAACACGTTGAAGAGAGAAACATGAAATCCTGCTGAGGGAAGCAATAGTGGTTAAAATACATAAACAATTATAGCACTAGTTATTATTGGAAGAGTGAAAACCATATGTCGCTGATCTGTAAACCCTTATCCTGTGTAACTGTGTCATGTTTGTGAATCTCGATGGCTTCACGGACCCTCCTGGTATACCAGTTGGAAGCGGGGGCTACAAGTTTGGTGTCTTCCCAGTTAATCTGGTGATCACGAGTGACAGAATGATTGATAATGGCAGATCGGTCGTAGTGACCAAGTCTCCCATGGGCACGGTGTTCCTTGATGCGAGATTTGATGTCCCTCCCAGTCTCTCCGATGTAGACCTGACCACAGGAACATGGTATGCGGTACACTCCTGGTTTGCTGTCGGGAGAAGCTGTGTCTTTGTGTGTGTAGAGAGACTTGTGAAGTTTGTGTTTAGAACTGAAGAAAACCCGTATGTTGGCCTTCTGCAGGACTCGTTGAATGCGGATAGAGACATGACCTGTGAAGGGAATAGTGCAGGACGAGATGTGTCTGGTTGGTGGGGGAGCATGGGGTTTGTTGACAGATGTGCGTATTTCCTGAGGAGGGAAACCATTGTTGACTAAGGCTGCTTTGATGTGTTTTAACTCGTCGTCAAGGCTGGTAGAGTCGCAAACGTTGTGAGCTCTCCTGATCAGGGAACTGGAGACCGAACGTTTGACGGACGGATGGTGGAAAGATCGGAAGTTTAGATAGCGGTCTGTGTGGGTAGGTTTACGGTAAACACTATGGGAGAGTGAACCGTCAGGCTTGTGGGTGATCAAAACATCAAGAAAAGGAAGAGAGTTACTGTTTTCTGCTTCTGACGAGAAGCTGATGGAGGGGTGATGTTTGTTGAGAAAATCCTGGAAGTTGTTCAGCTTTTCCGGACCGTGCGGCCAAATGACAAACGTGTCGTCAACGTAACGGAGCCAAAGTGTGGGTTTATACGGTGCCGTGGAGAGAATAGTAGTTTCGAATTGTTCCATGAAGAGATTGGCTATAACTGGGGAGAGTGGCGAGCCCATGGGGGCACCTTCTGATTGGTTGTAGTACTTATCCCGCCACTGGAAGCTGGTGGAGGTAAGACATAGGAGAAGAAGGTCATATATCTGTTGGGGAGATAGTGGGGTTCTGTCCTGGAGATCAGTGTCATGTTGTAATCTAGTTCTGGTGATGTCGCAAGCTTCTTGAATGGGGATGCTGGTAAATAAAGAGTCAACATCAAAACTAACTAGTATGTCTGTGGAGTTGAGCTTGATGTCATTGATGATTGTGGTGAAGTGATGAGAATTGCGGACATGATGTTGCGACTGACCGGTGAGGGGTTGAAGGATGTGTGCGAGATGTTTAGCAAGATTGTAGGTGGGGGAACCACGTGAGGACACAATCGGGCGGAGAGGAATGTCTGGTTTGTGAATTTTTGGTAGACCAAAGAACACTGGGCAGGAGCTGGAGGAAGGAAGAAGAAAACGATAAACTCGTGGAGGGAACAGGCCAAGTTTATTGAGCGAACGAAGTTTGTCAGTGACGCGTCGTTTGATGTTGGGTGTCGGGTCTCTCTTGACCTCGGTGTAAGAACCTGTGGATAAAATATCAGAGATCTTATGGTTGTAGTCCGCGCGGTCCATGACGACCGTGGCGTTGCCCTTGTCTGCGGAAAGAATGTGAATAGAGCGGTCAGTGCGAAGAGCACGCAGGGCGGTGGTCTCCTGTTTGGATAGATTAGGTTTGGGGGGTTTTGCTGTGGAAAGAATGTTAGTAATTTCCCTGCGAAGTTCATCACCCTGTGCTTTGCCGACTGCCCTGAGTGAGGGTTCAATGCTCTGGACGAGTTCAGCGGAGTCAATCTTTGACGGTGCCATGGCAAAGTTCAGACCTAAAGAAAGGAGAGAAATTTCGTGATTAGTGAGAGTCCGAGTGCTGATGTTGACGACAGTCTTGGAACCTGAAAGAGAAGGGGAGGAGGGAGAGAGGTTTGAATTAGTGTCTTGAAGTTTGTTGAATTTGTTGACCTGCTTCCGTTTAGCTGCTTCAAACGCGTGGTTGGAAGAGTTGTTGGACCATCTGGTGACCTTCGTAAAATCTGTTTCGCTAAGAGACCTGTGGAGAAAATTGTGAACGTTAGAAAAATCTGCGTCGGAATCCGAGAGCTTGCGCCTGGTGATGGAGATGCTATCTTTTAGGAGAGAAATACTTGCCTGGTGGATGATGTTGGCTGATTTGCGGCTTCTAAGCGGGTTGCGTAGACGTAGTCCCTTGGGAATGATGTCGGTGTCTCTGCATCTCTTGAGAAAGGTTAGGTTGTTAGTAAGTCGAGAACGCTGAATAGAAATTCGCTCAAATCTTCTAATCTTCTGGTGAACATGCTCCCCGTAGAGCTCAATAATATAGGATTTGAAGGTTTGCATGGTGAAGTTGTAATTCAGAAAAAGGTTTGCGGTACAACCATGTGAGTTGGAATAACTCCACGTTCCGGTCAGAATGCTCTGGCCGTCGTCAGGAGAATGAGAAGAGCGAATAAATCAGCAGAATTTATATATGAAGCAGCAATTCCATAAATAAAATGGATGCAAACACATAACATAGAAAGAAATAGTAACAGTAACATCAAAGTACCTACATTGAAAGGATAAATAACATCAAGGTACCTGCATTGAAAGGATAAGTGACATCAAACGAATCCTGTGTTGAAAAGAAAACATTGAAAGCAAGTGAACAATAGGACTAAGAAATCAATTAACCGTCTGGATAAGCTGGAAACAAAAGGGGGATTGGGACCGTAGGTAATCTGTGGAGAGAAACATGACATCCTGTTGGGGAAAGAAATTAAGGTTAAAACATACATATGGAAAAGGTGAAATATTGACAACAGAATGAGTATACTAATAATAATTGTTATGAAAGAAATTAAGAGAAAATGATAATGAACAAATTGAGGAGAGAAACATGAAATCCTGTCGGAGAAAATCTGAGGAGAGAAACAAGTCATCCTGTTGAGGAAAGACATTAATTTAAAACATACCTGTGGAAAAAAGGGTGAAATAAAGACATCAGAATGAGTATTCTAATGATGAATATAATGAATGAAACAACAAAAACAAAGGTAATGAACACGTTGAAGAGAGAAACATGAAATCCTGCTGAGGGAAGCAATAGTGGTTAAAATACATAAACAATTATAGCACTAGTTATTATTGGAAGAGTGAAAACCATATGTCGCTGATCTGTAAACCCTTATCCTGTGTAACTGTGTCATGTTTGTGAATCTCGATGGCTTCACGGACCCTCCTGGTATACCAGTTGGAAGCGGGGGCTACAAGTTTGGTGTCTTCCCAGTTAATCTGGTGATCACGAGTGACAGAATGATTGATAATGGCAGATCGGTCGTAGTGACCAATACAGGTAGGCAAATATTTTATTTTTCCAGGGCTCTTTTTTGAGGTATTTCAAAAAAAATTTGGGCTACTTTTTCATTTTCCAGGGCTCGAATCCTTTCGAATTGTCAAGGGTTCCCTTTTTTCCAGTGCTGTTTTTTCAAATATTTGGGCTATTTTTATTGCAGACTCTTCAGGATCAGTTACACAACTTCCCACGTGTGTGTCCTGTCTATCTCACAAGTTTAAGTTATGAGGATGATACTGTTTATATTCACATTTAAGAGTTTATAATTCTGTAACACTAAAAAATGATTTTTAAAAACTTGGAGACACACAGGCCTTACTCACATGTATTTACTAATATTTTAAGTGACACATATTGCAGTTGCGACCATGCACATGTAAATCCTATTTTTTGACTCTTTATTTCATATTTATTTTCACTTCTTACTCAAATCATGAAAGCCAATATCATTACTATTCTAACCAAAAATAAAAATTCCATTCATTTTCAATTTCGGTGTCTCGGAGGCAGTTTTCGGCATCATGTGCAACGCCAATGGGGAGCGCATGCACGTGCCGAGCGTTCGCCAGCCGATCAAAAGTCCCAGCGGCCCAAGCCTGCATCCAACGCCAGAGCTCCCCTGCGTAAGACCCAGCCGAAAACTACCCCCGCGTTATCAGAAACTGAATTCTCAAGACTAAGAGTGATATCGTGTGTGCGTCACACGCACCGTCTATCATTGACAGCAACATGCGATTGGACACTTTTGAGTTTGAGACATATGCAAAATCTAAAATTGAAAATTTCTTGAAATACAGCTAAGTTTTTGGAACCCATTCTCCGTAAGGACACGCGTAAGATAAGCGAATTTTCATAATAGGGTAGCGGGACTGCCGATTACATCTCCTAAATGTAATATTTATGGATATTTTTTTTATTGATACTGTGGTTCCCGTGACTTTGGTATATAATTAGGGCAGAGTCGTATCGTTTTTTTTTGTAAACCTGGTATCGACAGCTTTGCTTTGGTCGAACACCGGTGCACACGATTTATTAGTGGACCAAGAATATTTTACATAAGGTTTAGCATGTCCACTGATTTGCTACATGTATTTTTAATTGCAACATGTTGGTTTATAGACATGCACTTAATTTGAGCATAAACTTGGCCATGTAAATGTTGGTTAGACACTTCAAAAAAATTGGTATAAATTTCACTTTAATTGTAACTCAAAGCTGAAACTCATCCCACAATTCAATCTCCAGTAAACGACATTTGTATTTTTTAAATTTCATTTGATTTTTGTTGGATCCCTGTTTAAAAAAGTTGGTTTTGGTGTCAAACTATTGAATTTCTCTGAATATCCTTCCTTCTCAAACACCTTTTCTCAAACCCTATTGTCACATGACTCACTTGACTCGCAATCGCGATAGCAAATTTTACGATCGCGACCATGAGTCATGTGATGGGGAGTCCCATATATACAAGTTACATACATGTATGCATGGTAAAAAAAACCTGAGCACACCTGCCAATTTTTGTTTTTGTTTCTTTTTTAGTCATTCAATTTTTACAATCTTAGTTGATCCTGGAAGTTAACCCCTTTAGCAAACTCCGAGGGTGGTTTGCATGGGTCACAGTATGTGAGAAATGGTGATATTTAGATCTAGTTTTTTTGTTGATATCTGCCTCCACACGCAGTATATGGATCCCACACCACGAATAGTGGTCATATTGACCACTACGAATAATACATGCAAAAGTAGTTGGTATTTTCTGTCGCGTGTAGTAAAGGTATGGGGGGAGAAATAAGATAAATATTTTGAATACTTGCTTTCAAATTCAGCCCTTAAAAATCTCACTCCTACCTCAAATGGCCGTTAGGAAGAACTTTTGATATTTTCAGCAAAATCCAAAGTCAAATTCTTGTCCAAAACCGGAGAAATCCCCGCCGATTGTTTCGCGATCGTGTGTTGTTTACATACTGCCGATGTCTTAGACTAAAATCGGCCAATAAAATTTTTGTCCACGGAGAAACTCGGGATCGCAAGCGCACATCGATCTTTACGATCGCGCACACAGAAAATTGGAACTTTTCCGTGTATGCCATGGGGATCGAATTTTTCAGGACAAAACTCTTTTGGGGAGATGTCAGCGCCCGCGGCGACCAGGAAATGTACACTATGACTCCGATAGCTTGTTTCGCGAGAATCAACAGTAAATTACGGATTTCATTTTTGGAAATATCTTTTCCAACATCGGTGAGTTGAATTTATTGTATTTCTTGGATATTTTGTGGTCGGTTTTTGTAAATTAAATGCCGATTTTGAGTGAATGTTTGTGACTATTGTGCAGTGGTGTTTTAAAAAGTTGAGGTGTATGACTGCCTACATTCTACACACGAAGTATAGGAATGAAGCTATGAGTGATGCATCCTATGTACAACTCCGTAGGCCAGTACTAGCTGTACGAGCTCCTTGGCTTATCAATCTGGTACATGCCTACAGAGCTGTACACGGGGTCTAATTATGGCGCCTGTCGGAAAGTGTCAACACAAAAATCCTATGCATCATAATCACCCATTCCCACGCACGGTGAACCTTGCAAACCACCCTCGGTATTTGCTGTGGTGGTTCTGGTCATTAAAATCTAAAGATATCAATCAACACAAAATCTCAAAACTTATCTACAAAAATTCGGCAGCGGGGATAGGATTCAGCTTACCTTCCGCATGTTGCTGTAAGAATTGTCATTATCATGACAAACGATGACCTCTAATTCTCTCGAGCAGCTGAGCCGGCGCGAAGTCAGCACTAGTCTAGTTCTAGACGTTTTTAATTATTTTGTCCGTAAAACCATGAAGCTATATGAGCTATACAAACCCGAAATTTCGGGGAAGGTGAATTTGCGGGGAGAGTGAATCGGTGGACTTCGAACCGTTCTACGCTGGGTGCGCACACACGTCTCGCAAACGGCAGAGGTGATACATGTACTACAGCTACTGTGGGCAGACATGGCAGATGACGCAATAAATCATCGTTTTTTGGTAAGTTGTAAGTTAGTTAACTAAATTTAAGTTAGGGAGCACAATAAAGTAATAGTTTAAGCTTCATTTGGTACTATAATTACTTCAAGAAAGGATGTAATTTAATCAAAAAGCATGTAGTCGCTATTTTGTAGTCGCGGTTCGCAACGCTTTTGAATGGCCAGCTGGTACAGCGCTGTTGCTTCGCGACAGCGCTGTGTATAGTTAGGTGGGTCCCTTTACTGCTGCGATCAGCAGTCCTTTGAACGGTTGGGTGCCTCTTAAATCCAAGCTTGTACGTCAAAATTATACCATGAAATATGACATAACTTCATTTGAAGATACTTTAGGTACTTACAATACTTTCCGAATAACTGTTGTCTTTCTTTTCGATGAGGATGATATAAAAAAGGTCTAATTGCCCGGCTCCTGTACTAAAAATTTTCATAGGCCGGTGTATAGTTTGCAATACGCATGCGCGTCAGTATGTTTTTTCGGTTTAACTATTTACCCAAAAATTAATCATGTTATTAGTCCATTTTGACCAGAACCACCACAGCAAACAACGAGAGTGGTTTCCAAGGTCCAGTGTGCATGAGTCATGAGAATGTGTGATTCTAATGTGTGTGTTTTTTGTGTTGACATCGTCCAACAGGCGCCATAGTAGCAGGCTGTGTAATACTGTATAGCTCCGCAGGCCCAGTACCAGATTGATAAGCCAAGGAGCTCGTATAGCTAGGTGGGTCCCCTATTCTCCTGGTTTACGCCTTCCGAATGTAAGTAGGTCATAAGCACACCACGAATAGTGGTCATATTGACCACTATGAAAATGTATTGATCTAGATGTAAAATTTAATATAACTATAGTTATGATTTTTTATATGCGACAACCTCGCTAATGGGCAGTCAGGGCAAATTCGTCGGCATTTTTGATGTCCGAGAGATCAGCTGATCAGTGCGCATGCGCGTGTTGCATTCGGTTCAAATTCGTCAATATATACGGGACTACACATTGCAATGTAGAAAAATGCCCTCGCAGGCGCTCCAAATCTGCCCGCGCGAACTCCGCTGTATATGCGTGCAATGTTGGAAAATTCCCTGCGAAACTGGCTGACAAGGGTTTTTTTCCAGCCGTATTGGCAGTTAGTGGCAGAAAGAACCGTCACGAATTTGGTATCAAATCAATCCTTACAATTTAAATTTTATAGTAGAATATGTACTTTTGATGTAATGTGTCTGATACTTCAATTGAATTCATGAAATCGGACAAATTGAAGCAAAAGTGGTACTTATAGACATATTCAGACGCAATTTTCGTATGGATTATGATGTCGTCGTCGGCGAAAAATACTTGCATTGTAAAGCTAGTCGCAAGGAAAATGACGTCATATTTCTTTTAACCATTGATTTATAACCCCTAGAATGGGAACTTTGAAGGGGGTGTGCATGATAGGGAATGGACAGGTGACCGATCTAGCGTGTCGCAACTTTTGTACAGCAGAAATGAACACGGAGAATGCGCCCTCTCGTGTTGGATGAGCGTGCCTAGTAAAGGTATGGGGGGAAAAATAAGATAAATATTTTAAATACTTGCTTTCAAATTCAGGAAGAACTGAGGAAGAACTTTTGATATTTTCAGCAAAATCCAAAGTCAAAATCTTGTCCAAAACCGGAGAAATCCCCGCCGATTTGTTTCGCGATCGCGTGTTGTTTACATACTGCCGATGTCTTAGACTAAAATCGGCCAATAAAATTTTTGTCCACGAAGAAACTCGGGATCGCAAGCGCACATCGATCTTTACGATCGCGCACACAGAAAATCGGGACTTTTCCGTGTATGCCACAGGGACCGAATTTTTAAGGACAAAACGCTTTTGGGGAGATGTCAGCGCCCGCGGCGACCAGGAAATGTACACATTGACTCCGATAGCTTGTTTCGCGAGAATCAACAGTAAATTACGGATTTCATTTTTGGAAATATCTTTTCCAACATCGGTGAGTTGAATTTATTGTATTTCTTGGATATTTTGTTGTCGGTTTTTGTAAATTAAATGCCGATTTTGAGTGAATGTTTGTGACTTTTGTGCAGTGGTGTTTTAAAAAGTTGAGGTGTATGACTGCCTACATTATACACACGAAGTATAGGAATGTAGCTATGAGTGGTCATAGGTGCGAGTAATCTTTCTTGACACTAGTATTAAAATAAAAGTCGGAGCAACTATAGAATACCCTACCACGATGACTTTAGGTTCGTAGGTCAACCTACGGACCTACGTTGAGACCTACGTTGTCAGGATATAAGTAATCATAGCCTACGGACCTACAGACCTACGTTGTCAGGATATATAATATCATAGTCTACGGACCTACGTTGGCAGGGTGGCAGTAATATTATAACCTACGGACCTACGTTGTCAGGATATAAGTAATATGAAAGCCTACGGACCTACGGACCTACGTTGCCAGGGTGGCAGTAATCTTAGCCTACGGACCTACGGACCTACGTTGGCAGGGTGGCAGTAATATTATAACCTACGGACCTACGGACCTACGTTGTCAGGATATAAGTAATATGAAAGCCTACGGACCTACGGACCTACGGACCTACGTTGCCAGGGTGTCAGTAATCATAGCCTACGGACCTACGGACCTACGTTGTCAGGTGTAAGTAATAAGGAAGCCTACGGACCTACGTTGTCAGGATATAACTAATATGAAAGCCTACGGACCTACGGACCTACGTTGCCAGGGTGTCAGTAATCATAGCCTACGGACCTACGTTGTCAGGATATAAGTAATCATAGCCTACGGACCTACGTTGCCAGGGTGGCAGTAATATCATAACCTACGGACCTACGTTGTCAGGTTATAAGTAATCATAGCCTACGGACCTACGTTGCCAGGATATAAGTAATATCAAAGCCTACGAACCTACGTTGTCAGGGTGGCAGTAATATTATAACCTACGGACCTACGGACCTACGTTGTCAGGATATAAGTAATATCAAAGCCTACGAACCTACGCACCTACGTTGTCAGGGTGGCAGTAATATTATAACCTACGGACCTACGGACCTACGTTGTCAGGATATAAGTAATATGAAAGCCTACGAACCTACGCACCTACGTTGCCAGGGTGTCAGTAATCATAGCCTACGGACCTACGGACCTACGGACCTACGTTGTCAGGATATAAGTAATATCAAAGCCTACGAACCTACGCACCTACGTTGTCAGGGTGTAAGTAATATGAAAGCCTACGGACCTACGGACCTACATTGCCAGGATGTCAGTAATCATAGCCTACGGACCTACGTTGGCAGGGTGTAATTATTATTATTATAAGTAATATAACCTATGCGTTGTTGTAATCTTTTAAAGATATCTTCATTTTTTAATAGCAAACAAGCATTTCATAAAATTTTATTCTTACTAGATATTTTTTTTTTGGTACTATTATGTTATACAATAACCATATAGGCCTATATATTGGGTTTTGAACGAGACAATGCCGTTTTATTGTTTTGATTTTTTTTCTTTTGTAATTTTAGAACGAGTTTTTCTTTTGTAATTTTAGAACGAGATATCATATACCGGTACCCATGTTATCGATATGTGCCATAAAAATTCTTGTTGGAAGATACATACCGTTTTAAGATAGCTTTTATTTAGCATGAGTTAATAGAATATTGAACGATTATTATTTGTTTTAAGTACATTACTATTATGATGTATAATAACATTCTATAAATTGGGTTTAGAACGAGACAATGTCGTTTTATTATCTTGATTTATATATTTTTTGCTTTCGTATTTTTAGAACGGCATGAGTTAATAGAATTTCGAACAATTATTATTTGTTTTAAGTACATTAGTATTATGATTCTATAAATTGGGTTTAGAACGAGACAATGTCGTTTTATTACCTTGATTTATATTTTTTTTTCTTTCGTATTTTTAGAACGAGACATCATATACCGGTACCAATGTTATCAATATGGGCCATAAAAATGCCTTGTTGTAACGTTTTAAAGGGCGAGTCAATTAGAATCAACATTGGGGCTAAAAATGTAGTACATAGGTCCAATGACACAATTCTGACATTTTTACAGAAAAAAAATTGCCCAGTAACAAGAAATTGATCAAAAAACTCACTAATTTGGGAACGCCCCCCAAAATTGACAGCTGATTGGCTAGAGCGATTTGACGTAGCATCGGGAAGTCCCCCGCGAAGCCACTAAGTTTGACTAATATGTTGGCAATGTAAATGAATGATAATTTATCCATTTTCATATCACTATTTATACAATTTCGACAATCTTTAAGTCCCCCAAAAGGATTTGAATAGGTTGTTTAGACATTTTAGTAGAGGTCAAATGACAAGTCTGGCATTTTTTCAAACACTTTACCCATGATAATTCCTCTTTTGGATTAGGTTTATGTTTTGGAAAAACATAATATTTTACAGACAAGTAGACGTGTGGACAGTCGCTTTACTGCTGACCGTACCTTGCGAATCTTTGTGTGCGTGCTTATGATAACAACCAAGTACACTGAAAGACTGGATGAAAGTCTAAATATATTACAACAATTACAGCAAAATCGTGTGCTGCAAGCTTAGCTAGCTGCCTCCCGGGGGGGGGGGGGGGGGGGGGGGGCACTCACATATATATGTCACACATGTATGTGCCGCTGTGACGTCCCCCATTTTCAACCTTCTCGGGTCGCTCCCATGATATGTGATTTTCAGATTTTCACTAATCGCACCTCGATTGGCTTCCGACTCGCTCCCTAGAATATGAGAAAACAATGCGCACAGCCTATTGTCCGGGAACGGTCGCTCCCTAGCCTCCCAGGCCAGCGCAGCGGGGAGCTGGGCGGCCTAGTGCCCCCTAACTGAACGCGGTATTACTAGTGCTAGCGGCGGCTCAGCGAGATCAATCTGCATGCGACATCGAGCCAGTGCAGTGGCCCGGCATGTACAGCGTTAAAAACAGCGCTGCGACCGCTGACTCAGCTCATGCACTGTATGTGTACCAGAGTAGTGAGATCGCGAGCAGCTAAAATTAGCTCTGCCCATGAGCCCGTTCGCTCCTTAGACTTCTTAGCTTCCTCAATTAACCATTTAGCTCCTTAGCCCCCTGTTTTGAGATTGGCAGCGGCACACCCACATCCAAAAACAGGTTGAGTGCCCCCCCCCCCCCCCCCCCCCCGGGCTCTACGGTACGGTACGGTAGACCTACCCTCTTTTTCTCCGTGACTCCAGCTTCAGAACTGCAGACCGACTCTTGTTTTTTTTAGCTCCCTGTGTTTGGCTTCCAGTTCCACAGCCCTCAGTTCCCAGTCTGATGACAGGGATATCTGTCGGCCAAAGCATTTTATTCTTGGGCGCAAATCCTAGCTGGTCATACAGCCCCTGGCCTGAGGGCCTGACTATCGAAGTCCTCCTCCCTGAAGTGGTCACTGCAAACAGTACTGTGAGCGGAAGGGCCATCCCACTGAGCTAGCTCGCGTCAGCTTGATCCTTGAAATCCAAATTTTTCGAGTTGCATCATCTTTAGGAAAGATGTGCAGACTGACACCATCGCTGGTGCCTTTGCTGCACCCAGCAACAACACATCTCCTCGGCATTTTCTTGAGATATGCACTCCTATCATGCCTATCCTAAATTCCCTGCACTGGATATACACAGGCAAGCGTCGTCCGCTAGCTAAATGTTCCCGATGGTACGTCACAGGTCACCTGACAAGGCACGTGACTGGGCCCTATTTTTCGAGGGGCGTGACAGACTAGCTGATAAACGTGCGATTTAGGCAATTTCAACGAAGCTTAGAGAAGTACAAAGATCTTTTTAATAAAAAGTATATGCGATTTCTAGCAGTATTGACACAATACTTTGATATTATCATGAAATGTAATTCTAATTGACTCGCCCTTTAAAGATATCTTTTATTTAGTATGATTTATATATATTGAACAATTATTGTAGAGGGCACATTCCATGCACATCTGTGTGTACATGTACGTACGGCCTTGAATATCATCTCCCGAAAGTGCGGAAACGCCGAAAAGGGTTTAGGAATTATAAAGACAGTGAACGGAATCTTTCAAGAATATATGTGGAT
Source organism: Heliocidaris erythrogramma (assembly GCA_025617745.1). Classification (NCBI taxonomy): domain Eukaryota; kingdom Metazoa; phylum Echinodermata; class Echinoidea; order Camarodonta; family Echinometridae; genus Heliocidaris; species Heliocidaris erythrogramma. The sequence goes on from CM046866.1 coordinate 25,126,660, forward strand.
AGGTTTCTGAATGAATGCGGATTTTAATACCTATTTTGCATTCCGCATCTTGTTCGCGGCCTATTCTTCATTTTGAATAGATCTTAATACTCAGTACGCTGAGTTATTGTTTTATCATTTTTATCTGTTGCCTAGCAATTCGCAATTTGAGATCGGGATATCTTTTATTTTCTGTAAATTTTTACTTGTTGCGACCGTTTGAAGTCTTTGCTTGGAGTTTGGTTTATATAACATTTCTAAAATAGTGAGATGTGCGCCAAGTTTGACAAATCATAATTGCCAGTAGTTTATCATTTTTATAGAGTTTCTCTATTTTCTAGGATGAACACTTTAGGCCAACCAGTTAAAATTTGAAGTTTATCTAAATCGGCAAAATTATAGTGAATTCTTTTTAATAAATCATGATATTTTTTGTGTGTGGTGATATATTACATTGAGGTATTTACTTTTTAAAGGAATAAACATGTACAAGAAGGAAAATGCAAAAATTGTTTTAATGCAGTCATAAATTATTGAAGAACGTAAACTTTGATCACAACAGTGCTTCATGTGTATTCGTTACGATCGTCGTACATTTTTTCTCTGTTATCATATATAGGGGCCTATACATTGTATCTCACTCAAGCCCGTTACTAGAATTTTATGAGAGGGGGGGGGGGGGGGGTGTCCAGACTGTCCTCCATACGTCATAATGCAGATGGTTCGTTACTCCTACGGTTCCTAATTCCGAAAGTTTAATAGAGCCCTACATAACTTTTCGTATAACTTAAACCCTGTTTCTTTTTACTACTTTATGACCTTTCCTTTTTTTTTGGAGAAGTTCCGGACATCTTACAGAAAGCGACGAGGCGCGTGACTAGGGAGTGGTAGTGGGGGCGGCCTCCCCACGAAACGTCAACTAAAAAAAAGAAATTTAAAAAAAAGGAGAACGCAAACAAGGGCGGAAGTGAAAGAAAAAACCTATATGAAAGGGCGCTACTATATAGCCGTTATCTTTCTCTAAAAATTTGTAACATACAGTGCAGTATTGCATCCAAATAATTGAAAAGCAGTTCGGGCGTCGAACCCCACTTTCCGCCTTAAAAAGGGTTCTTCGAGCAGTCATCTTTTGCGCTTCGCACGTACGGGAGGAGAGGGGGGCTCACCCCTGCACCCACCCCTTTTACATACCCCCCGCCATGAAATTAAATCCTGGCTAAGTGGCATTTGAATAACCAAAGAAACAAAGCTGTAATAATGTACATGACTTTGTATCTGATAGGCTTATTATTTGTATTTTTTAGATTTGTTTCGTGCTTGCACAAAACTTGCTATATAAACATTTCCAAATCAAACCCGGCACCCCCCTCTCGACAGTGGTTTTGAAAATCAAGATTTTGTATGCATGTTCATCCGTCTCGTAATGTACATTATCACATTCAGAGGTGACGAGAAACAAAATGCATAAATTACTTGTACTTGCGTTCTTTTCGCTCCGCAAAGCGACCGCCCTTTGATGGTGAAACCGACATTTTGCGCGCTATTGTAAACATGTCAATCATTCTGGTCGTGCGAATGGTATGTGACCTCTTTTCGTCAGCATGCCTTTTTCCTTCCACATCTACCGCGCACGAATATAATGTAATCTGTCTAACACATGATTATCGATTTTTCTCTCTCTCCTAAATCACGCGCTTGTATGATAATCTCGGCTGAGTTCACGTTCTCTCTGCTAAAGAAAAACAGTCTCTGTTTCCGCTATATTGATTGCATTTTTTTTAAAGTCATAACTGCCTCTTGTAAAATTAACGCCCTGACAATTTTTTCTCTCCTAAATCACGTACATGTATAGGGCCTATCATAATATCGAAAGCTGAATTTCATTTCTGTATACTCTTTCCTTTTTACTTGATTAAAAGCGATGGGAACAAAAAAGGTTAATGGGAATATTATTTTACCCTGCTCTAATTATTTAAAAATGTGTATCTACGGCTTCCTAAAATCTAAATTTCTTTTCTTTTCCCCATGTCTGCATGTTATGGAAGTATATAATCCGCCCCTTTCAAAGAACAAGAATTAATGAAGCACCTCCTCAGGCCCCTGCACGATACGATTATTGATTTTTTTTTCTCTCTCTCTCTCCCTATGTTACGGGGGTGGTAGGGGGGCCCACCCGCCAACCCTCCCGCGCAAAAGCTCTGACGTTTAATAGCAAATTCGAGATAAAGATAACGGTAGGCGGAAAGTACGGTTCGACGCCCGGACTGATTTTCAACTGACTTGTGTTTAGACACAATGCTGCACTGCATGTAACAGGGTGACCATTTTAAGATAACTTTCATTTAGCATGAGAACGATTATGATTTGTTTTAAGTACATTAAGTTATAATAACATTCTGTAAATTGGTTTTAGAACGAGACAATGTCGTTTTATTATCTTGATTTATATATTTTTTTTCGTATTTTTAGAACAAGACATTATACCGGTACGCATGTTATCAATATGGGCCATAAAAATGCCTCGTTGTCACGTTTTAAAGTTATGCTTTATTTAGCATGATTTATGTAGAATATTGAACAATTATTGTAGAGGGCACCTTCCATGCACATCTGTGTGTACGGCCGTGAATATCATGAGATAATGAGGATGAGTATGACCGTGACTAAGAAGGATGGGAGGGGTGGGATGAAATATGGGTCCACGTCCCCTGTGGATCGGGAATGAATAACATTTTTTTAATGATCAAAAGGGCCATAATTTATAATGGGTCCAGTCACGGAGAGTGCAATGGAATTATGGGGGGAGGGGGGTTCTGGGGTTGAGACAAACGTCCGAATTGGTGCATAAAATACAAATGAACAATGTCATCAATTAGGGGGAGGGTGTGCGGTCCTATCATACCACCCCGCCTCTCTCTCTCTCTCTCTCTTTATCTCTCTCTCTCTCTCTCTCTCTATCTATCTATCTCTCTCTCTTTCTTTTGCTTTTCTGTTCCTTTTCTGTTTTTCCCGACTAGAGAGCTCTAATTATATATTAACAAAATATATTTATTTTCGTATTTTTTAAATAAAGTGATTTAAAAAAATTTCTTTGAAAAACATACTTAATGATGTTATCCCATATGCCTATAACATAACTAGTTTAGTATATATGATCATTATGTAATCTTTACAAGTACTTGTAGTTTTATTAAACTTAAAACATCGTTAATTTTTCGTTGTTGTTATGTATTTTATGTTTGCATGGAAGAAAAAGAATAAAATATTATATTTCATATGTTTAACCTTTTCAGTACAGAGTCTACATTTGATCGTTTGGCTCGATAACTTTCCATACAAAACCCTAAAAAATATACCAGAAGCATGAATAGAAAGAGCAAGAATGTCTGCACACATCGTGTCCATTTTTGCTGCATGACCATATTGCATTTAATGCCAGAATTCTAAAATGGAGAATAAGCTTAATAATCCTTAAATTGGCAACACTTTGAGAGGTTCAAAGTCGCTGTGTTTTATATTCTGGCTATATTTCAGACTATTTAACAAGTAAAATTGTGTTTTATATTGTGGCTATATTTCAGACTATGTAACAAGTAAAATCGACTGAATATTTCAGGTTGTAGTCGATCCACAAGTGCTTAAAGAAGAAAATTTCTACTTTGATTTAAAAGGTAGAAAGTTGGTGTCAAGATTCAAAAAGGAAAAATTATTTATGTAGATATGACAATTAAAAAAAAATACTATAATGATGTTATAATTATATAAATTGTGTTTAGAACGAGACAATGTCGTTGTATTATCTTGATTTATATATATTTCTTTTGTATTTTTAGAACGAGACATCATAAACCGGTACCCATGTTATCAATATGGGCCATAAAAATGCATTGTTGTAACGTTTTAAAGGGTTGAGGCTATGTTGGCGTCATTTGGGCAGCTACTGAACGAGCAATTATGAATATTCATAAGTACGGGCGCGCCGCGCTAATTTAATCGCGCTCGCTCTGATCTCGATCTCAAATGCCAAAATTACGCCAATAATGCTGGAATCGCGCCAGTCTCACTGTACTTTGTCAAATATGAAACAAGAAGAAAATGAAAAGTCGGATTTTATTTTTTTTAAAAACATTTATCGATATCTTATGGGTTGGATATCATTTTGTACATTGAATCTCACAATATGACACCTTTATTTCCATTCTTTTAGGTGATTTCAATTGTAAAAACAAAGAAATGCCAAAATTACGCCAATAATGCTGGAATCGCGCCAGTCTTAATGTACTTTGTCAAATATGAAACAAGAAGAAAATGAAAGGTCGGATTTTATTTTTTTTAAACATTTATCGATATCTTATGGGTTGGATATCATTTTGTACATTGAATCTCACAATATGACACCTTTATTTCCATTCTTTTAGGTGATTTCAATTGTAAAAACAAAGAAATGCCAAAATTACGCCAATAATGCTGGAATCGCGCCAGTCTTAATGTACTTTGTCAAATATGAAACAAGAAGAAAATGAAAGGTCGGATTTTATTTTTTTTTAAACATTTATCGATATCTTATGGGTTGGATATCATTTTGTACATTGAATCTCACAATATGACACCTTTATTTCCATTCTTTTAGGTGATTTCAATTGTAAAAACAAAGAAATGCCAAAATTACGCCAATAATGCTGGAATCGCGCCAGTCTTACTGTACTTTGTCAAATATGAAACAAGAAGAAAATGAAAAGTCGGATTTTTTTTTTTTTAAACATTTATCGATATCTTATGGGTTGGATATCATTTTGTACATTGAATCTCACAATATGACACCTTTATTTCCATTCTTTTAGGTGATTTCAATTGTAAAAACAAAGAAATGCCAAAATTACGCCAATAATGCTGGAATCCCGCCAGTCTTAATGTACTTTGTCAAATATGAAACAAGAAGAAAATGAAAAGTCGGATTTTATTTTTTTAAAAACATTTATCGATATCTTATGGGTTGGATATCATTTTGTACATTGAATCTCACAATATGACACCTTTATTTCCATTCTTTTAGGTGATTTCAATTGTAAAAACAAAGAAATGCCAAAATTACGCCAATAATGCTGGAATCCCGCCAGTCTTAATGTACTTTGTCAAATATGAAACAAGAAGAAAATGAAAAGTCGGATTTTATTTTTTTAAAAACATTTATCGATATCTTATGGGTTGGATATCATTTTGTACATTGAATCTCACAATATGACACCTTTATTTCCATTCCTTTAGGTGATTTCAATTGTAAAAACAAAGAAATGCCAAAATTACGCCAATAATGCTGGAATCCCGCCAGTCTTAATGTACTTTGTCAAATATGAAACAAGAAGAAAATGAAAAGTCGGATTTTATTTTTTTAAAAACATTTATCGATATCTTATGGGTTGGATATCATTTTGTACATTGAATCTCACAATATGACACCTTTATTTCCATTCTTTTAGGTGATTTCAATTGTAAAAACAAAGAAATGCCAAAATTACGCCAATAATGCTGGAATCCCGCCAGTCTTAATGTACTTTGTCAAATATGAAACAAGAAGAAAATGAAAAGTCGGATTTTATTTTTTTAAAAACATTTATCGATATCTTATGGGTTGGATATCATTTTGTACATTGAATCTCACAATATGACACCTTTATTTCCATTCTTTTAGGTGATTTCAATTGTAAAAACAAAGAAATGCCAAAATTACGCCAATAATGCTGGAATCCCGCCAGTCTTAATGTACTTTGTCAAATATGAAACAAGAAGAAAATGAAAAGTCGGATTTTATTTTTTTTAAAACATTTATCGATATCTTATGGGTTGGATATCATTTTGTACATTGAATCTCACAATATGACACCTTTATTTCCATTCCTTTAGGTGATTTCAATTGTAAAAACAAAGAAATGCCAAAATTACGCCAATAATGCTGGAATCCCGCCAGTCTTAATGTACTTTGTCAAATATGAAACAAGAAGAAAATGAAAAGTCGGAATTTTTTTTTTAAAAAACATTTATCGATATCTTATGGGTTGGATATCATTTTGTACATTAAATCTCACAATATGACACCTTTATTTCCATTCTTTTAGGTGATTTCAATTGTAAAAACAAAGAAATGCCAAAATTACGCCAATAATGCTGGAATCGCGCCAGTCTTACTGTACTTTGTCAAATATGAAACAAGAAGAAAATGAAAAGTCGGAAAAGTTCTATCTGTTTACATTTATTGATATTTTAAGGGTTGGATATCATTTTGTACATTTTATCTCACAATATGACACCTTTATTTCCATTCTTTTAGGTGATTTCAATTGTAAAAACAAAGAAATGCCAAAATTACGCCAATAATGCTGGAATCGCGCCAGTCTTACTGTACTTTGTCAAATATGAAACAAGAAGAAAATGAAAAGTCGGAAAAGTTCTATCTGTTTACATTTATTGATATTTTAAGGGTTAGATATCATTTTGTACATTAAATCTCACAATATGACACCTTTATTTCCATTCTTTTAGGTGATTTCAATTGTAAAAACAAAGAAATGCCAAAATTACGCCAATAATGCTGGAATCGCGCCAGTCTTACTGTATTTTGTCAAATATGAAACAAGAAGAAAATGAAAAGTCGGAAAAGTTCTGTTTACATTCATTGATATTTTAAGGGTTGGATATCATTTTGTACATTTTATCTCACAATATGACACCTTTATTTCCATTCTTTTAGGTGATTTCAATTGTAAAAACAAAGAAATGCCAAAATTACGCCAATAATGCTGGAATCGCGCCAGTCTTACTGTACTTTGTCAAATATGAAACAAGAAGAAAATGAAAAGTCGGAAAAGTTCTATCTGTTTACATTTATTGATATTTTAAGGGTTGGATATCATTTTGTACATTTTATCTCACAATATGACACCTTTATTTCCATTCTTTTAGGTGATTTCAATTGTAAAAACAAAGAAATGCCAAAATTACGCCAATAATGCTGGAATCGCGCCAGTCTTACTGTACTTTGTCAAATATGAAACAAGAAGAAAATGAAAAGTCGGATTTTATTTTTTTAAAAACATTTATCGATATCTTATGGGTTGGATATCATTTTGTACATTGAATCTCACAATATGACACCTTTATTTCCATTCTTTTAGGTGATTTCAATTGTAAAAACAAAGAAATGCCAAAATTACGCCAATAATGCTGGAATCGCGCCAGTCTTACTGTACTTTGTCAAATATGAAACAAGAAGAAAATGTAAAGTCGGAAAAGTTCTATCTGTTTACATTTATTGATATTTTAAGGGTTGGATATCATTTTGTACATTAAATCTCACAATATGACACCTTTATTTCCATTCTTTTAGGTGATTTCAATTGTAAAAACAAAGAAATGCCAAAATTACGCCAATAAAGCTGGAATCGCGCCAGTCTTACTGTATTTTGTCAAATATGAAACAAGAAGAAAATGAAAAGTCGGAAAAGTTCTATCTGTTTACATTTATTGATATTTTAAGGGTTGGATATCATTTTGTACATTTTATCTCACAATATGACACCTTTATTTCCATTCTTTTAGGTGATTTCAATTGTAAAAACAAAGAAATGCCAAAATTACGCCAATAATGCTGGAATCGCGCCAGTCTTACTGTACTTTGTCAAATATGAAACAAGAAGAAAATGAAAAGTCGGAAAAGTTCTATCTGTTTACATTTATTGATATTTTAAGGGTTGGATATCATTTTGTACATTAAATCTCACAATATGACACCTTTATTTCCATTCTTTTAGGTGATTTCAATTGTAAAAACAAAGAAATGCCAAAATTACGCCAATAATGCTGGAATCGCGCCAGTCTTACTGTATTTTGTCAAATATGAAACAAGAAGAAAATGAAGTCGGAAAAGTTCTATCTGTTTACATTTATTGATATTTTAAGGGTTGGATATCATTTTGTACATTGAATCTCACAATATGACACCTTTATTTCCATTCTTTTAAGTGATTTCAATTGTAAAAACAAAGAAATGCCAAAATTACGCCAATAATCCTGGAATCGCGCCAAACTAACTGTCTAACCAATATTCGAAGTCCTGGTAGGTATTCTCACGCACCTCGATGCATCATGTACAATCTCTATGGAAGAGAGCGCGCGCGCGGAATCCGAGCTCATGAATAATAATGAGGGTGCCCAAATCACGCCAACATAGCCTCAACCGTTTTAAAGTTATGCTTTATTTAGCATGATTTATGTAGAATATTGAACAATTATTGTAGAGGGCACCTTCCATGCACATCTGTGTGTACGGCCGTGAATATCATGAGATAATGAAGACGATTTAATAGTATGACCGTGACTGTGAATGTCCATATTTTATTATTATAAAACATATATGGCCATGACGTTTTTTCTTTTTATTTTTGAGTTTTACCACCACCTTACATTCGCGAGAATTACTACGGAACGGAAAGGGACAATTCGGTGGTGAATTTTCCAATTTTCAAGATATTCATTTATTGCTTTTGTTTAGAATAACATATAAACAATTGTTAAAATTATAATTCATATAAATGACCTGAAAATAGAGTATAATTTATAATCTTATTCTATTTCAAAAGGGTCAAAGTTTAGAAAGTTCACAACGTAGGTAACACCCCAAACATTACTTATTAACAAACAGACGGGACTACGTCGAGACAACGTAGGTGCGTAGGCTCAACCTACGTTGATACAGCGTTTTGGTAGGGTATTCTATAGTTAAGCCTAAAAGTCATTGATGAGCTGGTAATGCCTTGTGCAAATGCTGTGTAGCTGCATGTTTACATTGCAAGCACCGCTACGCACCCTGCATGCCCGCGCCAGGCCAAGCCTCGCCAGGCCTGTGCCTCGCCTCGCGCCTCGGCATGCACGGCGCCATTCGACCCCACGACGCGACCTAAATTACACTTCCTTCCACCGACCTTAGCACCATTTTTTAAGTTTCAAAAATTGCAAGATTATAGACTAATATCATAGCTCACCTTCCTCAATTATTTCAAGAGGGGTCCCAAAGGATACAACATCTTCGTTATCGGAGTCCGAGTGCGTCGACATCGCTATTCCGTCGTTCCGAGAACTTCGCAACGTTTGTTTTCATTTTTCTTAACGTTGTTTTATACGATGTCTTCGAAGGATAAATATAAAATGAAATAAAACTACGACCACCTGTGAAAAAAAATTTGATTTGCAATTCGACGGAAAATGTTGACTTGCCAAAAAAACCTCGCTAAGTAGCACAGGCGTAGCCAGGATTTTTCAATAGGGGGCCAGACTTGAAGGATCCAACCGCATAGCCAGGATTTCATTTTAGGGCGGTTGTGGGGCAAGCGAAGAGTGCGAAATTGGTGATGAGCACTAAAGCGTGCTCCCCAGGGAGCAACCATATACCTCCAAGGGCCCCTTGCAGTATAATAGTGCCTGTTTTGTCACTTTTGAGTTTATGGTTTAAAAGGCAAGATTAAGGAATTGGCCACGATTAGGTACGAGATGGAGGGGATTTGGACATTTTATTTGGATTAGGAATCTACATGACATGTTCATTATTTTCATGTATCAGGAAGTCAAAGGCCAGATTAGAAGGTTACGTAACAGAGCGAAAGATAAAGGCTATAATAGGAAAATTCTTCATGATGAAAAATGATATTGCGTAGAGATTTGGAGGAATTATTCAGGCACGTCACTCTCAGGTTTCGCGATAAGTATTTACAAATGGCGTTGGCAAAGTATAATCATTTAATTCTTAACAGTTTTAACTTATTCATAGTCTCAACATCAGACGTTACAAGCAACTTTGGTCACTTTCGAGTTTAGGGTTTAAAAGAAAAGATTTAGGGATTGGCCAGGTTTAAGTACAAGACGGACAGGGTTTGGACATTTTACTTGAGATTAGCAATCTACATGACATGTTCATTCTTCTCATATATCATCAAGTCAAAGTTCAGACTAGAAGGTTACGTAATAGTGCGAAAGATAAAGGTTATAATGGATAAAAAATCATTACTGCGTGGAGCTTTGGAAGAATTATTCAGGCCCGTCATTCTCTGGTTTCGAGATAATTATTAACAAAGGGTGTTGGCAATGTATAATCAATTACTGCTTAGCTGTTTTAACCCATTCGTGGTCTCGAAATCAGACGTTACAGGCGACCAGCACATGCCGAGCCAGGATTTTTCAATATGGGGGGGGGGGGGGCAGACGTGAAGGATCCAACTGCAAAGCCAGGATTTCATTTTAGGGGGCGGTTGTGGGGCACGCGAAGAGTGCGAAATTGGTGATGAGCACGCCGTGAGCACGCAAAGCGTGCTCCCCAGGGAGTGGGTGTAGGGAGAGGGAGTTTCCCCCCTTCCGCGCATAGCGCGAAAGGTCTTTAATACGTTTTTAGCAAATTTGAGAGAAAGATAGCGGCTTGTAGCAAACAATTTTTGTAAGCGGAAAGTTATAGTTCGAGGCCCTGCCTGCTTTTCAGTTATTTTGGACGCAGAATGAGAATCTCATTCCTGCGACTCGGGCGCTGATAGGAGAGGTGAACGTGGCAAGGAGGAAGGCCGGATTCAAGTTCTTGTGGACTTATAATGGGAAGATCTATCTGCGAAAGAATGAAAAGGAGTCTCCTGTCATCGTCCACACCAGGGCAGACATTGCCAAGATCAAGTAAATATTCAATGTTGTCAATATGTCCTTTGTAAATATCAAATTTTTTCATGTTTGACCCTAATTCAAATGATACCGATGTAAGTCAAATACGAACGACTATCGATGATATTGGAATCAACGACCCATTTACTGTAACCAATTCACAAATCTCTCCAAATAATTTTAATGTTACGATGGAAGAGCTGTTTCTGTCGTCCTTGAATGTTTCTCACATAAATATACGATCTTTAAACAGAAATTATAATGCATTTAGAGAATTGTATGAAGACGAATTCAAATCCAAATTCAATATAATAGGTTTATCAGAAGTATGGAACGTAAGAGAACCTAATCAATTCAACATGACCGGTTATAATCTAGAGTTACAATGTAGGACTAATCAGAGAGGGGAAGGAGTGGGAGTTTATATCCATTCTTCTTTAACTTATTCTAGGATTCCCACTTTGTCTTTGAATAATGCTGAATCTTTATGGATGCAAGTGTATATACAAAATACTAAAATAACTGTCGGTGTCATTTATAGAAAACCCGATAGCAATTTTGAAGATTTCAAAGCTGAATTTAATTCATTACTACAGAATATGAATCTAGATAGAAATCTTTGTATAATTCTAGGAGATTTCAACATTAACCTCTTGACTGGTAATGAGAAAACAAATGATTTTTTATACATGACAGAATGTTTTGGTATGCGCCAATTAATCTCTAGCCCAACTAGAATTTCTAACACAAGCTCGTCACTTATCGACCATATATATTCAAACATTTCCTCTTATCATATCCAGTCGGGATGTATTGAAGTTGGTATCTCTGACCACTTACCTGTATATGGTATATTTGAGAATTTTGCAAGTACAACAAAGAAGAAAACCTTTACCTACAGAAACTATCGAAAATTTTCATTAGAATCTTTTCGTGATGAATTAAATGATGTCCAATGGCTAGATGTATATGAATGCATAGATCCAAATGAAGCCTATAATAAATTTCTCACGCTCTTTTTGAATATCTGTGATAAACATGCTCCGATTGAAACTAAAAGTGCAGTAAGCAAAAAGAATTCAAAACCGTGGATCACACGAGCTATCAAAAAATCAATTTCAAAAAAACACAAACTGTACTCCAAAGTTTTGAAATCACATTATGAGAAAGAATCTGTAGAAAAGTATAAAAGATACAGGAATATCCTAACCACAGTATTAAGAAGTGCGAAACAAATGTATTTCAATGAATTGTTTGAAAGGGACAAAACCAATTCTAAAAAGACCTGGAAACACATAAATAATTTATTAGACAAAAGAAACACTTCTAAAAAAGATACTAAAGTGTTTGAACTATGTAAAGTTGATTCCGATGGTGCAATTAACACTGTTACTGAACCAACAGATATTGCCAATGTCTTTAATGATTTTTTTGTAAATGTTGGTCAAAAGTTAGCAAAAAAAATTAAGGATTCTAACCTTAGTTACGACCACTACTTGGGTACCCGCCAAAGCAGTACGTTTTTCTTTTCACCAATTACTAATTCAGAAATTAGGGATACAATTCTAAATTTAGACCAAAACAAAGCATGTGGATATGACGATTTGCCAGCCAAGCTTTTAGTTGCGGCTGTTGATTTTGTTAGTGAACCCCTTTCTTATATCTTAAACACATCTTTTACATCCGGTATCTTTCCGGATAGATTAAAGATAGCAAGTGTGACTCCCATTTTCAAAAAAGGAACAAAAAATTTACCTGGCAACTATAGACCTATTTCTATCCTACCAATTATTAGCAAGGTATTTGAAAAATTAGTGAATAGCCGACTAATGAAATTCTTAGAAAAGAATGGTATTCTCTACCAGCATCAATATGGATTTAGACATGGTTATAGTACTAAACTTTCATTAGTAAATTTGCTGAATCAAATTACCCAGCATACAGATAATGGTTCAGTTACAGTCGGTGTATTTATTGATTTTGCCAAAGCCTTTGATACTATTGATCATTCTATACTTGAGAAGAAATTAAATCATTACGGTATACGTGGAATAAGCTTACAGTGGTTTCAGAATTACTTATCACATAGATATCAGTTTGTTTGTTATGATGGTATAAAGTCTACCAGAAAAAAAATAGAATGTGGAATTCCACAGGGATCAGTTCTGGGACCGACTTTATTTCTCCTTTACATCAATGACCTACCGAATTCCTCGACATATTTTAACTTTCGTTTGTTTGCTGATGATTCAAATTTATTTCACACTTTCCATCCAGGAGAGAGCAGTATTGATTTATCAGCAATCAGTAGAAACTTAATGGATATCTCAGCATGGTGCAGTACAAACAAATTGACAATTAATATTGATAAAACTAATTATATTTTATTTAGAAATAAAAGAAGAAAATACACATTATCTGGTCATCTGTCCATTGATGACAAAAACATACAATCTGTTGATTCTGCATCCTTTATTGGAATTTGCATTGACCAAAACCTAGATTGGAAAAAGCACATAAGCAACGTCTGCAAAACGATAAGCAAGAAAATTGGAATATTATATAGGATACGCCATTTTGTTTCAAAGAAAATATTAACAATGTTATATAATGCTTTTATTCTGCCTCACATTATTTATGGATTAGAAGTTTGGGGAGCTGCAAACAAAACATTTTTAAATCCTTTATTGATCCTTCAAAAACGAATTGTACGAATGATATCTTTCAAAGGTTTATGGCACCACACAGCTCAGTTATTCATTAATTTACAGATTCTAGATATATTTAAACAATATAGATATGTAATCGGAATGCTTATATTTGATCTCATAAATGATCGACTGCCTCATAAATTTTCAGATTATTTTTCATTCATCAATCATTCTTATCAAACACGATGTAGGGAAAATTGTAACCTCAAAGTAATAAAAATTAGAACAAATGTGGGGAAACAATCTATTTCATATTCAGGCCCTATTACTTGGAATCAGCTGCCAACAGGTTTAAGAAGTATAAATTCCAGAAGATCATTTAGTAGACAATTAAAAAAGATAATCCTCTGTCAATGAATTTCAACTATATATGAATAATAAAAAAGTAATTAGTATTAATGCTTTTTCATGTAAATATTGTAAATTGTAAATATATGTATCAATTGTAAATTGTAAATATGTTTGAATGTAAAATGATTAATATGTATAATAGTGATAATGGGCTAACCTCGATTAGCATTATGCTATTTTGTTAGCTCATTTTACCAAAGTATTTCGATCTGTATTTATGCACTGTATATTCGTTGTATTCTTGGTAATAAATATTCTATTCTATTCTATTCTAGTTATATACTGCACTGTATTTAATAGGGGTGGGTGCAGGGAGGAGGAGTTAAGCTCTGACGTTTTAGCACCTTTTTTTTTAGGCGGAATGTTAGTTCGACGCCCTGCCTGCTTTTCAGTTATTTTGGACGCAAAACTGCAATGTATGTAACAGGGGTGGGTGAAGGGAAGCCGAGTTTCCCCCTTCCCGCACGAAGCGCAAAACCTCTGACGTTTTAGCAAATTTGAGAGAAAGATAACGGCTTGTAGCAAATATTTTTTTCGGCGGAAAGTTATAGTTCGACGCCCGGACCGCTTTTCAATTATTTGGACGCATTTCACATGCGGGGGAGCGAAGCCAGTGGCGTATCTATAGGGATTATGGCGCCCGGGACAAACAATGAAGTTAGGCCCCCCCCCCCCCCGAGTGCCCATTCTACAAGCGAGGGAGCAAAGCGACCGAGCAGCAATTTTTTTTTCAATTTTTAACACTAAAAAACGCATTTTCTTGTGCAATATACCCAGGAAATTTTGCATTTGACCACCTCAGTTGAGCGGTAGAGAGGCTCGAATTTTATACATTGATAAACGGTTTTCTATTCACTCACTTCTACAATCGGGAGCAGAACTAACAAAAACCTTATATAGGCTTGAGAAAGAGTCGAGAAATTCAGCAAGGCGACCTGAAGTTGAGATTTCTTTCAAAAGTTGAACCTTTGCAAATGCTGTTTTATACACTTTATCCTATATTGGGAGCGCAATATTTAGCAGGAGTCATATGAAACTTACATAATAATAACGAGGAAAGCAATTACATCTTTATTTTTTCAAACTTTTTGAACCTTTTAAGCTATATATTTAAGAGCTATATACTGGGGGAGCGAAATTACGAGATCCTGAAAGAAAATAAGTATGTGACGGAGCAAAGCGACCGAGCTTTGGAAAATGTTCGCATTTCAAACCTTCAAAAACTAGATTTCTAGTGCATTTACCCTGCGGATTTGGGGCGGTGATCCGTAAAGATTATGATTTTTATTCATTTCCCCCTTTTTTTTCTTTCTTTCCTTTGCGTTTTTGCGCCCCCGCCCCCTAGATACACCACTGAGCGAAGAGACCGAGCGGGGGTGGTAGGGGGTATCCCCCTCCTACATCAGGGAATTTTTTAAAAATCTGTTTTTCAAAAATGGTTTTTAATGAAAAGAAGAAATGCACGGATCTACGGAACCCCTTAACCCTTAATTGAGAAAAACAATGCGAGCGAAAGAATTTTTATCGATATTTTCGCATTGAAATTATGGCATTTCTTATTTCCTTACTTCTAATCATTAAAGAATGTGATAGTATTTCAAGATCAAACATCATGAATTTGGAATATTATTAGTTTTAAGTTAATGTATCATAATCCAAAAATATTTAAAGTTTTAGCAAATTTTGAGAGCCAGATTCAATTCAATTCAATTCTATAAAAGATTGAATTTTTTGAAACATTTGTTCTAATTTTTTTGGGTAAATGAAAATTGCAGGAATTACGAGTCTTGTAATCATGGATACTACAATTTAAGGAAAATTTTTTGAACACATGAACATAAAAATGGCAATATTAAAAATATTTATATTATATACATTTAAAATATTTAACTGATTGAAAATTGGTAATGAGTGGATATTATATGGTACATTGGAAGTTATACGAATTTCATTTTTTTTAAGTATTAATAATCTAGACATGAAGTAATCATTCCCATTAGCCCAAGCCCAATAAATAATGTGTGACAAAATCATTGAATGATATAACATAATTAAAATATATCTGGGGAAATGTTTTAACCGAAAAAGAACACCCACACATTTTGCAATACGAATGAACACGACACCAAAATGTTCATGCCAAGTCAATTTTTCGTCAATGTATACACCAAGAAATTTAACAACAAAAGCCCGAGATACATTCTGACCATTGAAACTAACAGTCAGATTATTGCCATCAATTTTCTCTTAGTAAATATAATAAATTGTGTCTTTTTTACATTTAATACTAATTTATTGTTCACCAACCAATCATTCACTTTAATTAATTCATTATTAAACATGCTTATCAATAAATTAAATCTGGGTTTCACATGAACACACCGGTGTCGTCTGCAAATAAAATGAAATGCAAAAGTTGCGAGGAACTAATAATGTCATTAATATAAATCAAGAAAAGTAACGGGCCAAGTATAGAACTCTGGGGCACTCCGCATCGAATCGGCATATACGAAGATTTATGATTGTCAAAATTAATAAACTGAGAGCGATTAGATAAATAACTTCTAAATAAAGATAACAAAATTCCACGAACACCGTAAGTTTCTAATTTATTTAACAAAATAGAATGATCCAAAGTATCAAAGGCAATAAACCAATCATATAATTCTTGGAATCTATCGCATGTGAAACTTTATCAATAAAATCAAGGAGAGCCAACGATGCGGAGTGACCAGAGCGAAACCCATATTCATTGCCAAATAAAATATTACATGAAGAAAAAAACTTATATAATTGTTTGTGCAAACATTTTTCAAAAATCTTCGAAAATAACGGAAGAACAGAAATAGGACGATAATTTGTCATATCATTGATATTACCATTTTTGAAAATTGGAATAACCTTTGCTAATTTTAGTTTGTCTGGAAATATACCATTTGTAATAGATGAGTTAAAAATAGAACAAAGAGGTACAGAAATCAAATAAATTATTCGTTTCACAACATAAATGTCGATACCATCATATCCTGCACTAGTTCCATTCTTTAAAGCAGTTACAATATTGATAATTTCTTTACAAGTGATAGGGGGGAAATAGGCGGATTTATCATTTCTCGGTAACTGTTGGCGGTAATTGTTGTTACAATGACGATCATTATTTGTTAAGTTAAAACCAATATTTTACAAAATAATTATTAAACGTTTCAGATATTTCTTGTTTATTTGTAACTATCTCACCGTCCACAATACGTTTATCAACACACTGCTTAGAAATGGACTTGACACCTAATGCTTCATTGTTTTCCATGTTGCTTTCATATTACCTTTATCATTGTTAAATCTACTCTTGTAATATTGAAATTTAGCCTTTTTTTATCTCACTAGTGACCTTATTTCTATACTGCTTATATACACTTTTCCTGTATTGAGATGGATTTTTATTAAAATTTTTTTTATAATCGCCATTTTTTCTTTATCATTTCGCGAGTTCACCATTAATCCAAACTTTATTTTTACGTTTATTGTTTACATTTATTTCTTGTAAGGGAAAACATTCGTCATATACGCGCAAAAACTTTGCCAAAAGCTGATCGTAACTAACATTAGGCTCATCAGATTTTAAATTCCAACAGACATTTTTCAAACGCTGATTGAATACATTGATGTTATTTTCATTAATTTTTCTTTTAAATACCGAATCTCTTTTTTCAAATATTTTATTATTATGACAAACACTGAATACTGGGAAGTCGTCACTTATATCCACCACAATAACACCACTAAACTTATTCCTCACGTCATTTGTAAAAATGTTATATAATATGAATGGTCTGTCATTCTTGTAGGGTGGTGAATAAGTGGATACATGGAGAATGTAGTAAACATATTCAAAAATTAATTTGCTTCATGGCAAGAGGTGGCGGATAGTAAGTTAGCATTATAATCACCCATTTTTTGATTGATTGAAAATGGTTTATTGGAATAAAAAATCAATAGCGGCTCGGTAGCCGAATTACAGATTTTGTACAAATTAAAAACATCAAAATTACAAAAAGCAAAATACTTTCACAGACAATAATGAATTAATGAGATGAATTCATAATAAAGATCAACTGAAATGAGAAAGGAACTAAACTTCTTAGACGTATACATATAAAATATGAACATAAATATGAATCATAAAAATCTATATTATCAAACATCAAGAGTTGTTGACAACGAGTGTTATCACTATTTACATTATTATTAGTATTATTATCTCTATCATTATTATTATTAGTATTATTAATAATAATAATTATTATTATTATTACTATCACTATTAATACTATTATCATCATTATCATTGCTATATACAAAAGATACCGAATAGTTTACTCTTATTATTGCACTTAGAGATAACATGAATATTTTAAACGTTAAAGTGTAACATTCAAATTATTAATATTTCTATAATTTCTATTATTACTATTATTACTATTACTATTATTAATATTATTATCATTATTATTATTATTAATTATAATTAATTGCTATTATCATCATCATTATTATAATTTTATTAATCTATTTGAAGTAGGCCTACAAAAATGTATTTTCATTATTAGCAATACTAAGAATAGAGCGTAATGAATCACAAAAAAATAGGCAATGGTTGGTCAGGAGGTCTATAAATGACGCCCAAAATTATATTTTTACCAGATACATTTTCTATTTCAGTAAAAACAACTTTCGAAAATATCATTATTCACATCCAAATCATGTCTAGATTTAAAACGTAGCGAATTCTTTAGGAAAACACCCGACGCCAGCACCTCTTCTGCCTATACCCTATTGTTATACAGAAAGTTATATTCTTGAATATGACCTATACCAGCAGACATCTTTTAACCAGGTTTCGGTCATTGAAAAGACAAACTATCTAGTAATGACGTAATACCATCCATATTTTTCAATATACTACGACAATTAATATGTAACACAGAAAGATTTATTGAATCCAATGCGTGACGAGCGATATTATTATTCAGTTCATTTGGTAAGTAGAAAGATTGATCTATCCCCAAACTATCATCATTGATTGGCGAGAGAGCATGTGAGATTGTATTTAAATCCAATCTATTCAAAGCATTTTGGTAACGAGTATGAAGAGACATCACAAATATACAAAAATACAAACATTAAATCAAGAGCATATAAACAATAAAGATTAAAATTCACAAATCAGAATACAATATTTATATTTACAAGTCCAAAAATAGGAAGTGCTAAACAGAGGATAAAAGTGGTGACCGGAAGCCATAGATCATTATAATGATATAGGATTTGAGTTAAGTTATCGAAAGCAGTTTAGGTGTTTCTGAGATCTGATAATGACGAAACAAGTTTTTTCCGTCGTGTAGATTTCAGTATGGCGATGATCCTCCCGTTTGTTGACCATGCAGCGCTGATCTTGTCTTTCATCCTGGACACTGTTGATAGTAGCTCAGAGTTACGCTTTGTAAGGTCTTCAACAGTCACCTTTAATACCGGTACCTTTCAACTTTCGCCGATTCTTGATTAAAGGCCAAGTCCACCCTAACAAAAAGTTGATTTGAATAAATAGAGAAAAATCCAACAAGCATAACACTGAAAATTTCATCAAAATAGGATGTAAAATAAAAAAAGTTATGGTATTTTAAAGTGTCGCTTAATTTCGCAAAACAGTTATATGCACATCTTGCTCAGTATGCAAATGAGGGAACCAGTGACGTCACCCACTCACTATTTCTTTTGTATTTTATTACATGAAATACGAAATATTTTAATTTTTCCTTGTTATAATGTGAAACAAGGTTTGATTCCTCGCTGAACATGTGTAATTGCCATTGTTGCAACCTATACACAATTCAATGAGAGCTTCCTAATTGTGAAATCTGCAGAAATTAAAATATTCTATATTTCACATAATAAAATTTAAAAAAAATAGTGAGTGGGTGACGTCACTGGTTCCCTCATTTGCATACTGAGCAGGATGTGCATATAACTGTTTTGCGAAATTAAGCGAAACTTTAAAATACCATATAACTTTCTTATTTTACATCCTATTTTGATGAAATTTTCAGTGTTATGCTTGTTGGATTTTTCTCTATTAATTCAAATCAACTTTTTGTTAGGGTGGACTTGGCCTTTAAGGCTTCTTTGAATTTGTAAGATGTCATGTTGACAATGATTGCGCGGGGACGTGTATCTGTAGAACGAGATACCCTAGCATATGACTGACTGCCTTCAGTGTGTTGAACTCCTGTAGGTTGTCGGGATACACGGTGAGATCTGTCGATGTCACTTGCTGTAAGATCCACTCCCATGCTCTTCGCGAGATCACAAACAACCTGGTCGGTCTTTTCATTCGGCGACCAAGAATGCGGACATTATTCCGGCGCGAATATTGCTCGAGATGATCCACTTCATGAATAACGCGATTCATTTCATCTTTCACCTTTTCCATCGACTCCGTCACATCACGGAATTCATGAAGCTTTGAATCAACTGATATTTCCAGATCATGAAGACGACCAAGTTTTTCCTCAATTATGTCTGAAAGCAAGGATTCACGCTTCTCCATGTTGCTTACAAACCGTAGCATTCCTTTCTCCATCGCTTGCTGGACCGCGGCCTGAACAACGCGGTCAATGCACTTCATAAACTCAGAACTTTGGAGAAGATGATCAAATGAAGTAGCTGGAGGCGTGTGTCGGTGGGTGTGTCAGTTGACATTTCAGTAGAGTCAGCTGAAGTTCCGGACTTCACTGCTCCCGATGAATCATTCGTCGATGAGGTGGGTGGCCTTTGTCTAAGATTAGGCTTTGGCATTGTGCTCGGCTTAGTATCATACATGGCGACTAGCTATCAAATAAATCAGTCGATAAAACTTACTCAGAACTGCTAGGTTTGGCAAGAAATGGCTTCCGGTGTTGTAAAATAGTGTCTGCTGTCTAGTCCATGTTTGCAATCACTTCATATCCGTGATATTTCCAACAAAATCAATATGAAATCGGAACCCGAGGGTCGTTTCACGTCGCTGGTAGCGTGTCTCATTTTACGTTATAGAGATAACGGCTTGTAGCCCCTTTTTAGGCCTTTTTCTCTCACTCCCCCCGCTTTTTCGCTCTCGCTCTCGCTTTTTTTAAAAGTGGCTGAATAGGGGGGGGGGGGGGCATGCATGGCCCCGCGGTGCCCCCCTGCCTATCCCAGTGCTAGAGACATAAGTTGACAGTGACATGGAAGAATTTTGCATGACGCCAAGGTCACGACAGTGCGATGAGGAACTAATCAGACTGAATCTGACACAGTTATGGTAAACTCCTGTTTGCGAGATTTGATTTCGAGCCAAACAAAATAAGATCAGTTTTTCTGTCATTTAGTTTAAGTGAGTTTGCATTCATCCAAGTTTGCATATCTTTGATGCACGCTTCGAATATCTTGACAGTACAATTTGCTTCAGAGAACGAAGCATAGATCTGGATGTCGTCCGCGTAGCAATGATACTTAACGTCATGCTGCTGTAATATTTGCGTGAGCCTACTGATGTACACTGAGAACAGCATCGAACCTCCCACCGATCCCTGCGGGACCCCACATCTAAGCTCTACAGGGTCAGATCTTTCATTATTCACACATACCAGTTGGTGGCGTTGATCCAAATAGGACTTGAGCCATTCTTCCAATGGATGACAATACATTTATTTTTTTGATTTCCAGGAACATATATTAACATGACAACAATTTTCCAACAAAAATAACAACGTAAGTGTGACATAAACAACAGCCAATGCTTGGGGATTACCTATAAGAAATGATAATTTCTGTTTAAAGGCTCTCCTCGTTGGTTGTTGTAATACAAACTAATACAAACAATAGTAGGCAGCACGTGGGAGTAATAAAAAGATTTTTTTTAATTAAAAAAATGAAGCATAGCAAGCATACATTGACAAGAATGGAATGGTCAACAGTATCGAATGCTGCACACAGGTCCAATAACACAACTGCCGTTATTCTAACAACATCCATCTCTGTCAGGATGTTGTTAGACAAGTTGACAAGCAGGGTCTCAACACTGTGGTTTGCACAATAGGCCGACTGGCGATCATGAAGGAGATCATTCTCTTGTAAGTAATCATATAATCTAGAGAAGGCCACCCTCTCCAGAAGTTTCGACAAATAAGGCAAGTTAGAGACAGGACGATAGTTCTGGAGACATTCAGGATCAAGTGAAGGTTTTTCAAAAGTGGATAAATGTAATCGTTCTTTATATCGTTCGGAGCTTTCCCACTCTGTAGACTCAAGTTAACCACATCAGCAATATAAGGAGATATGATAGCGGCACATTCCTTCAGAAGCTTAGTTGGAATGGGATCGACCACACATGATTTCACAAGATTGTTGCGGATGAGTGACAAATTTTCACCACACATTTTGACATGCACCAAAACTGGACCAAGAACTGACTAGTTATTATTTAATGTTCTCAAGTATTTATTTAGTATTACATTGAAACTGTAAACCGGTTTTTCAAAAACAATGTGAAGAGAATATGAAGGAATAAGAGAAGGTGGGTAAGACTGGGAAAAGAAGAAGGCAAAGGAGTAAACGAAATTAACAAAATGATAAGAAGGGAAGGAGATCGGAAGAGCAAGTTAAGGAAGGGAAAATGAAGTAGAAAATAAACATTTTTCTTGACATCTATGGGATGACTCATGACTTAAGTTGTTGAACATGATGGTAACTCTCTAGCTTCTCAAAGATGTAGTCGGATCCCCCACCCCTTCCAATCTGCCTGCTTATCCTCCGACTCCAAGAGTGGCAGTGATGAGGATGACAGAGATGACGAAGCATTACAAAGTGAATCCCAGCCAACTCAAGATTAAAATTAGCACAGATGATATGCGCAAAAATGGAAGGTTTAATATCAGATTGGTTCTCTAAATGATGAAGTCGTATTGCTCTGCAGTCAATTTCCTTCACTGTCATGACTAGTCGAATTTCCAACTTATACCCGTGATCCAACACCATACAACTCTATCAATGCAATTACCCTATATCAAACTTTAAACCCAGTTTCAACCCTAACCGTATTACGCATGGGTCGCAGGGCGTTTTTGAAAGTGGGGGTGGGGGGGGGGGGGCTGATTTCATTTTACTCATTAATGACAATTTTGATTTGATTTTGATTTTCTTCTGCATTCATATAAATACATTTTTCCGTAACATATATGAAATAAAATACAAAAATACTTTTTGACAATGAATCATAAATGAATAATTTATAAAAGTAAATGTAACAATCATTATTCAAAAAACAAACACGAAATGATAAATTGTCAAATTATTGTAATTCATAAATAAATTAAGGGAAAATTTATTGCATTTAAACCACAAAGATAACTTTGGTAACTTATTATTAAGTGTATTTACTACGGTATTTAAGTTATAATGTGAACAGAAGATGTTTGTGTCATCTGCAAATAATATGAAAGATTAGAGAGGCGTTGTATCATTAATATATAATAGAAAGAGTAAAAGGCCTAGTATTGACCTTTGTGGAACACCGCATTTGATTGGTAGGAAATTTGAAGAAAACCATCAATATACACTACATATTGTTGTCTATTATATAAATAGCTCTCAAACCAGGAGAGGGCAACTCCACGAATTCCATAAGAGTGAAGTTTTTAAAGTAGCTATTCAAAGAAAATCACAAATATGGCAATTAATGTATCACTAGAAACTGGGAAGCTTACAGATGGCAATAGTATAAGTTTTATGTCAACTGCGTATCTGATGATTATAAAAACAACACAAATAAAAGCTCTTCTCAACATCTGGAAAATCCGAGGATTCGCCAGAAATATAGCGATGTTTTGATGTCGTCACACTCGGGATCGATCCTGCTTAAGCAGACGACGTCCTATAATGAATGAACGTAATTGCAATTCAATTATTTATCAAATTATAAAGAGTTTGGTGTATTTAAACATGACCTTATTTCACACCATTATAAAGGGAAAGTGAAGCTGATTCTGATAGCTAAAACCGTTTGATTGTAAATACACAGGAGAAGGGTCAATGATCAATGAAATAAACCCCACTTTCAAATTGAAAAGCCCTCCGAATAATAGCAGGATGGTATTCGTTCCCTCTTGAAACGCCGAACATGCCCCGGTGCAAGCAGCTGAAAATACAATGGCGTCTTATTTTGTTTACAAGTGACTGATTCCTTAATTTTTTTAACGCTGCATTTTTCATCAAAATAATACCATACACGAAGTTAAGAGTGAGGCAACAGACTAACATTAAGACTGACGCTAGTGAAGGAAGAGAAATAAGTGAAGAGGAGATGACAAAATAGGCTCTGAAAAATGTGTAAGATGTTATGGGACATCGTCTGCTTAGACATGACTGGTCCATGGTGTGTCGTCACATATCTCAGCAGCGTTCGAGGAGCTCTTCAGCTGCTATATCGGGGGCTGTATTTTACCGTTTTATAATTGATAATAATCATTACTTCAAATGTTTCCAAGCGTTGAATTTGGATAACCTTGTTTAATTTATGCCATCTATGCAATAATAAGTATTAAGCCAATATTTAAAATCATTAAAGTTCTACTTTAAAGTAAAATTTGGTGGTCAAGCGTATCAAAGGGTTTTGATTAGTCCATAAATACTCCTACTACATGTTCTTTATTGGCCATGGCATTCGTTATTTTATCATATAATTGTACTAAATCTAGGTTGGTCGAATGTCTTTTTCTGAAACAATATTGATTTAGATTTAGAAAATTTAGAAGATTTTTGATATGCTGGGAAGAATTGATATAGGCCTGTAATTACTTATTTCGTGAGGATTGTCTTTTTTAAATACGTGATTTACCTTTGCAATTTTTAGTGATTCGGGACAGTTCCCGGTGTTAATATAGATAGATTAAAAATGTGAGTTAGATGAGAAACAAGAAAATGTATAATTTGTTCAAGGAGAAAAGCACTAATTCTATAGTGACCTTGTGATTTACTTGATTGGGATTTTTTTTTGTTATTTCGATTATTTCGATTAGTTAGAAAATGACAATTTTCTAACCTTTTTTCCGAGGTTTTATGACACACGTCTACTCTACTCATGTCAACTGTGGGGGGGGGGGGGGGGGGTGCAAAAGGCTACCTTGTAGGACGTATTTATCTTTGGTGGTCGGAGAAGTAGAAACAGAGAGAAAACAAGACTGCCGTAGAGTAGCAATATAAAGTTGGAAATACAGAGTGGACATGGTAGAGCCAAAGCAATTAGAACTGGGGAGAAAACATAACAAGGATGTTGCAATGTAGCAGTGGCGTATTTACGGGGGCAGGAGGGGCATGTGCCCGGGCGGCGCTTGAAAGGGTTGCAAAAAACGCCAAAGAGAAAGAGAAAAGGGGGAATAAATGAAGAAAAATCATTTCTTTAAGGATTATGCACCCCCAGTTATTCGCAGAGTAAATATTTGTGTTATAGTTTTTGTGGATGTAAATTCTAAAAAATTTCTAAAGCTCCGTCGCTTTCCTCACTCGCATTCAGGATCTCGTAATTTTGCGCCCCGGTATTCATATATATATTATTTTAATAGCATTTTTAATGGATTCAAAATTATGAAAAATGCAAATGTGATTCTCGTTGCTTCATTCGCTATCACGTAAGTGTCATAAGCCTGTTGGTAAATATTGCGCCCCAAATATAGAATGATTAAAGTGTATAAAATAGCATTTAATTGCCAAAGCTTAAACATTTGGAAGAAATCTCAACTTACGGGTGCCTCACTAAATTTCTCGACTATTTCTCTAGGGTTTTCGTAGTCTAGTTCTGGACTCTTTTTATTGTTTTTTTTATTCGCCGACTATACGCGATAAGCCGAGTGATGGCGCGATCCCGAGAACCTGTTGGCCCCGAAAAAAAAGAGCAATTGGTCCACGCTGACGACTTTCCCTGATGTTTTTCAGGGAGAGCAATTAAAATTGGCCGCACCTCCCCAGCTAAAGCGCTAGTGAACTTTGGACCCCTGACGTCGGCGTGGAGCAATTGCACTGGACTCTTTTTTTTCGGGGCCAACAGGTTCTCGGGATCGTGCCATCACTCGGCTTATCGCGTATAGTCGGCGAATAAAAAAATCAATAAAAAGAGTCCAGAACTAGACTAGGGTTTTCGTGACTTTTTCGCCAATTTTAGACGGGAGTGAATAGAAAACCGTTTATCAATGTACAAACCTCGAATAGCTTTTTTTTGTTGCTTGTCAGAGAATTATGGAGGGAAACTGGACCCACATAACCCCGCCCCCCCCCCTCACTAAGCGAATTTTGGAGGTCTGGCGCAGTTCGTCCGATCAGTTCTCGAACTATTCCCGAACTGCTCGCGTACTTCTTGGGAACAGGTGACTTCGCCAAAGAAGCAAACGCGAGCCTTTCACGTCGAAGCCTTCTGCTAATTCGCTTACCGTTCTCGACGATTAATTTGCGAATTCCCGCACTATTCCCTAGCTACACATGAACCAAAATCGACGCTTTTCGCGAACGTTTTGCGGAGGTTTTGCTTACGCGACAATCGCACGGAATTCGTGCGAAGTTCTCACGAACGTTTGGAGTACGTTTGCCACCCGTTTGCCGGCATTTTTGGCGACAAATCGGCACCTGGCCAACATAAAGCGCATACAATTTTATTGGTAATAATCAAATTTGACTGATTGCCATTATAACACGTACCAACAACAACACATTCTGCGACTAGACAGCGAACTATTCACGAAGGGACCGATCAACTCCAGACAGCTGTCAACTCAGGTTCGCATTTTAGTCTCGTGTTGGGCTCGTGTTCTTCGTGTATGTGGACTGGCCATAGGTCCGCAACGCTACACACGACATCACACATACGTTGTGAGAACTACGCACAAACTGCGCAAGAATGGTTTACGACTCCATTTTCGCGACACATTCTATGAAAAACTTCTCCGAATGCTGGACTTTGCCATCTTTGCGACAGTCACATCCTTCGCTAATCGTTCGCGTGCCCCTTGAAAACTCACCTTTAACCCACGTATTCGTCGGAATTTCACCTGCGCTTACAAATAACTACCATACTTCCCGTCCTGTGATTTTTAATTTCACTCCATCACACTCAAAAATAAATTAATGCCAGGGACCAGTTGCATAAAACTTACCATTGATGGTAAATTTGCCATCAATGGTAACTGTCATTTAAACCTTGAATTTGAATGGTTGTTGGGCAATGTTACTATGGTAGTTACCAATGATGGCAGAGTTACCATTAATGTTAAGTTTTATGCAACGGGGCCCAGACTGGTAATTTATCTTGTCATTTATTTATAAGATTTTACAAACTTAATTGTCAAATGATTTCATGAGTACATATATTAACTTGAGTTAACTCTACTTGGTACTGGTGTGAATCCCGAATTCCTTGCAGTTACAGGCCCTCAGCATGTAGAAAGTCATACTTTCTTAAGTTAATGGTAGGAACTTGTATAAAAAACACCAGAAAAGTCAGTGTTTGGAATTCCCTTCAGCATTGTTTTCTCGCAGAGGGATGCTATTCAAGTAGTATTTGCATTAACAAGAAAAGTTGAGGCAGGTTAGCCTTTTGTACTGGAGCACACCATTTATTACCCTTGTCCCCTTTTTAAACCCATGTTCGTCCATCCATGGCTTACATGTGTTTTACTGCATACATTGATACAAAGTCTTCGGTTTTATTGTATACACAAAGCTGAAGAAGAAAAATATTCCGAAAAATAATGTAGAAACAGCAACAAAATAAATTTTAAGTCTGCAACCAAAGGCCACCAAACATGGCACCAAAGGTGATGGCTGGGGTAAAATTAGTTGTGAGGGTATAAATTTTGTCATTGACAACTCATTGCTTTGCCTCTCCAGTTAACGATTGTTTCCATCAACTGAAAATGATAGTCTCCTGTATGTACTGGAGATGATGCAGATGGCATTAAAGGGGAAGTCCATCATGATAACAAGTTTGTTTCAAAATAGCAGACATAATAAAAAAAAAAACAGAACAGTGAAGGTTTGAGCAAAATACGTATCTTGCGAGTTCCTCTCCCATTTGCACTGTAACCCCAAATCATTAATTTCCATTTTCTCTAAAGAAAACATTCAATCATACATGCACCTTATATATAATCATTGCTTATATGTTTTTGCACAAAGCCCGTATGAAGCAAATCTATTCCTTCATCAGAAACTAAGAAAATGAAAAAAAAATTGTACTTAGCAAATGGGAGAGGAGCTCGTAAGATACGTCACGGAGTTGCTAATTTGTGTTTGATTGATTTCAACTTCAACGATTCATAACTTTCTTATTTCTTATCGTATTTTGCTCAAACATTCACGGTTCTGTTTCTTTAATGTTCCTCCTTCTTTTAAAACAATCTTGTTATCGGGATGGACTTCCCCTTTAATGCCATCTGCATCAGTTTTTTTTTGCTCAAACTTTCACTATTCTGTTTCTGTCATTTTTCTTCTTTTATTCAAATCAACTTAATACCAGGGTAGACTTTCCCTTTAACATTTCCGTGCTCAACTGTGACGTTGTAAATGGAGTAAGAATTACTGATCTGTACTTTTTAAACAGATACAGGTCATTGCAGTTGTGAATTTTATTCCTGTGATAGGTATATCCCCCAAGTCTGCCATGATAACGTTATAAACACTGAAAATAATAATATTTCATATGGCTGGGTTAAGTGCCATCAATTAAAAATAAAAAGCCTTTGCCATCCTCGTCCTTGATCTCGGTCTAGCGATAATGTCTCTCTTTCTTCGCCCACCAACACCTTCTGATTTGACCCAGGTTCGAAACCGAGTCACGTCTTTCGGATAGTAGGGACTTTTAGAAGCAGTGGACTAGTACTTCGTCCCAGTCGACTAATTCGCGCATGTCAACGTCGTCGACTGCCCATGTTGACTACAGTTCTGATCATTTTAGATTTCACTCGACGTGTACGTACCGTCGACGTCAACCGGAAGTACACACTCAACGGATGAGCATAATAGTTGAGCTGTTCTGATGACGTCATATACGTGAACCTCGTCGAAGATTTCGGAGCACCGCAAAAACGAAGTGAACACGTTCTCGATTTTGCAAGTCAGGGAGGAGGACAGGGAGAGGGCGAGTGGCGCATGCGCAGTGGCGTAGAATGATGTCCTTGCGTACCAGTCGACTAAGTGGACGTGCAATTCTAAAAGTCCCTAGTAACTATAAGGAGTGTTCGGATATGTCAACTAGAACGCCGTCTTAGATCGTCCCAGCGACAATGGACTGCTTTGTGTTGACTGCTTACAAAGTAGGTGAAGCATGAAGCTAACAATGGGTGAAGCGAGGTTCACGTTTTAGAGAAGACGGCAAAACCATGTTTGACGCGTTCTCGATCTGAATAGTGGACGAGGGAGAAGCCAGTGAATGGGTGAGCCGTTCTTGCACAAAGCGCGGTATGCAGCTGACGCAAAGCAGTCCATTGTAGCTGGGAAAATCTAAGACGGGGATAAGAAATTATAAACCTTATGCCAATGCCACACGAGATTCAAAAGACATGCATGACAGGTTTTGTAAGAACTGAACTTGTTTAGAATTCTAAGCATCATAAAAACAACATACTAGCTGAATATCAAATGTACAACGAATGGGCGTGCGAATGTCGTCAATCCAAAGCGATTTATTTTTCACAGCAGACAGGTTGCGCTGTCATTCCAGAACTCTCTTTTCGATTAACCTGTTAGCTTGTAAGCTGATCGGGCTCATCACTTCTTCATTTAAAGACGTGAATTTCTTTGACCATTTTGGTAATAAATATTTCCTCGATATCACTTAGAATCCAGTTGATCTACTTTGTGCTTTAGGTAACGGCCGGACTGCAGTTTACCTCCAACAAAAATGACGACGCTCCGCTTCCAGGGGCTCCTGGTAGCCTGCATAGCTTTGGTGATTTTTCATGCAGTTTCAGCTGAAGGTAACTGCATTTGAGGGATCCTTTCAAATTCCTCAATTTTCGTAGGTTTAAGCTCCCATTTATATATTTATTGTGCCCCAGAAACTTTACATCACTTATCTTTGATATAATAAGTAGTATGATATTTGTAATTTGAAGTGATGTGATTTTTCTTCCTCTTCCAGCAGAGTATTAAACAAATGAGAGGTATAATTCATCTCAGTGTAAGCTTTAACGTGCGCCCGACACCAGTGAAAGCCTTTATCAGGGCCCCGTTTCATTAAATTAATATATAAACTACTGAAATCCTTGAATCTGATTGGCTGAGAGCAAATTTTGTCATAGAAATGGGGTAATTGTTATTGATAAAAAATTGTATGAAATAGGGCCCAGGGGTTCTTAATTATCTTGTGAGGCGGTCTAAAATATTTCTGAAATCATATTGCGGGCCACTGAGTATTCCACATTCATATTAGGGCAAGTCCAATGTATGACCCATACGTTATGCATTCTGAAATTGTATTATTGAATTGGGACCATAGATTGTTATAAAAATAGCATTTTATTTGATATTTTGTCTGATTCAAACTCTAGTAGGGGGTTCTTAATTATCTTGTGAGGCGGTCTAAAATATTTCTGAAATCATATTGCGGGCCACTGAGTATTCCACATTCATATTAGGGCAAGTCCAATGTATGACCCATACGTTATGCATTCTGAAATTGTATTATTGAATTGGGACCATAGATTGTTATAAAAATAGCATTTTATTTGATATTTTGTCTGATTCAAACTCTAGTAGGGGGTTCTTAATTATCTTGTGAGGCGGTCTAAAATATTTCTGAAATCATATTGCGGGCCACTGAGTATTCCACATTCATATTAGGGCAAGTCCAATGTATGACCCATACGTTATGCATTCTGAAATTGTATTATTGAATTGGGACCATAGATTGTTATAAAAATAGCATTTTATTTGATATTTTGTCTGATTCAAGCTCTAGTAGGCCTATCAGATTTACACAGTCACCAGATATTAAAATCTTAAATGTGATCAGTAACGTATTGGGTAAAAGACTTAGCTTAGACTTGCCCATTAATGGCCCATTAAGGACCGGTGGAACATTTTCAAACGTCCCATCCCATTATCATGATTTTGTTCCTCATTTGATTAAAGTAACACTTTTTTTCAAATCATGGTAGCATATGGTGACCGGTATATACAAAAATATATCATTAGCTATTTTTAGACTTTCATTTAAAGCAATATCGTGATTCATTTTTACGCTGCATAAATGGATAGGGGTGAACGGGTGCGAAATTGGACGCGGGAGAACTGGGACACCACCTCTAAAAAAAATAATAACCTTTTATAAATTATTTTGAATCCTACGAAAGGTCTTAACTATCGATGTTCACAAATGCATCTACAGCTTACTGCGACTTTGTAGGTTTAATTTCCATTTGTTTTCCAAATTTCTTTTTTCTATTTTTCAGCATTCATTGTAAAATGTTTTGGGCAATTCCATGGGAAGGTGGACATGACACTAATATGTCAAGTTTATCACATTGCGAAGAAATAAGATGATTTACCCATAAATTATGTTGAAATTAAAGAAACAAAAAGAATTACATCTATTGGTTGAATATTTCCCGAGATACAGCTACAAACATTGGAGAAGTTTTTAGTCATCCAAACTGCTAAAATTTAAATGCTTAACTTAGTTTGCATTTCTCTAATATCTAGTAATTGAATTAAGACAAACAAACTGCGTCTACTTCAGTCACTAAGAGGATATTTCTCCATTACTTCCAAAATGTTTCATCAACACATAAAAGTTACCCACTTGAGCCATGTAACGCGAGTTACCAAAACAATAAATATTTTTCATTCTGAAGATATTAGTAGAGCTCATTTGTTGGCAATCATAATTTTTCTAAAATCATTACACCCTGATTCTGTAAGCAAGATGTTTGCCAAAATAAACAGTGTCATCAGTTTAAGAAAATGCCAACAAGTGTAACGCGAGTTACCACCATGTAATGCGAGTTGCCAGCTAAAACACAAGTTTCCACCAGCATGAACAAATCTTGACCTGCACTTAAGCTAGGTGTGGTGAACACAATGAGGGGCGGACACCCGTAATTATTTCCCCATAAACTCATGTGTTAAAACTAAGAAATAAAAAAATCATGAAAAATAAGTGCTAGCAATGGCACCATTCCAACTTGTGTCATGAGTAGTTCATACAACCCCCTTGACTTCCTGAAAATTTGAAAGGGGTGCTTTTCAGTATTTTTTCTCTCTACAGTGGCTGCAACTTAGACTACCCACAAACCTGGTCTCAGCTACAACGGTTACGAGTTTTCTTTGGCTGCTAATAAAATCCCCATAAAATCCCACTGGGACCAACTCCTGGACTGATCTGAACCAGGAATTATCCCTCTTTAAGGACATACGTAAAAAAAATATGTATCATTGATTTTATATGATTTTTTTCAACAATTACATCATTAAGGGGGAATCCCGGAAAATGACTGGAACTAATTAGAGGCGTGTGTCCTGAGATGCAGGTTATACTATACCATACTATACTATATGCTATACTCTACTAATTTTTTTTTGTTTACATTTGTATTTAAATAATTAATGTGTGAAATACAATTTCTGAAGAAAAAAAAGTTGGTTTGCAAAGAAGAAATACTTGTTTGAATGAACTCTTTACCAACTTCCAAATTTCATGTTTGGAAGTTTTAATTCTATTTTGCAAACCTGTAAACAGTGTTTTATTTTTATTTTAATGACCATGAAGTTGACAGTACTACATTCACCTACTGTACATACATTTTCTTTAAGAGTTGATAGATACTATAATGTCCTTTATTTGATATCGTCTTTAATGATAAGATAATAAGGCAAATCTAAGCTTTCAAGCTCAGTGTGATTCTTAACTTTCTTCATTATCTTATAAACTTTTGTATTTGTTCAAATTTAAACATTTTTCATCTTTTCATACTGACAATTACAATGTAAATCATCAGGATATATCAAAGTTACATGTAAGTTTCAATATGACACTCATGAAGCTCTTAATTGACACATTCTTTTCTGACAATGGAGGTTTATCAGCTAAATAATTGTCCTAGATATCTTCATTTTACTATCTGCAAAATTTTGCATCTGTAAAAATACTTAAAACAATATACAGTGCCAGCAGAATAGTTGTATGCCATCAATTTGCTCCAGGCTTTTTAAATGGACATAATGTAACGCGAGTTACCGATATATAATATGCTTCCTGCATTTCACCAGTTCATTATTTCTCAACTTTAATATTGTTAATTTATAAGTTATAACCTATCAATTCAAGGTAGGAAAAGTTTTATCAAGATTGTCTAGTATGAGGAGATTTTGCCAAAAGAGCCTAGGCTCTCATACACTTTACCATGTCCTTTTTTTTGTAACGCGAGTTACCAAAATTAAACGATTCAAGAATCTAAATATGTTTGTCCTTTGTTTTTCTATTTTGATTCAATTAGTTGGTCTATGCCTACCCAACACATGTTGGAAAAAGTAACTTGTAGATCCTAACAATTACAATAAACTTTATTGAGTTTATATCTGTTATCCAGTCCATATTAGCCTCACCTCTTCTTAATAACAAACCTTGTTTCATCATGGGAGACTTTAACCTAAATTTACTTCATTATCAGCAGAATTCGAATTGTAGGGACTTCTTAGACATACTACTCTCACATTCATTTATTCCGGCCATCACGAAGCGTACCAGAATTTCTGATACCTCATCAACCCTCATAGGTAACATCTTTACCAATACTAATTCTCCCGTTTTCTCTGGCGTCGTTGTTTCTGACCTATCCGATCATTTCCCTATATTTTCCTTTATATGGAACATCACACAATCATCTCCATCAGGTAATAGTAAACAGAACGGATTTGGAGTGTTATCAGAGGACAACCTCAATAGATTCAGAGAAAGCCTTTCGTCTATTAACTGGCAACAGGTATACGATATTGAAGATTCCAACTTAGCATTCGACAATTTTTTTTGATATATTCACTGAATTGTTTGACACCAACATACCCTTACAATGTCCTGCCCGCATAAACTACAAAAAGGTGCCAAGATTTCCTTGGATCTCGAAAGCTCTCCTAAGGTCAATAAACAGAAAAATAGACTGTTCTATAAATATAAAGCTAATCCAAACGAAGGAAACAAATAGACTCTCATTACCCGAATAATTTAACCACTTTAATCCGCAAGGCAAAAAACAATATTATTCAAATCAATTCCACATATTCAAGTCAGATATCAAAAGTACGTGGAAAGTAATCCACAAAGTTTTAAATAAAGAAAATAATAAATCTGACTTTAGTAATATTCATGTTGATGGTGAACATATTAGATAACCAGACTTCCGTGGCCAATGCATTTAATTCCTTTTTTGTAAACATAGGCCCTAATCTTGCCCATAACATTCCTGAATGCAATATACCATTCCATTCCTTTCTAATGGACAAAATATCACACAGTTTATGTTTTTTTACCGGTTCACGAAAATGAAGTTATTGACATTGTAAGCAATTTAAAGCTAAAAAACAGCTCTGGGTACGATGGTATAACAAATGTTTTATTAAAAAATATCGTTCATGAAATAGTTTCTCCTTTAACCCATATTTTCAATCTATCACTAACAAACGGCACTGTCCCCAATAAAATGAAGACTGCAAAGCTCATACCTATTTTCAAGAAAGGTGACCGACAAGACGTAGGTAATTACCGCCCCATATCACTCCTAACAAGCTTCTCAAAGATTCTAGAAAAACTTCTCTATTCTCCCCTTATTACATTTTAAAATAATAATCATGTTCTCTCCGGGTCTTAATTTGGTTTCCGCAAAAAGCATTTAACTACGCACGCGCTTCTGTTATTCATTAATAAAATTGCCAGAGCGATTGACAGTATGTCGCACACTGCAGGTATTTTCCTGGACTTCTCCAAGGCCTTCGACACTATAAATCATGATATATTGTTGCAAAAGCTGTCCCACTATGGTATTCCGGCGAAGGCCTTGGAGTGTTTCAGGAACTACCTTATTGATAGAAAACAATATGTATACATAAATGGTTTCGAATCGACCCTTCAATCAATTACTTGTGGTGTCCCTCAAGGCTCTTTATTAGGCCCGCTCCTGTTTATCTTATACATTAACGATCTCCAAAACTCATCTGCAGTCTTATCATTTATCCTTTTTGCCGATGACTCCAATATTTTTTGCTCTCACCAGAACCCCGATACACTTCTGAACATCGTAAACACTGAATTAAAATGCGTTTCTGACTGGATTCAAGCTAACAAATTGTCGCTCAATATAAATAAAACAAATTTAATGCTACTTAGTAATTCTATATCATCCTTACCAGGTAATATACAAATTAACAATAAAAATATCGCCCAGGTTGAATCTACCAAATTTCTGGGTGTTTTTATAGACAGTAGACTAACATGGAAGGTTCAAATTGATTGCCTATGTAAACTGTTATCACGTAATTCAGGTGTAATGAACAAGTTGAAACCTTTTGTACCTCCTCATGTTATGCTTATACTCTATTCTGCCCTGATCTTGCCTTATCTTAACTATTGTATACTTGCATTGGGGAAATTGCTCCATAACCATAACCACAAAAACGGGTTATTAGAATAGTAAATAATGTTGGATTTCGTGCACATACAAATGAACTTTTCTATAATTGTAATAATTATCCTTAAGATATCTGACTTATACTTGTACAATCTTGGAATATTTATGTACGAACTCTCGAAAGGTAATTTACCAGATGCTTTCGTCCCTATTTTTCAACGCAATAATGTTGTATATTCCTATCCAACTAGACAAACAAACCATTTCCACCTCCCCCGAACTCGCACCGTTTTCGCAAACAAAACAATCACCTTTACTGGACCCAAATTCTGGAACAGCCTGAATAACGAACTAGTTGATAGCCCCTCCAACAATTCTTTTAAACGGAAGCTTAGGTGTTACCTCTGAAGTAAGTACATGTATGTATGAATATTCATATCATGTTGGATCGTACAGGTGGTCACATAGACTTTGCTTGTGTAACACTGTCATGTCTTTACAATTTTTTCTTGTCCTTCTTCTTCTTCTGCTTTTCTTCATTTTCTTTTCTTCATTTTCTTTTCTTTTTTCTTACTTTCTTCTTCTTCTCTTTCGTCTTTTTCGTTTCTTTACTCCATATTCTGAGCTTTGCTCTCCTTGTACGTTTTATAAATTTGATACTTCTAGTCCGTCCCCCCTTTTCATCGCATCCCAATCAGAATTACTCTATACGGGAGCCTAATCATTTACAAGCAATGCTTTTTATTTAGGCTCCCCACATTTTCTTCTTTTGCCAGTCGTTTATACATTTCTCAAACTTTCTACCTATTTACTGTAGATTATACTTGATCTGAGTTCTTTTGAAATTGACAATTATGCTTGTAAAATAACTTCTGAAAAATTGTTTTGATGTAAATGTGGAATGTGGAACAAATAAACTTCAAAAACTACAAAGATATAGGCACATTATCCTTTAAATGTACCCATTATTTGTAACGCGAGTTACCGTGGAATTGCCCTTTTACAAGTATACCACAAAGCTATAGTAAACACCCCGCATACCGCATATAGATCTTATATGACCCGATACTTTGCAATAATATTTTCCCGGAAATACGAACACTAATATATTGCAGGCACTTGTTGTTTTTTTACTTTAAGAGTGAACTGGGACTTAAACTTGAATTGCAGAAACTTTTTTGAGGGTTTTATAATGCGTGTCTTGGGATCCAAAGACTGATTCGTGTTTTTGAAAGCTCTGTTTACAAGCTTCCTGTCCATTACTGTTACACATTTTTTTTTATTTAGCTAGTCTAATTACTTGCTAGTAAATTAAACATAATGAGTTAGATGACAAGTCCAAGGTATTTAGTATATCTGGTGCCCATTATGTTACCAATTATTGTGTAGTTATGAACATATACATTGACATGTAATGTGCAGGGGGCCAGGAGACCCATTCATTTATGTGTTATTTTCATAATTTAACTTGTCATATTTCTTAGATTTTCTTTTTTATTGCAGTTTTCCCGTTGTAAAGGTACACTTTTTTGGAAAATTAATACCTTCTTGTAATATTAACATAAGTCACAATACAATACAATTTTTTTTTCTATCTTTCCTAACTTTCTGAATTTGGGCATCACAAGTCATTCCATTCACGTACGTGCTATAGTTATGCCAGGAGCCTGTCCCGAAATAGTCACCCCATTTTACCCATAACATTTGACCCCGTAAAGTTATTTAGACCAGCTAAGTCATTGGACTTTTCGAATGTGTCGACATGAACGCCGTCCTAGATCCTCGCAACGACAATAGATTGCTTTGTGTTAACTGCATACATAGTAGGTGAAGCATGAAGCTAACAATGGTTGAAGCGAGGTTCACGTTTTATAGAGAAGACGGCAATACCATATTTGACGCGTTCTCGATCTGACTAGTCGACGAGGGAGAAGCCATTGGACGGGTGAGCCGTTCTTGCAGAAAGCACGGTATCCAGTTAACACAAAATCTATTGTAGCTGGGAGGATCTAAGACGGCGTTCACGTCCACACTTTCGAAAACTCACTATCGACAAAAAGCCTGACCGTAGCCGCCGGGTTTAGCCCCCAGAGCCCCCAAAAGAGACCCCAAATCGGGTCGATTTCACCCCATCTCCCCCATGCACCAAACTTTGTCAGTAGGAAATAGTATGACTGGACATTACAAAACACCCAAAACTGACAAAAATTGTCCATCGGGAAGGGGTGTCAGACCCCTAAAATGAAGACCCCAAAGTGCAACAACGCTTTGCACCCCAAAATGCTTTGTATGTAAAGAAAATCCATTTTCTTACGTTATGACTCTGATAATTCAAAAGCATTTTATTTAATTCACTTTAAATTTTCATAACATAATAAGTGAGTATAATAATTATGAGTAAAACAATCTTCTTGAGGTGCAATTTGGTGTTAATTGGTCTTTTGATTCATAAGATATCAAATTGTGAAAACTGTATTGCTTTCTCAAAAGTAGCCAAAAATACTGTCAGGATTATGTAAACACACCTTTGACCATCTGACAAGGCATAATAGAGGAGCTTGCTTGGTATCTGTGCAACTCACACATGAATGGTACATTTCAGCCTGGCAGTCACATACCACAGATACCTGAAAAGCTCTTATATTATGCCTTGTCTAACAGGTTAGGGGGGGGGGGGGTAGGGAGGTAACATCGCAAACAAATATGACAATTATTATATCCAGCTAGAAAGCTGGGTATCAGTTTACATTTAAATGAGGTAAGGTTATTGCAAGATGTGATACTGATGTTAAGAATTCCATGCAAGAGGACCCTGGTGTCGAATCAAGTTCAACGAGCGTTCATTCGATACTTTGAAGTAATGCATTTTTTAACTCATGGAGTGTTATAGGGATGTTGAAACAATGAAGAGATATTATGGGGTAATACAATTTTAGATGTGGTCGGTAACTTGTGGGACAAGATAGAGTGGACTTGCCATAGAATTTGTATCCACCCTTTTCTGCAGAATTTTGTTCAACCAACCAGTGCCCCAATGGTGAAACATGTTACAACAGACCAGATTCTGGAGAGTCAACATATGCCTGTGATTGTCAAGGTCTCCTGGGAGGATATGATTGCACTGACAACCTCAGTAAATATATTATTTATTTTTTGTTTGGATATGATTTGTTGTGTTCCTACTGCATTTTCGTGACGAACGAAGCACCAGAAATTATTAAGGTGTGGATGAAAGCATCAATAGATATAGTATACTTCGAAATAATCATATAATTTTTATCACACTATCATAGTAGGCGTACATTTAAATTGTATAAGTGTTTAAACATCAAGAAAAAATAAGCATCCATGCATATGATAATATAATGCCACCATAACCAAAACGTTTCTCATATTGAAGAAGGAATGCATTAAAAAAACACAAAAGCATATAACATAATATTGACTTTAGATGTTTGTTTTTGTTTTTGTTTTGTGTATCATATCATTCTCTTTTTCCCATTCTTTTTGAAATACAGATGTCGCTTTTTTGGAGACCTGCTACGGATCACAATGTGCAAGCGGTACTCACTCTTCACCAAACTACCCACAACCATACATGCCCGATGATGAAAGGGTCTTCCTTCTATTCATTCCTGGAGCTACTCAGATTACCTTTACATTCAATGATCTGTTTGAGGTAGAAATGAAATATGATGAGCTTTATATCGGAGCAGGACTAACGTATAATGATGCACTTGATTTGCGCGATGGTGGTGTTCCATCGAAACAGATATATTTTTTTGAGAATTATACTGCCCCTGAACCGCTAACCCTATTCAACACAGATTCTGCATTCATCACATGGAAAACTGACAAAAACATTGAGCTCATGGGATTCGAAGTTTCATGGACAACAGAATGTGAGTATTTAGTAAATGAAGAAGCTTAATGGGAGGAAATTTAATTGTGAGTATATATATTTTTTATGTTTGAATTGTATTAAACAATTTGATACCTTGTATAGTCACAGTGCCAAACTTTGATTAATGCTTTCCTATCCTGGGCAATGAATTTCATGTTCGGTCTGTTGTTGGCAGGCCCGTAACTAGGATTTTTGTTGGGGGGGGGGGGGGGGGGGGGGGGAGGTCAACATTGGAAAAAGTGGACCTTTCTGAGCAAAGCGACCGAGTAGGGGTGGCGGATGGCGTGGTCAGGGGCGTGCCCCTCCAAGGGTATGGGCACGAGCGTATATATAATGTGAAAGGAAATGAGAGAATAATGGTTGCGTAACTTAAATCAAAGTTCCCCAGAGCTTTCCTCCCTTTTTGAAAATTTTGCAAAGGTTGAAAAAAATGTATCCGCCGGGAATCGAACCCGAGTCGTTGGCTTAGAACGCACACACACACACACACATATATATATATATATATATATATATATATACTATTCCATCTTAAGGCTATTTCTGGGGCGAAATATTCGACGGGAGGGGGAAGCCGACGGTAAGGCGAATTTTTCGATTGGCCTTAACGTTTTCGGCACTGTTTTTCCCATTTCCGTAGGGGTAGGAGGCATTCTATCGATATAAACGTAGAGGGCGCCAAATTACTTATATTCCTACAAAGTTTTGTTCGGTAGGGAGAACTCATTGTCATTGTCAGACTAACATTTTGAATCCATTAATTCTCTGTAACGTCCTTTTTTGCGATGATATACGTTTATACAATTATGAAGCCCGGACATATACTACCACTGTGTAGGGTTCCAAATTTGGCGAGCGAACAAAGGGAGCTTGAGAAAAATAAAATGATGAAAGGGCAGCAACGTACCTGAATAATGCAGTAGCATCCTATGGAAATGTCCATGCACCTCGCTGCCTGAAACTATGTAATTTCTAAGATTTGCGAGCGAGCGAAGAGAAATGAACTTTGATTTGCTGTTGCTAATTTCAATATAGAAAGTAAGGTAACCCTAATATATGGGCGCCATGACGATAATAAGGCATTGACGTGCCTGAAAATTGTCATAACATTGAACATTAGGCATATTACAATAAATACTATGGAAATATTCATGGTCCTCGCTGCCTGAAACTAATTCAAAGGTTTGTGATTAAGCGAAGCTAGCGACAGAAAACGTACTTTACTATCTTCCAAATAATATTTCCAAAACACCGCAAGTGTTATATTCGGGTATCTTGTTATTTCTCATTATAGCTTTTCAAGAAGTCGATGTTTCATAAAATACTCTAATGGCACTCAGGTCGAACAGGCTGTAGTAAAGTGCCAAAATTTAAGCGCCTTAATGACTTGACCGGGTCCGCCTGGAGTACTCCATGCAACTTGAGAGCGGGAAAATTTTCCATTTTGAAGTGAACAGACACATTAAATACCCCCTCTCTATTTTCCAGTATGGTTTCTATATTTCACTATTATATTCCATTACCACAGATTTCATTTGAGGCTTATCATGCTTACAATGTATCGCTGCTTATCTTCCCGTGTTATCTTTGTATGGTATTTTAAGCAGTCTATCTCCTTGTATTGTAAGGATTTCCTGTCCAATCTAACACTTTTTAAAGATCAAAATGCATCAATGAGCACTTCGAGCAATTTCGTCCTGATAGGAATCAATAATCATCCGAATGTCAGATGTCAAAGAAGGTTTAATATAATATAAATGTCATTCAACAGGTTCAATGGTCAATCAACTTCAACATATCTCATTCGTCCGACATGGCAATCCGCTGCAATATACTTTATAAAGTAAGAACGAAATAATTTAGAAATAAGAAGGTGCATACAATGTAATGTTGGACACTGAGTCCATACTATCTAAGTATTAAACAGATATCTTTTAAGGGAGATTTTGAACTTATCTAAATTGCTTTCATATCTCATGATACCCTTTTCATATAAAAGGGTATCAAAATCACACTTCTGACCAAATGCAGGAAAAAAGGTATAAAATTTAACGCGGCCTATCCGCGGAAAGGGTACAATTTATTCAGAATATGAGAATTTCGGTCGCATATGCTCGCCCTGTTAAGGGTGTAAAAACAAGCCGTTAATTATTTATATCCGTGTTTAGGGTATCAAAATCAAGAATGAAAAAAAAACCCTGTTTCGGGTATCAAAATCACAAAATCTGAATCCTCGTTTAGGGTGCTTTTCAGAGGGTAAAGTTCGAGGATGCTGGACGGGTCTCAATAGGAAATGAATAGGACATTTCCGCAAGATGAATAACTTGAGATTTGCACAAATAAAGCTTCTTTTTTGAATGATCGAACTTTCTTGCCAACCCTCCCCGTCCACCCCCATTTTTTTTTTGAATATCACTTATTTTTTTTTCTTTGAAAATCAACAAATATATTTCTGTTTCCTAACATTCACCTGATATTACTGGCGTGTACATTGAGACGCCGCGGTCTATAGGCCCCGCGGACTATCGGCATTCCCCCTTCAAAAAAACGCTCAGTAAAGGGGGGGGGGGGTGGATAGCGAGAATTATTTTTTTCGCCAGCCCACCAAAAGTGGCGGACCATGGTTTGATTCTGAATGTAAATTGTGTAGAAAAGAATATTCTAAAGCCAAAGATAAATTTCGAACCAGCAGGCGTGAGGTCCAAATTGACTGAAATGGTTGTGAAAGGGAGATGACGGTTTGTTCGTAGGAAGAGAAACAATTAAGTCTTTACATATAAAACCCCGTGTTTTGTCCAATAGTCCTAAATATTATTAGAAGTTTTTGAATGTGAAAAGTAAGGCAAAGAGCTTATCTGTTAAAGTCTCCTTAGATTACTTTGTTAAACATTTTGAGGATCTGGCTAAAGTGCATTCAGGTGATTCAGATGGTGGTAATTCTCATGTGGGTCATTTATTAGATTTGAATAATGCTGATTTAAATATGGAAATCTTAGAGGATGAGGTTGTCAAGCAGATGAAGAAGTTAAACAAAACCAATAAAGCCCCAGGTGTTGATTTGATTTTTCTCAAAAAAAAATTATATGACATCAGTCATTTTGAAGTAAAACAATGGAAATTGTTTTAACGCTAGAAGATACATAGTTTCATCGTTCATAGGATATAATATTTCTCACTCGGTTGGTACGCTCCCTCCCGTGCTAATAGAGACAGTTTTTCTTAGGCCTGTAGGAAATCTAGGGATGGAAGTGTTGGCAGGGGTTTTCCTCTATAAAGTTGAAGACGGCAAATTCCTTTTGATCCTGCATGCCCCCCAAAAAACAAAATATAATGCATTTCATAAATTCTGATGTTAATAGATACAGTTTTGTACAACCTAGCTGGAAAGGAACCAATTTTCATGTGCATGAATGTAAAGATCGCATAGTCAGATATAACGAATTGACCGCCTGGAATGTTCTATGAGGTGGGTGTGGCCAGATGAGCTAGATCAGCTGGAAAGGAAAGCCTAAGAAACCTATATCAAAAGATTCGCCATAGTCCCAAGGTACAAGAATGGGCAATGCCAGGCGTTTTAAGTGGTGGAGGTGCCCGCCAGACGTCCCCAAAGAAGGTCCAAAAATTGAGCTAGATCAGCTGGAAATGAAAGCCGATGAAACCAATGGGAAATTGCTCGGCAGAGTCCAAAGATACACAAATGCCCACTGCCAGACGATTTAAGTGATGGGGGAGTGCTTGCCAGACGCCCCTAAAGTACCCCAACCCCCAATATTGAGCTAGATCAGTTGGAAAGGAAAGCTTAAGAAACACATGTGGGAAATTACTCGCCAGATGTTTTTTTTTTGTGATTGTAGTATGTTATATAACTGACATTAGTTCTTGACTGCAATGGAATAACTCCGTTAGGCCAAGTCTTGACGTTACAAATATATAATTTATAATAGACTTGTAATTATTTTATATGTTTATAGCAAGCACCAGCAAATGTTTATTACTGATATAAGCTGTAAATTATAAGATTCATTCCAAAAATTTCTGACTTTTTTTCTTCAAAAAGCGCTAGCGCAAGCTGTAGTCAAATTTCGGCGGGTTACCCTTTCTACAGTAGATAGTAGACCATTCTAAGGCCAGTTTCTGTGATCTTTTTTCTGTGAATAGAGAGAGGAGTTTTATATTAACATAGTATAATATTTGTATATATGACATATTGGGATAGCTTGAAGTTTGATGTTTGTTGAAGTTTTATTTGTTCCACCTTAACATAAAAAACAAGTCAGTTATTACTAGCATATAAGCGTCAATTTCAAAACGTACGAGTAAAGAACTCAAATCTAGTACAAT
Organism: Heliocidaris erythrogramma; assembly: GCA_025617745.1. Lineage (NCBI taxonomy): Eukaryota > Metazoa > Echinodermata > Echinoidea > Camarodonta > Echinometridae > Heliocidaris > Heliocidaris erythrogramma. Next base: position 25,170,312 of record CM046866.1, read on the forward strand.
GTGCGGTGAATAGGTGGAAAGTTTAGAGAGATATAGAAACGACTGGGAAAAGGAAGATAATGTGCACTGTGACTCTGTGAGGAGCCCAAATTTTGGAGATCGTTAGTGTACATAAAATAAACAGGAGCGGGCTTAACAGAGAGCCTTGGGGGATACCACACGTAAATGACTGAAGGGTCGATTCAAAACTATTCATGTATACATATTGTTTTCTATCATTAAGGTAGTTCCTAAACCACTCAAAGGCAGTGGCGGCACCAGGATTTTTAAAGTGGGGGGGGGGGGGGGGGGGGGCAAATGGGGGGCAAAAGAAAATGTTGGGGATGGGGCAAGGGCGGACCAAAAAAATTTCCACCCTTTTATTTTTTTTCACTCCGAAAATTATTGGGGGACAACTGGGGGGGGGGGGCAAAGCTTCTGGCCCCCTTGGTACCGCCACTGCTCAAAGGCCTTCGCCTGGATACCATAGTGAATAACTTATGCAACAATACATCATGATTTATAGTATCGAAGGCCTTGGAGAAGTCCAAGAAAATACCTGCCGTGTGTGACACTGTCTATAGCTCTGGGCTCAGGCAATCTTATGAATACATTATTAGAAGCGCGTGCGCGAATACTTTAGACCCGGAGAGGACGCGATTATTACTTAAACGTATATAACGAGTCCAGAATAAACGATTATTTTGGATTTTTAAAGAAGCTTGTTACGAGTGATAAAGGGCGGTAATTAACTTTGTCTTTTTGGTCACCTTTCCTGAATAGGTATGACTTTTGCAATCTTCATTTTATTGGAACCAACGCCGTTTCTAAGTGAAAAATTAATATGTGTTAAAGCAGAAACTATTTCATTAATGATATTTTAGTAATACATTAGTTATACCATGATACACAAAGCTTTTTTTTTTTGCTTTAAATTTTTTAAAATGTCAAAGGCTTCAGTTTCAGTAGGGTACCTAAGTAGGGTACCTAAGAGGGGTTACCGTGCACCCGCCATGCATGAGCGCGATGCCGCGATCGACTTTTTTATATCTTCTTTACTAACGTACTTCAAAATGTTAACGGGGAAAACAGAGTGGCCGCTCATGACGAAATCAAGAGGGTCCCATTGTACCCTTTTTTGCATATGAAGAACTATGGTGCATTTGCTCAGCGCACTTCCCACCGCGTCCTATAACACGGGAAAACTCGTCTCAGTTTGTGACACTAAACATGAAATCACGCGAGGGCTTTAAAACAAATTGATAATTGACATCATTTCGCCCGGATAAATAATTTTCACAATATATCACCATATATTATGCAGTGTTAATAACCCGTAGATTACTCGTGAGGAAACTACTGCACTTTTTGTTTTAAAAAGAGTTTAACGTTCAAATCAGACCTTTCCCTATTGCAGTGAGAGCATTTCTCCCTACTTTGACCTTACATCGCCTCATTCAATCGAGTGGGAATTCCGAACAAGATTATTTATTAAGCCATTTCGCATACCAAATCGTGGCTACTGACATCCTCTAACTAGTGATCTAAAGATTATTCTGATAGGTTGACGGGAATTTGGTGTGTTTTTGCTGGTCATTCACAAATGGCCTCTTATTTGTTGTCACTTTATTCACGAAGTGAACACCTCTACTTAACACCTCTACTTAACTTGCGACACGTTCAACGTGTCGCAAGTTAAGTAGAGGGGTTGTGGTCTAGTGGATAAGTCACCGGAATGCAGATCACAAGGTACGGGGTTCGATTCCCTGCCACGGCACTAACGTCTTTTGACAGGACATTAATCTACATTTGCCACTCTCCACCCACGTGAAGTAAATGGGTATACCCGGTAGGAAGAAATTCCTTGAATGCTTGAGCACCTTATGATCGTCGCTAGAAATAGTGCAGCCATCGTCTTCCCCGACTTAACCTCTCCTCAGCGCAGTGTTAAATTTTGGTGTTATATTTGAACGAAATTTTCCCTAACACCATTTTCAGAATACCAGTTTCGTGTCATCTACCACATTTAACACCGCGTATACAGTTTGCGCGTTGCGCACTAACACCATTTTCATGCTAACACGGTTTTCAGAATACTGGGGCGGTATTCTGAAAACTGTTATCTTTTGTGTTAGTAAAACGATGTTAATTGTCATAACAAATAAAAATCAGGACAAGTCATTGGTTAATGATTGCGCAAAGATGGCTATGCCAGCGTAAAGTTAACAGAGACATATGCGCAAGCACCAATGATTAGTGTTTATTGCGCGCAATTTCAATTTGTTTTGACAATTAACACAGTTTTCCTTAACACAAAAGATAACAGTTTTCAGAATACCGCCCCTGGGGAGGTATTCTGAAAATCGTTATCTTTGGTGTTATCTTTGGTGTTATCTCCCGAACTCAACACGTCCCTAACACACCTCCAAATCGGTATTCTGAAAACCGTGCTATCTGCGTGTTATCTCATTTCGTGGTATCTTTAACTCCTCCCACTCTTCATGGCTTTGCTCCAATCAAATGCGTTGTTCAGAAAGTGCACAATAGATGCGCGCAGTGTCGCGCATGCAAACAGCAATCAATTATCGAAGCACAACACTGTGTAGACACACTACGTGTAACGCACTGCGAGCCCAATTTCTACATTGTACTCGTCACCCTGTCAACCGGCTTCGAAAAGACGCGACGCGACACGACGTGCCTAAAGACTGCCGACATGTCGAAATCCAAACGCAAAGGGTATTATTATTATTATTATTATTATTATTGGATTACGCGCGGCCGAACGCATTTTGCGCCTGTGAAGCGGTCTGCTTGTCCATGGTTCGTTATCATCCTGTCTACGCTATTACCATGTATTTCTTGATTTGTGGACAACTGTGTGAGGTAGGAGGTGGTGCATATACAATTTGTTGACAAGGCTACATTATTTAAACTTAATATTTCTTCTATAGTTACATTTTGATCAAAATATATCGTTTGATATATATATACGGTTTTAGCTTAAAGAACTGACTAACGTCTATTGGATTGTGCCATTCCATCATGGGGTAACTCGATTTGTATACAGTGAAAATTAATTTGTCTAACAACAATGATAGATTGTGAGATGCGTGTAGGCCTATAATAAGTAAGAGATAAAAGAGAATGATATAAGAAACGAATTATAAATATTTACCTCAGAGGGCACCCATGTTCAACGTGGCAAAGGATTGTAACTTTGTAAATTCATTACCTATGCATCTGAGTAGAAGCACTATATACCTCAGACTGCCATGTACTAATATGCCCAGACAATACATGTATACAACAAATTCTCTTAATTCTCTTAATTCTGTCCCGAACACCTATAAACTCAAAGAAGAAAAAGAAGAAAAGAACAAAATTCTAAATATACTTTACCATCATTACCATCTTCCATGCAGTCGACCCAAACATGTTCTTTATATATTTAATAACTTACTGGTCTCTGTCATGACTGTTCATTCTCTTATCACTGGTACAGTGGGAAATTAAAAATGAATACCTAATAATATGAGTACGTATTCTGTCCTGTCATAGAGAAATTCAAGAGGCCACTAGGCAATTGCCTGATTAATATGTTAATTATGCTAATAAGAGTAATTATTATTCGTGTCAACATGGTTGGTCATAATAAAAATATATACACATTAAATCTGTCATCCCAGAATTTTCTGGATTAACTATATCAATAAATGCGAATTTACTTATGTTAATTGGGGTAATCTTGTCTTGTCTTTCCGTTGACGCCCACAATCAATGAGTTGATTATTATGGCATTTTAGGTGTAGATCTAGACCAAACTTGTCCTGTCCTGCATTGTCCCATCCGGTAATGACTTTTTTTTTTTTAGCATATTTTTTGTTCTTTATGATAAAAAGGTGTTGTTGAAGGTTTTTACATGCTGACTCTCGACACAAATGTGTCAAGAGTCATTGCCGCTACCGCCTTCTCTGGGAGCCCATTCCAGTCTTTTATAGTTCGTGGTAGGAATGATGCTGCTCTGTACTGCGTCCTGCAGGTGATGAGTTGGAGTTGCCTGCTGTGGGAGCGTCTTTGGCGAGGTGGCAATGCAACTACTTTGGATTTGATTGTTGGGCAGTGGGCTTGGTCATTGTTGATCCTGTAGAACATGGATAGACGCGAGATCTTTCTACACTGCTCCAGGGATGTCCAGCCAAGGGAGTCGATCATCTTGGTGACACTTGAAGTGTTATGGTACCTGCCTAAGACAAAGCGAGCAGCTCGTCTCTGTATCAACTCTAGCTGATGTGTTTCTGAGGTGCAGGATCCCAGACGCTGGATGAATACTCGAGCACAGGTCTTACAAATGCGTTGTATGCTCTCTCCTTGACTTTCCGTGAGCTAATCTTCAGATTTCTCCGGAGGAATCCCAGTGTACTACTGGCCTTGGTGTAGATGTTGTGGACATGGTCATCCCAGCCCATGTTCTGCTGGAGGGTGGCGCCTAGGTACTTGACAGCAGTTACATTATCCAGTGTGTGGCCATGCAGATTGTAAGATGCCGTCAAGGGTCGTCTGCTTCTCGTGATCGAAAGACAGGAACACAGGGTAGGATGAAACATCATATCCCAATTCTTCTCCCACCCTATGAGGCGCTGGAGGTCTTGTTGTAGTTGGTCTTGGTCCAGGTTGCTAGTCACTGTTCTGTAGACTACTATGTCGTCAGCAAATAGACGTACCCTTGAGGTCAGGCTGTTGGGCAGATCGTTGATGTAAGCTAAAAATAGGCATGGCCCGAGCACTGACCCTTGGGGCACGCCTGATCTCACATGTACAAAGGATGACTTGCGTCAGTTCACGAGGACCGCCTGGCGCCTATCAGTCAAGAAGCTGGAAATCCAAGACGCAGTGGACCCTTTGACACCATAGCGTTGGAGCTTATGGATCAGCAAGCTGTGGTTCACCCGGTCGAAGGCCTTGGCAAAGTCCATAACTACGATGTCCGTTTGCGTGTCGCAGGAGCGCTGTTTACGGAATCCGTGTTGATGATCTTCCAGGACGTTGTTTGCGTCAAAGTGCTCCATTACTTCGCTGACAACAATGTGCTCCATGAGTTTACAAGTTACACAGGTGAGCGAGACTGGCCTGTAGTTACCTGGGTTGTAGTGTTCACCCTCTTTGAAGAATGGTGTCACGTGTGCATCTCTCCAGTCTGCTGGAACTGATTCTGTTGTCAGGGAGGACTGGAAGATGGCTGTAAGTGCAGGAGCAAGTTCTTTCGATAGCTCTTTCAGTACTCTGGGACTGATACTGTCAGGACCATAAGCCTTGTAGGGATTCAGGTTTGACATCTGCTTCTCCAAACCTTCTACAGAAATCTCTATCTTGTCCATGGAGGTAATATCAGGACCTGTCATACCCGTCTTCTGCACAAACTCCTCTTTGGTGTAGACCTTGCCATTACCAAAGACTGACTGGAACTGAAGGTTAAGGATCTCTGCCTGTTTGGCATCGGCAATGAGATGGCCGTCCTTTCTCAGGGGAGCAACTCCAACATTACTTGACCGCTTGTTCTTTATATAATTCCAGAATCGCTTGTTCCTGCCAGTTTCTTCAGGTGAGTCATCATCTGTGAATATCTCATTCAGGTACTTCCAGTAGCTCTGTCGCATCTGGGTCTGTATTTGATTCCTTAGTGTCTTCACTTCGTTCTTAAGAGCTTGAGACCCTGTCTTCTTCATCTGCCTGTACAGTCTGTTCTTCCTGTTCATCAGTTTCCTTAAGTTAGCATTGACCCAAGGTTGGCTGATCTTTGAACGGCACTTCTTGTGAGGGATGAATGTCTGGACTGCGTCTCCCAGCTTCACTTTGAAGGTGATCCACATGTCTTCTGTTGTGTGATGCCCTTCATCACTAGGAGTTCAGCACTGATGCCTTATGCTGCCTCCCGCAGTGACAACCAGTCCGCTTTGCTATAGATGGGGATATCTCGAGGTGGTTGTTTCATGCGCTGAGCATGAATGTTGAGCTCACAATATGGAATGCTGTGATCCGACAGACCGGGTATAACCTCTACTCGGGAAACAAGATGTGGGCATTTCGTCAAGTAGAGGTCTAACGTATTGTCCTCTCTTGTTGGTTCTTTGACAAGCTGCTCTAAGCCGTTGTCGTGGACAATGCTGAGGAACTCGTTGTGCAGTCTTGGGCATGGTGATCTTGCCTTGAGGGTGCCAGTCTCCCAATCCCAGCCAGGCAAGTTAAAATCCCCTCCTACGAGCAGATACGCATTCCTCATCTGGGCTGCTCTCTCAAGAGACGTGCGCAGTAGGATCAAACTGTTTTCATCCGTTACATTAGGGCGATAGTAGGAACATGCGTAAAGAGTACGCCGGCCTTTCAGTTTGCAGACCCAAAGAATCTCGCACTCTACATCTAATTCCGGGACAATGAAGCTGCCAAGATTGTTGTGAACTGCGATAAGCACACCACCTCCGCGGCCACCGCGATCTCGTCTGTAGACATTGTAGGGGTCTGGAAATATCAAATGTCATATTTGACAGATAGACATCAAAAGATCAATATTGATGATGCTGTCTCTGATTCTTTTCTAGAGCCCTTCGTGGTCCCACAAGGTTCTCGGTTGGGCCCTCTGTTAATTACGCTGTACAAAGGTAATCTCTTTACAAAGGTCCACAATAAGTTTCCTGGAATATAATGCAACTGCTACGCCGATGACATACAGATTTACTTGTCATTTAGACCCTATGTATATGCTTAGGAGCAAAGCGTCTCGCTCATAGAAGCATGTGTCAGTTATATACGTGAATGGATGCTGCAAAACAAACTCATGCTAAATGGCAGTAAAACTGAATTGTTGCTCATTGGCACATCTAAACAGGTATCCAAAAATTTCCTACGAGTGGACTATATATTTACCGGAGTTTAATTTCATATCATATGAAAGAGTAATTCATTTGCTTTCCAATGGTTTATGTTCCCACAGTCAAGCATCAGTGCACACCATTGTCTTCAAAATTCTGTGCAAAATTCCAGTTGGTTCACTTTCTTGTAAAACGCAATAGGCATGGTTTGGGTTGAATGGCTTTGTCAACTAGCTTGGTAGCTCTTTATCTGTTTATGGCCATCCGTTAGTAAGCAAATCTCATAATGATTAATTTTACGCCTTAACAAAGGGTCTTATGAACTTAGCAAAGCACGGAACGAGTTGTTAGTCATGAACTTATGACCAAGAGGAAGTGAGATCTTCCGAGAACACAGAAAACATCTTCGTTTGTCTTGAGTGCTGCAGGGGTCTCCGTCAATTTTCAACTAAAGTTGAAATCTTTGAAAATCATCAAAGTAAAATCTTCAACCACACGCATGAGTTTTTGATTTTCCTTATTTATACTCTGTTTTGGGGGATTTGCAATTGTTAGTGATATTGCAATCCTTTTGGTTCGCACTGGTTTTTTGGCATGCACCCTTGTTAAAATTCACCAAGACTGTCTTCTTTGCAAAATGATTTCTATCTGAAAAGGGTTTTATAAAGCAGAAATCCTGAATCACGGGTGAATAACATCTCATTAACACAAATTTGAAAAAGAAAATTATGCACACTGGAATTGGAGCAACCAGGCCACTTCACAAAAGGCATCTCCTTAACATCATGCCTATTGTGTTTTACAAGAAAGTGAACCAACTAGATTTTTGCACAAAATGTTGACAATGGTGTTCAATGATGCATGACCCTGGAAACCTTAACAACTTACCATTGGAAATATGAATGACTCTTTCATATGTATGGATTTCATTGTCGGTAAACGTTTACAGGAATTTTGCAAAGTTGGGTTTCCTTTTTTTGAAACGCCCATGCAGTATAAACATAATTTCTGTACTATATAAATTATTATTATATTATTGTAGCATATATGCTAATTATGCTAATTACGTCAATTGCATTACTTAGAAATTAAAAAAAATGGTGTTATAAATGAATTCCTCATCATAGAAAACCCTAGAAAAGTTGTATTTATGTTTTCAGGATTTGTGGATAAACAATGTCAAAGAATTCCATATATTGCACATATGCTAATTAGCTCATTATTAGCTCATTATGCTTATTATGCTAATTACGTCAATTGCGTTACTTGAAATTAAAAACTGGTGTCATAAATGAATTCCTCGTCACAGAAAACCCTAAGTAAGTTGTATTATTTATGTTTTCAGGCTTTCTGGATAAACAATGACAAAGAATTCCATATATTGCAAATATGCTAATTATGCTATTTATGTCAATTCCATTACTTAAAAATAAGAATTGATGTCATAGATGAATTCCTCGTCATAAAAACCCGTAGAAAAGTTGTATTATTCATGTTTTCAGCCTTTCTGGATTAATATTAGCAACATATTACTTATTGCACATATGCTAATTAGATGATTATGCTAATTAGGCTAATTAAAAAAATTGCTCAAGGTGGCAACCAAGCTGAATTTACTTCAATACCCATCTAGAACACAAATCAACAAAAAAGGATGGAGAAAGATCGGAGTGGAGGACAGCCCTGTCGTCATTCACAATTATTGCCGTACGAGGCAGGGGATGGTTTCAGCGCCCGCCACTCTGTTTTTATTTTCGGGTAAGGGCCACCGCCCCATTTTTTTCGGGCAGCGGAGTGCCCGCAGGTCAAATAAATTTATTTCTCGTTCTTGAGGAAATGGAATCATTCATGACAATGTTTGGCAAAATTAAGGAGGCGACCCGCAGTAGCAAAAATATCCCCTTACGCCCAGGTCACATTTTCCTAATTTCGGTTACTAGTCGTCAAGATATGCATTGTACTGGGAAAAGTGCGTGGGCGGGGGTATATAGGCCTATGCGGTTGGATTGTTAGACAAATTTCCAATACTACAATCGGACGAATGAGGGGCAGTCTGAAACCAAAGAAGTGCTTTGAAGAGAAAAAGTTCAGTACATGTACTCTATGATTATGATAATTATACTTATATGATCAACATAACAAAAATAATGTGGTAGAGGGGGAAAATCACTGTAAGAAGGGTAGAGAGAAGGCCCGAGAGAAAGGCGGGAAGAAGCCTTTTGGGATCTTCAGAATAGCAGGATCATGCAATCGATTGAAGGCTGATGAAACAATACCATGAAGTTATCACAGTCTCTGACAACTCCTTGCATATATCATGAAGCTTGTAGCTTCATGCATATATACATGTACATATATAGCCCAGACCGATCTCTGATAACTCCTTGGTATTACTCGCTCACATGCATGGACATCTATTTCTGTCAACAAAAGCTCCCCCTCCCCTCTCTTTCTCTATCTCTCTACACACACATCCTTTCTCTAACACGTTCACAAGCTTCCAGCTAATCACGATGTTGGATCAGGCAAGGAGTTATCACAAGCGTTTTGTAGTTATAACTCCGGTTAAGTTGGAAATAAATACATGTAGATGCAGAATACATGAAATGAAGAATCGGTGCAATAAGCCAGTTCGGGGTTAGCGCATGGTACAAATGACCCCAAATATCCACAGATATTTTAGACATGGAGGGTCCCTTTATGTGCACTTCAGAAAAATAACTCTGGGAGTGATAGAGGTGCCTCATTAATAGCTTTTGTTTCCCCCTTTAAAAAGAATACTTCCACCTGGATATCATGGAATGCACCATTAGTGCATAATTGAATAATGATTACATGACATTCATGAGTACATGACATTCATGAGCACATATCGAATATTAGTGTCAGTGGGTCTTAGAATTTGGTACAGATGACCTTTATCTGCTCATGCTCAGATTGCATCTCCGAAGTGGCTTATAAGGTATGCCTACTCATGCGTTTACCGAGGGGGTGTTCAAACACCCCCTTGACAAAAGGTTGTTTGTAGGTGGTTAAACACCCCCCTTTGGGTGTTATTGGAAATTAGAACACACCTTTTGGATGTTAAAAACGCCCCCCCCCCCCATTAGAATTCCTGAAAACTTTTTTTTTACACTTGTTTGATAATTTTTGTGTAAAAATATCCCCCAAATAATGTTACCCTTTTTTTTCTTTTTGTTTGGCTGGTCAGAGATTTTTTGGAGTAAAAGACCCCCAAAATACTGATATACTGATATATACACGCCCCTTTAACAAATCCTGGGTACGCCACTTGGCCTACTAATATTTAAAGTCATTTTGGGATTGTGGGTTCGCTCTTCACTACTGTCCCCTCTCTCTCAATATCCCCATCACTGCATTCTCCCTCATCCTCTCATGGTTTGTTTCTTCATCCTTTCTTTCCTTTCAATGGCTTGATTTTACCGTTTTTTTTTGCACCTCGCCATTTCTCCTCTCTTATTCCCTCTCCTTTCTGACCCTTCACAAGAAAAGGAAACGCAAATAAGGGGTATATTCAAAATTCACAGACTAACTGATTCGGACCATTATCTGGCCCTATATGGTTGATAAGGGCAGATATTTTTGAAATAGGATATTATCAGTGGCAAAGCATGTGTCAACATTTTAAATATATCTGCACATATCTTGGCAGCAACACGTGCTGAAGACAACATGCAAGTTGTCTTTAACACTTTTCCTAGGGATCCGGGGGGGGGGGGGGGGGGGCACAGGTTACACCCATTCCACTACCAAACCGACCAGTTCTTTGCCATTTCAGCCACAATTTGTTATGGGTCTTGTGTCGGTCTTATTAGTGTGATTGAGGTATTAGAAAGATGGACATCAATTGATAAATGTAAAAAAAAAGAGCCAAATTTCAGTTTGTCTACATGTACACGAATTTATTGCTACTGAATAGCCATTCACAATAATACAATTCCATTTCTACTACATCTGTATACCAAAGTCACAGCAAAACTGAATGAAGGCAAAATCACATTTCATATGAGAACATGTTACATGTTACAAACATTTATCACTTTTCACATGTAAAGCATACAGCCCTGGAAAAAATTATTAGACGAAGCTTCTGTTATAAAGGTACTATAATATGCATTCAAACTAATTCCAGCAATTGTACCTTTTACGATATTTTATTTCCTTCTTACCTCAAAACATGTTCAGTAACCATTCTTGGTCTAATAATTTTTTCTATGGCTGTACATTGTATGTGATTTGGAGCATGTCCTTGCTCTTGATGAATCTTTCCTTCACTCATGTCTGCCCTGCAGTAGTCACAATGCAGCTGAAGCAATTGTTAGCCAACATGTCCCAAAATAATGAGAGGGCTATTTTCAGGTTTATACTCTGATAACACTGAAAAAAAGAAATTATATACAATGGGCACGTCACTCCTCTCACTGTTTTATCCAATTTTACTCTTATAGTAGAGAAGTATCCGGTTGTCTCGCGAAGCAGGTGAAACTCGGTAGAGGGTCACGACGTTTCGTTGGCTACTGCTAACACTTCCCTGGCTCAACTTTGTCAAGTGATGAAGACGCTGGCGCGGGGACGCAGCCCACACAGCAGTTTGGTAGTGCTGTAATAAAATTGTAAAATCAGCACTGATTTTCTTATTTACTATATAAATCTATATACCTACCTATTATGCTAGACACTTGTCTACGCGAACCCGTTCGAGAACTTAACACAAATGCGTCACAATATTGTGCGCACCCCCCGTAATCCTATTGTTCTCCGCGCGGCAACACGCAACGGCCATCTTCCTCTTTTGCGAGCAACCCCAAGTAGAAACATGTTGCTTGCAAGGAGAGGGGAAGGAGGGAGGGTCATAGGTAGGTATATAGATTTATATAGTAAATAAGAAAATCGGTGCTGATTTTACAAATTTACTGCAATAAATCATATATACCTACCTATTATGCTAGACCAGCTCCCATTCAAAGACCGGGAGGCATGTTTCAAGAGAAGAAGAGAACAGAGAAGACAGAGCGGCCTTCAAGGTAGCTGACGCAAAAATAGCCTCACCTGCAGGGATATCCCTAAGGTAGCAAGAAATGAAGGAATTGGACGAACGCCAATAAGCAGCCTTCAAAATATTAAGCGCCACACCTTGGAACAGAGCCCAAGGAGTGCTGACACTACGAGTGTCATGAGCATGAGGTTTACTGTCTGACAAAAGAGCCTCTGTGCCAGCAACCCTAATAGCCTCGACAATCCATCTAGAAATGGAATCAAGAGAAGCAGGAGAAAAAGGCTCTCGAGTGATCAGGAACAACTGAACATCCTTACGATAAGACTTAGTCTTATCAATATACCATTTGTGAGCTCTAACAGGACACCAAACCTTGTCCTCGCGCACTGACGAAAATTCAGTAAGCGGACAAAGAAAAATCTCAACAGGGCCAGAGGAAGCCGTTTGATTCTTGGCAATGAAAGAAGCCTTAGGAATCAATCTAACACCTTTTCTCTCCCAGCGAACATGACCAGGAGTAAGGCAGAGGGCATGAAGGTCACTGCGCCTCTGCCCAGAGGCAATGGCTACCAAGAAGAACGTCTTAACCGAAAGATGGTGAAGCGAAGCTTCACCTAACGGCTCAAAAGGAGGCTTTGCTAGGGCTTCTAAGACCTTAGGCAGACTCCAAGACGGGACTTACTTAGAACGAGGAGGACGTTTCAGAAAGAAAGACCGAATCAAACCACTCAACAACGGGGAATTAGAAATCCCCGAACCATCTGAGAACCCCGAATGAATGGCACCAATCACAGATCGGTAGCCTCGGATAGTAGAGTCGGACCTCCCTTTGTCAAATAGCGAGATTAGAAAATCCGCAATTGAACCAATAGGAACCTTAGACGGGGTTTGATCCCGCTGTTTACACCAAAGGAAAAAGACCGAAAGACGGGAATTATAAATTTCCCTAGTAGAAACCTCTACGACTGGACATTTAAAAAGTCAGCGGCTCTATCAGAGAGACCCGACTGTCTTGCAGATTCCCCGATAGGGGCCAAGCAGTCAAATGAAGGGACTCCGGACTGTGGTGAAGAATCCCCGAGAGGGGTTGCAACACTAGATCCGCTCTAAGCGGAAGAAGGAACGGTTGAGCCATCAGAAGGCTCATTAGCTCCGGAAACCAAATCCTCCTGGGCCAAAAGGGAGCTATCACAAGCACCCGAGCCCGATCTTCCCTGATCTTCCCTGATCTTCCGCAAGACTCGCGGAATCAGCTGGAAGGGAGGAAAGGCGAATCCTCGATTCTCCCAACTGAGAGAGAAAGCATCCAGAGCCCAAGCTCCCTGATCGTGAACACGGGAGCAATATTTCGGAAGTTGGTGGTTCAGGACCGACGCAAAAAGATCCACTTCCAGTGGACCCAGGCAACTGCGAATGCGGCAAAAGACCTCTAGATGGAGCATCCATTCTGATGGAAGACACCTGCCCCGAGACAGAAAATCCGCAATGAGGTTTTCCTGACCGGGGATGAAAGAGGCCACCGGTGTGATCGCCATGCGACGACACCACCTCAACAGCTGTGCTGCTAGGGCATTCAGGGTAGCAGAACGAGTGTCTCCCTGCCGATTGATATAAACCGCCACAGTGACATTGTCCGTGAGGATCAGAACTGAACGACTGAGAAGTCGACTTCTGAAATGGAGCAGGGTTAACAGAACTGCCATTAACTCCAGGACATTGATATGGGGAAGATTCCCAAGATGAGACCAATCCCCCGCGACCGTGCTGCCATTGCAATGTCCTCCCCACCCCAACCGAGAGGCGTCCGTCGAAACCGAGATCGACGGAAGGGGGGTACGGAAGGACTTGCCTCGCGCGAGAAACTCCTCGTTCGTCCAACGAGAGAGAAGAGACTTGATTCCTATTGGTACTGGAATCCAGACCAACAGAGAATCCTTGCCCGGCTTGTAAAACCTGAGGAGATGTCTCTGAAACGGTCTCATAAGGAGCCGGCAATCCTCCAGAACATCGACTAGACTGGCTAGATATCCCAAGAACTGAAGCCACTGTCTGGCCTTGACCTTTCTGGCCAGCGTGAGCTTGCGAGCCGCCGAGACAATAGTGAGAATCCTGTCTCGACTGGGCCGAGCCAACTGATTCCGAATGTCTAACACAGCCCCCAGAAAACCTGGGCTGCGAGTAGGAACCAACTCTGACTTTTCCCAATTTATTAGGAAACCCAAGTCTTGAGTAAGATTGACGAGCAAACGAGTCTCGTCCAACAAACGATCACGCGACTCCGCTAGGAGAAGCCAATCGTCCAGGTAGCAAAATAGCCGAAGGCCGCATCGCCTCTGTGAGGCTGCCAGCACGGCTACAACCTGAGTAAAAACCCGAGGGGCTGGGCGCAGCCCAAAGGGAAGAGCGCGAAAGCGAAAAGTCTCTGAGAGGAAGGATAACCCCAGAAGATAGCGCGATGAATGGGAATATGGAAATATGCATCTTTGAGATCTATCGAGATCGCATAGTCCTCCTCTTGATCAACGGGAGAATGGAGGCGAGAGTCTCCATCCGAAAATGTACTGAAGGAATGAATTTGTTTATTCTTTTCAAGTTCAGTATCAAACGAGGTTTTCCTGAGCGCTTGGGAATAACAAAGATTGGAGAAAGGGAAAGAGACGGCCGGTCTCTTACCCTTTATATAGCCCTCTTTTCCAACAGAGACTTGATCTCCTTTGTAGCATGAGATCGAGCCAGAGCAGACATGGGAGGTGAACGAGTTCTTATAGCCCCTCCGGGGAGCGAAGCGGATACATCTATGAAGAATCCGTCTCGCACGACGGAGAGCACAAATGCGTCCCCGGAGATGGCCTCCCAAGCGGGGAGAAAGGAACGAAGTCGGCCACCTACCATGTCGAAATGAACAAGCGCTTGGGGAAGACCATCAAAGCCTAGGCTTGGCCTTATGCGAAGCCGTCGCCTTGCCACCAGAACCTCTCGAAGAGCCTCTGCCACGTCCTCCTCTCCCGCGAGAAGGAGCTGGCTGAGACTCGGTAGGCGGGACCCCAGAAACACGACTGTGTTGACCCGAAGCGGGACCAGCAGGCCTCCGACGGACAGGGGCCCGCGTCGGCTTAGAGTGAGTGCGAAACTGCGTAGTCATGTCAGAGACCTGTTTTCGCGCATCAATCTCTCTTTGAAAAACCGTAGCGAATTGACCACCAAAAAGCGAAGGACCCCGAGACGGATGTAATGCATCTGTAAGCAAAATAGAATGACTATAGTCAAATGTATCCATAACAGACTATCAAACAGTTTTTTTAGGCGAGTATATGGATCTGAATGAAAGACTGAAAATAAGAGTTTGTAGATATCTACTGCAATCATATACCTGTCAACAGCCCACACCTCCCTGCCCTTCTGCATATCCTCTTATCCAGGAAAGTATTAAAAAAACATTTTAAAAATTAAATTCAGTAGCATGAAAGGGGGGGGGGGGGGTCCATATAACTGAAGTTTGCCATTGGATTTCTCAAAAAAATATATGCATGGAATACTGTAGCACTAACCAAGATAAATATTTATTCATGCTAACGTCCGACATACATTTTAAGCGATTCCCCGAATATTAAATGCAAAATTTTTAAAATTACAGATCAGATCTACTAGTAGTTGGAAACTATCTGTCCGGATAACCAACCTGTCCGGACACCAAACATGTTGAGAATATATAAAAAAGGAAATAAAAACAGAGAAATACATAAGGAGAGAGAGAGGGGGGGGGGGGTAGATTAAAGGAAAAACAAAGAAATAAGGACAGAACAGAAGTTATAGAAATGAAAAAGAAGTACATAAGAAAAGAGAAGCGGATAAGGAAAGAAGAAGAAGAGGAAAGATTAAGTGAAAAACAAAAGAATACATAATGAAAGAACATAGATTAAAGGAAACGCAGGAATGAGAAGAGGATCCTTAAAGGCATTGAGTAACCTTGTGGAGGCTTGATTTAATAAATTGTTGAATATAGATATCTGTCTTGTATGATGATGTTCAGAATGATAAATAAATAGCCAGGCATAGAAAGGTTTTCAAATATATAATGCTATTATTAAGATATCTGCGACTGAATACTCCCATTTACGAAAGCGTATGGCCATACGCTTTAGTCTAACACTGAGTCAATGGGGAAAATGAGTCTGGCATTTTCCGGTCACTTGCATATGTTTACTTTTGTGAAGCACATGATGATTTTGAAGTGCTTTTTTCCAGATGGGTTTCATTTTTACACCATATTACATACACTGATAACATGTAAGGCCAGAAAACTCAGATTTTATCAATCCTCCACAAAGTTACTCAATCACTTTAATCTATCCTCTTCTCTTTCCTTATGTATATTTTTTCCTTTAGTCTATCCTCTTCTCTTTCCTTATGTATATCTTTGTTTTTCCTTTAAACTATCCGCTTCTCTTTCCTTATGCATTTCTTTGTCTTTCATTTAATCTATCCTCTTCTCTTTCCTTATGTGTTTCTATGTCTTTCCTTTAATCTATCCTCTTCTCTTTCTTTATGCATTTCTTTGTCTTTCCTTTAGTCTATCCTCTTCTCTTTCTTTATATATTTATATGTTCTAATCCTTCCTTATTTATTTCTTTTTCCCCCTTTAATCTATCCTGCGGGAGTAGATGTACAGTTGTATAATTTCCTGTGTTCTGATTGGTTAAAACTATACATCTACTCGAAAACTATACATCTATTCCAGACTGCGGGAGTAGATGTATAGTTGTATAGTTTCCTGTGTTCTAATTGATTAAAACTATACATCTACTCTACAGCGGTACGGATGTATAGTTGCAGTAATTATGTCGTTCTTCGCCCGTCATAGGAACCAGGGTAGCGTTTCATCAAACGGTCGTAGGTGCGGGTTCGCCGACATCCCATTGAAACGCGTGTATTAAAATGAACATGCGTTTCAATAGGATGTCGGCGAACTTGTGCTTCTGACGGTTTGGTGAAACGATGCCCAGTTCCGTAGCATCATATTTATATTGTAATCCAGTTCCAAAGAGCCCCGTTTTAAGTAAATTTAGTAGTTCCATCCGAAGACCATCCTTTTTCATGATACGCTCGTTCCGAAGGCCCCTTTTTTGTCTTGCGGGTGGCACATACCCACCACTTTTTTGGTTGAGTGCCCCCCTCCCCCCGGTCTAACGATAGATCTAACTGTCTGATCTATTTCTATTTAAAATTTTTAATGAAAAAAAATGAAAAGAGGAAATGCGGGAAGGTCAAACATGTCAAAGCTGACAAAGGTTACTTGTGAAATTTCTCTACTGAATTTCACAGGTAGTCCTCCTTTGGCAACATTCACCTTAAAAATTATATTTGGTTAGGGTTTACGGTTTAGTTAGGCTTATGATTATATCATAACCTCGTACATTGGATAAGTGGGTTAGGGTTAGCTCAGGATTTAGGGTTAGACATGTTAGCCCGGAGTTAGGGTTTACAAGTCATAATTGCAAATTTGGGTTGCTGCCGCATAGGAAAGTCTTTCCAATTTCTCTGGTACGCATGATCTCTGCGAAAATAATGGTACGCTTATTCATATTTTGTCTAACTTCCAGATACGGTAGGTCACTAGCTGTACGAGCTCCTTGGCTTATCAATCTGGTACTGGCCTACGGAGCTGTACATGGGATCCATATACTGTGTGTGGAGGCAGACATCAACAAAAAACTATCTAAATACATGTATCACCATTTCTCACATAATGTGACTCATGCAAACCACCCTCGGTCAGTATGTGAGAAATGATGATATTTAGATCTATTTTTTTGCCTCCACACACAGTATACATGTATATATCCTAACGTCTGTATGAGCTTATTGGCTTATCAATCTGGTACTGGCCTACCGACCTGTACCATTCATGAGATGCAGATATATATATATATATATATATATACTGAACTACAAAAGAAACGTCGCACATGTATGTGTTTCAAACTGTTTTATTTACAATGAAACATATTCTTTATTCAAGAGTGAAAACTGAGAAAATGTTTTACTTTGTTTTGATTAACAAGCGCAGATGTGCAATAACGACTCTCGTCGTTGATAGCGCCAGTTATGACGTTGTTGGGCCCACAGGAGACGTTCCCGACGATGTCGAATGGTGAGGATAGGGCCCCGAGCAGGACGCCGACAAGACAAGTTGAAGCTTCTCAGTCGACGACGAACAGTTGCTGCAGAAATTGGTCTGTTGTGTGTGCCAATAGTCTGTAGAGCCGATTCTGTTGCTCTGCGGAAGCAATCCTGCAAGTGGTCCCGGTGAAGATGGCGATCTTGACGTGCTGTTGTCACCCTGGGACGACCACTGCGCTGACGATCGTTAGTGCTGTTGGTTGCATTGTATCGCTCCCGCAGTCTCTCTACTGTCCGAACGCTGCATTGAAGTCGTTGGC
Organism: Heliocidaris erythrogramma; assembly: GCA_025617745.1. Lineage (NCBI taxonomy): Eukaryota > Metazoa > Echinodermata > Echinoidea > Camarodonta > Echinometridae > Heliocidaris > Heliocidaris erythrogramma. Next base: position 25,188,614 of record CM046866.1, read on the forward strand.
AATGACTCTAGGACGTGGCCAGCATGAAGACGTCCGATGGCTTGTTCCCTCTAGTTTCGAGTCAGACGTGGCATGGTGACAGCGCTCAGGAAACGAATGACAGGATGAAGGTTTTGGGTCCCTTTTAAACCCACTGGATAGAGGATGTGCATGTGCATCATGTTTTTCAAAAAGCTGCCCTCGAGTGCACTACCATGTTCACGGAAAGGATATGAGTTTCAATCCTACACAGAAATCACATTTTGTTATGATGATGTGTTATGGACGGTCAATGCCATATCTGTGATGTTAAAAAAGCATAAAACGTGATTTTACGTATCAAATTCCAATACCATGTGTAACAGATATCAATTTGAAAAGTGCGACGTTTCTTTTGTAGTTCAGTATATATAAACTAGATCTAAATATAACCATTTCTCACATACTGTGAGCCATGCAAACCACCCGCGGAGTTTGCTAAAAGGGTTACCTTCCAGGATCAACTAAGTCATGCAAGGCAAGGTGGCTTTTGGAGATGGCGATTGTATCATAATGGATACATTATGTAGGCCTGTGTAGGCGTACGACTCGATGCCGGCAAATGACATCGCTACTTTATTTGCGGTTCCGCGTGTATTGCATGTCTAGCTATACAATAACATCTACCTTAGTCAGACTGATGAACATGCATCACTGCATGTGTCGTCATGGCCAGGCGCTAGGCCAGGGCCGGCGCTAGGTCGCGGACGCGTGGACAGCCGATCGCTACCTTTCAGTAAGGTACATGGCGCGGATTGGTGGATTTTAAAACTTATTAAGTGAATCGTGTGTGTTGGTTGATGTTTCAGATGACTCACTAATTTTTTCTTCGCATTTTTTTTGTTCAGTAGTGCAATGATAAATGCTAGCCATCCTAGCATGAAAGAAACCAACCAAACAATGGAAACGAAAAGCAAAACCAATAAGCCCATGCTTTCTTCTGCCCAAATGTTTCATTGAATAGTAAAGGTGACAAACTAACAGGTATCGTTGTGCAGGTATTTTTTCAAGGAGCAATTGGATTTTAGTTCATAACAATGACATAAAGGACTATTATATTTGTCTTCAAATGTCTCTGTTTAGTAAAAGTGTACCTCCCCTTAATCTTTTATGTGTCTCTCATTTCAAAATAATTCCACATATTTATTTGAAATACTACTTTACAACCATTTTACAAACTGTGTTTTGGCTATTACGTTCGTTGCAGTAAGTGAAGCTGACATTCCATGCAATGATGGAAATATGACGAGAGAGTACGTAGTGATTGAAAAAATAGTGTATCTTAATAACTTTATTATCTGAAATACTCAGTTATTTTGTGTTGCACATGGCACATGGCATATTATTGTATTTTGCCATTTGATGACTTTGTGAATGTGTGTGTGTATATAATGTGTAGTGCCTAAAAGATAAAGCTTTAAGCATTTTGACCCTACCATATATATTATGTGTGTGTGTGCGTGTGTGTGTGTACATTACATATATTTATTGTCTACTATGTTCATGCTGCTATGATTTATTTTAATACCCACGGATAGTGCAATGCAATGCTGCGTTTCTGTGTAAAATCTGGACATGAAGAAATTTCTGTTATCCATTAAAGAAATATAGAGCATGTTTCCAGTGCCTGGTTAGTTTTGTACTAAAGGGGAAAATGAAATTGTGAAAAAGAGGAGTAAACGTAGGATTGTAAGACATATGCACTTTCACTGCCTTAAATTTTCATACTGCAATAACTAAGTTTCTAAGACTCCTACGCCCTGGACAACCACCCCGGATAACCACCCTCTAGGACAACTACCCCTCTAGGACAACTACCCCCCGGATAACTACCCCCAGACAACTACCCCCTAGGACAACCACCCTCTAGGACAACTACCCCCCGGATAACTACCCCCCAGAAAACTACCCCTAGAAAACTACCCCCTAGGACAACTAACCCCAGGACAACTACCCCCTGGACAACTACCCCCGGTCAACTACCCCCCCCCCCAAACAGGTACAACTCCCATATACTTAATGGCATGTAAACTGATTTCGGCCAATGGAGGACGTAGAGGGGGTGACCAACAATCAGTAAGGATATGATGAGTATCAGGAGGAAGGGGTATTTAACCTCCCACGGTAAGAACTTTTTGGAAATCTGTTTATAAATAGAAAGATGCATTATAATTTTAAATTTCACCACACCGCGTAAAAATGATATCATTGCAGTTGAATGTGTCTATACCCTTGAGCACGGGGGGGGGGGGGGGGCTTCCCATGGGATTACATTTTTGTTTTAAAAGTTGGGTGTTTATACTCGGTGTATGATGGTGCATTTTACTGTTTGAATATTTCAATCTGTGAATTTTTTTCAAAGGTAACGTTCTTTGAAGTTCTATGATATATTCAATATTTATACCAGCTGGGAAGGGTATGAGGTTTCTCTCCCAAAATAAGCTCTTCTGGAAATTAGGGAGTTATAACCAAGGGTTTGGTGAGTATTTAATTAGGCCTATGCATTTTTATGCCTCCGCCCACCGTAGGTGGTGCCGGAGGCATTATGTTTTCGGATCGTCCGTCCGTCCGTTCCCTTTTCGTTCTCGCGATATCTTCAATACCGTTTTTTGGATCAGTTTACAACTTGGCCCATGTATGCATATGGGAGGGACGATGAACTGATTAGATTTTGGGGTCTCAAGGTCAAAGGTCACAGAGGATGTGCAAAAAACATTCCACAATTTTTAAATGATTATTGTCTAATCTATACTCATGTTATCATGAGCGTATCAATGTTAGATTTTTAAATTTTTTTCTTCGTAGCAGCCCCCCATCAATGGCAGTAAGTTTCATCAGTGCCCCTCACCCCTCAAACAGATTAAAAAAAAAAAAAAATCGGATGTGCTATGCAAAAAAACACTGACAACCCCCAACATACGTCCACCTAAAAGTTAAATAGATAGGTCCATCGTTTTTAAAGACTTCGAAGTTGGGGCAGTGCCCCCCCCCCCCAAAAAAAAAAAAAAAAATTAGTTGAGCATCATGCCGAGCGGCCATGGGCGAAGTCAAAAACAATGCTGAAAGAAACCAGTTGAAAATATTAACACAATAAACACTACTTTCCAAAAATCAACTACTTTCCAAAAATAAACTGAAGGCAATTTCAATAACCCTGTCTATCACCTTTAGAAATGTGCGAACATTACAATCGCCTATTACGTAATCCAAACATGATTTCTATGGGCAGTACAATAGGCCTTTGAAATTTTCCTTGAGTTTGGATCTTACAGAAACGATAACCCAATATGGTCAAATAACACCGTCTTGGTTACTATGGAAATTCATAAAAAGCCATGATTATTTTACTAAATTTTTTCAAATTTTGTTAATGGTATTGTTTTTAGGTCGAAAAATGGGGACAAATTATTTTTATTTTGAAATTAGTGTGACCTAGTTATTTTTCAGAGTTTAAACTATCGGTATCAATCTTTGATCGTCCGTGATTGGTCAGTATTTTAGGGGGAGGGGTCTCCAAAAAGTAAACTTGGATAAAGTTGATGACAACACGTAAACAGCGAAAGAAAACTTTTTATACGCTATTGCGCATGCGCGAATCCAACATGACGAAAAGCACTTTATGAACGCCGTGTGGATACGTGCAATGCAGTGCTCCCACTTTTCTAAATGAAATATCCTGAAATGAACACTGAAAATTCCTGGAATTTCAAAAAATATTCTGAAATTATTCAAATGGGCTACGATCGCATCAGAATCTCATGAACTGTAGAATGTGTGTATATATACTGTGTGTATTCTGCCTTACTGGGTGTTTCCACATGTTTTAAAAAAATGAATAAAAAAATCCTGAAACGGAACATCAAATTTCCTGGACTTTTATGAAATTTCATGGAATTAAAAAGAAAAATCCACTTATTGTTCTTTCTGATGTTTTTTTAAATGAATTATTAGGGAGGTTAATGTCATAATTTTTTTTTTTAATTGTTGCACCATAATTTCAACTTTCCATACCAGAAAGTAAGTTGCATTCTCTACGAGTCCATCCATGCACATGCGTATCACTTTCCCAGCTGTGCACTTTCCTCCATAGAGCCCATTCAATCATTCATCAAAACATAAATTTCTACTTTTGGAAATACTTATATCTTTTTCACTTTTTAACAATTTAATTCCGTTAGAAAAGGAATATGAATATTGAAGAGACAAAGAAGCTGCTAAGCATAAAAATGAAATGATTTCATATGTAGAATTCTGGCCAATTTTGTTCGAAAACGGCCTTTTTATGTTGCCACACAAAACGTAGAACACCCAAACTATGCTGTTAATCGTGAAAATTAACCAGTTAAATGGTTTCTTAAAATAGTAAGATTTCTAGGTTTGGCCTATCTTAGTTTGACTTCTGTAATTGGTTGCGTAGAATTCCGGCCTTTTTATGAATTAATCATGGAATATCGGTGTGTCTAGACTGATGACATTCAGGCTACGTGCAGATGTAGTAAATTGCGCGAAACTTATTGACATGAACACATATGAATCACAAGAAAGTTGAAAAAATGTAAACATGTAAGATAAATAGATTATGGTTCCTAAAACGAAACATACCATGCGCTCTAATTTGACGGTCCATGAAGACATTTTGTATACATTGTTTAACTGATGTGTATGCACTTTTAAAGATTGACGAGGTTTAACAAGATATGTGAAAGGAAGCCGCTTTAATGCGTTTAACTTTGAAGGGGTTGCAGCACCACCCCACCAGCACGCCAGTGGCTTGCCTTATCAGTTGAGGGTGCAAATAAACATTCCAATATATTTATAACGAATAGAACAGGCTGACATTTACCGACAAACTAAAATGCGCCTCTCAAATCCCAAGTATCAATTTAAGGTCAATTTCTCCGCCCCTTCTTTGGTCTAATGATTATAGTACCACAGTCTTTAATTTGCTGGCTGCTTGTAGAATATTTGTGCAACGAATTTATCTTATTTCATATTTATGACTATGGTGTTTTTGCAAGCTAATGAATCTCGTGTCACTGATATTTGTGTAAATTCAAGGCAACCGATAAAGGTTGATATTAGATAAGATAATAATATCACAATCCATTTTTTTTAAAGAAGATAAATGTCCATTAACTTAAGGCTATCGGAGGGCCTGACCTTGAATAGCAAAACGCTGAAAGTTTTGACAATTTTCTGCCCACATTGATCTACTATAAAAGATAATGAGGATCAATATTTGTTTATGGAGTGGAATAGCTTGCACCTGAACTAAATACCGTAGAGAACCACAATCTGGATTACAATCTGAGTAATTTTCCTAGAGGGTGGCTGTCCTAGGGTGTAGTTGTCCAGGGGGGTAGTTGTCCTAGAGGGTGGTTGTCCTAGGGGGTAGTTGTCTGGGGGTAGTTTTCCAGGGGGTGGATGTCCAGGGGTAGTTGTCCTAGAGGGTGGTTGTCTGGGGGGGGGGGGGTAGTTGTCCAGGGGGTGGTTGTCCGGGGGGGGGGGGGTGGTTGTCCGGGGGTAGTTGTCCTAGGGGGTAGTTGTCCTGGGGGTATTTGTCCTAGGGGGTAGTTGTCTGGGGGGTAGTTGTCCTGTGGGTAGTTGTCCTAGGGGTAGTTGTCCTAGGGGGTAGTTGTCTGGGGGGTAGTTGTCCTAGGGGGTAGTTGTCTGGGGGTAGTTATCCGGGGGTAGTCGTCCTAGAGGGTGGTTGCCCTGGGGGGTAGTTGTCCTAGGGGGTAGTTGTCCTAGAGAGTGGTTATCCTAGGAGTGGTTATCCGGGGGGTGGTTGTCCAGGGGGTAGGTGTCCGGATACGGGTATTATGACTAGCGACCCTCTTTCCGTACTGTGAATAGCGACCATTGTCTTATTATGAATGTTGGTCCTTATGAATAATGACCTTATAAATAGCGACCCTTATGTCTTACCAAGAAGAGTGGTCCTTATATTTTTGTTTATGAATAGCGGTTCTTATGACTAGCGAGCGGACCCCCGTCATTCTGTCACTCAACAATGACAAAGAAAAATATACACTAACAGATCTAGATCTACAAATAAGAAAAAGGTCTCTTTAAAGAGCCCTTTCACACTCACTTCGTTAAAGCGCTCTAACAAAGAAAAGTTCCTCAGGAGCGGTTCCCAGGTGAGTGTGAATGCTCAAGTGGTCCAGGAAGCGTTCTTCTGGAGCGCTCCAGAAGACCACTTCGCGAGGTGGTCTTGAGGAACGGTTCTTAGTTAGACCGCTCCAACGTGGCAGTGTGAAAGCAAAGCGATCCTAAAGCGTACTTCAACCGGAAGTGAGTGTATGTGTGTTGTGCGGGAAATCTCGTGTGATTTTCCTGATTGTCCTATAAGTGCAGGCCATCAATAGAAAGAAAACACAAGAAAAGATGGAAGAGGAAATGATAGAAGATAAAAAGGGAAAATGATAGAATGACTAAAAATAAAGAAAGACAAAAGAAAGATGGAATGATAGAATGATAAAAACAAAGAAAAACGGAAAGATTGCAGAGGAAATGATAAAAACAATGAAAAACAAAAAACAGGGAAAGATAAAACGATAGAATGATAGAAACATAAGATTCTAAAGAAAGAAAAGACGACAGGATGATGAAAACAAAGAAAAAAGAGAAAAAAAAGAAGCCTTGGAAAGATATACAGATAAATGCATCAGGCAGGCAGTATACGGTTTGATTTCCGCGCGAAAGAATTGACCCGCTTACCTGAGCTGCCATGTAGTAACAAGACCACTTTGACTCGCTGAGCGATTTGAGACATGAAAAATGCGCAGAGTGTGAAATCAAACAAAGCGTTCTTGAAGAACCGTTCTTCTAGAGCGGTTTAACTTGGAGCGGTCCAGCAGGGAGTGTGAAAGGCCTCTAAGTCTAACTGCATGGATCTAGATCTACATAGATCTAATGTTACTCAGGGACAGTAATTGAAGTTAATATGTTGAATTTACAGTTTAGAGACTAGACTCTTGCCTAACTTAGAATCTAGACCAATATTATATGGTCTAGGCTCTAGAACTGGACCCTGTATTGCCAGCTTACAAGCCACCCCCCCCCAAATTAGGCTCTTCATAAATTAAGAACTAACAATAGTTAGACTAAATGTACTTTGCATTTGACCATAGACGATCCGCCATTTTCTCGATTGTGCCCCCCTCATTTTTTTGGCTTGTCAGGGAATTATGGATGGAATCTGGACCCCCATAACCCCCCCCCCCCCCCCCACTGACGAGTAGACTCTATGGCTATGTGCCGCTTTGACGACCCCCTTTTTTCCGATTATGCAGAAACACAATGCCCCGTAATACACGCTCTGCTCCGTTCTCTGGTCTTAAAATGTATTGTACAGTGCCGTATACAGAGAGTCTGGCCAACTCGGTTTCAGTTGGGTAGCAACATGGCGTATATTCCTTTGTTATGTAAGCTTGCAACAAAGGAATATGCGCCATGTTGTTACCGAACTGGAGCCGAGTTGGCCAGACTCTATCTATATACGGCACTGGTATTGTAGGGAATGTAGCTCCCTCTGGATCCTTAGTAAGTGCTTCGAAATATACACTGTACGCATACAGACGACCTAAAATAAAGGTTGTCAGTTCCCAAGACATTGTAATTTGTTGCTGCTGTTAGATCTATGCAGTTCCCAAGACCCTATTTTTCACTCGGCTGGTGGGCCTGTAGACCGAAAATTCTGTCTCTCGCTCTTCGAAAGCTACATGTAATGAAGGAGAGATAGAATGTTCGGTCTAACAAAGTTAGTGGGCCTGGACCTGGTTCCGTAGTTCCTTAGCTCGACCAGTTAGTAGTTCCCAAGACCCTGTATTTTCAACGTTGCCAGAGTGGCAGAATTTAGCCCGACCAGACGCCGTGCATAATTAGCAGAATTCTGCTTTCTGGCAGAATTTTGAAAGCTTTAGCATCTAGCATTTTATGCTAGGCATAATTTGACAAAATCCAGCAGAATTTTAGCATAATTCTTGTGGGTTTTTTTTTTTTTTTCTGCTTGTCAGAGAATTTTTGAGTAAAATTTTGATTTAGCAGTAAAATGTTTGATTTTGCAGAATTTTTGCTTCTCCCTAGGCCTAGCAGAATAGTATTTTTTTCACTGGCCACACTGTGTATTTTGCCCTTAAAGTTTAAGTCCGTTCCTTAATACTTAATACTAATAGACACACGTTTTGAGGGCGGCTGTGCCACACCCCCGTCTGAAAAAATGAGTCCCCCCCGGATCTGGATCCAGGGTCAGGGATCTAGCTCTCCTATACCTAAGTCATATTTAAGTTGCTCATTACCGTAGCCTAGGCTAGGGCACCGGCATGAAGTTGGTCACATATTCGATATTCAACCTGTGAAGTTAGAACTAGAATCATATTCGATATTCGGCATATTCAACTTGTGAAGTTGGAAGCATATTCGGTATATTCAAATTTAACGGGTTTCTATGGCTTTAACACACCTTGCAGGGTCCAGCAAGATGCTTCTAACTTCACAAGTTGAATATCGAATATGTGACCAACTTCACGCCGGTTGCTAGGGTTTAAGTATAAAAGTTCGGTTTAGGCCGTTTAGCCACCATTCACTCTGCAGTACGTTATATTATGTTAACGTTAGTTTTGGTCTTTGAATTTGTCAGCAACCATTAATCATGCAGGCAATATCAATTATCATGTAGATCTCTCGTTTTCGGCTGGACTGGACGAAAAGACATCCAACCAGTGCTGTGTTTTGAGCTGGAGAAATGAAAAGTTTCTGCCATCAATCAACAGCTGGGGATAAATGTGACGTCACTGCGAATCCTCCACGCTAATTGGTTGGTGGCCATCATTTTGGCGTGCTGGGAAAATCGCTCAGCTGAAACGACTAATAATAATAATAATCCTGATTAGTCAAATAACACCACGTGACCGCGCAAAAAGAAAGTGATAACATACGGCAAAAAGGCTCTAAACCACGGCTGAGCTGCGCATACGCGTACCTCTGGGGCATGCAAACTTAAAGGGAAATTAACCTCAGCGTATGAATTAGCTTATTTTGAATGGTGTAGTATATGCCTCTTATTTGATACATGCAATTTCATGTAAAAACACAGGATATAGATATAAATCACTATTTTCCAGCCAAGTTATCGTCTGCTAGCAATAATAAGGGGGCTGCCATTACTTTATGTGTACACGAACATATTTTTCATCCCAAGTAAAATTTCCTTCATCGTTAACTTGTAATTGATTTTTAGAGGACAAATATATATTAGATAAAGTCACATATTCTGAAATGTAGGTTTAGTTTTATATATTTTTTAAAAGGTCTTAATTTGTTCATAAAAAATATACTTCATAAAAAATATACGTCAAGGACGGAGAATTGACGTCAAGGACGGAGACAATCGTAACAATACCAAAACAAAGCGAGGAATCTGCTTTACAGGATGGCTATTAGAACTCATGGGTCGTCAATTATCTAGGCCCATGGCCAATAACAATCGTAATACAATCAGAACAAAGCGACGTATCTGTTGTAAATGTAGGCTATTATCAATGCATATGGTACCTAATGATCCGTGTCATGCACAAAATGGCAGCCTCCATGGAAAGACGTAGCAGACAATAGGTGCATCTAGAATATCACGTGGGGTTACTTGTCCTTTAAGGACGTTCCACGGTTAAAGTCAAATCCATGTCAGTTTCACCAAATTTTGCACACAGGTACTTTGGTCCATGAAAAGCCCAAATACTCATAAAAAAGTATAGGTCCATGTGCTTACTTTTTTTCTTTGGGACACTGAAGTGTGCCATGATTGGACGTCAACGCAGGTTTTTGGCCATTGATAGGCCTCAGAATTCGCAATGTCATATACAAATCCCCATTATTCCCTAATTCGTCCCTCAAACGTGAATAAAATATTTCCTAAAACGCAACCCTAATCCCTGTGAAGACCTGAAAAGCAAATACATATAATATAAACATCAACTTTATATAATAGGGCTGGACCTAGCTTCGATGGCAACGACGGACGTCAAAGCACGTGCAAATCTTTTGGAGTTACTTCTCACTTCATACTTCATACATCTTATCAATGTATTTTTGCTTTAAAAGTAAATTTCACTGTGATATGATTATCTAATTTTTATGCAATCTGCTATTTTTTTCATCCGGACGATTTAACAACGTCCGCCGCTGAGAAATCGAACCAAGTCAATGACGATTCACTCCTTGCACCACACCTGTGGTCCTTCAACCTGTAAATACATTCCTATTATGTAAATAGGGATTAGTCTCGCTCTTCTAAGGAAATACATTTATTCCCTAATTCGTCCCTCAAACGTGAATAAAATATTTCTTAAAACGCAACCCTAATCCCTGTGAAGGCCTGAAAAGCAAATACATATAATATAAACATCGACTTTATATAATAGGGCTGGACCTAGCTTTGATGGCAACGCCATCCCCAGGTCAATCATTTTTAAAGAACGGGCTTGAAAGCTGAATTTAGCGATTATGACAATCGTAGATTAACTAAATGTCAAGATGAAGGTATTTAGCCTTGAATCACTTACAAATTCCAATTTATTTCAATCATGTTCACAGGCTAGATCTTTCCATGTAACATAAACGTCAAGATAACATGGATAGCGAATTTACAGAGATATAGTCTCAACTTTCTAGTAATATGCTGATGACTTAAATATTAGCGTAACTTTCAGTGGGATTTCATTCTCAAGCTTTTAGCTTATAATATTGCTATAACGACCCTGGATATTGACATGGCAAAAAATGATCAGAAAAGTGGATATTTGTCTGGTTAACAAAAGTTATGTTCATTTACATCATTGAATATCAAAATTATCCATAATTATTTTGATTCATGTATAGAGTAATAGATTTTATTCTGTAATTGGCTGCTTGAAACTTTTGTATAAAAAAAAAAAATGTGAAAATACTATTTTCAATAAAAATGCTAAGTTCGGGTCATCTGTTATAATATTATTCATACATTTATATATAACATGATATCTCTTCATCATATTTAGCATATACATGTACTTCAGCTTGCCAAAATTTACATGCGTTAATACCATCATTATAGATCTGTCTGTCACTCACCTGCTCCATCATTTCCATCTGCTGTAATTTACTATATATATCACAAAGCGATTTCCACAAACTATACACTCTTCTTCTATACAGAAACAAGTAACTTAAAGTAGAACGTTAATGATTTTAAATATTGGCTTAATACTTATTATTCCATAGATGGCATAAATTAAACAAGGTTATCCAAATTCAACGCTTGGAAACATTTGAAGTAATGATTATTATCAATTATAAAACGGTAAAATACAGCCCCCGATATAGCAGCTGAAGAGCTCCTCGAACGCTGCTGAGATATGTGACGACACACCCTGGACCAGTCCTGTCTAAGCAGACGATGTCCCATAACATCTTACACATTTTTCAGAGCCTATTTTGTCATCTCCTCTTCACTAATTTCTCTTCCTTCACTAGCGTCAGTCTTAATGTTAGTCTGTTGCCTCACTCTTAACGTCGTGTATGGTATTATTTTGATGAAAAATGCAGCGTTAAAAAAATAAAGGAATCAGTCACTTGTAAACAAAATAAGACGCCATTGTATTTTCAGCTGTTTGCACCGGGGCATGTTCGGCGTTTCAAGAGGGAACGAATACCATCCTGCTATTATTCGGAGGGCTTTTCAATTTGAAAGTGGGGTTTATTTCATTGATCATTGACCCTTCTCCTATGTATTTACAATCAAACGGTTTTAGCTATCAGAATCAGTTTCACTTTCCCTTTATAATTGTGTGAAATAAGGTTATGTTTAAATACACCAAACTCTTTATAATTTGATAAATAATTGCATTGCAATTACGTTCATTCATTATAGGACGTCGTCTGCTTAAGCAGGATCGATCCCGAGTGTGACGACATCAAAACATCGCTATATTTCTGGCGAATCCTCGGATATTCCAGATGCTGAGAAGAGCTTTTATTTGTGTTGTTTTTATAATCACCAGATACGCAGTTGACATAAAACTTATACGATTGCCATCTGTAAGCTTCCCAGTTTCTAGTGATACATTAATTGCCATATTTGTGATTTTCTTTGAATATCTACTTTAAACCATAACTTTAATGGTACAAAGAACTTTTCCGCTTTTCTTTCATTAATATTGACATCATACATACAAGTAATGGTAATTGTTAATACTTAAATAATCACCAAATGCTCTAATATAGGGCCCGGTGGCTATCAACATACCCAGTTGGATAGTTAAAAACGAACAAAGTATTTGCATAATTACTCAGCTATTCTGAATTAAACTTTGCCAAGCATCCGAAGGTTAAATTTTGTAAAGCATAATCTTTTATTACCATTTTATAGTGACATTCTATTCATTTGGTTAGAAATATAGGACAAAAAGTATTAAGTCAAAGAGTCATAAATAATTTTAACTTACTGCTAATGTATTAATTGTTAACTATATAATTCACTATCGAATTAGACTTAATAACTAAATATCAAATAAACAAATTTGGAATCCCCAGTGGGAAAGTTCATATCAAAACTCGAGCCTTCTGCTTCTCCAGCCCAGTGGCCGGCAACTCATCCCCATTGGGATAGTTCATATCAAACTTGAGCCTTCTGCTCCTCCAGCCCAGTGGCCGGCAACTCATCCCCATTGGGATAGTTCATATCAAACTTGAGCCTTCTGCTCCTCCTGCCCAGTAGCCGGCAAACCCATCCCTTGTGGGATAGTTCATAAGTACTTTCACAATGAAACATCAAGTGAGTTAAATTCCATTTGACTTATAAATACGAATTCAGCTCTAAAATATTTCAAATTCTTGTTTGTTTTTTGTTTGTTTTTGTGTTAAATTTTATTAGTTATCTTTTGGTTAGAAGATAAAAAAGTGTCGGTAAAGTAAAAAGTCATAATATATTGACTTCCCATGACTGACAATTTGTAAAATCAGCACTGATTTTCTTATTTACTATATAAATCTATATACCTACCTATTATGCTAGTCTCTTGACTACGCAAACCCGTTCGAGAACTTAACACAAATGAGTCACAATATTGTGCGCACCCCCCGTAATCCTATTGTTCTCCCCTTCGCGACTCATGCGCGGCAACACGCAACGGCCATCTTCCTCTTTTGCGAGCAACCCCAAGTAGAAAAAATGTTGCTTGCAAGGCGAGATGAGGGAGGGAGGGAGGGTCATAGGTAGGTATATAGATTTATATAGTAAATAAGAAAATCAGTGCTGATTTTACAAATGTACTGCAATAAATCATATATACCTACCTATTATGCTAGACTAGCACCAATTCAAAGACCGGGTGGCATGTTTTAAGAGAAGGGAACAGGATTACAAAGAAGACACAGCGGCCTTCAAAAATAGCTTCACCTGCAGGGACATCCCTAAGGTAGCAAGAAATGAAGGAATTGGGCGAACGCCAATAGGCAGCCTTCAAAATATCATTAAGCGCCACACCTTGAAACAGAGCCCAAGAGGTGCTGACACTACGAGTGTCATGAGCATGGGACTTACTATCTGACAAAAGAGCCTCTGTGCCAGCGGCCCTAATAGCCTCGACAATCCATCTAGAAATGGAATCAAGAGAAGCAGGAAAAAAAGGCTCTCGAGTGATCAGGAACAACTGATCATCCTGCGATATACCATTTGAGAGCTCTAACAGGACACCAAACCTTGTCCTCACGCACTGACGAAAAATCAGATAGCGGACAAAGAAAAATCTCAACAGGGCCAGAAGAAGCCGTTTGATTCTTGGCAATGAAAGAAGTCTTAGGAATCAATCTAACGCCTTTACTCTCCCAGCGAACATGGCCAGGAGTAAGACAGAGGGCATGAAGGGTACTGCGCATCTGACCAGAGGCAATGGCTACCAGGAAGAGCGTCTTTACCGTAAGATGCGAAGCTTCACCTAACGGTTCAAAAGGAGGCTTGGCTAGGGCTTCTAGGACCCGAGGCAAACTCCAAGACGGGACCAACTTAGAACGAGGGGGACATTTCAGAAAGAAAGACTGAATCAATCCACTCAACAGCGGGGAATTAGAAATCCCCGAACCATCTGAAAACCCCGAATGAATGGCACCGATCGCAGACCGGTAGCCTCGGATAGTAGAGATGGACCTCCCTTTGTCAAATAGCGAGATTAGAAAATACGCGATTGAACCAATAGGAGCCTTAGACGGGGTTTGATCCCGCGCTTTACACCATTGGAAAAAGACTGAAAGACGGGAATTATAAATTTCCCTAGTAGAGACTCTACGACTGGACATTAAAAAGTCAGCGGCCCTTTCAGGGAGACCCGACTGTCTTGCAGATTCCCCGACAGGGGCCAAGCAGTCAAATGAAGGGACGCCGGACTGTGGTGAAGAATCCCCGAGAGGGGTTGCAACACCAGATGGTGGTTGGTGGAAGTATTTCGGAAGTCTGGATGGAGCTTCCATTCTGATGGAAGACACCTGCCCCGGGATAGAAAATCCGCAATGAGGTTTTCCTGACCGTGGATGAAAGAGGCAACAGGCATGATTGCCATGCGACGACACCACCTCCACAGCTGTGCTGCTAAGGCATTCAGGGTGGCAGAACGAGTGCCTCCCTGCCGATTGATATAAGCCGCCACTGTGACATTGTCCGTGAGGATCAGAACTGAACGACTGAGAAGTCGACTTCTGAAGTGGAGCAGGGTTAAGAAGACTGCCATGAACTCCAGGACATTGATATGGGGTAAAGTCCCGAGATGAGACCAATCCCCCGAAACCGTGCTGCCGTTGCAATGTCCGCCCCACCCCAGCCGAGAGGCGTCCGTCGAAACCGAGATCGACGGAAGGGGGGTACAGAAGGACTTGCCTCGCGCGAGAAACTCCACGCTCGTCCAACAGGAGAGAAGGGACTTGATTTCTACTGGTACTGGAATGCAGACCAAGAGAGAATCCTTGCATGGTTTGTAAAACCTGAGGAGATGCCTCTGAAAGACTAGACTGGCTAGATATCCTAAGAACTGAAGCCACTGTCTGGCCCTGACCTTTCTGGCCAGAATGAGCTTGCGAGCCGCAGAGACAATAGTCAGAATCCTGTCTCGACTGGGCCGAGCAAATTGATTCCGAATGTCTAACACAGCCCCCAGAAAAACCGGGATGCGAGTAGGAACTAACTCTGACTTTCTCCAATTTATTTTATTGAGTAAGAATAAGAGTAAACGAGCCTCGTCTAACAAACGATCGTGCGACTCCGCTAGGAGAAGCCAGTCGTCCAGGTAGCAAAATAGCCGAAGGCCGCGGCGCCTCAGCGAGGCTGCCAAGACGGCTACAACCTGCGTAAAAACCCGAGGGGCTGGGCGCAGCCCGAAGGGAAGAGCGCGAAAGCGAAAAGTCTCTGAGAGGAAGGAAAACCATAGAAGATCGCGCTTCGTGCGATGAATGGGAATATGGAAATACGCATCTTTGAGATCTATCGAGATCGCGTAGTCCTTCCTCTTGATCAACGGGAGAATGGAGGCGAGAGTCTCCATCCGAAAATGTACTGAAGGAATGAATTTGTTTATTCTTTTCAAATTCGGTATCAAACGAAGTTTTCCCAAGCGCTTGGGAATAACGGAAGATCGGAGAAAGGGAAAGAGACGGCCGGTCTCATACACTTTCTATAGCCCTTTTTTTAGCCCTTTTTTTCCAACAGAGATTTGATCCCCTTTGAGGCATGAGAACGAGCCAGGCAGACATGGGAGGTGAACGAGATCTTATAGCCCCTCCGGGGAGCGAGGCGGATAGATCTATGAAGAATCCGTCTCGCACTACAGGGAGCACGAATGCGTCCCCGGAGATGGCCTCTCAAGCCGGGAGAAAAGAACGAAGTCGGCCACCTACCATGTCGGATTGAACAAGCGGTCGGGGAAGACCATCAAAGACTAGGCTTAGCCTTGTGCGAAGCCGTCGCCTTGTCACGCAGGAAGCCACGAGTACCTCTCGAAGAGCCTCTGCCACGCCCCCTCTCCCACGAGAAGGAACTGGCTGAAGCTCAGCAGGCAGGCCCTCAGAAACACGACTGTGTTGTCCCGAAGTGGGAACAACAGGCCTCCGACGGGCAGAGGCCCGCGTCGGCTTAAAGGGAGCACGGAACTGCTTGGTCATCTCAGTGACCTGCTTCCGCGCATCAATCTCTCTCTGAAAAACTGTAGCGAATTAACCCCAAAGAGCGAACGACCCCGAGACGGAACATGCCTGAGAAGCGGCGCGATGTCAGACTCTTAACCCCAAGGGCAGAGAGAGCCAAGACCCTACGACGGTACGTAACCGAAGCAGCCGCACTGGAAAGTTGTGACCACTGCAAACTAAAAAGTGTGTGCAGCAGGTCATCAATAACCAGCTTATCACCATCAGTGACATTCAATTCCTCCGCCCTGGACCTCAGGTCGGAGAGAAAACCTTGAAAAGCAGCCAAGCGCATACCTGCTCTGACTTGGCTTTCAACACTGCTCCAACGCCTATCCTCAGACTTAAAGGAGGTAAGCGGATTGGTCGCACGCATACGTCGACCCACGGCTAAAATCTCTGGAGAGAGAGACTTAGCCCTGAAAAAGCTGTCTTGTTCTTGGGAATCAAAGGCAAAGGCCTTACCCCTAACCGCAACAGGGCGCTTAACAAGGAGCGCTGATTCAATGCGGTCATACTCCACCTTGAAATCCTCTGCGAGAGAAATACCCTCGGAGGAATCTTGCTGCCTGAAATTCAGGAAGATATTTGGACAACAAAGCAATCGCCTCTACCCCACAAAGGGAGAACGATTGAGGCTCTGCCTGCTCCAACAATGCCGATTCAGAAACCGAAGCTTGAGAAGCCGCATCCAAATCTGGTTCCGCCTGAATTGATTGGGACAATTGTCTGCAAACAAAAGACGAAACAGGCGGACACTCCCATGGACCACTATAGGTCTCCTCGCCCGGCGGAGCCCCGGGGGCTGCGGGAATAGGAGGCGCGAGAGATCCCGTCTCAGACAATGAAGAATCAAGCATAAAAGGCTGATTAGTCTCAATGTCAGACCCCAGAAGAGGGACAGAAGCAGATGGGGTTGTGGTATCTGGTAAGAGGGACCAACCCTGTCGTTGGGCAAAAAACCCGCATCATGCTGAGCATCTCAGATTGAGAGGGGTCAGACGGGTTAGACGGGCAAGAGGCAGGCAAAGCCTTGCTTCTTTTTAGCTGGCTCAACAGGAGCCGAAGCCGAGACCCGCTTCTTAGAGCGTCTGACAGATTTCGGACGATTCTCCGAAACCGCTTCGGAAACACGAACCAAACCCTCCACAGATGCCCGCCTCCCTCTACGGGAGAAGTGCGCTGAGGGTATGTACCCAAAGTCGCGCACAAATTACCCATACTGGCTGAACAGGAAGATGCAACAGACATGGGCGGGCCCTTGGGGCACCCAGTGTGAGGGCAGACCGGGAGGAGGTCCCAGTATTCGCCCACCGACTACTATTGTTCCACCCGTGGGCGGCAATAGTAGTCGCGCACTCAGGTGACCGCACCTGTTGCTCCGTAGAGCGCCCATTATTGTTGGCTCGAGCCTTCCCATCAGCTGGCAATATAGACAGCCCGGGCAGTACTCGCTCCCCCATTTGGCATCGGCAGGGGGCTAGGGTTTGAGAACCCAGACCAACATGGGCGGTGCCCGTGAACTGCCCTGCAGTAGCGGCACGCGTCTCCCCTAGCGGATTTATGCGAGTCATCGCTACCGTGCGGGAAACAGACGTCCCCCCTTCTGGTCTGAGCGACCGGGGGATTGGATTTGTGATATCCAAACCACTACAGCTTGACGCCACCCACCCCGAAGCCACGGGCTTCGGAGTTGACGTCCCAAGTTCAACTAACGCCACCCGCCCCGAAGCCGCATGCTCCGAGGCTGGCAAACCCTGCAGGGAAACACCACTGGGCAACTTACCTGCAGCCCTCCTCCCTCCCCCATGTACGAAAGTACTCGGGAGAGTTCTGGAAGGCCGAGTCGCCTTGCTAGACGACTCTTCGGAAGAAGCAGGTTCCGCGACCTAGCAGCTTCTACTTCCGAACTCATAACACTGCAATAAAACAGACAATAAAGTATACAAAAATAATAAATCCTAAAATTTGGGGATACGCACAAAAATGTTCACAGCAAAAACCGTAGTAACAAACACCGAACCAAAATGGATCGGGTCAAACGGAAACACCCGCAAGACACACAGATATAACTACGTGGGGCTGACCGAGAAAAAAAAATAACTGCCTAGAAAGGAATCAAAAAACCCCTTGCAATCGGCAAGAGTGACATAAAAAACACAAGCCTAGAGTACTATAATCTTAGACGAAAATAAGTACAGAAAAGTGCTTTTAAGATGCGAAAAAGCGCGCTGAAATGATACGAAAAGACCTGATTTCAGGAGCGCAGTGACTCGACATCCTAACTCGACGGGGGCGAGCAAGAAAGAGAAAGATGGCCGTTGCGTGTTGCCGCGCGCGTCTTTTTTTTTGTAACCAAGCCTAGGCAGAAACCCCTTTTTGAAGACTTTGAAACAGACTACAAGTATCGGACTTGTATTTTCTAAACCCTAACCCTAACCCTAACCCTAACCCTAACCCTAATAAGCAAAAGAAAATTTCGTTTTCATGAATATTCATGCCGATTAGTCTTGACGGAATAAACCGTATTAGTATGAAAAAATGCGAAATCTGCCTAGGCTTGGTTACCAAAAAATAACACGCTTGCCGCGCATGAGTGGCGAAGGGGAGAAAAATAGGATTACGGGGGGTGCGCACAATATTGTGACTCATTTGTGTTAAGTTCTCGAACGGGTTTGCGTAGTCAAGAGACTAGCATAATAGGGAGGTATAAATGATTTATTGCAGTAAATTAGCATTTAACTAAGGACAATTCTAATTGACAAACAAATTAAAGATAGATGGTACAATTTTAACAACAGACCAAGCTGAAACGTTTTATTTTCCAGATACCATATGTACGAGACTGAGCCTTCCGCTCAATCAGCCTAGTGACTAGTATTATTTTCACTTGAATGATAAATCCCCGTTATAAAATTTTCAGCTATAACTTTTATGCAAAGCATCATTTATTCTGATCTTTAATTTTGTACTATAATCATTTACTAATAAAAATCCAACAATGTTTACTTATAAATCTCCTAAAAATGGCAACTAGTGTCTCACTACACAAAAGCCCTTCTAAAAACACTAATAATTATAGCCACTAACAATTCTAAAACAACTGATTATCAATAGGAATAAATATACAATACTTAAGATTTATGCCCCTTTACGGCCCAAAGACTGGAATACAGATCCCAAATGGGATAGTTCCAACTATCTCATCAAGTAAAATAAGTGTAAAGAAAATCGCAGAAAATATTATCCTCTGCCTTGTGATATATAAACGGATCCATCAAAAACTTATAGTTCCATTGAAATTCATACTGGAATTCCTTCGATATTCCATATTATCTAATTCCACTTTCCTATAGAATTATACTCATTTTAACTATATCTAAAGATTAATAACTTTGGATTTCTAAGATGATATTATCACCTTCTTTCACTAAAGAATCAAAATACTGGTAGAATACACTTCTATTCATTACTGAAAATTCCATGGCCAGTATACCCTTCGCATCTCGAGAGAAGCCTTTTCTTACTTTCCTCATCTTGTTTGTTTGGGTTTTATACCTTGAAGTTTCCCCTCCCTATAATCCTTCTATGACACTCAGTCTCATTTGCTGTAGCAAATATATTCAACAATTCACTCTTCCAAAAGATATCTTTATTATCATCACATGCTTCCTCATTACATTTCCTTTATTCATCTAACTGCATCACAAAAATGGATTCGTTAGACGAAGGATAGTTTTATTACAAAGACTGCCTCGTGGAGCTATAAAAAATTTTCAGCTGTGAATATCAATGCGAAGAACCCATACTGGGGTTGCAGAAAAAGTTTAGTTTTCAAGCTACAAAAATAACATTTCAACTTAATTGTAATCAACCGCTCTTGATGGCCGAGAGTAAACAATCTGTTGTGACTTTTACAGATACCTAGTATCACCGTGTTGTCTGTGCAATAAATATACTCTCATCGTTTGATACACATGAAGGAATTCTTTTACCACGTCAGTTATTTCATGTCATAAATGCTCCACATGCTTGTATATAGGCTGGTCAAATACGGACTTATCAATAAACTCATGACGATACATATGCCAGAATTTCATATTCTTACCTATACCTGATAAAAATAAAAAATTGACAAACTACTTTTTTGGTGTAGTGTCTTTCTATCTTTAAGTAAAAAGAATCCAATGAATTGTCATCTATTAAGAGCAAAGGTACTTCTCTCTAACTTTCTAATGAAACTGCTCAAAAAACAAAAAACAAGTCTGAACAGGGAAATATCTAAGTTACATTACCCTAGTCTGAATAATATCAGATGCAAACTGTGATGGGAAAGACTTTATTTTAATTTCTCAAATACACTTTTCTGTGTTGCCATATAGTTCGAATGGTATAAACATTCTGCGCATATAAACGGATAAGGTTATATTGAAATATAAAACCAACAGATATAAATACTGGACAGTGCCTTTAACAGAGTTTTGTCAATGTTTTTCCTTATTATGTACCAAATTGCAGTACATAATAAGCAGGTGGAAATATTCTTTTCAAAGTGGGGAAACGTAAGTATTCGGAAAACTTTTCTGTCAATAAGGGTGTAAATTTTATCAATGGGCAATCACCCATGTGCTAATTCCGAATAACGATAACCATGCTCCTCTTTAACAAAATGTTCAGAATCTTCATTCTTTCACAATAAAAAAGAATCATTGGTAACACAATTAAGCAATTCCATTCACGTTCCATCAATTATTTCTGAAATGCTTTCAACCTTTTAAACAGAGCCCTTGACAACTTCTCCGGCTTGTCAAGAATCCACTGACTGTAATTATATAAGCAATTAGTCATTGCAACTATTGCAATGTACAAAAGAATTTTTTACAGGCGAATTTAAAGGTCCCCTTTTATGGAATTACAAAGGAACTTCATTTAATAGACTTTTCTACTGTGAATCCAGATCTGTCAACCATATTACCTGAATTCCATTCATTAATCTGTAAACTTGAAAATAAAAAAATAACTGGGAACGCCCCTAAAAATTTTGGAAAATCGGTCCAGCGATCGATGACGTCATGTGACGTCACACACAGAACGCTCGACTCACACAAGCTGGATCAGTATCGATGTGTGTGTGTTATAGGCTATTGAGCTTCGTGTAGATCCCTTCGACTTCGTGCAATTTCAGCCCTTCATTTGAGCTTTTTAAAGACAAAATCCTACATCAACGATGGCATCATCTTCTTCAGCCAGGACACTTTATTCAGGATCAGATATATCTGATTTGGAGCATCAAGTCCCAGAAGAAATTGAAGAGGAATTAGGGCCCGGCCGTATACTATGTTTGAGCCAGACATGTCGGATTCTGGGCAAGATTCTGATGACAGAGACGTCCCTGATTTTAATAACGGAGAGGATATCGACGGGAGACTCGGGAATAACAATTGGTAATTATTTTTTGATAATAAATTACCGATTACAGTTTAATTCACGCGTATCCACGTATTATGAATCTTGTTTACGCTTGCAAATTGCCCGAGAGGCTGAGCTGATACTTCGCTGATCGAGGCAGTGAGCTCGATGTGCGCAGGGCCGGGGTACACGCCTCCCCGTTTGGTTGTTCGCCTGCTGACCCTGCCTGGGCTTGCGCTTGGGCAGTTTTACTGGTGCATGGGGTGGTAGCGTTTGATTCTAGTAAATTCTAACATTGATATCCAGAAAACTCTTAGCTCTCCTGTTATCTTGCTTGTTTTCTTTGTCCTGCTTGTTTTCTTTGTCCTGCTACACTAAGTAAGTGTAGGTACCGTTATAGTTGACAATATATATGATCTTCTTCTTCTCCACCCAGGGTTTCATCCAGTGTGTCTGGAACGGTATGTGATGGAAACTGCTTACTATCTGTATCGGCAGCACTATGTCGGACAGGCAAGGCAGGATGCAACTGAAAATCAGTGAGTACACCATATTTTTTGTTTTAATCCTTACTTCAGTATTCCTGTATTATATAAAGCAGTTTGGATGCAAAATGCCAATTTGGCTCCTTATGAAATTAATATTGCGATATTCTATAAAAGAAAATAATGTTTTAGCCTTAATGTAAATAGAGGAAGATTATTCTATTTGCAGTGCACATGTATTTTCTTGTCCTATGTGCAGATTAACGTTCGTTTCCTCTTCCCCCATCACAACATTTTACACTGCGATGTTGACAACTAGAGGTGTTGTGGATCAGTGGATAAGTCCCCGGACTGTGAACCACGAGGTCCGGGGTTCGAATCCCACCGCAGCACTAGCGTCCTTTGGCAAGACGTTAATCTACATTTGCCACTCTCCACCCAGGTGTTAAATGGGTACCCGGTAGGATGCGAAAGTTAATGTCGTTTGCTTAGCATGTGGCGCTTTACAGCGACTGGCTGGAATACTCCCCAGGGAGCGGATAAAGTGCACACATTGTGTGCGGGCATGTCAGAATCCAATGACCGGGGTAATAATATATCTGTAAAGCGCTTAGAAACACAACCATGTATTAGGCGCTATATAAAAGCGGAATATTATTATTATTATTATTATTAAATTATTAGCTAATCTTCTATTGTTTATTTGTAAAGTTCATAGTAAAAGTTACACCTCACTATCACCTACATCATAGACTACACTGCATTGTTTTGAAGTTGTCTAATCATAGTTTCCTTTGTACTCTTTAAAAAAATCTTTTATAGGAAAGCCAGGCATGTGGCCTTATAGGCAGCTTGTAAGATGGTGTTGGAGTTTCCTGGGCAGGGCAGGACGTGTTCCTCTCCCATCTTGTGCCGTGACAAGAATCCCTGCAGCATTTCCATCAGAACCATTGGCGGATCCAGGGGGCACAGCCGCCCCGGTCCCCCCCTTTTTTTTTAAGAGAAGTATGATTTTTTTTTTTGCTTGTCAGGGAATTATGGAGGGAAACTGGACCCCAATAACCCTTTACTGAGCGATTTTTGAAGGTTTGGTGAACTTCTTTTTTTGCCCCCCCCCCCCTCCACTTAGCGACTTTTCGAGAAGCTGGCGAGACCAGAAAAATACGGGTCTACCTTTTGACAAACTTTCATTTTTGTGCCCCCTCTTTTACTCAATCCTGGATCCGCCCCTGATCAGAACAATACAGGGGCTTTGAAGAGGCGTAGACCTACATACAATTTTGCTGTTGATATCTTTTCCCCCACCTTGTCAAGTTCTATGTTTACAGAAAAATATATGTTTTACTTCCACCTTATTACTGAGGTTTTTATTACTGTTCTAAGATAGATTTTCAAAGATAATTTTTTTAAATTGGAAATATTCCCTGCATTTTACCTCTTTAGGGTATTTTCTTTTCAAAGTTTACTGTATGTATATATATTTTTTTTAACCTTTGCAAAAAAATCAAAAAGGAGGACAGCTCTGTGGAACTTTAATTTAAGCTATGCAACCATTATTCTCATATTTTTTTTACTGGGGCTTGGATATGACATGCACAAATCTCAACATTATGCAAAGGTGATAGTAGAATTGAACATTTTAAAAATATTTATGTATCAGAAGAACTGTTGTTCCATCAGTGTAAACATTTACACAAAGTCTCATTATTTGAAAGAAAAAAATATTCAGTACTAATGACTGGCAAACATGATCTTTTATTTACTCGGGTCATTCATGTGATCATCATTATTGTTGCTTCACATCATATTTCTTTTCGAATTGATATTATTTTTTCTACAAATTTTTTTTCTTCTTTCATTTGATTGATTGTTGTATTTATTATTATGTACTTATCATGTACATAACTGTTTATAAGAAATGTTAAAAATGCTAGTACGTCATTTCTATCTTTTCATGATACATGAATATCAGTTTCCCTGAAAGTTGGGTTTATTACATGAGGGTGTGCTACACTGTGACAATGTGGTAAAAAATTTTATTGCTGTTTTTGGTTCAAGTATCAGAGGAAAAGAGGAGTCTAGGAGGCTTATTTTGAATATTCATTTTCACTGTCAGAAATAAAATTGGAATTGGGTAACTGAGTTCACATCTAAGTATTTGCCCAGAGCATTTTTTTGTAATTGATGTTGTAAAGATGCATGTATCTCAGTTAAGAATGCTAACTCTATTGTTAATGGCATATGAGGTCTGTTATTTTTTATGGCATTTTTTTGTTTAATTTGTTAATGAAACACACTTTGGAAGCTAATCAGTTTTGTTTGTTTTGTTTTGTTATGTTTTTTTTTTTTTTTGGGGGGGGGGGGTGGGAATTCTCCTATTGAATTTTTGATGTTCAGTTGTAAGACAACCATTTCCTGGATACAACATCTATATCTACATTTCTCCAGAAGTAATAATATATTGCAAATCAATTGAATATTTTTGTCATCTCTGGAAGAGCTCAAACACATGTAACTATGCAAGGCTTGTCGTGAATGAAACTAACAATTGAAAAGAAAGGTGTGAGTGCGTGAATGAGATCAAAACCAACAATTGGCAGAATGGAAAAAGAAAAAAAAAGAGAAAAGTTGAGAGGAGATGTGTGTAATTGGAGAATATTGGGCAAAAAAAGGAGAAAGGGAGACAGAAAGCACAAGAGAAGAAATGGTGAGAAAGAGAGGGAATCACTGGGGGAAAAAGGGAGAGATAAAAAAAGTTGAGGGAAGATGTGTGAAAGTGGAGAATTTTGGGCATAAAGAGGGAGAAATGGAGAGAGAGGGAATCATTGGGGGAAAAAGGGAGAGATAAAAAAGTTTAGGGAAGATGTGTGAAAGTGGAGAATTTTGGGCATAAAGAGGGAGAAATGGAGGGAAAGCACAAAGGGAGAAATGGTGGGAAAGCACAAGGGAAGAAATAGAGAGAGAGGGAATCATTGAGGAAAAAAGGAGAGATAAAAAGTTGAGGGAAGATGTGTGTAAGTGGAGAATTTTGGGCATAAAGAGGGAGAAAGGGAGGGAAAGCACAAGAGAAGAAATGGTGAAAGAGAGAGAGGGAATCATTGGAAAATAGATTTTCTGTCAAATGAACTACATGTATAAGGTAGAGAAGTAGGAATCAACCTGTAACTGTAGTGATGTATACCCCTTTTTCCTGCCGGGGGGGGGGGGGGGGGGGGGGGGGGGGTGTAGGTTGAAAATTGCCCGTTACATTTTCACTACATTCAGGTGGAAACTTAGTATAGCGAGGTCCTTGGGACTATTAAAATTACCTGGTTAAATCCAGAATCTCGTTATATCAGTTTAAAAAAAAAGAATATAAAGAGTTGACACCAAAATATTACCTTGTTATATCAGGAATATTGTTGTATCAGACCTCTTTATACTGAGTTTCCACTCTACCATGATAAACATTTTTATAACACCCTCTTTATGGAGAAAGATCTTTTTCTTCATCAAGAACAAAAAAAAAAAAATTTTAATAGTAAAGACCAATTGAGAGAGGTGCTTGTGAGGCAAAGCTCAGAGTCGCCAAATTTCATATTATTGATACATGTATGATCAAACTTGTTTCAGGGACGGCCTCTTCTTGATGCCATACGCCGCATGCAGCCCCGTGCTATCGACGAAGTCCTCCGCACAAACGTGCTCGGAGCACACAACACTGCGGTCACTCGGCCCCTTCCAATGGGCGCGAGTTAATTTTACTTTTGCGGTCCATTTCCTTCTTATATTTGGGTCTTTAGGGAATAAATGTGGACTGACACCCTCCTTTGTGGTGTTGCTGCAACCTGCAACAACGCAGCGTACTTCGCATACTTCGCTTTTCGAGGTGGTTTTCGAGGTGGTATACACAACAGCAAGTTAGTTTGCACATGTGATACATATGCAATATTGTAAACAAGCATCGGTAATGTCGGTTTGTGACGTCACACGTCAATCATGCTCGCGGAAACGAGAATTCGGGGTTTAAAAGGGGGCGGAGCTTAGCAGACTGTTTTGGACATGAATACCTGGGGGAAATATTATTTTACAAATATTTTGATACGTATTTATTGCAAACGGATGTCATTTTTCAATTTAGATGAGATGCATGTACAAAATACCAAGAATTATAATTTCATAAAAGGGGACCTTTAACACGTAGCAATGCGGTTCGAGAAATGTTAAACCCATGTATATTATAAAGAAAAAATAAATTCCTTCACCGAGAGCTTCAGGGTATATTACAATTTGTGAAAAGGGCAGGTTGCAGCTTTTCAAACTGAAAACAGTCGCAAACCAACACAGTCAATAATTTAACATACTGACAAGTTCCTTTACGTAATTTTAATAGCATTCAGATAGCCTTTTAATCATGTTCAATGGCCTCAATTTCGAGAGGCAGTATTCTGGAATTGCTGACCCTTATAACCTCTAAGCATGGAAGGGCAGAATCGTGTTTATAAATCTTATACACGTATAAAATGTGTAGAATCTACACTGACACTGTAAATTAAATATACAACATGTACAAGCATGACTATTATCAAGATAATGTGATATTAGGGAAATATTCGGTGGAAATAAGCATCATGTACTAAAATATGCTTAGCACATTATACTTCCATCAAATTACATTCACATAAGGCTGTGCCATATTTCTAAGTAAAGAAATTGTATATTTTTGTTCAACTCTAAATGCATAATCTATAAATGTATATCTTCAGCTCATGCTTAACTGATCTAAGGAACAAAAAACTTCCAGTTTTTACAACCAAATATCCTCTTCATTTCTCATCAGATTCTGCTATCGTCATACACACACTACATAATTATCTCACCATATTCACACCATGGCACTATATATTCATTATATCTTCTCAAATTAAACACCAAACTCATCGCTCAATCGGGCCTATTGCCTCTTTCACGTCTCTCTGACTTATCTGTATTGCATGCATTCGGCATTCACGTTGCACTTCTTCAGATCCGTGAAGTCTCCTCTGCTTTCTCCATTTTTCAAATTCAATATATTGACCTTAATTGTGGTAACTATCCAGCGACCTGTGTTATCAAGCTGGAGGAATTTTACCAAAACTAAATGTATGTGGATTGAGGTTAAAAAAAAAAAAAAAAAAAAAAACACGGAGCAGATTTAACAACGTCCGCCGCTGAGAAATCGAACCAAGTCAATGACGATTCACTCCTTCTCACCCTTGCACCACACCTGTGGTCATTCAACCTGTAAAAACATTCCTATTATGTAAATAGGGATAAGTCTCGCTCTTCTATAAAGGAAATACATTTATTCTGTCAAAATCCATGTCAGATTCGTAAATTTTTCCAGATTTGTAGAGAATTGTATACTGCAGAAGGAAAAAGTTTTAAAAAGGGGGTCCATTTTTTTTTTGAATAATATTTTATTGCTTCCTCTCAAGAACAATATTAAATTTCAAGAAACAATCATGATAAGTCACATATAAAATAATTTGCATATACAAGGAAACTTAATGAAATACATTAATACCAGTAAAAATTATAAAATTATCTGAAATTATCCATAATTATTTTTCCATGAAAAGAAAAATACAATGCATCAATCGTTGGACATAGATATATAACAATTTTCTTTCATATAATACTTTATAGTAATAATAAAGAGCTTTTTGTTTCAAGTAATATATTATTCCTTCGTCTTGAAAGATACATTAATATCACATTAAATCATAATACAGTGTATATAATATTCAGACAAAAAGGAACTAAAGAACAAAGTTTACATAGACCAATTATACTTTTAAACAATATAAGGTCTTCTTAAAATCGGAATAACAGAACAAAGGCTTTTTTTTTGTTGAAAGAACAAAAATACAATACTGTATATCGATCATTGAACATGCATTTAGAAAAAAAAATATCAATTATACATGATTTCTTGAAACGATTCTTTATTTAAAAAAGAAAAAAAAATCTTAGAGGAAGATATACATGGCCCACCCGAACTCACCCTTACACACTCATCTCATCCACCCACCCCTTTCCCCTCACCATTCTCCTACCAATCACACTCACTCCCACTTCTCGCACCCCCCTTCTCCCTCCCCCAACATACGAACACCCATGCATGCATCCAGTTCCGGTTTGCCTGTCCGTAATGAGTACATAACAAAAGCAAACAAACAAAACATAACAAACAAAAAAACAACAAACGAAAACAAAATCAAAGAAACGCATCAATCTGTTCCCATTTCCTTAAGTGCACCACAATTTCCCCTTTTTGTTGGCTATCTTATATTCTTCGTCTCTGTGATCTTTTATCCAAGTAACTGTTTTCCGTAGAGATGGCAGCTCGCCTTGTTTTCTTGAAGAAAAAAATATGTATTTTACAAGAAAAATTACACAATTTATTAAATATATTCGTACCGTTTTACCCGATAGTCCCATAAAAATGGATTTCCAATCATTTATATTAATTTCTCTTAGATGTAGCTTTTTACTAATGTCCTGCCATAATTGTTTAACTTTAGGACATTCTAAAAACAAACGTTGGTATGTTTCAACTTGATTTTTACAAAAGGAACATAGATTATCCAACTCGAAAAAAAAAAAGAGTCTCTGTTTCGTATATATAGCCCCATGCAATAATTTGTATTGAAACTCCCTTTGTTTATTAATAACAAATGCATTTTTAAGTCTTGTAAATATTTCTTTTAACATCCCAGTTCCAAAATCATGTTGAACATTTCCATCCGTAATCTTTAATGTATACTCTCTTTGAAATTGTTCAATAAAGTGATTATATAACCGTACAGACTTTAAATCGCTAAATTTTTGTATATGACCAAAGATCTTCAGATCTATTTGAAAATGTTCAGTATCCACATGTATAAAATCACTCTGTATCCATTCCTGTTCAATGACTGAAAATATGTTTTGAATCCTGATCAGGCTGTCGGTGGTAAAACCTAAGTTATAAAAATAAGAGATTGGTTTAAAATGACCTCCAACGGTTATATCTGATGCTTTAAATATTCCTTTATGAAAAAGATCAGCATCAAAGATCATTTTATTTCGAAAACAAATACTTCTATTGTTAAAAATTATTGACCTTGTTCTTTTCGAAGTGTCTACATTCATCTATATCTTGCCATGTTTCCCACCCCAAATGAAATTAAAGGAAATTTTTTCAATTTCTTCAAGGATACTATGTGGAACAGATATAAGAGAAGAAACGTAATTTAATTTTTGTGCTAGCAGCGCCCTCAGGTGGCGGAAACTAGCAAAACAC
This sequence comes from Heliocidaris erythrogramma, assembly GCA_025617745.1. Taxonomy (NCBI): domain Eukaryota; kingdom Metazoa; phylum Echinodermata; class Echinoidea; order Camarodonta; family Echinometridae; genus Heliocidaris; species Heliocidaris erythrogramma. Next base: position 25,218,038 of record CM046866.1, read on the forward strand.
TAGTGAAAGCTGTACATGGCAGGGTGGGAACCTGTCTAGGAAGGGGATGGGATCGAAATAACCCTACTGTACATTCAAAATCCATGCCAGATTCGTAAATTTTTCCATATTTGTAGAGAATTACATACTTTATTAGGAGAAAGTTTAAAAAGGGGGTGTCCATGCACTCGTTTTTGTGCTAGCGGCACCCTTAAGTGGCTGAAAAAGTCCACAATCCTAAAAACTAGTGAAAGCTGTGCATGGCAGGGTGGGAACCTATCTAGGAAGGGGATGGGATCGAAATAACCATACTGTACATTCAAAATCCATGCCAGATTCGTAAATTTTTCCATATTTGTAGAGAATTACATACTCTATTAGGAGAAAGTTTTAAAAAAGGGGGTCCATGCACTCGTTTTTGTGCTAGCAGCACCCTTAGGTGGCGGAAAAAGTAAAAAACACACAAAACTAGCGAAAACTGTGCGTGGCTGGATGGGAAACAGTGTAGGAAGGGGATGGGTTCGCAAAAACTCTACTGTACATTCAAAATCCATGTCATTTTCACAAAATTTTCCAGATTTGTAAAGAGAAGTATACTAAAGGGAGAGAGAGTTTGCACAAGGGGGTCCATGTAATGGTTTTTGTGCTAGTAGCGCCCCCGTTTGTCGGAGAGTCTTAAACTGACAAATTCTCGTTGCCTGTTGTCAGACATGTCACCATGTAACTGATATTTTTTTAAATATATATTCACGACCATAGGCACCAGAAGCGCGGTGGAGGGGGTGGGCAGAGGGGGTATTTCCCCCACCAATCATTCAAAAAGGGGGACCCCCTCTCCTGGATTACATCTTAATTGATTTCGCATTACAACCGTGACAAGGATGACTTGTATAATAAGCTGCCTTGTCAGTGATATGATAATAATTCAAACCTTCAGTATTTAAATTTTTTTACAAATCGCACTTTGTCAGCACGGTCCCTACTATATTGATAGACGCAATGTTTCTTAGCATTTAGAAACCATGTCTATTGTATATTTTCCCCTCTACCCCCCCCCCCCCCCCCCCCACAAGACAAGAAAACTTGCAGTATTGCGATCACCGTTAATCCAGTGCTCCAAAAGGCGAGGTATCACCATCACATGGTCGCTCCGCTCCCTTACATGCAGATATATAGGAGCAAGGTATATCAAGTATTAATACTGTCTACCACCAGTGGCGACAAAAGCCAAGTGGCAGATTTTTCCTACTATTAAAGGAGGGGCGGATAGGGGTATAACGAATAATTTTCTAGTGATGCGAAATGCAAGGTTTCAACACGCAATAATCTTAATTTTCCTGTTTGCAATAATCTGTTCTGTCCCCTCAGAGGGGCCCCTCGCAAGACAAGAAATATTATTTTAAGTTAAACAATGTAAGAACAAGTCGTTATACTTCCTCTAACATTAATGACAACATTGATTATTTGACTTTACAATATCTCTTCTATATTACAAGGCCCGGAAGCGCATGGGTGTGGCAGGTGCTTTTCTGTGCCTAAAGAGAAGGGAAAATGTCGTTATTATTCTCCTCCTCAAAAAGATGTTATATGACATCAATCATTTTGCAGTTTACTAATGGAAACATTTTTGTGCTCTAAAGTACGTAGTTTCAACATTGAATAATCCAAATCTAAATCGATACTTACGATCTCTCGCATTTCAATAAATGCAGTGTTTATTATCACGTATGTGTGGGGCAGGGGCTTTCCTCCTTTTGTTTCCACCTTATTGCAAGATTGTTATCTAATTTATATAGTTATATATATTATATATAACTATATTTGATGTTATGTAAGTCACAATTCTAATAAGCTGTGACCTGCCTGTGTTGGTAAAGTTTCTCTTGAATGCAAATATCAATACATGTATTATGAAAGCAACTTTTTCGCTCGGTCACTACGCCCCCTCACCAAGTAGTCAAACGAAGAAAAAATAGTCATAATACTGCTGAAATTCTGTTCTATTAAAAGTGTTCCGTCTTAAGAAAAGAAAAAAGTGTTTAATGATTCTCTAATATGCTTTAAAACGTTGTCTTGGTGGCTGAGTTCCAATATTCTCCTAAGGATTTTTAGCATGAATAGCCCCATAGGCGTATTTTTATAATAAAATAATTTTGCGAGGTGCCCGAATATCCTCATATTTTGGTAGCTTGTTGCCTTTATATCCTCATATTCAGGCAGCGAGGTGCCGGTATACCAAAATGTTTTCAAAGTTTTGTACACAAAATGTAGAAACAAAATAACCCCATTTCTGGTGTAAGGAGGGATATTGAAAAACAATGGATGATTACAGTGCTTCAAATATTGTAGGGCTGTAAGCAGGAAGCAAGCGTGTGAGGTGGGGCTCTTCAAAGTGCCCCCCCCCCAAAAAAAAACCCTTCTGGCGCGCCTGTTCACGACTATTTCAAACATAAATGTCACGGTAACGACATAACCTGCAATTGTCTATATTCTACACGAAGAGTTAAATAACAGTTGCAAAGATACAATGTGAAATTAAAGTGCGAGTAACATCCTGTAAAGAAACATACAGAAACATTCTGAAAAAGCAATTTAATGAAAATGATTCGAGAAATGCTTGGAAAACTTTGCAACGCTTGGCCGATTACAAAGTAAAATCAAAGGTACCACAATCTTTTTCTGATGTGTTAAATGACCATTTTTGCCGGTTTGAGAAAGATGAATTTTTTGAAGACAATGTGGCTTTGAGGGAAGAATTGGAAAATGAAATAGAGGTCGGTACAGGTAGGGTCAACGTATCAGAGCATGACGTTCGGATGCTTTTTGGTCGTGTGAAGGTTAGCAAAGCTTGAGTAACCAGGTTTTGAAAGTCTTTAGGGGTGAATTGGCAGGAGTCTTTACACAATTGTTACAACGTGTGTTAGATTGTGGAAGAATCCCAATATTATGGAAAATGTCATTAATTGTACCTGTGCCTAAAGTTAAATGCCCGGGTAAACCTAATGAATATAGACCAGTTGCACTTACCTGTAATGCCATGAAATGTTTTGAGAAACTGTTATTAAAGTTCATTTTGCGAGAATGCACTGAATTTCTAGATCCAATGCAGTTCGCATATAGACAAAACAGGGGGGTTGACGATGCAGTACTGTTGTACTTGCATAAAGCATTGTCACATTTGGATGGTGCAAATACATATGTCAGGTCTACTTTTATCGATTTTTCTAGCGCATTTAATACGCTTGTTCCTCATCTACTCATATCAAAGCTTCGGGAAATGGAATTATGTCCACAGATAACTCTCGTCATTTTTGACTTTTTGTTAAATCGACCTCAAATGGTAAAACTAGGGCATTTTCAGTCCTCAATTCGCACTTTAAACATTGGGGTCCCGCAAGGGTGCGTTCTTTCACCGGTCTTGTTTTCACTGTACACCAGTGAATGTGTTAATACAAGTGAAAATTGCTCGATAATTAAGTACGCCGATGACACTGTCATCACCGGATAATTATCTGGTGATGCGGGGTGGTACCGTTTGGAAATAAAACAGTTTGTGAATTGGTGTGATACACACTTCTTAGTTTTGAATGCTAAGAAAACAAAAGAAATGATTATCGATTTTCGAAAAGGCAGATGGAACGACCACCACGCCCCATTGACTATCCATAACAATGACATTGAGGTTGTATCTGAGTATAAATAGCTTGGTACAAAAATTTCAGATAAGTTCGATTGGTCTGGTAATACATTTGACATGATGAAAAAAGCAAATCAAAGGCTATACTTCATAAGACAACTGAAGACAGTTGATGTGGACAATACAATTTTGGTCCTTTTCTATAGGTCTATTATCCAATCAGTTCTCACCTTTAATCCGATGTGCTTTTACGGAAATTTGACAAAGGCAAACAAGGATAAATTGGAACGCCCTCGTAAAACTGCACAAAAGATTATTGGTAACCAACTCTCCACAATTGAGAGTGTGTACATTGATAGTATGATGAATAAAGTACAGAAAATCATGAAAGACCCATCGCATCCGCTATCTGAAGAATATAGATTGAAAGGTCTGGGCTGCGTTTATGTACCCTCAAAAACAAGACATCCCGACTAAGGCAATCATTTGTTCACAACTCAATTCACATATTTAATGATAGAGTTAAGAGATAAGGGCAGCTAAGTATAAGATATAACCTGGGGGTGAGGGCAGTTTCCCCTGAGTTTGTAGGGAACATAGTGGAACACTTGAACTCCATGGGTTTTATTAATTGGTTTTGCATTATTCATTTTCTTTTTGTGTTGATGAATTTCTAATTTGGTTGTTGTTTCAAGAAAAGTATTTTGTAATGTATTTCGCATGTATTTTTCATGTATTTGTTACGTATTGTACTTATCATGTTCTTCCAGTGTACAGCAAATTTCCTCCTTGGACAATAAATAAATTCAATTCAATTCAATTCGATTCAATTCAATGTGACAGTCAAACGCACACTTTTGAACCAGTGTATAAAAAAGAAGGAAATTGTTAGTCGTTCTACGTGACATTTTACTCATAATTCTATTTGCTCATATCTTTGACTGTGGGATAATGATCATTAGACATAATCGCATAGACCCCCTGTTCGTAATTAATGCCGCCCATGGGCCACTTGCGGCCCGCGAGTCGATTTCATGCGTCCCGCCCAAATATTTAATTTTAAAAAAAAAAGTAATATCCTAACTATCGGTATGATTACAGGTGTAAATTTTTTTCTCACTCGCTTCGCTCGCTCGCAATTAGCATATCATAATTATCTGTTCCCTGTCCTACCAAAGAGTTATCATAGCATGTCCTACCACGCACAATTTGAAAAATGGCTAGAGCTATTTGACGTAGCATCGGGAAGTCCCCCGCGAAGCCACTAAGTTTGACTAATATGTTGGCAATGTAAATGTCACTATTTATACAATTTCGACAATCTTTAAGTCCCCCAAAAGGATTTGAATAGGTTGTTTAGACATTTTAGTAGAGGTCAAATGACAAGTCTGGCATTTTTTCAAACACTTTACCCATGATAATTCCTCTTTTGGATTAGGTTTATGTTTTGGAAAAACGTAATATTTTACAGACAAGTAGACGTGTGGACAGTCGCTTTACTGCTGACCGTACCTTGCGAATCTTTGTGTGCGTGCTTATGATAACAACCAAGTACACTGAAAGACTGGATGAAAGTCTATTTATATAACAACAATTACAGCAAAATCGTGTGCTGCAAGCTAGCTGCCTCCCGGGGGGGGGGGGGGGCACTCACATATATATGTCACACATGTATGTGCCGCTGTGACGTCCCCCATTTTCAACCTTCTCGGGTCGCTCCCATGATATGCGATTTTCAGATTTTCACTAACCGCACCTCGATTGGCTTCCGACTCGCTCCCTAGAATATGAGAAAACAATGCGCACAGCCCATTGTCCGGGAACGGTCGCTCCCTAGCCTCCCAGGCCAGCGCAGCGGGGAGCTGGGCGGCCTAGTGCCCCCTAACTGAACGCGGTATTACTAGTGCTAGCGGCGGCTCAGCGAGATCAATCTGCATGCGACATCGAGCCAGTGCAGTGGCGCGGCATGTACAGCGTTAAAAACAGCGCTGCGACCGCTGACTCAGCTCATGCACCGTATACGTGTACCAGAGTAGTGAGATCGCGAGCAGCTAAAATCAGCTCTGCCCATGAGCCCGTTCGCTCCTTAGACCCTCAAAAATGAGCTTCCTCAATTAACCATTTAGCTCCTTAGCCCCCTGTTTTGAGATTGGCAGCGGCACACCCACATCCAAAAACAGGTTGAGTGCCCCCCCCCCCCGGGCTCTACGGTACGGTACGGTAGACCTACCCTCTTTTTCTCCAGTGGCTCCAGCTTCAGAACTGCAGACCGACTCTTGTTTTTTTAGCTCCCTGTGTTTGGCTTCCAGTTCCACAGCCCTCAGTTCCCAGTCTGATGACAGGGATAGCTGTCGGCCGCAGCATTTTATTCTTGGGCGCAAATCCTAGCTGGTCATACAGCCCCTGGCCTGAGGGCCTGACGATCAAAGTCCTCCTCCCTGAAGTGGTCACTGCAAACAGTACTGTGAGCGGAAGGGCCATCCCACTGAGCTAGCTTGATCCTTGAAATCCAAATTTTTCGAGTTGCATCATCTTTAGGAAAGGTGTGCAGACTGACACCATCGCTGGTGCCTTTGCTACACCCAGCAACAACACATCTCCACGGCATTTTCTTGAGATATGCACTCCTATCATGCCTATCCAAAATTCCCTGCACTGGATATACACAGACAAGCGTCGTCCGCTAGCTAGATGTTCCCGATGGTACGTCACAGGTCACCTGACAAGGCACGTGACTGGGCCCTATTTTTCGAGGGGCGTGACAGACTAGCTGATAAACGTGCGATTTAGGCAATTTCAACGAAGCTTAGAGAAGTACACAGATCTTTTTAATAAAAAGTATATGCGATTTCTAGCAATATTGACACAATACTTTGATATTATCATGAAATGTAATTCTAATTGACTCGCCCTTTAAGCCCGCCTCACACTGTGCAATTTCCTGCGATATCGCGTCGCATCGCAGGAGATTGCCCGAGATCGTGCACTGTGAGAGGTCTTGCGACGCAACAGCAGGCGATTTTTCTAATATCGCAAGCAATCGCCTCGCATCACAGGGTTTTTGAACATGTTCAAAAATTTTGTTGCGATGCGATGCGATTTCCATCTAGTGGACAGAGGAACAACGTAGAAAGGGGAGGAGATTCCCTTTAAATGTGGCAGGATAGCCGGATAGGCCATCATTATTTAACATCAGCCTGCCGGCCTATCACAACCGCATGACAAAAGACAGAATGAAGACGGAAACATGTTACGAGATTGGATGTAACCGTAAGTAATTTGATGAAATTGTGCACTATGCATTTTTTATCGCACAAATTTTTTGCATATGTAGTCCCGTACATAGGATTTGATTGGAGTGTGATTTCATCGTTTTGCGCAGTGCAGGAATGGGTCGAAGATCTGACTTGAGTCTTGAGTATGCCTGTTACTTTGGATGGGAATTTTACCCTGAAAATTTAACTTAATCGTTTCGGCGAACCTCACTTGGTCTGGGATTCTCATTGCCAAATCATACTAGAACTTGAAGTCTGGTGCACACATTTGTACATTATATTTATAATTATCTTGGCCCAAGATTAACTAATTTGTGGGATGCTTTGACTTACTTTTTAACTCTAAATCTAATTCTAAAAAGGAATCTAATTAACCTAGTATAATAGTAAAGTAAAACAAAGAAAGTTACTAGGCCCTAGATCTAAATTACTTAGAGATAAATAAATGTAAAAACCCCATGCATATTACTGACCTCTAACTTTTTTAGGGACTACTATTTGAAGGTCCTTATTCCCCCAAAATTCGGAGTCCTTTCATATCAACTCTAACCCACAAAGTACATTCAACAGCGGCAGAAGCAGTGACAAGAGTAATTATACACAGCCCTGTCGCGCCGTCTGGTCGGGCTATGACAAGAGTTGTACTAGGCCTACTAGTAATCTAGGTCTAGTCTACGTTGTGGGCACAAGAAGAGGAACTATGTTTTAACATAAATAATATGTAAGTTGTTCATAGTTGACTCGTCTAAGTTAGAAGAGAGAGTGTTGCAGCTGGCAGCTGGCCGAAGAAGTACGGTATGTACGGTTATTAAAATAATTTGGCCCCCAGGGCGCTGGACCGACGCTTGCCTCGTTTCGGTACCTCAACTTCCCTGAGATATGGGCTCGGCAGCCATGTCCATCAGTGCTTACATGCGTCGTAAACAGCATACAAATTTTAGGTAGCTGCTTTTCTCGTTGGTATATTTTTTTTTCAATATATAGATGTATTAGATCTATAATATTTTTCAAAATTTCCCCTCTCTTCTAGGATTCTTTGCTATGCTGGATAAATGGATTTTATTTATATTAATTAATAGGCCGATATATTTTGCATCTCAGTTTTTGCACTGTAATATTATCCACAGCTCGCCCAATACTAAGCTGAGTTGAGATGATTTATTTCAGGTTTTTGCTCAAATTTATGATTAAGGATCAAAGAATTCTTCATTATTCAATTTGTAAGGACTGAAAGTGAGGTTTTGGGTATCATTAACCTTGTTCACAAAACAATAAGTGTTTAAATTCTTTTATAGCTGCAATGTATTTTACTTCCCATTATTCAAACATAATCTCTTTTTCAGTTAACCCATTGCCTTCTGGAATCAGGTGGGTCCTGTATCAAGTTTTGAGCAAACTTTAGGGAATAAGAGAATTCAGCAGTCAACAGCTACATGTTAATACTTTGAAAGTTATTGTGAGATCTACTTTAGATGATCATGATTATGTTGTACTATTTGTTTCAGAATATTCATATTGATAAGTTAAGAATGTATTTTAAAATGTCATAAATCACAAGTAAGCTGGCTACTGATGTCAAGAATGTAGGAAAGTTTGTAACATGTTTCTAGCTTTTGTCCCCCCCCCCTTATTTTTTTTGCATAGCTCATTTTCTAATTGAAACTTTATAGGATTTTTCAAGCTGTCTCTTGGAAGCTGTTCTGCAAGTAGTATACCATCTCATGAGAAACGCAGTGCTATCAACCCTCGATCTTTCCCACAATGCACGCACTGTAATGTCAAAGAAATTGCCTTGGAAAAGTTACTGGTAAGAATTGTTTTTGAAAACAGACTTTTAAGAAAATTATAACTTGTCATGCAGGTTCCTTTTTTTTTTAATTTTACCTTGTCTTGTTTCTTTTATTTTGATTGAATTTAGTTGTTCAAAAAGATAGTCGTATAATTTGCCGAGAAATGACATGAACACAACAGATACCAGAGGGACGACACCTCTCATTCAAATAAAATGCTTAATTTTGATTTAATCTGTCAAAACATATTGTTATAAATGAATGGATTTTCATTGATTTTAATTGCAATTGCACAAAATTATTTTGAATGTATTGCATTCAGGCTGAGCGAAGCAAAGAAATTCTGGATCTTATCTCTTAATCAGTTTTTATTCTTTGTCAAAAATCTATCCAGTAAAGTGTATTCAAGTACAGTATAATATGCTGATAATTTGTTTGCTGTTTGATTTAAGCAGGGAAATGTAATTAACTCTTAGTTACATTTCCCTGATTTAAGCCAGTGAGAATGAGTTTGATTGTAGAGTAATCAAGGGTGTTACTAAACTGATGGATTTAGTTAATGTACCCTTTGTTTCTTTTTGTTATTAGCTCTTTATTACTTATCATTGTACCTCTCATGTTTTATTGATGAAGCTGTAAACATCTCAGATAGCATCTACCAGATGAAATCTACCAGATGACCATCCTATAGAAGCTATAAATGCCTCACACAACGAAATATCCACCTTGCCAGAGAGTTTCTATGAACTGTCATCCCTCAGAATTTTAGATTTGAGTGACAATGAAATCACAGGTATGTTCTCTTATTTCTCACTCATATGTCTGAATAAATATGAAATGTGAATACATGAATAATAAGGATTGAAAACCAGGAATGAATTCAGCTTGTGCTGGACTTTGCTGGATTTCTGTCTTGTATCGAGCAAAACAAAATTCCCTATTTATTCCCGGTAATTATGATTTTTGGAATCCAGCTGCCAGCCCTTCCCAGGGTTATACATCCAGGGTTATAACATTATTTAGTCCAAAAGGGGGCTGCAGGAAAAAAAAATCCTCAAAAAGCCCTTTTATGTCTTTGTTTTTCTCTAAGGGTGGAGGGGGGTTGGCCTCTTCAGTTTTCACTTCACCCATGAATCTGCCTGCATGTATGTTTGAGTAATACTGGCATCCATAATTTCATGATTCACAAATTAAAATCCATATTTGAATATTAATAAGAACAAATGAAATGACAATACATTTGGTTTTTCTATCAATGAAAAATTAAATACCGTACATGAATTTCAAGCAAATGTGTTGATAAATAAGAACATCTATTTTGATCCCTTTATTTCCTTGCAGATCTGGATGCAAGCAACTCTTTGGCATGTCAGTCATGTTAGCATAATTCAGTATCCAGATTTGACCCCTCATAGTTCATAAGGCTTTCCTATACTAAAGATTTACTGCAATAAATCATATATACCTACCTATTATGCCAGTAGTCTTGACTACGGGACCCCTCCGAGAATGAGTCACAATATTGTGCGCACCCCCCGTAATCCTATTGTCCCCTTCGCCACTCACGCGCGTCAACACGCCACGGCCATCTTCCTCTTTCTTGCTCGCCCCCGACGAGTTAGGATGTCGAGTTACGGAGCTCCTGAAATCAGGTCTTTTTGTATCTTTTCAGCGCGCTTTTTCGCATCGTAAAAGCACTTTTCGGTACTTATATTCGTCTAGATTATAGTACTCTTGTGTTTTGTTAGTCACTTTTGCCGATTGAAAGGGATTTTGATTCCTTTTTCTAATTAATTTTTTTTTTTCACTTTTACGGTTAGCCCCACGTTGTTATATCTGTGTGTTTATGGATGTTTCCGTTTGGCACCGAGCCTTTGGGTTCGGTGTTTGTTGTTATTTGCTGTGAAATTTGTTGTGCGTATCTCCAAATTTATTATTATTATTACCTGCACTCAGTCAAAGTATTTTGGTATATTTGTCTGTTTTATTGCAGTGTTATGAGTTCGGAAGAAGAAGCAGCTAGGTCGCGGAGACCTGCTTCTTCCGAAGAGTCGTCTAGCAAGACGGCTCGGCCCTTCAGAACTCTCCCGAGTACTTCGGTACATGGGGGAGGAAGGAGGGCTGCAGGTAAGTTGCCTAGAGGTGTTTCCCTGCAGAGTTTGCCAGTCTCGGAGCTTGCGGCTTCGGGGCGGGTGGCGTTAACTGAGCTTGGGACGTCAACTCCGATGCCCGTGGCTTCGGGGTGGGTGGCGTCAGGTTCTAGTGGTGTGTTTCCCGCACGGTAGCGTTCACTCGCTTAAATCCGTTAGCGGAGACGCGTCCCACTAGTGGTTTGGATATCTCGAATCCAATCCCCCGATCGTTAAGACCAGAGGGGGAGATGTGTTTCCCGCACGGTAGCGTTCACTCGCTGAAATCCGTTAGGGGAGACGCGTCCCACTAGTGGTTTGGATATCTCGAATCCAATCCCCCGGTCGTTAAGACCAGAGGGGGAGATGTGTTTCCCGTACGGTAGCGTTCGTTCGTTTAAACCCGTTAGGGGAGATGCGTCCCACTACTGCAGGGCAGCTCACGGGCTCAGCCCATGTTGGTCTGGGTTCTCAAACCCTAGCCCCCGGCCGATGCCAATGGGGGAACGAGTACTTCCCAGGCTGTCTATATTGCCAGCTGATGGGAATGCTCGAGCTAACAATTATGGGCGCTCTTCGGAGCAACAGTGCGTGACTACTTAGTAGTCGATGGACAAATACCGAGTCATCTCGGTTCGCCCTTGCACTGAGTGCGAGACTACTAGTGCTCTCCTATTGCCGCTCTCTAGTGGTTCAATAGCGAGTTCACATGCCTTTAGTAGTCTATGGGCGCATACCGAGTCATCTCGGTCTGCCCTTGCACTGGGTGCTTTCAGCACCCGGCTCAGACTTTGGGTTCAATACCCATAAGTGCGGTCACCGGAGCGAGTGATTACTTCCGGTCTGACCTGAGGTCACGATTACTAGTGCTCTCCTATTGTTGCCCACGGGCGGAACAATAAAGAGTTCACTTACTATTAGTAGTCGGTGGGCGTATACTGGGATCTTGTCCCAGTCTGCCCTCGCACCTGGTTATTGAATAGCCCCTGGCCGACGCCGTATGGGGGAATGAGTGCTACCCGGGCTGTTGCTTTGCCAGCTGATGGGTAGACTTGAGCCCATTTTATGGGCGCTCTACGGAGCAACAGTTGTGCTGACCTGTGTGTGTGACTGCTAGTGCTCTCCTATCGCCGCTCTCTAGTGGTTCAATAGCGAGTTCACATGCCTTTAGTAGTCGGTGGGCAAATGCCGGGTCTTCCCGGTCTGCCCTTGCACTGGGTGCCTTAGCGCCCGGCCCATGGCTGTTGCATCTTCTTGCTCAGCCGTTATGGGTAATTGGTGCGCGTCTTTGGGTTCAATACCCTCAGCGCACTTCTCCCATAAAGGGAGGTGAGCGTCCCTCAGCGGAGGGTTCGGTTCGTGTTCCCGAAGGGCTTCGGGGATCCGAACGAAACCGAATAAACGCTCTAAAAAGGCGGGTTTCGACTTAGGCTCTTGTTGAGCCAATCAGAAGGAAGCCTAGGGAAGGGGCTAAAAGAGGCAAGGCTTTGCCTGCCTCTTGCCCGTCGGGTTTCGCTAACCCACCGGCCTCTCAAGCTGAGATGTTCGGTGTGAGGCGGGCTTTGCCCAGACTCAGGGTTGGTCCCTTGTACCAGGCACCACATCCCCTGCTTTTGTCCCTTTGTTGGGGTCGGACATTGAGACTAATTAACCTTTTATGGTTTATTCTTCTTTGTCTGTGACGGGATCACATGCGCCTCCTATTCTCGTAGCCTCGGGGCTCCGTCGGGTGAGGAGTCTTATGGTGGTCCATGGGTGAATCCGACTGTTTCGGCCTTTGTTCGTGATCCTTTGTCACGAACAATGCAGGCGGAACCAGATTTAGAGGCGGCATCTCAAGCTTCGGTTTCCGAATCGCTGGGGCAGGCAGAGCCTCGGTCGCTCTCCCTTTGTGGGGTGGAAGCGATTGTTTTGTTCTGATTTTTCCCTGACTTGCAGTCAGCCCGCGCGCAGGGTTCGACTTCGCTTGGGTTCAGGCAGCGGGTTTCCTCCGAGGGTGTTTCTCTTGCGGAGGATTTCAAGCTGGAGTAAGGACGCATTGATGTGGCGCTTTTTAAGCGTCATGTTTGGTTTGCAGTGGTCAGTTTTCCACTGTAGCTGCCTCGGTCATCTACCGTCGCAGAGTCTTGTCCACGACTTGGTTGGTAGCTGTCTTTGTTCCTTTCTCCCCGCTTGGGAGGCCATCTCCGGGGACGCTTTTGTTCTCTTTGACGGGCGAGACGGATTCTTCATAGATCGGTCCGCCCCGCTCCCCGGAGGGGCTATAGGAACTCGGTCACCTCACAAGCCCTCGCTTGTTCTCGTGCCTCATCGGAGATCGAATCTCTGTTGAGAAGGTAAGAGACTGGCTGTCTTTTTCCTTTTCTCCGACTTTTGTTTTTCCCAAGCGCCCAAACTTCAGTGCATTTTCGGGTGGAGACTCTCGCCTCCTTTCTCCCGTTGATCAAGAGGAAGGACTACGAAGATGCGTATTTCCACATTTCCATTCATCGCGCTTCGCGCAATCTCCTGGGGTTTTTCCTTCCTCTCAGAGACTTATCGCTTTCGCGCTTTTCCCTTCGGGCTGCGCTCAGTCCTTCGGGTTTTTATTCAGGTTGTAGCCGTGCTGGCAGCCTCTCTGAGGCGACACGGCCTTCGGCTATTTTTGCTACCTGGACGATTGGCTTCTCCTAACGGAGTTACACGATCATTTGTTAGATGAGACTCGTTTGCTCGTCAGTCTTTCTCAAGGCTTAGGTTTCCTATTTAATTGGGAAAAGTCAGAGTTAGTTCCTACTCGCAGCCCAGTTTTTTTTCTGGGGCTGTGTTAGACATACGGGATCAGTTGGCTTGGCCCAGTCGGGACAGGATTCTCATCATTGTCTCTGCGGCTGGCAAGCTCTTGCTGGCCAGAAGGGTCAAGGCAAGACAGTGGCTTCAGTTCCTGGGTTTTCTAGCCAGTCTAGTCGATGTTCTGAACGACTGCCGGCTCCTCATGAGACCTTTTCAGAGACATCTCCTCAGGTTTCTCAAGCTGGGAAAAGATTCTCTGTTGGTCGGGATTCCAGTACCAATAAGAATCAAGTCTCTTCTCTCTCGTTGGACGATCGAGGAGTTAATCGCGCGAGGCAAGCCCTTCGGTACCCCTCTTCCGTCGATCTCGTTTTCGGTGGACGCCTCTCGGTTGGGGTGGGGAGGACATTGCAATGACAGCACGGTCGCGGGGGATTGGTCTCATCTTGGGACTCTTCCCCATATCAATGTCCCGGAGTTTATGGCAGTTCTGTTAGTTCTGCTTCATTTCAGAAGTCGATTTCTCAGACGTTCAGTCTGATCCTCACCGTGGCGGCTTATTTCAATCGGCAGGGAGGCACTTGTTCTGCTACCCTGAGTGCCCTAGCAGCACAGCTGTGGAGGTGGTGTCGTCGCATGGCGATCACACCCGTGGCCTTTTTCACCCCGGTCAGGAGAACCTCATTGCGGATTTTCTGTCTCGGGTCAGGTGTCTAACATCAGAATGGATGCTCCATCCAGAGGTCTTTTCCGCATTCGCAGTTGCCTGGGTCCACTGGAAGTGGATCTTTTTGAAATATTGCTCCCGTGCGCGCGATTGGAGAGCTTGGGCTCTTGATGCTTTCTCTCTCAGTTGGGAGAATCTTTGAGGGTTTGCCTTTCCTCCCTTCCAGCTGATTCCGCGAGTCTTCCGGAAGATCAGGGAAGATCGCGCTCGGGTGCTTGTGATAGCTCCCTTTTGGCCCAGGAAAGTTGGTTTTCGGAGCGAATGAGCCTTCTGGTGGCTCAACCGTTCCTTCTTCCGTTAAGAGCGGATCTGGTGTTGCAGCCCCTCTCGGGGATTCTTCACCACGATCCAGAGTCCCTTCTTTTGGCTGCTTGGCCCCTGTCGGGGAATCTGCAAGACAGTCGGGTCTCTCTGATAGTGGCGCGGATTTCTTAATGTCCATTCGTAGAGTTCTACTAGGGGAATCTTATAATTCCCGTCTTTCGGTCTTTTTCCTCTGGTGTAAAGAGCGAAATCAAACCCCGTCTAAGGCTCCTATTGGTTCAATTGCGGATTTTCTAATCTCGCTATTTGACAAAGGGAGATCCATCTCTACTATCCGAGGCTACCGATCGGCGATCGGGGCCATTCCTTCAGGCTTCTTAGATGGTTCGGGGATTTCCAATTCCCCGCTATTGAGTGGTTTGATTCGGTCGTTCTTTCTGAAACGTCCTCCTTGTTCTAGGTTAGTATCGTCTTGGAGTCTGCCTAAGGTCCTGGAGGCCTTGGGAAACCTCCTTTTGAACCGTTAGGTGAAGCTCCGCTTCATCATCTTACGGTTAAGACGCTCTTTTTGGTAGCTATTGCCTCTGGGCAGAGGCGCAGTACTCTTCATGCTCTCTGTCTTTCTCCTGGTCATGTTCGCTGGGAGAGAAAAGGTGTTAGATTGATTCCTAAGGCTTCTTTTATGGCCAAGAATCAAGCGGCTGCCTCTGGCCCTGTTGAAATTTTTCTTTTTTCCGCTTTCTGGATTTCCGTCAGTGCGCAAGGACAAAGTTTGGTGTCCTGTTAGGGCTCTCAAATGGTATATTGATAAGACTAAGTCCTATCGTAAGGATGATCAGTTGTTCCTGATCATTAGAGGGCCTTTTTCTCTTGCTTCTCTTGATTCCATTTCTAGATGGATCGTCGAGGCTATTAGGGCCGCTGGCGCAGAGGCTCTTTTATCTGACAGTAAGCCTTGTGCTCATGACACGTGTAGTGTCAGCACTTCCTGGGCTCTGTTTCAAGGTGTGGCGCTAGATGATATTTTGAAGGCTGCTTATTGGCGTTCGCCCAATTTCCTTCATCTCTTGCTACCTTAGGGATGTCCCTGCAGGTGAGGCTATTTTTGCATCAGCCATCTTGAAGGCCGCTGTGTCTTCTTTGTAATCTTCGGTGTAATCCTATTCCCTTCTGCTTGAAACATGCCTCCCGGTCTTTGAGTTGGCGCTGGTCTGGCATAATAGGTAGGTATATATGATTTATTGCAGTAAATTTGTAAAATCAGCATTGATTTTCTTATTTACTATATAAATCTATATACCTACCTATGACCCTCCCTCCTTCCCCTCACCTTGCAAGCAACATGTTTCTTCTTGGAGTTGCTCGCAAAAGAGGAAGATGGCCGTGGCGTGTTGACGCGCGTGAGTGGCGAAGGGGACAATAGGATTACGGGGGGTGCGCACAATATTGTGACTCATTTGTGTTAAATTCTCGAAGGGGTCCCGTAGTCCAGACTACTGGCATAATAGGTAGGTATATAGATTTATATAGTAAATAAGAAAATCAATGCTGATTTTACAAGTTTTCTTGACACAGACAGTGTCATAGCCAGCATATGGTGAAGCCTATACCCCTTGGCTCCAACTATTTGGAGACAATTCCACTGTCCTGACCAACTTTGACGGACCCTGGTTTAAAACTGAATCCCGTCTTTCAGATGGCATTTCTATGCCCAAAAGTAAATAATCATGTCTGATTAATATGTGTCTGTAAAAACCCACTTGTAAACATTGGTGCAATCATAGCTAACAGAAGCAGTGGCAGATTTAGGGGGGGGGGGGGCACATCCGGCCCGTACTCCCACCCTTTTTGGAAGAAAAATGTGCATTGTGCCTCCCTTTTTAGAATGGAAACCTTTCTATTATATGATAATTGTATTGTTTGTTATACAGTATACTATATATTGATGATTCAAGCAAAATTTGCATTTGAAAAATGTAGTTACATGTACTTGAAAATTGGGAGATGAAACGTTTTTATTTTCAACAAATCATGTGAACTACTGAGAATCCATGAAATAAATGTACAATCAGGAACAACATCTAATAGCACAACTCTCTGTCTCAGCTAGGTGTGATTCAAATGAAAAAAAAACAACACCACCACCAAGTCCATGCATGAGCAGGGGAAAACAAAATTGCCTTATCAAAATTATTGTCTTTCAATTACATGTATTTTTCTTTTGTTGGGGGGGGGGGGGGGGTAAACTATGGTTTGTTTCATTACATGTTACAGGTTTTTAATAATTACTGAATTTCTTTTCTGTTTGTATTGCTGAAAGAAGAAACAAATATTCTAGTGTGCTTGCACTTCCTTCACACAATCTTGTATTATATGACTGGAAGGCATTCTATGCAGTGCATTTTGTTTAGCCTCTGCTATAAAAAGAAAGTGCGAATTGTAATTCTTTACATTTATCAGACAAGTATAATAATGATTAACAATTGTGATTAACAATCTTGTGAAATGAAATTTAAATTTGGGTTTATTGGAATTACTGTGCCAAAATACAAGATTTGTATTTCATATTTAATAATAAGATAACTATTATGTATGTATAAACTGTACTTCAAAAAAAACAGTTTATAGACTTGATAAATAATTGTCGATTTTTTTTTTCTTCATTCATTATCAGAATATTTATATAAATAAGGATTCACAACTTCAACAAACAACTGAATATTTTTATACAACTTGTTAAATGTCATCAATTTCCAATTTGGCTTCTAGCAGAAAGAAAAAACACAAAACCCACTCAACATTATTCACCCGCTTGTACCTTATTTGGGTTATTTAGAGTTTCGCTCTAATAGAAGACCTCAAAAAAGTGCTTTCCAAATGTCAACATAAGATATGATTGCTTATATCATGTTTGTGCAGAAATGTAATTTGATATTTTCGAATCATTGATAATGAAAAAGGCGAGAATGAAAAAAGTGAGAGAGGGGGAAAAGGATACAGAAACATATGAAGGAATTTTATTTAATACTGGGTCTACGATTATATATGGTGTGTTCTCATGAAAGTGAATATACATGTTATGTAAATGTTGATCAAGAAATGATATTATATTTGTATAGCTAATTTGTGTTAAGATACTATATAAGATCATGATGTGCATAAAACAAGTAAAAAATGGTTGACAATGACAAATATTGAAATGCTCCCCCAGATAGACAATATGTAACTATACATATACATGTAATTTGTATACTAATATTTGTTATAATATTGGTAATGTTTTTTGAGGTATTGATTTGCTATTAAGCAGATATTCCACTAAATGTAATGCACATGGTTTGTTTGTTAAAATGTATACATACACAGAGGTGGGGTTGTGTTTTCATTTCAGGAAAATGGACCTTGTGTGTTTACTGGAACTATGCTTGACTCACTGTAAGCACATTCTCTCTCTCTCTCTCTCTCCCTTTCCCTCTTTCTTTCTCTCTTTTCTTTTCTTTTATCAAAACCATTTCATTTGTATTTCCCATAAAATAGAGTAACTTTTCTTTAACATGCAGCTTTCATCTTGCTATTGTAAGGGATATTCAGCATGTCTCCAATAAAGATGCATGATACAGCTCGGTGTTTCACTCCGTCCTATGTGAATATTGTTTACTGAGAGGGGATGTGAGAGAGTTCCAGAGAGAGAGGGGGAGGGGGTGGAGATAATTATAGTTCTAATAGTCATTGAGAAATATTAAGAGAGCAATAGCGGGGGACAGGAGAGAGAAAGTGATGTGGAGAAGCAAAGAAAGAATGATATAAATAGAGAACGGGGGAGGGGCAAAGATCAGGGCACATCCAAACTTTTAAAGGGGCGGGGCACACACAGAAAATACCTGACAATCAAACAGAAGAAATATTAAAAAAAATAATTAAAAGATGAATGCTCGGAAACCATTACCCTATTAAACCCATACTTCTGATGAAATAACGCTCAGAGCAATTGTCACCGAAGCAAATGCCGGATCACCGCTTAATTAAAACAATGAACTGATTCTATTATAATTCATATCATTGGCGGATCAGGGGGGGCACTTCCTGCCCGTGCCCCCCCCCCTTTTGGAAGAAAAGTATGCATTTTGACCATAGACGATCCGCCATTTTCTTACTGAGCCAATTTTGAAGGATTGGCGAAAATTTGTCGCCCCCCCCCCTCCACTGAGCAACTTTTCGAGAAGCTGGCGAGACCCAAAAAATAGGGTCTACTTTTTGACAAACTTTCATTTGCGTGCCCCCTCTTTTACTCAATCCTGGATCCGCCCCTGATTCATATTATCAATATTTCATTCTGCAAAGAAAAAAAACCAACAAATCGGTGAATCCAAAATAAACAGAGTTCAAGAGAAGTCAAATGGATGTCGGGGGGAAAATAACTCGATTAACTAAATAACTATAACCCGAAGTTCATCTTTTCTTTTCCAATCCATCTAACTTTACATAGAATAAAAATGTACCTCTCCCCTAAATGTTGGTTACCTCATTTATAATTATAAGTCTCTATACTAATTTCAATTACTACATAAGCTACACATTCGTTACACATGCGTTTCATGTCTTTTTTTATTTAAAAAACATAATTACCTTTCACGTTTTAGGAATTTTGTTTACGTGTGTCAGTTTACGTGTGTCAGACATGAATCGCAAATCCTGTGGTAGCGAGCGATGGCCTGCGATATCGCTTTGCATCGCATCGCATCGCGTCGCAAGTGATCGCTTGAAAAATCGCACAGTGTGAGGCGGGCTTAAAATGAAATCGCGTAGTTTAATTGTTTAGAAGTTTAGAAGTTTATTATGACTCAACGACCCACATGGGGTTTGGGAGTATAATACAATGTATGTACAAAATTAAAATATAATTACAAATATACAAATATATATACATGTATATCATCTATCAGAATACCAATAAAACAGCATGAAGAATAATGCAGGCACTGCCTGAAATTGTAAAACATAAAATTGTAAAAGTATTTAAAAAGAAAATAATCACGATATAATGACAGAGTATAGTGATGTTGGATATCTAACGAAAAAAGGACATTATTTCTCTTCAAAACCTCGAAACATGCAGAGTCCTTTTTGACTGGAATTAAACAATTCATTAAATTTAAATGTGCTGGGGTATTTCCAATAATATCTCTTGAGGAATTGTTTACGTTAGATCTCAAAGAAAGGACATATAAACAAATAGTGAAATGCATCACTGATATCATTTTGTAGAACAATGAGTACATAAACGTTCAGCTCTCGGAATCTGGCTGTAACGCCCAATCCCTATTGGGAGTTTGTGATTGAGACGTCGAAATGTGCAGAAAGTTCTATTATTTTCGTTAAGGTGAATCAAGTACTTTTCAAAACATAATCTCTGTTTGAAAATTCTATAAATAGTACAGTGCTAGTTTAACTCAACATCACTGTGCCACTCCTGCTTACTTACATCTTGAAGTTTTTGGTTTACGATGCTCTTAAAATTTGATGAAGTCAGATTGATGGCTTGATTTTTCCACAAGTCAGAAAGACCTAATTTATCAAGAATATTCTTCACTTTGAGAATCCAAGACATAATTTGATTATTTCCGTTCGAAAACATGAAAAATTCAAAATTATACACAATGTTTGATAGCTTAGATAATTTTCCAGTTAGGACACGAAACCAGAAATTTAGCATTCGACTGGCAATAATTTTTTCTAGTTTGTAGCGACCAAGTTCACCGTAAACCATGCAGTTGGGAGTCCTTTTGGTTAAACCAAGCATTTCTTTACAGAACTTCAAATAGAACGTTTCAAGTTGGATTAGATTTTCAAAACCCCAAATCTCACTTCCATATAACAATATAGGTAAAATCAACTGATCAAATAACTCGAGCTGGATGTCTATTGGTAGACAAAGAGATTCAGTTCTTCTCTTCATAGAATACATATAAAGCTCTTCGTGCTTGGGTTACTTGTTTGTTAATAGCTTTGTTGAAGCTATTATTATAGTTAAAAGTTGTTCCTTGACATACTCATCACAAACATTTATTGGTTCATTATCAAAATGAAAATTAGGAATGTTCCTGACTTTTCCTCGAGAAAAAATAACAACTTTCGTCTTGGAAGTACTTACAGTAAGATGCCACAATTGGCAATAATCGGAAAGAACAAAGTCCAATTTGGAGCTCATTCGCACTTTCAGCAAGTAAAATAGTGTCATCAGCATACAGAAGAGTAAATAAGTTCAAATATAATTCAATTTCATTCTCATACAAACAATCATGGATTGACAAAGAAAGAGCGCTCAAGCCATTAATTATATCTCCCTCGTAACAGATTCAAAGTCATTTAGGTACAAAGCAAATAGAATGGGAGACAAATTTTCATCTTGTCTCACTCCAACATTACTACGAAAAAAAATCAGATTTCTGATCATCATATGATATACAGGATTTAGCATTCTCATCATGAATTATTGCACGCAACAATTTACCATTAATCCCATGGCTAAGTAACTTAATCAAAAGCGAACTTCGATCGACTAGGTCAAACGCCTTTTTGTAATCCTCAAAAGCACAATATTTTATTTTCCTTTTTAAATGCCAATCAATGATTGCATGCAATGAGAAAATATGATCCATCGTAGAATAACCTGATCGGAAACCAGCCTGTACTTCACCTAATAGATCATAAGATTCGATGAACAAAGTAATGCGTTCATTCAGGATAGCAGTAAATAGTTTTCCAATACAACTTAAGAGCGTGATACGTCTGTAATTATCCGCAGAATCGGGGGAGCCTTTACCTTGAATAAGGGCTTAATCAAGCCTATCACCCAACTAGATGGTATGATACCCGTATCTAACACTATATTAAATAATTTAGTAACTATTTTCAAGAGAGATTTAGAACTATTCTTTAACAAATCATTTAATATATCGTCTCCAGGAGCCTTGTTATTTTTAAGACGTTTAAGTTGCTGTGTCAATTCAGATTCTTCAATTCGTCGATTCAATTCATCGTTCAGACCAATGTTACATGAATTAATATTATTAATCAGTTTCACAAGAAGACTAATTGTTCAAAGTTTTGAAGTGGTTATAGAAATCATCTATTGATATTTGGGGGGAAACCTTGGTTCCCTTGTCATTTCTATTAATAATATTCCAGTAATATTTCGGATTTTTACTTTTCAAATACCTTATATTAGTTTGTAAGTCAGCAAAATACTTTCTTCTCTTAGATCGCACAAAGTTTTTATAACTCTTAGCAGTCGCTTTCTTTTCATCGATACATTCCGATTTGTTATGAATTGCATTAATTTTTTCCTAAATTCTTCGCACTCTTTATCGAACCAAGGTTGCGATTTGGAAAGCGTCTTTCTTTTTCTAAACGCGATTTACATTTTGTTTTGTGTAGCATTCAACTGCATCAATTTACACTGTTTGTAGTAGATTGGTCGCTCTGTCTATGTCCTCTTGACTCAAACAATCTACACTCATAGCAGCGGCGTATCCAGGATTTCCCAATAGGGGGGGGGCGCCAGGATTTATCGATCGCCGTCATGTGGGAGAAATTTTTGCTTCTGAAGAAGGGCTGAGATGCAAAATAGTGCTATATAGTGCTATATTTTTTTTACGACGGCCAATAGGGGGGAGGGGGCGCGCGCCTGTTGCGCCCCTCCTGGATACGCCACTGCATATAATCAATAAAAGCTTCTAATTCAGATATGGCAAAAGCATTCAAACCGTGTGCAAAGTCAGACTTTGGGGTGTTGTCCCATTTGATCTTTTGAAAGTTTTCACTATTTTTACTCATTTCGACATTGACTTTATTGTCAATATTTTTCAAACACGGAATATTTAACGTTGTTTTCGCAATGTTTGTCAGACATGAATTCGTCAAAAATATCTACGTACCATCTGCACATGTAACGTTTCCTTTACCTCGATCATCACCGATTCTACCGCTAACAATATGCAAATCTAGACATTTGCATAAATAAATCAATTTGAATACATTGTTGTTGGTCATGTGATCCATATTGAATCTGTAAGTGCAAACACCAGGAGATTCAAGTTCCTTTCTTGCATTGAAAATAGAATCGTTCATAAAATGCAAACCAGTTTCGTCTTGAATTTCATCTTCAATAGTAATGAAATCTTCAAGAGTACCAGTCCTAGAATTGAAATCACCTACCATTAACAAAGGTATATCATACTTGGCTTGGAGATTTATACAATCATTTAAAATAGTATCAAACATGCCACTTTCGTAATATTTCGAACCTTCGTGCGGTATGTAAACTGCTCCAAGCAAAGCTGAAAACCAGGTAAAACAAGTTTTATCCATAAAACTGAAATCTGACTCTGTTTCGTCCAATACCTCATAGCAACTTTCATATTTATCTGAAATGATTATCGCAAGACCATGAATGCCACCCAAAGTATGCAAAATTCTTGGATTTTTCTTCTTTGCTGTTATGCAATGAAAGTCATGGAAAATATTAGGGTCAATAAATTCAGTTTTAGTCTCAGATAAACAAACAATATCATAATGCTTTATGTATTCAGTGAACATTCCATAATCACATTTCTTCTTAAGACCACATATATTCAAGCCTTTTATTCGAAGTTTATTTGACGAAAGATTACAAGAGTTATGGTCGTGCAAAGCATGATGAACTTTGACTTTACAGGCATGTGCCTCGGAATCCTAAAGTTCTAAATATATGCCCAGGCCTTCCATCTTCTCTTCCTCCCACCCGAGCTGCATTAGGTTGTCGAGTGAATCAATTACTTTTACCACTTTTTCCTTTCCCTTGATGATGAAATGGATCTTGCCATCAATGGTCCACACTTTCAGGATAGCGGGGTCTTTCTTCATTTCTTGAACAACCTTGCTCCGTAGCCTGGTCAGGTCATCGTTGATGTAGACATCTTTCATAGTGGCTTTCTTCTTCAACTCCTTCTTCCTTTCATCAAAGAGGCCTTGGCCTCCCTCCTCGTGAATCGGACGATGATGGTGCGCTTGCCAGATGACCCGGACCCGAGGCGATGGCAGATACTCAGGTCAGCTTTGGACAGCTCCACACCTAGCTCCTTCGCCAGCCCAATGGCAACATCGGTGGTGTTCTCCTTTTTCTCCTCCTTTCATTTCATTTTCATTTAGATTTATTTCATTTCCAACAAAATACAAATCAAGTAAGTACAGTCAAGTAATTCAAATCAATACAATAAATAACAAAGTGCCGTCATAACAATTGAGATAAGTTGCTAACAGAAATATGAACATACAATCAATAACAAAACGACTGTGGCATTAATAAATAGAACCTTGTGATTTATATTTTGTGAAAATGGAGAGGCCCACTGAAAAGCGAAGCTTGTATATTGTGGGCTCCTCAAAAAGCAAATGCAGTAAATGAATTTTATGTAGCGAAAAATAAAAAAATTAAATAAAACACGATAAAGGCCAACAGAGACCGTGAGCAGGAACCAAAAGTATGAACTAAATTGATGAAAACAAACAAAACGAATGGAGTAAAATGAGGTAAATAAAGGGCAAGGAAGAGAGAGGGGAGAGAAAGAGAGGGGGAGGGTGATGGAGATAAAGAGAAATAAAGATGAGTCGGAATGAAAGGGGAAGCTGCGTGTGGATTAAAGGGGGGAAACAGGAGTAGTGGGCGCACAAAACCATTAAAAAAAATTGGGGAGGAAAAACAAACCAGTAACAAGAAATGTTATTATGTTTAGTTTTTTTGTTTTTGTTTTTTAGTTTAGTTTTCGTTTTGTTTTTAGATATGATTGTAAGATTTGAGTAAAAAACATTTTAATTTACCCTTAAAGCTGTTTAGGGAGGGGGAATTTTTCAAGACACAATCAAGGGAATTCCAGAAATTAGGGCCTTCAAAAATGAACGTATTTTTTGCTTTAAATGTCCTCAAAAGAGGTAAATGAAATTCATCTAACTGCCTAGTTGGGTATTTGTGAACGCTCTGATTTTTTACAAACATGTCTTGAAAAACACTGGGTGAACTACCATTATTATAACGATACATAAATTGACCTAACTGAAATGAATATAAATCCTTTATTTTGAGGATGTTATTTTCGAAAAATAAAGAGTCAGTATGAGAGCGCATGGGGGCATTGCAAATAATGCGAATAGCCCTCTTTTGTAATAACAAAACTTTTTCTATTAGTGTTTGATGGGTATTACCCCAGGCCAAGAGACCGTAATTTAAGTATGGTAAAATCCGTGTCGAATACATTTTCTTTACATTTTCTTTCCTTGTGTACTGCACAAGTCGCTCTCCTTCAAATCTATTCACCTGTACACTCTGCTTGACTCAGGTCGCCCTCCATCTCGGCAGCCTGACTTCTCCACGAGCTGGTCCATAGCTGCCTTCATCGCTGTCGACACCGCCGTTGTAACCGCTTGAATGATGATAGGTTGTAGGGTAGCCAATACTTTGGCTACCACCTCAGAAACGATGTCAGTTGGTGTTTCTTGCCTAGGAGCAGTAGGTCCGCCCTGTACCGGTATCAGGGGGCACGCCTGTGGCCGTGGCTACAACGTAATACAGCTCGTTTGAGGTCCGGCTGCATCACAGCAGACACTTCGTCGCCCAGCACCGTGAATCGTGATCTGCTCCCACTGGCCATGACGTCACAATGGGATGCGAGAAGAGAGACTGATGATAGCACACCACGATAAAAGCCTTTGTGTTGCCAGATCGCACCAACGCACTCCCAACCATGTATTAATAGTATATTAACAATTCTTATTTGCAGAGCATGTCTCTATGCGCTTAGAGAGTAAGAAATGATAGATAGAGAGTCACTGTACAGGGTTCAGGGATTAACAAGAAGTTTTTAAAAAGATAGGTCTTCAGGGCAGATTTAAAGTGTTCTAATGAATTAATGGACCTAAGGGAAGCTGGAAGAGCATTCCATAGAAATGGCGCAGCATAGGCAAAACTGCGCTTACCGTAAGTTTTTGTTTGGGCTGTTGGCACAACAAAAAAGTGTTGCTTACTGGAACGTAAATTTCTTTTAGCTTTGTATAAGTTAAGTAATTCAATTAGATATGATGGGGCTAGGTTATGAAAGCACTGATAAGCAAGTAACAATATCTTGAATGTTATACGGGTATGGACTGGCAGCCAGTGTAAATTCTGTCGGATAGAAGATATTGATTGGTGTTTTTTGGAGCAGGACACTAAGCGAGCAGCCGAGTTTTGGATAATTTGTAATCTTTGTATTTGCCGAACTGGTAACACTTGCAGTAAACTATTGCAATAATCTATATGACACATTACAAAAGCATGAAGTAAACGTTCTGCGGTGTTTTTGTCTATGAAAGAGCGGATTCTTCCAATTCTATGAAGAGCAAATGATGCAGATCGGCATTGTCGAGTTCAAACTTATTATCAAAAATTACACCTAAATTTCTACAAGTTTCAGTTGCTTGAACGATTGTGCCATCCAGGTCTATTGAAGATATGGGAATCGTAGATCTATAGCGAGAAGTAATGTGAAGAAATTCCGTCTTGCTACTATTTAGCTTAAGACCATTTCCCCAAGACCACCCTTTGATAGTTTTCATGTACTCTGATATTTTCAAAAATACATCATCTATATCAGATTGTTTAAATGCTATAAATAACTGAGTATCGTCGGAATAAAACATCTTGTGTACACCGTGTCTATCAATAAGGGATTCTAATGGAGACGTGTACATAGTAAGCAAAAGAGGTCCCATTACATATCCTTGCGGAACTCCTTGGGATAGTTGATGTGGTGTGGATGTATCTTTACCAATAGCTACAGTATGAGTTCGCCCTGTTAAGTATGACTTAATCCAGTCATGTGCTTTACCACATATACCAAATCTTCGCGACGCCCGTTTTAACATGGTATCATGCCTGATAGTATCAAATGCAGATGAAAAATCTAAGAGGACTATAACAACTTCTTCGCCTTTGTCTAGGGAAGTTAAAATATCATTAGTTACACGTAATGAAGCAGTTTCAACACTATGAAATGACCTATATCCTGACTGTGATCGGGCATGAAGATTGGAAGATATTTCTGTAATTGCAATGCCGCCAACTTCTCTAGAATTTTAGCAAAAAACTTCAGGTTAGCAATAGGCCCATAGTTCTTTAAGTCTTCAGGATCACTCTTTATACCTTTGAGTTTGGGGGAAATACTAGCACGCTTAAACTCGTCAGGAAAACACCCACTCTTAAAAAACTCGTCAACAATAAATGTAATAATAGGAACTAATTCATTACGAAACATCTTTACGAATCGAGTGGTAATAGGGTCCAAATTACATGTTGCAGAGGAAGACTCATTTATAACTTTTAACACTTCATATTTAGTAACAGACCTAAAACTCTCAAATGAGAAAGTTTTCTGTTCTTCATCTATAAAGCGTTCTGTGTCACTGTCTAATTTCAACTGTAAATCTTGCAAGATGTTGTCAACCTTCTCTGTGAAATACTGAATAAAGCGTTCACTAAGGGGTATCGAACAGTCTCTATTACTGGGAAAAACATTCGACGAATGAGGCCGCGTCATTTGATCAACTTTCCTGAATAATTTGCGAGAGCTGCAGTCTTTCAACTGTTCCCTATGATATATCTTCTTTGCTGCTGTCAGTTGATTGCCGTTTGGAGAGAAAGCTTTACGTTCAAGACTCGACTAAAAACCCCTAAAAACATCGTGCACGACGTTTCGAAAGATGTCGTGGCAGTGTGTACGGTGCCATAGGGCTTGCATTAGAGCGATTTTCAGAAAATCGTTCATGTCGCCGTGTCGTGTCGTTTGTCGTTTGTCGTGTTCGGTGTTAATCCGTCTTAAATGATATGGATATAGAAAACATAACGTGCATAATTATTAATGCGCAAGGGGGAACGGGAGTGATATCCTATACGTGCATTTTGTATCCATATCACAGTGGAAATATTTTCGAAGGAAATTTTGGTTGGGTTGGGTATGGGGGAGGGGCTCCTCCTTTACACCGTGGCAACCGATATTCCTAAGTGACGTGATATCCTACACCTCCCCTCCCCCGAATGATGTCTTCAGATCGGTTTAATCTGTCATAAGGGAATGAATAATATATTTGAGGCGATATACAATAACATGTTTCCAACTTTATATGAAGGCCATTTCCCCCATCCATGTCAATTTAGTTGTTGATAATAAGAATGACTTATGCGACAGCCACCCAAGTGTGCGGTTACGTAAACCCGAAACCCTAACCCTAAACTCTAAACCCTAACTCCAACCCTAACCCTATATATTGTTTTCATTTCGGGAGGCTGTCGCAAAACGGAGTTTACCCTGGTACATGCTTCCATGATATGAGTAAAAAGTATAAATAAATAAAATTGAAATAAAGAGTCCTAAAATAGAGAGTGGCAGAAATCCCCTCCTTTAAATTTTTTTTTTCTCACATTTAATAGTTACATGTTCCTCCCCTTCACCCTGTATCATCGAACATCAACCCCCACATAAAGGAAATTGTAGCACAGAAAGAATTAAGTTTCAACTAAGAAACCGTCCCCCCTCAAAAAAAAAAAAAATCAAATCAAAGTTCAGTTTAGAAAATAATGGCATGCTTACATAAATCGGACTGAATTTGATACCCTTTTTCTTGATTTTTGCTTTTTTTTCTACAAAACTAAGACCTAAGACCTAAGACCTAAGACCTAAGACCTAAGACCTAGATCATACCTATACTGTACTACAAAACAAACTTCAAAACTAAGACCCAACCATCTTCAAAACTAAGACCCTGTGTTATACTCATGGATGGGTGTGGAGCATAGTCTGTACTCCAGACCCAGTTATTGAAAAAACTTCAAAACTAAGATCCAACCATCTTCAAAACTAAGACCCTGTGTTATACTCATGGATGGGTGTGGAGCATAGTCTGTACTCCAGACCCAGTTATTGAAAAAAACTTCAAAACTAAGACCCAACCATCTTCAAAACTAAGACCCTGTGTTATACTCGTGAATGGGTGTGGAGCATAGTCTGTACTCCAAACCCAGTTATTGAAAAAAACTTCAAAACTAAGACCCAACCATCTTCAAAACTAAAGGCCCGGTCACACCGCCAGAACTTTGCAGGAGTGTTCCTGGGGCGGTGAAAAAAAATTCATCACCGCTCGTAACCGTTCACCACCGTTTAACAGAAGTTGGCCCCCGTTAAGGCAACGCCGTATACGCTCGGCCACCGCTGATGGTCCCGCCTACCGCTCCGAAAGATTTGAGCTGCACAAAATATTGCGAGCGGTGAGGAGCGGGCAATTTTCCGCTCCGGCAAAGTTCACCACCGCTCCAACAACGCCCAGTCAAAGTTTGGCACCGCTAGACGCAAGTTCGTGGACGCTTGGGTCCGCTAGGCCAACGCAGAAATCTTGAACGCTGGACCACCGCTGCTTCGCCAGCTTTGCCCGGGCGGTGATTAAACGTTGCACAAACTTTGGTGGAGCGGTTGTAAGCGTTTTACGAGCGGACACGGGTTTGCTGGAACGGTGTCGGGCGTTGAAGCAGCGATCCATTGCGGTGATGAACTTTGGTTGGCGTTGGTAAGGAGGTGTCGGAGCGGGACCAACGCTAAAGCAACGCCGGCTTCAGCGGTGCACCGCTAAGGCAACGCCCGTGTTTTCGATTTTTTCCCCATTGTGTGCGCGGTGACGAGCGTTGTCGAAATTCGGCCCCCTCTCCCTACCGTTCAAGGAACGCTCCAACAAAGTTCTGGCGGTGTGACCGGGCCTTAAGACCCTGTGTTTATGGATGGGCTTGGAGCATAGTCTGTACTCCAGACCCAGTTATTGAAAAAACTTCGAAAGTAAGACCCAACCATCTGCCAAACTAAGACCCTGTGTAATAGTCATGGGTGTAGAGCATAGTCTTTACTCCAGACCCAGTTATTGAAAAAACTTCAAAACTAAGATCCAACCATCTTCAAAACTAAGACCCTGTGTATGGGTATAGAGCACAGTCTGTACTACAGAAAAAACTTCAAAACTAAGACCCTGTGTATGGGTATAGAGCACAGTCTGTACTACTAACAGAAAAAAACTTCAAAACTAAGACCTAACCATCTTCAAAACTAAGACCCTGTGTAATACTCATGGGTATAGAGCATAGTCTATACACCAGACCCACCACATAATATTGGGTGCATCATGATATCTGAGCCCCCTATATTACGTTTGGGGGGGGGGGCTGCATTCCCTATACTTTTTAGGTCGGCTTCAGAAAAGGCTGCGCCCGAGCCCCCCCCCCCCGAAAACAGATCCTAAGCTTATGGTGAGACCTAACTATCTTCAAAACTATGACCATATAATTTTTTGTGATGGGGGGGGGGGGGGGGGGGGGGGGGGGGGGGGGGGGGGGGGGGGGGGAGAGGCTGCGCCCAAACCCCCCCCCCCCCCCCCCGGGGGTCGTGGGGTAGGGGGTGGGGCTGTCAATGATATATATAAGTCCCGCTACAAAAATATTGGGAGCACAGTCTGTACTACAGAAAAAAACTTCAAAACTAAGACCCTGTGTATGGGTATAGAGCACAGTCTGTACTACTAACAGAAAAAAACTTCAAAACTAAGACCTAACCATCTTCAAAACTAAGACCCTGTGTAATACTCAGGGTATAGAGCATAGTCTATACACCAGACCCACCACATAATATTGGGTGCATCATGATATCTGAGCCCCCTATATTACGTTGGGGGGGGGGGGGGGGCTCATTCCCTATACTTTTTAGGTCGGCTTCAGGGAAAGGCTGCGCCCGAACCCCCCCCCCCCCCCGAAAACAGATCCTAAGCTTATGGTGAGACCTAACTATCTTCAAAACTATGACCATATGACTATAAGTCCGCTACAAAATATTGAGAGCATAATGTTATCTGAACATCTATATTACTTTTGGGGGGCTGCGTCCTGACCCCCCCCCCCCGACTCCTAAGTCTATGCTAAGACCAAACCATTTTCAAAACTAAGACCTCTCTTTATTAACATGTATATAGATGGGTGTGGAGCATAGTCTTTACTCCAGACCCAGTTATTGAAAAAACTTCAAAACTAAGATCCAAACATCTTCAAAACTAAGACCTGTGTTATACTCATGGATGGGTGTGGAGCATAGTCTGTACTCCAGACCCAGTTATTGAAAAAAACTTCAAAAACTAAGACCCAACCATCTTCAAAACTAAGACCCTGTGTTATACTCGTGAATGGGTGTGGAGCATAGTCTGTACTCCAAACCAAGTTATTGAAAAAAACTTCAAAACTAAGACCCAACCATCTTCAAACTAAAGGCCCGGTCACACCGCCAGAACTTTGCAGGAGTGTTCCTGGGGCGGTGAAAAAAAAATTCATCACCGCTCGTAACCGTTCACCACCGTTTAACAGAAGTTGGCCCCGTTAAGGAACGCCGTATACGCTCGGCCACCGCTGATGTCCCGCCTACCGCTCCGAAAGATTTGAGCTGCACAAAATATTGCGAGCGGTGAGGAGCGGGCAATTTTCCGCTCCGGCAAAGTTCACCACCGCTCCAACAACGCCCAGTCAAAGTTTGGCACCGCTAGACGCAAGTTCGTGGACGCTTGGGTCCGCTAGGCCAACGCAGAAATCTTGAACGCTGGACCACCGCTGCTTCGCCAGCTTTGCCCGGGCGGTGATTAAACGTTGCACAAAAACTTTGGTGGAGCGGTTGTAAGCGTTTTACGAGCGGACACGGGTTTGCTGGAACGGTGTCGGGCGTTGAAGCAGCGATCCATTGCGGTGATGAACTTTGGTTGGCGTTGGTAAGGAGGTGTCGGAGCGGGACCAACGCTAAAGCAACGCCGGCTTCAGCGGTGCACCGCTAAGGCAACGCCCGTGTTTTCGATTTTTTCCCCATTGTGTGCGCGGTGACGAGCGTTGTCGAAATTCGGCCCCATCCCTACCGTTCAAGGAACGCTCCAACAAAGTTCTGGCGGTGTGACCGGGCCTTAAGACCCTGTGTTTATGGATGGGCTTGGAGCATAGTCTGTACTCCAGACCCAGTTATTGAAAAAACTTCGAAAGTAAGACCCAACCATCTGCCAAACTAAGACCCTGTGTAATAGTCATGGGTTGTAGAGCATAGTCTTTACTCCAGACCCAGTTATTGAAAAAACTTCAAAACTAAGATCCAACCATCTCAAAACTAAGACCCTGTGTATGGGTATAGAGCACAGTCTGTACTACAGAAAAAACTTCAAAACTAAGACCCTGTGTATGGGTATACAGCACAGTCTGTACTACTAACAGAAAAAAACTTCAAAACTAAGACCTAACCATCTTCAAAACTAAGACCCTGTGTAATACTCATGGGTATAGAGCATAGTCTATACACCAGACCCACCACATAATTTGGTGCATCATGATATCTGAGCCCCCTATATTACGTTTGGGGGGGGGGGCTGCATATTTCCCTATACTTTTTTAGGTCGGCTTCAGGAAAAGGCTGCGCCGGAGCCCCCCCCCCCCCGAAAACAGATCCTAAGCTTATGGTGAGACCTAACTATCTTCAAAACTATGACCATATAATTTTTTGTGAGGGGGGGGGGGGGGGGGGGGAGGGCTGCGCCCAAACCCCCCCCCCGGGGGGTCGTGGGTAGGGGTGGGGCTGTCAATGATATTATATAAGTCCCGCTACAAAATATTGGGAGCACAGTCTGTACTACAGAAAAAAACTTCAAAACTAAGACCCTGTGTAGGGTGTATAGGCACAGTCTGTACTACTAACAGAAAAAACTTCAAAACTAAGACCTAACCATCTTCAAAACTAAGACCCTGTGTAATACTCATGGGTATAGAGCATAGTCTATACACAGACCCACCACATATATTGGTGCATCATGATATCTGAGCCCCCTATATTACGTTGGGGGGGGGGGGGGGGGCTGCTTTTCCCTATACTTTTTAGGTCGGCTTCAGGGAAAGGCTGCGCCCGAACCCCCCCCCCCCAAACCCCCGAAAACAGATCCTAAGCTTATGGTGAGACCTAACTATCTTCAAAACTATGACCATATGACTATAAGTCCCGCTACAAAATATTGAGAGCATAATGTTATCTGAACATCTATATTACTTTTGGGGGGCTGCGTCCTGACCCCCCCCCCCCGACTCCTAAGTCTATGCTAAGACCAAACCATTTTCAAAACTAAGACTCTCTTTATTAACATGTATATAGAGAGCATAGTATGTGATACAGAAAAAATTCAACACTAAGACCCTGTGGATGGGTATAGAGCACAGTCTGTACTACAGAAAAAACTTCAAAACTAAGACCCAACCATCTTCAAAACTAAGACCCTGTGTCATAATCATGGGTATACTCCAGACCCACTACATAATATTGGGTGCACAATGAAATCTGAGCCCCCTATATTACGTTGGGGCTTGGGGGCTGCACTCCCTATACTTTTGTAATAACAGTAATAACAGCCCAGTGTAATAACATGTTCCTTATATTTAGAAAAGTTTTGATCCATTTCAAAACAGAACCCCTCAATAACTATTAGGGGCGGCTCAGCTATATCTCAGCCCCTATTAAAATAGTAGGGGCTCAATGATACCTAACCCCACCAATTTTTTGTTGGGAGGGGGGGGGGGGGGGGGGTCTTAATGAGTATAAGGCCTGCTAAAACATATTGTCGGCGTTGCTAATTGGTATCTGAGCCCCCACATATTACTGGGGGCTGCACAACAAAGGGCCCTGATTCATCAAACTATGCTAACACAGAACCTTCTTGAACACAAAAACCCTGTGTAATAGCATGGTGATTGTACTTAGACAAGTTTTGATCCGTTTCAAGCCCCATCCCCCCACAGAAAAATGGATGCGGGGGTGCATGAGTATTACACAGGGGTTTGGTTTTGAAGATGGTTTGGTCTCAGTTTTGAAGTTTTTTCTATAACTGTGTCTGGAGAACAGACTATCCTCCACACCCATTCATGAGTACAACACAGGGTCTTAGTTTTGAAGATGGTTGGGTCTTTGTTTTGAATTTTTTCAATAACTGGGTCTGGAGTAAAGACTATGCTCTACACCCATTACTATTACACATGGTCTTAGTTTTGAAGATGGTTGGGTCTTAGTTTTGAAGTTTTTTTAATAACTGGGTCTGGAGTACAGACGATGCTCCACACCCATTCATGAGTACAACACAGGGTCTTAGTTTTGAAGATGGTTGGGTCTTTGTTTTGAATTTTTTCAATAACTGGGTCTGGAGTAAAGACTATGCCCCACACTCATTCATGAGTATAACACAGGGTCTTAGTTTTGAAGATGGTTCTGTAGTACAGACTGTGCTCTATACCCATACACAGGGTCTTAGTTTTGAAGTTTTTTCTGTAGTACAGACTGTGCTCTATACCCATCCACAGGGTCTTAGTGTTCTTGCTCTACACCCATTACTATTCCACATGGGCTTAGTTTTGGGCGTTGTGGCGTGCGCCTGTAATCCAGCTACCAGTGGAAGTTGTAAAAAAAAAGTCTGTAAAAAGCCAATTACTCATACACACACACACACACACACACGTTGGGTCTTAGTTTTGAAGTTTTTTCAATAACTAGGTCTGGAGTACAGACTATGCTCCACACCCATTCACGAGTATAACACAGGGTCTTAGTTTTGAAGATGGTTGGGTCTTAGTTTTGAAGTTTTTTTGTAGTATAGTATAGGTACGATCTAGGTCTCATGTCTTAGTTTTGTATACACCCGGGTTATGCGCCTATTGCTGAAAAGGTTTACTCTTTTTCACGTGGATGATGTACCGTACCGGCCTCAATGAGACATCCCCCCCCCCCCCCCCGGCGATCGCCGGTGAAACCATAGAGTTACATACACACCAAACTGTGTGTATGTAACCATGAAGCTACAAATGATGTAACTCTATGCGTGAAACATATTTCTCCCCTCCTGTCTCCGTCTACCATGCTTATCTCTCTCTATCATGCTTATCTCTCTCTCTATCATGCTTATCTCTCTCTACCCTGTCACGGTCGCTTCTCAGGCAGGGGGATTACATTGCACAGCGCTTGTTTTTACTTTAGGCTTACTGTAATCTCAGGTGTCTAGAAGTGGAGGAAGTCAAATCTGGGTTTCAGGTTTCAGGTTTCAGGTTCATCATGTGGTATCCACGGGCGGGCGGGGAATGGTCCCCAGATGGTTCGGAGGCACTTTTGTGGGCTCCAGGACTGTCCATATTTCATAAATTAATGTCTAACCTTTGAATTTCGGGAGGGAGAACTTTTTAGCCGTTGGAACAGCTGACTGTCGTACGCACTAACGAGTACTTTCTGTTATGCACGCAACCTATACCGATCAGCTATGAAGGGGAGAAAGTTTATTCAGATAATGGCAAACAACATCGTGGACTATACTCCGAGGCCATAGCCCCGCATTCTGTGTACATGTAACTGCGCACAGCGCATGTCAGGCTGGCCATTGAATCGAAGTCAGCGTTTTGATTAATCGGCTTTTTTCATTCTCACATTGCGAACATGGCGGACAAGGAGAGTGGACAAAATAAACAACACTTCATTCTACCCTTCACAATAGTTCTGGTAGTCAAAAGAACATCCCTTCACTGCTTTTATGTATAATTTGTAGGTCTCCCATGCATATTCACTTGTTCTACTTATCTCTGTATTAGTAAATTTTACTATTATCCTTCTTCTTTCTCTATTTGGCTGTTATTCAGGGCCTGTTTTAACACTCTTTTTTCAATCTCTTGAAAATATGATGTATCATTTTTATCAGCAAAGAAATAGCCGTGAATGGGAAATATGGCCCTCATACCATGTGACACGTGTTATTCGCCTCCAATATATCATTGTATCCCCGGCAGAATGCCGGAGGATACATTGGATCCAGCAGCGTTACGCCGAATTCCGGATGTGAAGTCTAAGATCGTGGGTTGTCCACAGGCTATATGTGACCCTCCACCACAAAACGACCAATAAGTCGGAAATTTGGGTTTTCTAAATTTTAGCACGGCTTGAAAGCTTAGATTCTAAGCTTTACAATGATATAAAACGTGTCTTATATACACTAAGCAAACCCTTGTAAAATACAATGAGAATGTCAGAGTGTCAGACGGGCTGATGACCGAAACTCCCTAGCATTCACTGTGAAGTGCTGATTGGATTGGGTTGAAACTTTCCATACCTTTAGAATAGATATACTTCTTTGTTTCTGTAGATGTTGAATATCAGAAACTGCATTTTATGAGCTATACCAGAAAAGCGATGTGAAGTACGACCCCAGCAAGCTGACACACAAAGTTTGAATGTCCATGAAAAAATGGTAAAACATATTTTTACCCCGAAATATTAATTGTCAGATGGTAGATTTATATATTAACTTTCAGAAAATACCAAAGATTTAAAATAAAAATTTCCACCCCAAACATCCCTTTTCAGCTGTTTACTCTAAAACTCCCATTGCAACTTATTGGTCGTTTTGTGGTGGAGAGTACTGTCAATGTTGTAGCAGGTTAGTATAAGTACATTAATGCAAGTGAAGGGCTTCATCATAGAACATGTTTTTACATTAATATCCACTTTAAAGGGTACCAATCAACTAACAAATTTCTTAATTGCAATTCCGATTTTGTCTTGTTTGCCTAGCAGTGATTCTGATTTTTCCCAGTAATTTTACCCGACTATGATTATGCTTTGCTCAGTAGCACATGAGTTTCACCAGGATCTCATTCAACTTTGCATTCCCTCTACAGATGATATGCATAAAGTAGCATTTTCAAAGGTTCAACATTCAAAAGAAATTTGGACTTTTGATTGCCTTCCTAAATCTCTTGAACATGTTTCAGTAGTTTTATGCCCCAAGTATAGGAAGAAGTGAGTAAAATACGGGAGTAATATCCTATATATGTATCCATATCATAGTGGAAATATTTTCGAGGGAAATTTTGGTTGGTTTGGTTGTGGGGAAGGGGCTCCTTCTGTACGCCGTGGCAACCGACATTCCTAAGTGACGTGATCTCCTACACCTCCCCTCCCCGAATGATGTCTACAGATCAGTTTAGTCTGTCATAAGGGAATGAATAATATATTTGAGGCAATAAACAAAACAAAAAAATACCACATTACCCCCTCCCCCCAAATATGCCATATGTTTGGGGTTTTATTATTTGAACTTACATGTAGTGTGACAAATATGATGATGAGTCATGAACAAAGCTAGCGCCCGTGGATGTCAATAGGCGCCTACCTCATTCCCAGTGGATGTAAGACCTGTCACAATTTGCTTCCTTTTCAATTTCTTCTATATTAATCTTCAGTTGATTCCACTCCACCTGTGGTAACCTGCCCTGCGGATTTCACCAAGACTGTCCAGTTGAGTGCAACATCTGCAGCAGTTAATTTTAACGAACCAACTGCAACGGACAACAGTGGTACAGTCCTTCTTGTTAGCCGTAACTTTGCACCAGGGGATATCTTTCCTGTCGGTCAAACTGCAGTTAGCTATGTATTTAGAGATGCTTCAAACAATATTGCTCCAACCTGCACTTTTACTGTCAATGTTGTAGCAGGTTAGTATAAGTACATTAATGCAAGTGAAGGGCTTCATCATAGAATAAGTTTTTACATTAATATGCACTTTAAAGGGTACCAATTAACTAGCAAAATTCTAAATTGCAATTCTGATTTTGTTTTGTTTCCCAGCAGTGATTCTGATTTTTCCAATAATTTTACCCGACTATGATTATGATTTAGTAGCGCATAAGTTTCTCCAGGATCTCATTCAACTTTTCATCCCTTATACAGATAAAGTGCATAAAGTAGCATTTTCAAAGGTTCAACATTCAAAAGAAATTTGGACTTTTGACTGCTTGCTAAATCCCTTGAACATGTTTCTATAATTTCATGCCAAAGTATAACCTGAGGAAGAAAGCCCCCCCCCCCCCCCCGGGGGTGGTGGGGCTGTCAATGATATATATAAGTCCCGCTACAAAATATTGGGAGCATAATGTTATCTGAACATCTATATTACTTTTGGGGGGCTGCGTCCTGACCCCCCCCCCCCCCCGACTCCTAAGTCTATGCTAAGACCAAACCATTTTCAAAACTAAGACTCTCTTTATTAACATGTATATAGAGAGCATAGTATGTGATACAGAAAAAATTCAACACTAAGACCCTGTGGATGGGTATAGAGCACAGTCTGTACTACAGAAAAAACTTCAAAACTAAGACCCAACCATCTTCAAAACTAAGACCCTGTGTCATAATCATGGGTATACTCCAGACCCACTACATAATATTGGGTGCACAATGAAATCTGAGCCCCCTATATTACGTTGGGGCTTGGGGGCTGCACTCCCTATACTTTTGTAATAACAGTAATAACAGCCCAGTGTAATAACATGTTCCTTATATTTAGAAAAGTTTTGATCCATTTCAAAACAGAACCCCTCAAAAACTATTAGGGGCGGCTCAGCTATATCTCAGCCCCTATTAAAATAGTAGGGGCTCAATGATACCTAACCCCACCAATTTTTTGTTGGGAGGGGGGGGGGGGGTCTTAATGAGTATAAGGCCTGCTAAAACATATTGTCGGCGTTGCTAATTGGTATCTGAGCCCCCACATATTACTGGGGGCTGCACAACAAAGGCCCTGATTCATCAAACTATGCTAACACAGAACCTTCTTGAACACAAAAACCCTGTGTAATAGCATGGTGATTGTACTTAGACAAGTTTTGATCCGTTTCAAGCCCCATCCCCCCACAGAAAAATGGATGCGGGGGTGCATGAGTATTACACAGGGGTTTGGTTTTGAAGATGGTTTGGTCTCAGTTTTGAAGTTTTTTCTATAACTGTGTCTGGAGAACAGACTATCCTCCACATCCATTCATGAGTACAACACAGGGTCTTAGTTTTGAAGATGGTTGGGTCTTTGTTTTGAATTTTTTCAATAACTGGGTCTGGAGTAAAGACTATGCTCTACACCCATTACTATTACACATGGTCTTAGTTTTGAAG
Organism: Heliocidaris erythrogramma; assembly: GCA_025617745.1. Lineage (NCBI taxonomy): Eukaryota > Metazoa > Echinodermata > Echinoidea > Camarodonta > Echinometridae > Heliocidaris > Heliocidaris erythrogramma. The sequence goes on from CM046866.1 coordinate 25,256,694, forward strand.
ATGGTTGGGTCTTAGTTTTGAATTTTTTAATAACTGGGTCTGGAGTACAGACGATGCTCCACACCCATTCATGAGTACAACACAGGGTCTTAGTTTTGAAGATGGTTGGGTCTTTGTTTTGAATTTTTTCAATAACTGGGTCTGGAGTAAAGACTATGCTCACACTCATTCATCTATAACACAGGGTCTTAGTTTTGAAGATGGTTGGTCTTAGTTTTGAAGTTGTTGTAGATGGTTGGGTCTTAGTTTTGAAGTTTTTTTAATAACTGGGTCTGGAGTACAGACGATGCTCCACACCCATTCATGAGTACAACACAGGGTCTTAGTTTTGAAGATGGTTGGGTCTTTGTTTTGATTTTTTTCAATAACTGGGTCTGGAGTAAAGACTATGCCCCACACTCATTCATGAGTATAACACAGGGTCTTAGTTTTGAAGATGGTTCTGTAGTACAGACTGTGCTCTATACCCATACACAGGGTCTTAGTTTTGAAGTTTTTTCTGTAGTACAGACTGTGCTCTATACCCATCCACAGGGTCTTAGTGTTCTTGCTCTACACCCATTACTATTCCACATGGGCTTAGTTTTGTGCGTTGTGGCGTGCGCCTGTAATCCAGCTACCAGTGGAAGTTGTAAAAAAAAAGTCTGTAAAAAGCCAATTAGGCTTACTCATACACACACACACACACACGTTGGGTCTTAGTTTTGAAGTTTTTTCAATAACTAGGTCTGGAGTACAGACTATGCTCCACACCCATTCACGAGTATAACACAGGGTCTTAGTTTTGAAGATGGTTGGGTCTTAGTTTTGAAGTTTTTTTGTAGTATAGTATAGGTACGATCTAGGTCTCATGTCTTAGTTTTGTATACACCCGGGTTATGCGCCTATTGCTGAAAAGGTTTACTCTTTTTCACGTGGATGATGTACCGTACCGGCCTCAATGAGACATCCCCCCCCCCCCCCCCCGGCGATCGCCGTGAAACCATAGAGTTACATACACACCAAACTGTGTGTATGTAACCATGAAGCTACAAATGATGTAACTCTATGCGTGAAACATATTTCTCCCCTCCTGTCTCCGTCTACCATGCTTATCTCTCTCTATCATGCTTATCTCTCTCTCTATCATGCTTATCTCTCTCTACCCTGTCACGGTCGCTTCTCAGGCAGGGGGATTACATTGCACAGCGCTTGTTTTTACTTTAGGCTTACTGTAATCTCAGGTGTCTAGAAGTGGAGGAAGTCAAATCTGGGTTTCAGGTTTCAGGTTCAGGTTCATCATGTGGTATCCACGGGCGGGCGGGGAATGGTCCCCAGATGGTTCGGAGGCACTTTTGTGGGCTCCAGGACTGTCCATATTTCATAAATTAATGTCTAACCTTTGAATTTCGGGAGGGAGAACTTTTTAGCCGTTGGAACAGCTGACTGTCGTACGCACTAACGAGTACTTTCTGTTATGCACGCAACCTATACCGATCAGCTATGAAGGGGAGAAAGTTTATTCAGATAATGGCAAACAACATCGTGGACTATACTCCGAGGCCATAGCCCCGCATTCTGTGTACATGTAACTGCGCACAGCGCATGTCAGGCTGGCCATTGAATCGAAGTCAGCGTTTTGATTAATCGGCTTTTTTCATTCTCACATTGCGAACATGGCGGACAAGGAGAGTGGACAAAATAAACAACACTTCATTCTACCCTTCACAATAGTTCTGGTAGTCAAAAGAACATCCCTTCACTGCTTTTATGTATAATTTGTAGGTCTCCCATGCATATTCACTTGTTCTACTTATCTCTGTATTAGTAAATTTTACTATTATCCTTCTTCTTTCTCTATTTGGCTGTTATTCAGGGCCTGTTTTAACACTCTTTTTTCAATCTCTTGAAAATATGATGTATCATTTTTATCAGCAAAGAAATAGCCGTGAATGGGAAATATGGCCCTCATACCATGTGACACGTGTTATTCGCCTCCAATATATCATTGTATCCCCCGGCAGAATGCCGGAGGATACATTGGATCCAGCAGCGTTACGCCGAATTCCGGATGTGAAGTCTAAGATCGTGGGTTGTCCACAGGCTATATGTGACCCTCCACCACAAAACGACCAATAAGTCGGAAATTTGGGTTTTCTAAATTTTAGCACGGCTTGAAAGCTTAGATTCTAAGCTTTACAATGATATAAAACGTGTCTTATATACACTAAGCAAACCCTTGTAAAATACAATGAGAATGTCAGAGTGTCAGACGGGCTGATGACCGAAACTCCCTAGCATTCACTGTGAAGTGCTGATTGGATTGGGTTGAAACTTTCCATACCTTTAGAATAGATATACTTCTTTGTTTCTGTAGATGTTGAATATCAGAAACTGCATTTTATGAGCTATACCAGAAAAGCGATGTGAAGTACGACCCCAGCAAGCTGACACACAAAGTTTGAATGTCCATGAAAAAATGGTAAAACATATTTTTACCCCGAAATATTAATTGTCAGATGGTAGATTTATATATTAACTTTCAGAAAATACCAAAGATTTAAAATAAAAATTTCCACCCCAAACATCCCTTTTCAGCTGTTTACTCTAAAACTCCCATTGCAACTTATTGGTCGTTTTGTGGTGGAGAGTACTGTCAATGTTGTAGCAGGTTAGTATAAGTACATTAATGCAAGTGAAGGGCTTCATCATAGAACATGTTTTTACATTAATATCCACTTTAAAGGGTACCAATCAACTAACAAATTTCTTAATTGCAATTCCGATTTTGTCTTGTTTGCCTAGCAGTGATTCTGATTTTTCCCAGTAATTTTACCCGACTATGATTATGCTTTGCTCAGTAGCACATGAGTTTCACCAGGATCTCATTCAACTTTGCATTCCCTCTACAGATGATATGCATAAAGTAGCATTTTCAAAGGTTCAACATTCAAAAGAAATTTGGACTTTTGATTGCCTTCCTAAATCTCTTGAACATGTTTCAGTAGTTTTATGCCCCAAGTATAGGAAGAAGTGAGTAAAATACGGGAGTAATATCCTATATATGTATCCATATCATAGTGGAAATATTTTCGAGGGAAATTTTGGTTGGTTTGGTTGTGGGGAAGGGGCTCCTTCTGTACGCCGTGGCAACCGACATTCCTAAGTGACGTGATCTCCTACACCTCCCCTCCCCGAATGATGTCTACAGATCAGTTTAGTCTGTCATAAGGGAATGAATAATATATTTGAGGCAATAAACAAAACAAAAAAATACCACATTACCCCCTCCCCCCAAATATGCCATATGTTTGGGGTTTTATTATTTGAACTTACATGTAGTGTGACAAATATGATGATGAGTCATGAACAAAGCTAGCGCCCGTGGATGTCAATAGGCGCCTACCTCATTCCCAGTGGATGTAAGACCTGTCACAATTTGCTTCCTTTTCAATTTCTTCTATATTAATCTTCAGTTGATTCCACTCCACCTGTGGTAACCTGCCCTGCGGATTTCACCAAGACTGTCCAGTTGAGTGCAACATCTGCAGCAGTTAATTTTAACGAACCAACTGCAACGGACAACAGTGGTACAGTCCTTCTTGTTAGCCGTAACTTTGCACCAGGGGATATCTTTCCTGTCGGTCAAACTGCAGTTAGCTATGTATTTAGAGATGCTTCAAACAATATTGCTCCAACCTGCACTTTTACTGTCAATGTTGTAGCAGGTTAGTATAAGTACATTAATGCAAGTGAAGGGCTTCATCATAGAATAAGTTTTTACATTAATATGCACTTTAAAGGGTACCAATTAACTAGCAAAATTCTAAATTGCAATTCTGATTTTGTTTTGTTTCCCAGCAGTGATTCTGATTTTTCCAATAATTTTACCCGACTATGATTATGATTTAGTAGCGCATAAGTTTCTCCAGGATCTCATTCAACTTTTCATCCCTTATACAGATAAAGTGCATAAAGTAGCATTTTCAAAGGTTCAACATTCAAAAGAAATTTGGACTTTTGACTGCTTGACTGCTTGCTAAATCCCTTGAACATGTTTCTATAATTTCATGCCAAAGTATAACCTGAGGAAGAAAGCCCCCCCCCCCCCCCGGGGGGTGGTGGGGCTGTCAATGATATATATAAGTCCCGCTACAAAATATTGGGAGCATAATGTTATCTGAACATCTATATTACTTTTGGGGGGCTGCGTCCTGACCCCCCCCCCCCGACTCCTAAGTCTATGCTAAGACCAAACCATTTTCAAAACTAAGACTCTCTTTATTAACATGTATATAGAGAGCATAGTATGTGATACAGAAAAAATTCAACACTAAGACCCTGTGGATGGGTATAGAGCACAGTCTGTACTACAGAAAAAACTTCAAAACTAAGACCCAACCATCTTCAAAACTAAGACCCTGTGTCATAATCATGGGTATACTCCAGACCCACTACATAATATTGGGTGCACAATGAAATCTGAGCCCCCTATATTACGTTGGGGCTTGGGGGCTGCACTCCCTATACTTTTGTAATAACAGCCCAGTGTAATAACATGTTCCTTATATTTAGAAAAGTTTTGATCCATTTCAAAACAGAACCCCTCAAAAACTATTAGGGGCGGCTCAGCTATATCTCAGCCCCTATTAAAATAGTAGGGGCTCAATGATACCTAACCCCACCAATTTTTTGTTGGGAGGGGGGGGGGGGGTCTTAATGAGTATAAGGCCTGCTAAAACATATTGTCGGCGTTGCTAATTGGTATCTGAGCCCCCACATATTACTGGGGGCTGCACAACAAAGGGCCCTGATTCATCAAACTATGCTAACACAGAACCTTCTTGAACACAAAAACCCTGTGTAATAGCATGGTGATTGTACTTAGACAAGTTTTGATCCGTTTCAAGCCCCATCCCCCCACAGAAAAATGGATGCGGGGGTGCATGAGTATTACACAGGGGTTTGGTTTTGAAGATGGTTTGGTCTCAGTTTTGAAGTTTTTTCTATAACTGTGTCTGGAGTAAAGACTATGCTCTACACCCATTACTATTACACATGGTCTTAGTTTTGAAGATGGTTGGGTCTTAGTTTTGAAGTTTTTTTAATAACTGGGTCTGGAGTACAGACGATGCTCCACACCCATTCATGAGTACAACACAGGGTCTTAGTTTTGAAGATGGTTGGGTCTTTGTTTTGAATTTTTTCAATAACTGGGTCTGGAGTAAAGACTATGCTCTACACCCATTACTATTACACATGGTCTTAGTTTTGAAGATGGTTGGGTCTTAGTTTTGAAGTTTTTTTAATAACTGGGTCTGGAGTACAGACGATGCTCCACACCCATTCATGAGTACAACACAGGGTCTTAGTTTTGAAGATGGTTGGGTCTTTGTTTTGAATTTTTTCAATAACTGGGTCTGGAGTAAAGACTATGCCCCACACTCATTCATGAGTATAACACAGGGTCTTAGTTTTGAAGATGGTTCTGTAGTACAGACTGTGCTCTATACCCATACACAGGGTCTTAGTTTTGAAGTTTTTTCTGTAGTACAGACTGTGCTCTATACCCATCCACAGGGTCTTAGTGTTCTTGCTCTACACCCATTACTATTCCACATGGGCTTAGTTTTGTGCGTTGTGGCGTGCGCCTGTAATCCAGCTACCAGTGGAAGTTGTAAAAAAAAAGTCTGTAAAAAGCCAATTACTCATACACACACACACACACACGTTGGGTCTTAGTTTTGAAGTTTTTTCAATAACTAGGTCTGGAGTACAGACTATGCTCCACACCCATTCACGAGTATAACACAGGGTCTTAGTTTTGAAGATGGTTGGGTCTTAGTTTTGAAGTTTTTTTGTAGTATAGTATAGGTACGATCTAGGTCTCATGTCTTAGTTTTGTATACACCCGGGTTATGCGCCTATTGCTGAAAAGGTTTACTCTTTTTCACGTGGATGATGTACCGTACCGGCCTCAATGAGACATCCCCCCCCCCCCCCCCGGCGATCGCCGTGAAACCATAGAGTTACATACACACCAAACTGTGTGTATGTAACCATGAAGCTACAAATGATGTAACTCTATGCGTGAAACATATTTCTCCCCTCCTGTCTCCGTCTACCATGCTTATCTCTCTCTATCATGCTTATCTCTCTCTCTATCATGCTTATCTCTCTCTACCCTGTCACGGTCGCTTCTCAGGCAGGGGGATTACATTGCACAGCGCTTGTTTTTACTTTAGGCTTACTGTAATCTCAGGTGTCTAGAAGTGGAGGAAGTCAAATCTGGGTTTCAGGTTTCAGGCTTCAGGTTCATCATGTGGTATCCACGGGCGGGCGGGGAATGGTCCCCAGATGGTTCGGAGGCACTTTTGTGGGCTCCAGGACTGTCCATATTTCATAAATTAATGTCTAACCTTTGAATTTCGGGAGGGAGAACTTTTTAGCCGTTGGAACAGCTGACTGTCGTACGCACTAACGAGTACTTTCTGTTATGCACGCAACCTATACCGATCAGCTATGAAGGGGAGAAAGTTTATTCAGATAATGGCAAACAACATCGTGGACTATACTCCGAGGCCATAGCCCCGCATTCTGTGTACATGTAACTGCGCACAGCGCATGTCAGGCTGGCCATTGAATCGAAGTCAGCGTTTTGATTAATCGGCTTTTTTCATTCTCACATTGCGAACATGGCGGACAAGGAGAGTGGACAAAATAAACAACACTTCATTCTACCCTTCACAATAGTTCTGGTAGTCAAAAGAACATCCCTTCACTGCTTTTATGTATAATTTGTAGGTCTCCCATGCATATTCACTTGTTCTACTTATCTCTGTATTAGTAAATTTTACTATTATCCTTCTTCTTTCTCTATTTGGCTGTTATTCAGGGCCTGTTTTAACACTCTTTTTTCAATCTCTTGAAAATATGATGTATCATTTTTATCAGCAAAGAAATAGCCGTGAATGGGAAATATGGCCCTCATACCATGTGACACGTGTTATTCGCCTCCAATATATCATTGTATCCACCCGGCAGAATGCCGGAGGATACATTGGATCCAGCAGCGTTACGCCGAATTCCGGATGTGAAGTCTAAGATCGTGGGTTGTCCACAGGCTATATGTGACCCTCCACCACAAAACGACCAATAAGTCGGAAATTTGGGTTTTCTAAATTTTAGCACGGCTTGAAAGCTTAGATTCTAAGCTTTACAATGATATAAAACGTGTCTTATATACACTAAGCAAACCCTTGTAAAATACAATGAGAATGTCAGAGTGTCAGACGGGCTGATGACCGAAACTCCCTAGCATTCACTGTGAAGTGCTGATTGGATTGGGTTGAAACTTTCCATACCTTTAGAATAGATATACTTCTTTGTTTCTGTAGATGTTGAATATCAGAAACTGCATTTTATGAGCTATACCAGAAAAGCGATGTGAAGTACGACCCCAGCAAGCTGACACACAAAGTTTGAATGTCCATGAAAAAATGGTAAAACATATTTTTTACCCCGAAATATTAATTGTCAGATGGTAGATTTATATATTAACTTTCAGAAAATACCAAAGATTTAAAATAAAAATTTCCACCCCAAACATCCCTTTTCAGCTGTTTACTCTAAAACTCCCATTGCAACTTATTGGTCGTTTTGTGGTGGAGAGTACTGTCAATGTTGTAGCAGGTTAGTATAAGTACATTAATGCAAGTGAAGGGCTTCATCATAGAACATGTTTTTACATTAATATCCACTTTAAAGGGTACCAATCAACTAACAAATTTCTTAATTGCAATTCCGATTTTGTCTTGTTTGCCTAGCAGTGATTCTGATTTTTCCCAGTAATTTTACCCGACTATGATTATGCTTTGCTCAGTAGCACATGAGTTTCACCAGGATCTCATTCAACTTTGCATTCCCTCTACAGATGATATGCATAAAGTAGCATTTTCAAAGGTTCAACATTCAAAAGAAATTTGGACTTTTGATTGCCTTCCTAAATCTCTTGAACATGTTTCAGTAGTTTTATGCCCCAAGTATAGGAAGAAGTGAGTAAAATACGGGAGTAATATCCTATATATGTATCCATATCATAGTGGAAATATTTTCGAGGGAAATTTTGGTTGGTTTGGTTGTGGGGAAGGGGCTCCTTCTGTACGCCGTGGCAACCGACATTCCTAAGTGACGTGATCTCCTACACCTCCCCTCCCGAATGATGTCTACAGATCAGTTTAGTCTGTCATAAGGGAATGAATAATATATTTGAGGCAATAAACAAAACAAAAAAATACCACATTACCCCCTCCCCCCAAATATGCCATATGTTTGGGGTTTTATTATTTGAACTTACATGTAGTGTGACAAATATGATGATGAGTCATGAACAAAGCTAGCGCCCGTGGATGTCAATAGGCGCCTACCTCATTCCCAGTGGATGTAAGACCTGTCACAATTTGCTTCCTTTTCAATTTCTTCTATATTAATCTTCAGTTGATTCCACTCCACCTGTGGTAACCTGCCCTGCGGATTTCACCAAGACTGTCCAGTTGAGTGCAACATCTGCAGCAGTTAATTTTAACGAACCAACTGCAACGGACAACAGTGGTACAGTCCTTCTTGTTAGCCGTAACTTTGCACCAGGGGATATCTTTCCTGTCGGTCAAACTGCAGTTAGCTATGTATTTAGAGATGCTTCAAACAATATTGCTCCAACCTGCACTTTTACTGTCAATGTTGTAGCAGGTTAGTATAAGTACATTAATGCAAGTGAAGGGCTTCATCATAGAATAAGTTTTTACATTAATATGCACTTTAAAGGGTACCAATTAACTAGCAAAATTCTAAATTGCAATTCTGATTTTGTTTTGTTTCCCAGCAGTGATTCTGATTTTTCCAATAATTTTACCCGACTATGATTATGATTTAGTAGCGCATAAGTTTCTCCAGGATCTCATTCAACTTTTCATCCCTTATACAGATAAAGTGCATAAAGTAGCATTTTCAAAGGTTCAACATTCAAAAGAAATTTGGACTTTTGACTGCTTGACTGCTTGCTAAATCCCTTGAACATGTTTCTATAATTTCATGCCAAAGTATAACCTGAGGAAGAAAGCCCCCCCCCCCCCCGGGGGTGGTGGGGCTGTCAATGATATATATAAGTCCCGCTACAAAATATTGGGAGCATAATGTTATCTGAACATCTATATTACTTTTGGGGGGCTGCGTCCTGACCCCCCCCCCCCCCGACTCCTAAGTCTATGCTAAGACCAAACCATTTTCAAAACTAAGACTCTCTTTATTAACATGTATATAGAGAGCATAGTATGTGATACAGAAAAAATTCAACACTAAGACCCTGTGGATGGGTATAGAGCACAGTCTGTACTACAGAAAAAACTTCAAAACTAAGACCCAACCATCTTCAAAACTAAGACCCTGTGTCATAATCATGGGTATACTCCAGACCCACTACATAATATTGGGTGCACAATGAAATCTGAGCCCCCTATATTACGTTGGGGCTTGGGGGCTGCACTCCCTATACTTTTGTAATAACAGTAATAACAGCCCAGTGTAATAACATGTTCCTTATATTTAGAAAAGTTTTGATCCATTTCAAAACAGAACCCCTCAAAAACTATTAGGGGCGGCTCAGCTATATCTCAGCCCCTATTAAAATAGTAGGGGCTCAATGATACCTAACCCCACCAATTTTTTGTTGGGGGGGGGGGGGGGGGTCATAATGAGTATAAGGCCTGCTAAAACATATTGTCGGCGTTGCTAATTGGTATCTGAGCCCCCACATATTACTGGGGGCTGCACAACAAAGGGCCCTGATTCATCAAACTATGCTAACACAGAACCTTCTTGAACACAAAAACCCTGTGTAATAGCATGGTGATTGTACTTAGACAAGTTTTGATCCGTTTCAAGCCCCATCCCCCCACAGAAAAATGGATGCGGGGGTGCATGAGTATTACACAGGGGTTTGGTTTTGAAGATGGTTTGGTCTCAGTTTTGAAGTTTTTTCTATAACTGTGTCTGGAGAACAGACTATCCTCCACACCCATTCATGAGTACAACACAGGGTCTTAGTTTTGAAGATGGTTGGGTCTTTGTTTTGAATTTTTTCAATAACTGGGTCTGGAGTAAAGACTATGCTCTACACCCATTACTATTACACATGGTCTTAGTTTTGAAGATGGTTGGGTCTTAGTTTTGAAGTTTTTTTTAATAACTGGGTCTGGAGTACAGACGATGCTCCACACCCATTCATGAGTACAACACAGGGTCTTAGTTTTGAAGATGGTTGGGTCTTTGTTTTGATTTTTTTCAATAACTGGGTCTGGAGTAAAGACTATGCCCCACACTCATTCATGAGTATAACACAGGGTCTTAGTTTTGAAGATGGTTCTGTAGTACAGACTGTGCTCTATACCCATACACAGGGTCTTAGTTTTGAAGTTTTTTTCTGTAGTACAGACTGTGCTCTATACCCATCCACAGGGTCTTAGTGTTCTTGCTCTACACCCATTACTATTCCACATGGGCTTAGTTTTGGGCGTTGTGGCGTGCGCCTGTAATCCAGCTACCAGTGGAAGTTGTAAAAAAAAAGTCTGTAAAAAGCCAATTAGGCCTACTCATACACACACACACACACACGTTGGGTCTTAGTTTTGAAGTTTTTTCAATAACTAGGTCTGGAGTACAGACTATGCTCCACACCCATTCACGAGTATAACACAGGGTCTTAGTTTTGAAGATGGTTGGGTCTTAGTTTTGAAGTTTTTTTGTAGTATAGTATAGGTACGATCTAGGTCTCATGTCTTAGTTTTGTATACACCCGGGTTATGCGCCTATTGCTGAAAAGGTTTACTCTTTTTCACGTGGATGATGTACCGTACCGGCCTCAATGAGACATCCCACCCCCCCCCCCCCCCCCCGGCGATCGCCGTGAAACCATAGAGTTACATACACACCAAACTGTGTGTATGTAACCATGAAGCTACAAATGATGTAACTCTATGCGTGAAACATATTTCTCCCCTCCTTCTCTCCGTCTACATGCTTATCTCTCTCTATCATGCTTATCTCTCTCTCTATCATGCTTATCTCTCTCTACCCTGTCACGGTCGCTTCTCAGGCAGGGGGATTACATTGCACAGCGCTTGTTTTTACTTTAGGCTTACT